>CM024267.1:6131576-7357392 GCA_013621005.1 Aeschynomene evenia | reverse complement strand
GGAAATTGAATGTTCAGTAGGTATCGAACTTGATGAGAAGGTGCAACTCCAAGACTCGAACTAAATAAAATTATTTCATGATTATGTACTATTACAGTTCTGATGGTTTTTTCTTGCATTAATGTAGGAATGTGGAAGGTTTTTTACAACATGTTTTGCTAGAAATTGGGCCATATAAATAGATTTGAATCTCATATATTGATTGTTTTGACTTTTATGCTTTTGTTTCTAGTATAGTTCTATTTTTTAATCCTCAAGTCTGAGGACAGGACAATACATTGTTACTATGAAGTATACTACAGATTTGGTGTATGATTTTGCTCTATATTGAAGTTGTTTTATCATATTCAAAGAGGCTACTTGGTGAGATTCTCGCTAAATTAGAAAAAATGAGTAAGCATAAGCAGTTTGTTGCACTCAAATCAAATGCTGATTGTTTTTGCCATGTTTTGTTCTGCTTGACGCCTTGACTCAAGATTCTTGTATATGAGTGGAAGTGTTGACATTTCAATCTTTTCCTTCTTATTTATTTATATATTCATCCTATAGGAAGCTGATTTAGTTCTGGGGGGTGATGATGGCAAGGAGTGTACCTATAACAAAGGTTATATGAAAAGGCAGGCAATATTCTCTTGCCTCACATGCACTCCAGACGGGAATGCTGGAGTTTGCACAGCTTGTTCTTTGTCTTGCCACGATGGCCATCAGGTAGTTCTTTTGAATGGAATTTTGGATTTCATAAATATAAACTAAAAATGGATATGAATTTTGTATTAATGTTTCCTTGTTGACCGCGAAATAAACCTTATATTTGATACATCAGGTGTTTTATTATGGAAATTTACCTGATTGTGGTGAACCATAATATTGAATTCTTGATTATTTGAGAAAAGTTTTCATTTCAAGTGGACATGCTATGTTACTGCAATGATAATTTTAATAGAGTTGCTTGAGCTTTACTCGCTAAAATCTATTAACTTTATTCAGTTTAATTTGTTTGCTTGATCAATATCAATCCTTTTAACCTATGGTTACATTATTTCTATATCGTGAAGATTGTTGAATTATGGACAAAAAGAAACTTCAGGTGTGATTGTGGGAATTCAAAGTTTGGTGAATTCTACTGCAAGATTTTCCCAAATAAAGATGTAGAGAATGTTGAGAATTCATACAATCACAACTTTAAAGGTTCATATTGCACATGTGGCCGCCCTTATCCAGATCCAGATGCTGAAGAACAAGTAGAGATGATACAGTGCTGTCTATGCGAGGACTGGTTTCATGAGGAGCATATTGGTCTTGAGTCTTCTGATGAGGTTGGTGCTGTGGAATGAGTTGTTCTTGTTTGGTCGTTTCTTTACTTTTTTATTCTGTGCTCTTGTACTTTGGTAAGTGGATTTTATGAAGTTTTGGAAAATAAGAAAGTTTTCTTGTTATGAATTGAGTGTCTAGGTTTAATGTTGTTTGTATCATCAATTGTTGTTAACAATAATCCACATATATCTGAAATGATGTCTGAGGATGTATACTTACAAGTTGTTACTTTCTTTTTCCTTTTTGTTTTTAAGTTGCTGAATTTGTGAATGAAACTTTTCTTTATTCCCTTGTAGCAGAGAGTACTATTATGAAAATGATGATGCTTGTTTCTTCCCCCCTTTTTTACTTTCCTGTATATGTATTTATAATAAAAGACATTGCTCAACAAATCTGAAATAGAAGCATAAACTATTTGCCCTTCTGCTATGTTGGTGGCTAGGGAAATTATATTTGTGAACTGTCTTGTTCCTATTGTTCATTATATTTTGGATGTTTGATTTTTGTATTCTTGATATACCTCAGATTCCTAGAGATGAAGAAGAAGAACCCCTGTATGAGGATTTCATATGTAAGGCATGCTCTGAAGTATGTTTCTTTCTGAATCTGTATCCTGAATCCATATGGGCTGTGAGAAAGCAACCTGATTCTGCTGTCAAAGTTAGCAAGGACAAAGGTGTTTTGGAAGATAAGCCTTCAACATGTGGATCTGAAAAGCCAATTGGTGATACGTCATCAAATAATTGTCCCGAAATTGACTATGTAAAAGCTGCTGTTGATTCTGAATCTGCATCTAGTGGCAATAGCATGGTTCATAATGGAAAGTGTGATGGCAAGAGCAAAGAAAGTTCCAATATGCATGTTGATTGTCTCCTAGGTGTTAACCTTATTTCTGCTTCCCCAGTTTTACATGGTAAACCAATGTTTCTTTCCAAAAACTGGAGGGAAACTTTGTGCAAATGCAGCAACTGTCTAGAGTTCTACAATCAGAAGAAGATTGCTTTTCTGATCGATAAGGAAGATACAATTGAGGAGTATGAGAAAGTGGCCAAGCAGAAGAGAGAAGAAAAGTTGCAGCAACAACAGGGTCTTGAGTCAGGTTTTATTGAGCCAACTTTTTTCAATAAACTTGGACACGTGGAGAAAGTGGAGATCTTGAAGGGCATTGAAGATATGAAGGATGGGTTTCGTGCTTTCCTGGTATGTTCCCCATGTTTTATAGAATTTCTAATGTCTTGTCACTTCATCGGAAATCAGAATGGTAGAATGTTGCCACGAAATTTTCACTTGAAGTTGCATGATTATGTTTGATTAATTTTACGTCGTGCTTGATTATGTTATTTTACGACAGGAATCGCGAGATACGTCGAAGCCAATTACTGCTGCTGATGTCCGTCAGTTCTTTGATGACATTAATAATAAGCGTCGCCGTGTACAGTGAGGTTATGTTGTCTTGAGAGGAGTTTAAGGGCATGCAGGTCAAAACTATCGAACTTAGTTTGAGTTGATTTGAATTATCCTATGTTCACAAGGCCTGCATGCTTTTATGATATTTAAATTACAATGTTCTAGTTTGTATGAACTCTCTTACGAAGCCTGCCGACACCGAATGTTAGTTCTTAAAACTTAAATGCTTAACTCTTAGGTTTAACGTACATCCATTTTTCTTTATTTGTTTATTTACGTATTTTATTATTGATGGATTGCATTGCGTTCTTGTTGACTGCTATGATCTTTTGCAATGTTTCATGACGTCAACGCTGTTGCCTTGAGGAAATGCGCTGGATAAACAGCGACCTTTGCATGTGATCCATTGCATTTTACATCTATAGTATAGACCCAGACCCAAGGGTAGCATATTAATTCCTTAACGTTGGCGTAGGCTTCTACGGTAAGATCTGTTGCTCTACTTTTGTATATTGTGACCGATTTTCATATTCTTGTGGTTGTTTATTTCTGTCGCTCGTTGCATGAAATCTATATTATATTATACGTGTCTACAATCTTATTATATATAAGGATCTCTCGCTTCCTCCACTGTCCCTTACGTAAAGGGGCAAAACAGGGATTTCACACTTTGCTGAGCTACTTCTTAGCTAAGCGTGAAGTCAGAAGGTGATTTCAGTGGCTAGCGTTTGATTTATTTGGAGGCAGAGTAGGAACACTTAGATAATTCATGCTATCTGAATTAGCCGAGTGATGATTGTTTCTTCTTGCATTTCTTTACGAGTTTTGGAGATTTTGCTAGACACACAAATTTTGAGGTAGTGGGGTAACCGAAATCTCTGGCTTAGATTTGCCTATTGACTGCATTGCATATATGTGACTGTTCACGAACCCAGCAAAGAGGGTTTAACTTTGTCAACGGGCACAGTGAGGCAGAGACAAGAGTAGGTTTTTAGGATCACATACGCGTCAGGCCAAGGATTGTGTGCATGTGTATCAACAGTTGATCAAGTCACGTTAATTATTATTAAACTGCTCATTTCTCTCACCTAAACTTCAAATCTTGTCATGTGCCTAATCATTTGGCCTTTTTTCACCCTGACATGGAAATAATTGTTTGAAAATGCAAAAAAGTTAGCAAATCACATTTAATTAATAAAAATATTAATTCAATTGAAAACTTTTATTATGTATTAACTATCTTAAGAAATCTTCTTACCTTTGATGGGTAAAAAGTGTCCTTAAGACCTTTATTTACATCAGCAAAAACCTATATTTTATTTGTCTTTTGTTATATAAGAGAGATCTTTTGCATGGCAAATGATACTAATTCTGAATATTATGAGAAATAGATATGTACGGTTTGTTTTTGTCCAATCTGTAAAGAGTTCGTTTCTATGTTTTTCTTAAAAATATTTTTTATACATCATAAAATTAGTTATTATATATAATAATTTAACTTTTTAAAATTAAAATTATTAATTTAATTTTTAATATTATATATTAATTTAATATTTTAAAAGTTAGATTAATATTTTACAAAATTAAATTATTAATAATAACTGATTTTATGGTATAAGCATATTATTATTTTTTAATTATTCAAGCATTATCTGATGTCATCATGACTCTATCAAATGCAACTGTGCAAGCGACCTAGCATGTTTTTTGTTAAATGACGAAAATAATCAAATTGAAAATAACAAAGTAGAGAGAATTATTTTTAAAAAAGAGTTACTTTTGAAATAAGTATATTTATGTTTGGTTAGATGTTTTAAAATAATTTAGTAAAGCTATTCTTTTATTAATATGATAAAATAAAATTACTAAAAAATATGTAAAAAGTGATATGAGATTAAAAAGAGAGTGAATTGAGGATTATAAAAACAATCACATATTTTATGTTGGTCAAATTTGATTTTGACCACTACCCAAAAATATCATCCAAGATATTTTTACCAAATTTACTTATGGATCAGCAAGTAAAATACTAACCAAATAACCAAAATTATGAAAAATATTTTGTTTATATCATAATTTTTAGACCAAATTTACCAAATTTACTTTTGGATCAGCAAGTAAATTTTAGATAATTGCATATGATGACTGATTGTAACTGATTTTATGGTGTACATGTAGTATTACTCTAAAATTATTGTATAGTCTCTTTTTGAGTTCAGGGGAATTAAGTTTGGGTGCTCAAACTACAAACCAAACAAACAAGCACTAAGCTATTGGATCTGTTGGTTAAGATGAGTTATAAGAAATGTATAAAAATATTATTTCATACGCCTTTGTTAGATCACACGTACGGTTGAACATGAACTAATTCTCTCCACTGGTGGCATTAATTAGTAGTTTGTTGTAACAGCGAATAAGCCATAATTAGAATAGCACAAAATAAGCATTCTGTATTAATGCAGGGTCAAAGTGGTGATTAGTGATGTAACAAATTAACAAACCTCAATTCATGAGAGTGTAAAGTAGTCTCTGCTTGATTTGCCATTTCTTCTTTTTCATTTCAACCTCGATCACTTTTTATCTGTTAGAACTTAGAAGGGAATAATAATTTGTCGCTTTTTGCGGCTTCTAGTTTCATTTGGTCACAAGTCACAACTTCTTCCAAAAGAAAAAAAGGGTCATAATAAGTCTCATAAATTTTCTGGCATTATGGAGTAAGAATGCAAAAAAATAAAAAACCAGAGTCGAAGGACAGGGCACGTAAATTATGCCTAATTATGATGCCGACAAACGAGGAGCTGGAAAAATATACGATTCATGTTCTATAATCTATATATGTGAGTGACGTCTTGGAGTTAGGTAACTAACAGCTGAGCGAAAATGAAAGAAACATGATAATTAATTATGGAATAATATTATATATACATTAAAAAATCAATCATGATTACTATTAAAATTAATTTAACTTTTAAACTGTTAGATTAATATATAATATTAAAAATTGAATGAATAATCTTAAAAATTTAAATTATTAAATATATTTATACAATGACTGATAATAACTAATTTTATAATGTACCCAAAATGTTTCTCTTAATTATCCTGCATTATTTTTTTCAATGCAAACTTTTTCTATAGGATTATCAAATGAAAAATATTTATACATGCAACATACATAAAAATGAGTAAGGAAAGTTATAAAAAAAATAAGTTTAAATAAAAAATAAGTGTTAAAAGTAATAAATTTTATATATTTTATAAGTAAAATATTTTAATATTTAAAAATTATGACCATAAAAAGAATTTCTCTTATCTAATTTATTGTAAAAGTAGGTGGTTATATGTGTGATTCCTACTCACTCTCCAATCATTATGCAAAAAAGTATTAACAACAAATAAAGGAGATTGCTCATCTAGTACGTACGTGGAGATTCGTACTCTCTATTTTTGAAAATTACTCTCCACTTGTTTAATACCCGAAAACAATTATAATTGGTATTATAGCAATTTTTGTTACTGAAATATGAGTATTATTAGAAACACAATAAAAAATTAGTCAAAATAATCAATAATAAGAAATTGAGTCTAAATTACCTAGCCCATTAAAAAAATATACATGATTAATAATATTATTTGGACAAAAAAATATTAAAATAGACTTTATTAACTATTTTAACTGAAAAAATGTTGTTCCCCAATTTTCTGAAATAATCCCAATTTGGATTGGGAATGCTGAACCAAGCCTTACGCACATTATCTTTTCCCTTGCTCCAATTTTTGAAGGTAATTAACACAAATCATATCCTCTCTATATCCCTTATATATATATATATAAAATTTAATTTTAATTCATTGACAGTGTAAACTTCTTTTACACAGAAATTCAATCATGAATTGACTGATAGTATAAAGTTTTTTACACTGTCAATGTATCATGATGAACAAATAATTAATCCATTGTTAATTTTAAAATTATTTATTATGATGATAAAATAATAAGCAAAAAAATGTTATTATTCAAATAATTGTCGAATTTATCAAGTAATTCGCAGTGGTATGTACATGAATATGTATATATAAGTGCATTAATTTGTTGAATTTCAATCATGGATGCTTTCCCAGAAAGTCCAAGGTGCAGACAAATAATAAGATAAACGTCTACATCACCGGCAACCCCAATTGCGACACCCATTATTGAACTTATTATACTAGGGCCACAATAAAAAATCAGTCAAAACAGTCAATAAATAAGAATTTAGATCATAATCACCCGGTTCATTAAAAATATATTCATGATTAAAATGTTATTTGGGCCATAAAATGTTAAATGAGTTATATTGACTGGTTTGACTAACTTTTTGTTGTACCCTAAACATTTATGTATTATATTTTTAAATAAATATATACAACCTTTTAATTAATTAATTAAGCGTAACAACGACAAATGGTAAAACAATAAGAGTGATGGGACTATATATATATTAATTAATTTAATACTTAATTAATTAGCAGCACAATGAAATACGTCACTCATTAGCAGAAAAAATATATAAACACCAGACTTAAGTCACTATAATCAAACAAATGTCCGTGAACCCTCTTCGTCGTTAGCCTCAGATTCCATGAACCATATTTTCTTCACTACTTAATTAGCCCAATTGCATGCATTTTTAATTTTCTCTTTATATAAATACCTACATCTTTCTCCTCATTAATTAGGCCAGTACAAATTAAAAGCCAGAAATTTAATTTTCCTAGAAAAAAAGAGAGAGAGAGAGATTAAATCTGATAATTTATTTCAGGGTGTACCAAAATAGTAATAATTAAAGTCATGGGCAATTGCATGGAGACATGTTGCATTATGAGGCAAGAAGAAGAATTAGAAGTGAAGATGCAAGAATATGAAGAAGAAGAAGGAAAAGGTGATGATGATAAGGGGAAGAAGAATAATGGTGGAAGGGTTAAGGTGGTTTTGACAAAAGAGGAGCTGAAATGGCTGATTCTTCAACTGAGTCAGAAAGGAGGAGAAGGGATGAAGCTTGAACAAGTGCTACAAGAGATTGAGAGAGGAAGAGGTAGTAGTAGTGGAGACAAAGTTGTTGAAGGTTCACCGTGGAAGCCTTCTTTAGAGAGCATCTTAGAAGCTCCTGAAATGCTTGAGATAGATAGAATATGATTTAATTTAATTTCGTCATTTATCAATAGTAGTGAGTGTTTCTTTTTGTAGTACTCTGATGAGTGAAGAAGAATGGTTTCAGAAGATGCTAATATCATGATGATGATGAGGAGGTAAATATGATACTAGTGTATGTCCTCGTTTTTGCGCAAGATTACTATTGCGTTTTAATCACCTAGTTGCTTTATCTTTTATGTATGCTATATATTTGTACAAAACTATAAATTCAGCGTTTTTATTTTCTTACATTTACCTTATTGTCGTACTGAAATATATATATATATGTCTTTTTTCTCTATACTAGATTGATGTTATAAATTAATTAATTGATCCTTTCGGGATGAGAAAAGCGAGTGCTCCCTCTCTCTCTCTCTCTTTTAATAGTAATTTTGCAAGATTTTTAAGAATTTGCATTTTTCCAGCATAAAAATACATGTCTTATTCAATATTATTGAGACTTAGAGAAGAATCAGAGAAATGAGTGAAAATGATTCATTCATCTTCATTGATGGAAAGAAAAAGTATATATACAGCAGAAGGGAGAGTAACCAACTCTAATAAACTATTAACTACACTGGTTAAATAACTAAAGTAAATAACTGAAATACAAACTCTAGTTAAGTACTGGTTAAGCCTAATACTCCCCCTCAAGATGGCACAAAAATGTTCTTAATACTCATTTTAGACAATAGACGATGGAAAGCAGGATCAGGTAAAGCTTTGGTCAGCAAATCTGCAATTTGGTGTTGGCTCTTCACGTGTACGAGACTAATGGTGCCATCTTGCACTTTTTCACGAACAAAGTGGCAGTCCACCTCAATGTGCTTGGTCCTCTCATGGTAGGTCGGATTTGATGCAATGTGAATGGCCGCTTGGCTGTCACAATACACAGCAGCAGAAGAGACTGGCAATTGATAATCAAAGAGGAGTGATTTCATCCACGTGAGCTCACTCGCCACTGCAGCTAGTGCTCTGTACTCGGACTCAGCAGAAGAACGAGAGATGGTAGCTTGTTTCTTCGACTCCCAAGATACCAATGCATCACCAATGAATACACACAAGCCAGTGACAGATCTTCTTGTGTCAGGGCATGCTGCCCAATCAACATCAACAAAAGCACGCAACTGAAGGGAATTAGAGGCTGAGAAAAACAGACCTTGGCCAGGGGATTGCTTGAGATATCTGAGCAAGTGATGAATAGCTTGTAAATGACTTGAATGAGGCTTAGACGAGAACTGACTTAGTTTATTTACTGTGAAGGCTATGTCAGGTCTTGAAATGGTGAGATATAGAAGGCGTCCAATCAGCCTGCGGTACTTACTGATATCAGTGAGTGGTTCACCACTTTCAGCACTCAATTTTTGATTAGGGTCCATGGGAAGGTTTGCTGGCTTTGCCCCTAAGAAGCCTGTGTCTTCTAACAAAGAAAGGGTGTATTTCCTTTGAGACAGGACAATCCCTTCTTTAGATCGAGCGATCTCCATAGGTCCTTTAGTCGAAATTTCTTTTGAAGAAACTCTTTCACTTGTTGAATTAGAGATGAATATGGACCAGCAAGGATAATATCATCTACGTAAACCAACAAAATAACAAGGGAAGCACCAGTACCTTTAGTGAAAAGAGAGTAATCATTTCGAGATTGAACAAAACCAGCTTCAAACAATGCAGCAGCAAAGGTGTTAAACCATTGCCTAGAGGCTTGTCGTAGACCATATATGGATTTGTTCAACTTGCAAACAAGGTTCTCCCCCTTACTTCTATAACCAAGGGGTAGATCCATATAAATTTCCTCTGTTAGATCCCCATTAAGAAATGCATTGTTGATGTCTAATTGTAGTAGATGCCATCTATTCACAGCTGCAAGTGCTAGAAGAACTCTGATAGTGGGGAGTTTAGCAACAGGAGAGAAGGTCTCAACAAAATCTAGACCTGCCTGTTGTGTGTAGCTCTTGGCTACAAGCCTTGCTTTATGCTTGTCCACACTGCTATCAGGATGATATTTCACTTTGTAAACCCACCTACACCCTATGGTGTGTTTGTCAGGGGGTAAAGGCACTAATGTCCATGTTTTTGTTGCCTCCATTGCATCTAATTCTGCTTTCATAGAAGCTTCCCATTCTGGTTTGTGTACAGCTTGATGGTAGAATTGAGGTTCGAAGATGGATGATACTTGCATGGTATATGCATGATATGTGGGGCTAAGCTTATCATAGTTGAGATGGTTTGAAATGGGATAAAGACATTTGGTTGTAGCTACTTGATTACAGTGATAATCACGTAGATATGAGGGCTGCTGATGAGGTCTACTAGACCTTCGAAGGGGAAGAGAAGGTTCAGTTTGTGTAGGTTCTGATGTAGGTTCAGCATTGATGGGTGCTGGGATGGATTCAATGTGTGTAAGTTCTGAGGTAGTGGAATTTATGAGAGGTGTGGAGACAGTGGTGTTGGGTTGGGATGACAAGGTTATGGAATCAGATGTTGGGTTTGGCAATTGTGGGAAAGAAATATCAGTGGCAATATTAGGGAGGACAATATCTGGAAATGGATCAATCAATTCTTGTTGATGCTGTGATTTATGAAAAGGAAAGGAAGTTTCATGAAAGACAACATCTCGTGAAATAAAAAAAGACTTCTTATCAAGATCATATATCTTGTACCCTTTGTAACTCGAAGGGTATCCAACAAATACTCCTTGCACAGCACGTGGATTGAATTTATGTCTGGAAGATGCTAAGGTGGAAGCAAAACAAAGGCATCCAAAAGTTCTCATCATAGAGAAATCAGGTGCTTTGTCAAAAAGCCTTTCAAAAGGGGTCTAAACTGCAAAATAGGGAAGGGACTCCTGTTGATGATATAAGCGGCTGTGGACACACAATCTCCCCAGAATTTTAAAGGGACTTTGGATTGAAAAAACAAGGCTCGAGCAACATTCAACAAGTGTCTATGCTTCCTTTCAACTACAGAATTTTGTTGTGGAGTGGCAACACAAGTGAATTAATGTAGAGTTCTCTTTTGCAGCAGAAAATCATGCAGTGCCAGTTCTTTTGCATTATCCGAACGAATGCATTTGATGACAGTTTTAAATTGAGTTTCAACCATGGCAAAGAAGTGTTTGATCTTTTCAGTAGCCTCTGACTTGTTCTTGAGCAAACATATCCATGTATATCTACTGTGATCATCTACCAATGTCAAAAAATAACGATGCCCTGCATATGTAGATTCTTGAAAGGGACCCCAAACATCACAGTGCAACAACTCAAATGGTTCATTAGAAAAATGATTATTAGATTGGAAAATAAGTCTTGATTGCTTAGTTAAAGGGCAAATGGTACAGATGCCAAAATCCACAGAATTAGAACCAGCATGATTTTTATTCGAAAGAATCTTGTTATGTAACAACCAATTCAAAGGTTTGTGGGACATATGTCCTAATCTGGAATGCCAGATATAAGAGGGAACATCAGTACTGGTAACTTGATTACAAGTATGAGAAACTGAATTCAAAAGGGAATTACAATTGAAAGGAGTAATATTCTCAACAAGATTTTTTGATGTAGCTCGAGTAGGATGGAAGACATAGAGCTCGTTCTCCACCTTACCCTTGCCAATCATCCTCAAAGAGAGCCTGTCCTGGATAACAAAGAAATTATCAGCAAAAATTGCCAAGGTAGGGTTGGTTTTATTCAAAGATCTTACTGAGATCAAGTTGAATGTAAAGGAAGGGACAAATAACACTTTGTGTAAGTGAAGTCCAACAAGAATGAGAGAACCAATCCTCAGTGCAGGTACTTTGGTTTTATTGGGTAAAATAACATGAGAGTCAACCAAGGGTTGAAAAGAAACGAAACTAGATCGACAGAAACAAATGTGATTAGTGGCACCTGTATCCATAATCCAACAATCATTATGTAGTGCAGAACCATGAGAAGTCGATAGAACTATACCTTCAGGAATAGTAACAGAGGCTTCCACTTGGTTTGCTGGGATTTTGGATGAAGACAGCAAAGCCACCAAATGCTGATGCTGTGACTATGTCATAGGAGCTGCTGAGTCGTTGCTGTTAGGATTGGAATCATCTATCACCATGTTCACAGATCGATTCACAATTCATTTGCCTTTAGATTTATATCCTGGAGGATAGCCATGAATCTTGAAACACTTATCTATAGTGTGTCCAAGAACTCCACAATGTGCACATTTAGGACGATCTTTTTTCATCTGTGAAGCATTTTGATAAGTTTTCACAGAAAAAACAGAGAAATCAGACGATCTAGCACCAAGTTCTTGCTGCTTTTCTTCTTGAATCAGCAATGCAAGAACGCGATTAATGGAAGGCAAAGGTTCTTGCAAAAGCAATTGACCACGGATCGGAGAAAAACGTTCATGCAATCCCATCAAGAAAGGCATAACGTATTCACTATCATGGAAATCAATCATAGCGCGTACACCTCCACATGTACACTCTGTAATTGGACGAAAAGTAACAAATTGATCCCAAAGTGACTTGAGTTTCGTGAAATAGACGCTTACAAATTCAGATCCTTGAGTGAGGCTCATGATTTCTCGGCGAAGTTGAAAAATGCGTGGTCCGTTCTTCTGACTATAACGTTCACGCAAATCATTCCAAATTTCCATTGCAACTTTGGAATGCATGATGCTACTGACAATATCCTTGGAAATAGCATTGAAGATCCAAGCAATGACAATATTATTGCTTCGTATCCACAAAGCAAGAGTGTGAGGATCATCATCGTTGGGACGCGGCAGAGAACCGTCAACGAATCCGAGTTTGTTCTTGACTGAGAGCGCGAGTTCCATGGAGCACCGCCAGGAATCGTAGTTATCGCCGGTGAGTGGTTGCGAAACGAGAACCAGACCGGGACTGTCAAATTGATGGAGAAAGAATGGATTTGTGAGCTCATCCATGGCAGCAACTTGGAAGAGGAGTCACAAACGGAAGGAAAAACAGAGGATCTTGAGAAGAGAGAATTTCTCGGAAAGAAGAATCAGAGAGTGCGGAGCAGAGAATGGTCTCTTGATACCATATTGAGACTTAGAGAAGAATCAGAGAAATGAGTGAAATGATTCATTCATCTTCATTGATGAAAAGAAAAAGTATATATACAGCAGAAGGGAGAGTAACCAACTCTAACAAACTATTAACTACACTGGTTAAATAACTAAAGTAAATAACTGAAATACTAACTCTAGTTAAGTACTGGTTAAGCCTAATAAATATTGAAAAGCTAATGTTATGATATATAGAAACAGAGTGGTTGGGAGTAAGAGAAATTTAATTACTTTCCCTATCAGGGACAAATTAAAGTTATGTTTTAGTTTGCTGGGAATATCCTAATAATTATTTTCATGTACATTGAACTCTCAGGAATCAAGGAGTTATGATTAATTAGATACCGGAAATAATACCTTTTGTCCTTTTTCTTTTAAATCACATTAGGAAACAGAAATCGATCTATGCATAAAATTCAAAGTACATTCATGCAGCATATATATCCTCATTCGCTCATGCAACATATATATCCTCATTCGCTCATGCAACATATATATCCTCATTCGCCCATGCGCAGGGCGAATTCTCTTTGTTGGGAGGGGGGCAATGGCCACCCCTGAAATTTCTAATAATTTCAATAAAAATGAGTAAAAGGTTAAATTTCCCCCCCCCCCCCCTAAAATCTGAATTTAGTGCACTTGTAGAAGTTTAAGAAAAATTCAAATTCTAGTGATTTATAAAGAGTTATAACTCAATCTAACATGATTACAATTACAAGCCAATAACTCATCCAAACAAAAAATAAAACCCAAAAGAAGTAAGTGAAGTGCTAATAAATTACTTGTGTCTCTTGGTAATAAAAAAAAAAGGAAAAAAGAAAATTACTCATATCTCTCAAGTCTTATGATCCTGCAAGTCTGCAACACTCCATTGCCAAAAACACAATCTTTAGGCATCTCTGTCCGTCTTCCCATTGTCACACCATATCTTGTAGTCTAGTTTTTTTTATTTGTCTGTATTATTATAAATTAATACTATTATAAATTAATACTAAATTATATTGAGTTTAAAGAGTTATTCAATTCATTATTGTTGTTGTTATAAATGCTAATTAGTTTTGAATTTAATTTTGATGGACCGATTGTGTATAAGTGTTTTATACTGTCATTAAATCAAAATACTTATTTTATATGATTTTTCATGTAGTAGAAGAGAGAAAACACTATCATGACTGACATGGTAACACATAATTAAATAATTGTGTAAAAAAATGATAGGCTGTTACTGAATGAAAATTGAATCTATTAGCTTTTTATTTCATTAATAATAAATAAAAACATACATATAATTTTATGATAAATTATTTTCAATATGTATATATATATATATATATATATATATATGCCATTTTTAATTTTTTTTTTGAACTATGTATATTTTTCTATGTTATTTTTTTATTTTATGTTGCATAAAAATCTAATAAATATATATTATTATTTTTCATCTATATGTATTATTATTAATATTGGCCCCCCTACAAAAGTTATCTAGTTTCGCCCCTGCCCATGCGGCCTGGATAATTGAAATTTGTCATATAATATCAATTTAACTAGCAATTAATTGCATTATGCCAAGTTAAGTTACTTGTGGTGGATGAAACAATATAAAATTACTATTAATGAACTTTTAACGGGTAACATAGTATTACAAGTCAACTCAGCTGAATTACATAGATGTTTGGGGAATAATATTTTCACAGTCAAAATAATCTATTTTAACATTATGGTCCAAATAATATTCTTAATCATGTGTGTGTTTTTAATGGACTAAGTGATTTTGGTCCAATTTCCTATTTTTTACTGTTTTGGCGGTACAATTTTGTATCCCTAATAAAGCTAGTTGAATTAATAGGCTATTTACCTATTATTATACTCTAATTGATCACTCTTAAAAAATATGCATTTTTTTAACTATACTATTTGTACATTCAAATTTTTGAACATTCAAACATCTCATAAAAATACATAATTCTCGTCATATTTATTATTTATTGTTACTTTCCACTCCATCTCCTTTCATTTCTCCCTCTTTATATCTTGAATGTATACATCTAAAGACTTCCATAAAAACATTACTCGAAATCTAAAGAGAATAAACTATAACTTCCTCTAGTTTGTTTGTATAGCTAAGTAACTACTAACTAACAAAGGGGTAACTAAATAGAGGGTATAATATGTGTCTTGTGACCCTATATAGAGTACAGTTGTTCACGGCTCACAGCTATTTTTCTTGCAAACCTTTTTATTTATTAAGTATTTTTGTTATGAAATTATTATTAGAATGATCGGGATTAGGTGGTGATGGTGGTGACTTGTTATTTAGATTTTGGCTTCAGACTTTGGATTCTTCGATCAATTTGGGGCCACTTCGTAGTTGTATCACATGATCAAGAGAGATCAAATACGAATTTTAGACTTCAAATTAAACAAGTTTTGCTTATTTATAATCATTTATTCATTAGTTAAATGACCGACAGTGTCTGGAGACTGCTGTTCTTTTTATTTATTTTCAAGTGGGAGGCGCTATTATCATCAAGGCCAGCACCATTCCATATAATAATATTTACAACAAAAATACATCTAATTAGTAATTAATGTGATATATATATAATATAATATATATATATAATATATTAGTAATTATATATATAATATATAACACATTACGTATGACACACATTACATATGATATATAACACAAATTGAATACTAGTTGAATGTATTTATGTTATATAACACGTATTATTGATTAAACACTCGCGTCCGCATCCTTAAGATTCTGTATTAAATTGAAGTTTTAGACACCTAATTCATGTTAGAAACTTGGTTTTTTTTTTCCGAGCCACTGTGTGATTAAGCAGTTGAAATTTATCCACTTAATTAAGTAATTTATTCTCCTTAGAAAAATTTTAAAACATTCGGATTAGTTGTTGTATGTTCCACAATATATACTTACCAATCAACAAAGGATTAATCGAGCATAGTAGATATTCTGATCATGAAAAAAAATATTGTTATATTGATCTGACATCTATAAAATGGATGTTTAAAAACATTCATTTATATTCAAGAGTGGAGAGTAAAATAAAGAATGCACTAATATTTATTGTTAAACATAAATACGTTCAACTAGTATCTAACATATGCTATACATAATACGTAATGTGTAACATATGTATAATACACGTAAGTATGACACACATTACGTGTTATGTATAGTACATGTTGGATACTAGTTTAACGTATTTATATTTTATAAAAAACATTACTGAAAATCAATAATTTTTATTGTAGAACAGAAATACATCCAACTAGTATCCAACGCGTGCTATATATCATATGTAATGTGTGCTATATGTATAACATATTACATATGACACACATTATGTATGGTAACACGTTGGATACTAGTTGAATGTAATTGTGTTGTATAACGAATATTATGAAATATATCAATTTTTCAATTAGCAATGGCCGCTAATTTACACCATATGACTGGAAAATTCAATGCATAGGACAATCTGTTTAATGTCTTCCATCCGTCAACACCACGACACCGACATGGACATGAAATTTGAAGCGAAAGAAATAAATGTTAGCTAGCTAGGGTAGATGGAATTTATACATTGTCCATTATATTAATGTAACCTGAAGAAGAGGAAAGTGATGAAGCTAGCTAGTGCAAATAAACTTGATGAGAAGTCCATTCCCTCTCCATGTAAAAGAGGAAGAACTTTTATCATCCACACTGATACACATAATCATCGCCATCATTTCTATTAGGTCTCGTAGGCATATCTGTTTTTCATTTATTTCGACTGTGTGGATGGATAAATTAATTAATTTGGCTAGCTAGTTGCTTAAGAAGCATTTTTAATAGGGTTTTAATATAGTTAAAAATATAAAAGAAAAAAGATATTATTAATACATTAAAAATTAAAGTTGAAGTTTTAACTTTTATGAAAAATAGGAAATGTTTTTTGAACTCTATTTTTATGTTGATAAACACTTTATATATTTATCGTTAATTTACTGTTAGAACACATCTAATTAGATGTCACGTTCCACGGCTAACACTCCCTCATTATCAAATTGATCATTTCTTTTCATTTATGCACAATAATTAAGGTAATGATAAATTTTATGGAATGTCTAAATAATAAATTTAAAAAATTAAAAGTACCCTTTATACCAATATTTATATACCATTATATATGAATACTTATTTTTTCTTTTTCATTAACTCTATTCTTCTCATCTCTACCAATATTCTTTCTCCAATACAAAAGAATATAATAGATAAAACTTAATTAATTAAATTTTGAAATTATATAAAGACAGTTAATTTAAAAAAAATAAAAAGAGATAATTAATTTGAGTAGCAATATTAATAGTATGAAATAGAAATAGAGTGTTTGTAAAAAGTTCATATAAATATAGGTCAGCAACTTGTCAATTTATGTTGAGGGTTTTACACCTGCAAGTCATTTACACTATCTTATGATCAGAATCACGTTTGCAATATAAAATTTGTAAACTCTAATTCATTCACACACTCATTTATTAATTAAATTATGTGTTATACAATTAATGATATAAAATAAATAATTTTTTTATTCTGGATGCCACCTAATAATTTTTCATAAAGTAATATAATACTATTGTTATAGTATGTTTCTCAAAGTAACTAATAATATATTCCCGTTTATTGCACTTTAGGCTCTTTTATTGTAAAAAATAATTTTTATACAACGAAAAATTATATAATATTCATCCAACCTTTATTTATACCATTGAATTTTAAGAATTTAAATATAAAATGTGATCAATATTAAAATATAACGATAACGATGAAAATGAGTATTAAATATGTGTGAGATAACCTCCTTAGCTTCTTCTGTTATATACCTATAATTGTTTCCATCCATGTATAAGCAACAAAAGCAATAAAATCTTATTTCTAGAAGTTTAATCCTAAAATTGCACAAGTTAGTTGAAAAACAATAATGATAGTTGTATAATATAAATATGTCTAACGAGTATTCAACGTGTGCTAACATAAAAGATAATATGTGCTAGCTATACGCATATAGCATATATTACGTCTTATGTATCTATAGCACACATTAAATGTTCGTTGAACGTATTTTTATTGTACCTCAAATATTATTAGTTAAAAAATAAAAACCATACCATTCACACATCATTCAAATATGCTACTCATAATATATATAAATATTATATCTTATTATTAATTTTTTTTCTCCTAACTAATTCTCTTTTTATCACTTCTATTACATAATGATTGATATATACATCTAAATGAATATAAAAAAATCTTTTCCCCTAAAATAAGGTATAACTTTTCAATTAAAGAAAGGTTAATATATTTATTTATATACGCTGTGAGTAGGATCTTTCAACAAGGATAAAGCATTCGAGTGAGTGCTTACAAAAACCTTGTAGCCACCTAGCAAAACCTTAATTATATATATAGATACCTTTAATTTGAAGTTGAGACTCCTCCACTATATCTATCTTACATATAGTAATTATTAATAATTTTATACAGAGAGATCATGAACTTAATTATTACTTAATTAATAATCTGTCGTCTTTCCTATAAAAGCATACAAAACTTCAAACTTAACTATACTACTAGTCTACTACTACTATTATATACTACTAACTTGAAGACTAACAATTGTTGGAGCAAGTGGTGGTGGATACAACACTAACTCGGTTAATTGGAAGAGCAACAAGCTGACGAGCAACGTCGTTGAAATCAAGTTGACCTCCAAGTTTGCACTTTGATAGCAACCTAGCAGCTTCTTCCTTTGTCATCTTTACTTTCACTCTAATCCCCCCTCCTTTTTCTTCACCACACCTTATGCCTTTTACCAAATTATTATTATCATCATCATCCTTCTTCTCATCATGATCTCCGAAAATTATGACGGCAGGTTCTGAATCCGCAAACCGAACACTTTTCTTAACTAGTGATGATGCTTTGCATGATGGTGGTGGTGTCATGATAGTAGGATGTGGCGGCTTCTTTATGACCAACTCATCTCTGTATACTGCTTCTGATGATGATATTGGTGGTCTCTTAATGAAACAAGCGAATATTGTGTAGATCATGTTAATTATAATTTCAGAAAGAAAGAGTGTGTGAGTGAGTGGGAGAGAGAGCAATTGAGAAAGAAACAATTGAAGGAAAGAAGAAGAAGGATAAGGGGGCGTGTGAGGCGCGCAAAGGGAAGGGACAAGAGTAATGAATTTATAGTAGTCATCACTTGAGGATAAGAATATGAATATATATAAGTCATAAGTGTCAAGTGAGCCACTAATGTAATCTTGTAATTAAAGGGTAGTGCTGATTTGCTTATTAGGATCCATGGAGCTTTTTTTAATATATATTTTTGTTTTGCTTCTTGACGGGGTGACCTAGCTAGCTAGGAGTCAATATAAATGTAGAGAGAAAGGTCTAGTATTGTGCCCCTATATATTATTGGTCTATCTTTTAGGGAGCCTTAATTTTTAATTATAGGTGATATAGTCAAGGAAGTTAATAAAAAAATAACTCTATTATCATAATGAAGATGAAAATATCTACTGTCGTAATGATTCAATGAATAAAAATATCAAATTTTTTATTTACTCTAATTTTAAAGTCAATGTATATTAAAAGAAAGACACGAATATATGATAGTGACTATGTTTGAAGTCAATTTTAAAATCTTTGAATCTGTTACTCTTATAATACTGACTCTATGAGTTCATTGACTATGTTAATGAAAACAAAAACTAATGTCTTAATGATTATTTATTATTGTTGATTGTCAAATGACATAGAGAAATGATCTATTGATGTTATAAAGGAAGAGAAATATAGAAATAATAAGTTGAAAGAATAAATAAGAAATAAAAGTGGCAGGACTCATATGTTCTTATGAGTATTTAAAAAGTTAGATGTATAAATAATATTTTTGAGTCATAGATGCATATATATATATATATATATATATATATATATATATATATATGGTCCCATTACCTTTGTTCTTTTACTAATAACGGGAAAAAAGATAGCCTGCTCTTTTGTTGTATCCATCACTGATAGATCAAGATAGATAAAAACAACAACCCACATGTTGATTGAAAAGGTCAATAGTCAATACTGATTTTGAAAATGCTATTCAATTTTATCTAACTTCACTGAATTTTAAAGTGAATTGTTGGAATTTCTTTTTGGTTGTACCTAAGATATTCATAGGAATGTATAGGGTTGGGAATCATTAGAGTTCAATTTGCAACTTTTTTCAATATAGTGAAATATGTAATATTCTACCGTTAACATATGGATTAATTACTATCAAATTGACAAACTAACTAAATTAGAACACATTCATGTAAGTAGAATAGTTGAATTTCCGAAATATAAATTGATAAAGTCGTATGAATTTTAAGAGTCCTAATTTGATTTGAATTATCTAAAATAAGAAAGTAAAGGTTAACAATCAATGACTAATACTGTGCGTGAGACTGTCAAAATTGCATGATATTAATTAAGATGATTAATTTGTCACTTTTTTACTTTACAATCATTATTATATTTTAAAAGATCTGAATCCTTATTAACTAAAGATATTTGTGTGGAAGTTTTGAAGTGAGAAACAAAGCTAAGGGTGAGTTTGGTAAAGCTTTTCGTTGGGGTGCTCCTGCTCTCAAAAAGCTGGAGCTCCTATTTTACGTTTGGTAAATCAAAAAGTTGGACTGCTTTTGCTCCCGGCTTTTGAGAGCATGGGTGCTCTTGGGAGTCATCAAGAGTAGCTTTTCAAAGCCAGCTTTGGCTCTTTGAAAATGAAAATACATAATGATCCTCATTTACACAATATCTTTTATTATTATGTCTATTATGGTCATTTAATATCTTGAGAGCCACTTTGCATTATTTTACCAAACATTATAATGATGACTTATGCTTATTGAGAGCAATTTTTGTATAATTTTACCAAACGGTACTATTATGGCTCTCTAAGAGCAGCTTTTTGAGAGCCCAAGAAGATCAACAACTTTTCAAGAGTCACAGCTTTACCAAACTCAGCCTAAGCCTCCTATGATGTAAGTAAGCAAATAAATAATAATAATAATGCTCAAAAGTTGTTAACTTCCTCAAAGTATTTCATCAAAAAAAAAAAAACTTCCTCAAAGTATTTTATCAAAAGAGCACAAATTTGCAAACAACTGAAAGGCACTCTGCTCTGGTCTTTGGATAGGGATCATAGCAAGGTTGATTAATATTGCATACTCAAGAAAGTGGAAAATTGGCACTTGGATATGCCGTGAAAAATAAAAAATTCAATCAAGTGGAATCGGAGATGAATAAACACAAATTTATAGATAATAACATTTTTCTAGCTAGGTAAAAAAAATCAATTTTAACATTTTTAGTTCAAATAGTATTCTTAATTATGTGTAATTTTTTTAACAAGCTTAATAATTTAAACCCAAAATCATATTTTTAATTGTTTTAATGGGTAAAATTTTGTACCTCTAGCAAAACTCATTAATAAAAGTATAAACTATATATAACGTATTACATACTCTGGCAATACGTGGATTAAATTATGTTATTCACTTGAAAAGTGTAAGCATATTTGACTCCCTTTTCATTTAATTTCTTCTTCTGTCTTTGTTGAGGACCTACTAGGCTGAAAGCTAATTGAATTAATTAGCACCCAAGAAAACGATATGCGACGAATGAGTCGTCCATAATCAATGCAACGCGGTTTAGATTGAAATCAAATCGAGCTAAGCCAGACTAAGTCAAAATTTAATCGTGATTAAGTTTTGACTTTTGAGTTTAATTACTAGGCATAATTATTAAGTATTTTCACATAAATGATGTTTTTTTTAGATTACCAAATTTAAAAGTTAAGAATAACACTTATACAATAACACATAATTGAATGTTGTTGTAAAACTATTTTACACTTATAATAATATATAAAAATTAAACTCTTTAATTTTCGAGTCATTTATATTAGCATTATACTATTTGTTAACATCTGGAAACCAAAAATATCACCGTAGGGTTAGCTTCATCTTATTGTTGATCAAGCGTGCCTTTGATAACGAATGTCCTTAAAATAATAAAAATATCATCTTAAATAAATAAATAAATATTTATATATAGGATCCATTACAATTTTTAAAATTTTATTATTTCTAATATTCTTAACCAGTATCTTTCTTATAGTAGCAAACGTCTAATAATAATTGGTTTCCATTTAATCAAAGGGAAATACTAGTTTTAAATAATGTGACATACACTTCATCAAAATACATAAATAAATAAAGAGCATTGCTAGAGGCACAACAAAAAACCAGTCAAAACAGCCAATAAATAGGGATTTGAGCCACAATCACCTAGCCCATTAAAAATATACTCATGATTAAAAGTGTTATTTGGGCCATAAAGTGTTAAATGGACCTTGTTGGCTGTTTTGGTTGATTTTTTGTTGTGCCCCGAACATTTGTGATAAATAAAATGACACAGCCCACTTTTATGTTATCATATATATTGAGTAAAATTGGTTCTAGACAAGTCTTCGTTATCAGATTGATGGAAAAGATGAAAAGGGGGGAAAAGAACAAAAAGAAAACTTTCAATGTGGAACGGGTCTTCTAATCACAAATTTCATGCAGCTATAATATATGACGTGCGTGCGTGAGTCTTACATTAGCATTCCTAGACCGTAACTCGCATAGAAAATATAGTCAACAACACAGAGTCCTTCTCTTCGAGAGGTGCCTATAGAAAGAAATAAACACAAGGCGTGCGTATGATTCTTGTTTCTTTTGCACAACGTACAAAATACTTGACTTAGAAAATTAGAGAAATCAAATCACAGTATTGTATTATCATAAGAACCACATAGTTTCACAAAATGGATTGAATAATTCTTATTATACTTGCGCAATTATATACTCCCTCCTTTTAATTTTTTTAATTTTTCAAATTTTAATTACGCATACAGAATAAAGATGAGTTTTACAATATCTCAAATTTAAAAATATAAAATGTGATCTCTTTCTTATATTAATTAAGGATATAATTTTAAAAAATAATAAGAGTTAGTATCTAAAATTTCTAAATGAACAAGTAAAAGAGGAAAACATATTTTTAGATTGGACAAATAAAAAAAAATAGAGGAAGTAAACATTATTTGGTATGACTATCGGATCTATTCAGGTTCTTATAATTTAAACATTTCCAATTCAGTCCATAAATTAAAAACATCCAATTAAATCCATAAATCCATTTATTATTACAAAAATGTTAAATTTAACCCAAATTTCTGTATATATTCATTAAGCATCAATAAATTATTATATGGATTTAATTTCCATATACTGATAGTATGCAACTTTTTTACACAATCATCCAACTATATGCTACCACATTAACCATTAAAAATATTTTAATTAAATAATAATATAAAATACTATCAATATATAAAATTAACACAAATGCTTGGGGCACAACAAAAAATCAGCCAAAACAGCCAACAAATCCATTTAACATTTTATGGTCCAAATAGCACTTTTAACCATGAGTATATTTTTAATGAGCTTGGTGATTGTGACCCAAATTTCTATTTATTGGCTGTTTTGGTTGATTTTTTGTTGTGCCTGTAGCAATGTTCTAAAATTAAACTTTTAAATATTTTGGTCAAACATAAATATTATTCGACAATCCACATATAACATTTCAAATTAAATGGGCCAATCCAATAGAGAAAGTACACAAATGGGCCTTATTGTCAAGGCCCATAGAAAGTGATTTGGATTTTGACAATTGGGAGAAGCGTGGTGAGACTCGTCATTCATTCCCAATTCAGGAAGTCCAAATTCGTGGGCGTTGTGCGTTGACCTTCTCGACAATACAAGTTCCAACTTCCAACGTTGTCCGTGTCCGTGTCGCTGTTTCAGAATAGACCAAGGAAAGGGAGGAATCAACCATCATCAGGCTTCATGGGTGGAGCTCACGCTATGAAAAGAATCCCTCGCATCAAGTTCCCACAGAGGCATCCCAAGCCCTCTGGTATTTTCTACGCCTTTCTCATTGTCCATTCTTGCAAATTTTTTCTCAATCCTCATTTTCTTGGGGTTGAGCATATGTGATGCTGATTTAACATTTAGCTCGTATTTCTTTTGAATGGATGATTAGAATGTAATGTGGAAGCAAATTGGATCGATGCACGATACGATTAGATTAGTTGGTGTTTTATAACAGAATTTGGGGCACGGTTTTTTTCCTTTAGCTTTTCAGGATATACTGTGATGGTGATGGCATGTTTTTTGGGGCATTATCCAACATTGGATTAGTTATCCTAGATTTTAAGTTTGCTTGGTAATCCTTTCACATAAGAATTTTTAGATGTGAAGGGGCCTTGTGGTCCATGTATATGATAGATGCCTATGATGGATTCTGGACCAGAATTAAGGCTAGAAAAGGGTGCTAGTATGACAGAAAATTATTTTATTCCAATGGTTTTTCCCTTCAAGATTATGCAATTTAAGGGGGTGTTTGGTTGGTAGAATCTTTGGGAATTAGGATGAGAAATGATTACCCCAATGCCCAATTTTTTGTTCCCACCTCCCACACGAGAATGTTGAATTCACATAAGAAGGGAATATTGAGACTTCTCTAGACCACCGCTAAAGTTCACTGGCCCATCATCAAGGCCCGTAGACACATAGCTAGGGCCCATGGGCTCACCGCTAAGGCCCGTCAACCCGTCGTCGGAACTAGCCGGGAATGAAACTTTTTTGGGAAAAATATATTCTTGAGAATATTACCCCAAATCAAGCACCTCATATTATATTCCTGTGAAAATTATTCCTAGGATTAGTTCTCCCGATAATATTATTCCGAGGAATAGAATTCCATTTTGTCAACCAAGTAAATGCACCCTAGGGAGTTAAAACTTAAAAGAGATGGCAGCATACAATAGTAAAGGTTATTTGAGAGAACCCTTTGCTCTCCCAATTAGTATCTGAATTCCACAATTGAAGTCATGCCCTTTCCCTTTTCCCTCCCTCATTTCTTATCTTCTAATTGCAAACTAATAAAAGGCTCAATCCCTTTCAATATGTTTTTAGTATAGTTGAAAGGTGGCTGGAATTACTGAAAATATGTGATTTTGCTCTTTTCTACTTATTCCAAAAATAAAACTTGACCTCTTCTAACATATCAGATTATCAGATGTCCATGTAGGTACGTTCTAGTTAACCTTGTCATGAAAAACAAAAGGTTTTCTGTACCAACACGACCAATGCTAAGTAGATTTTTCTGTTGCCATTAAAAATTTCAACGCAGGTTCTGCATCTGAGACTCAAGCTTCGTCTTCTGCAAACAATGCCACTTTACCATTCTTTTCAGGTTCAAAAGCTTCAACATCGGTTGGAGGGCAGGCCTCTCTTCAACCCAAAAGAACTCCTGTGTCCAAGGAGGAGATTGAGGCAGTCTTGGTATGTACAATCTCCTTGCCATGCCAGGGCATTCACATTTGTGTTTTACAATTAATTTGCACATAACAAAATGCTTTTTTGGTCCGACAAATGTTAGGGTCCTATTAAGTATGCCAGTTGCTTGAATTGCTATTGAAATATGCTACTAGATTCTTGTTTCTTTTCTCTGGTTTATTTCCTTTATTATTATTATTTTGCTTTGTGGGGTGAATCTGTTATTGTCTCTGGCACATTATTTGTTCAATTCTCTGTTTTGTTTTGTTTCCATTCCTAAACTAAACTTTCTTGTCTTTTGGCAGTTGGGAGGCTGCTTCTAATCAAGTGTTTTCTGAAAAGCATTGATTCATCAATATGCACAGTTGATGTTGGAATAGAACAAGATATACTGATTATAATTGTCAATAATGGTAGTATACGGTAGGATTGAAATTGTAAACCATCATTAATTTTTCTGGTGATGGAATTTGAATATTGATTTTGGAGAAAAGGTAGTTTGTTTCTCTATGATTTTCATCTATGGTTAAGTATGGTTTAGGATATTTTCATGTTACTCAGGATTTACTAAGAAAATCTCTTTTACTGTGAAATAAAAAGACACTTAACTAGAATTGATAGATTAATCCGTGTCTTTCTTTATCACATCATGATTCACTTGTAACATGAGAAAATTGTAATTTCCATTTTGTATAATTACCTTAGACTGTGTTGCTTTTTGAGTGTATCTTTCTATCGGTGCATTGCATAGCTCATTATGGTGGTGCTTGTGAATTTTTAGCATTGGTGTACAGTAAAAATAATCAATATATTATGTACATTATATACCATATATGAAACATTAGCTTTTATTGAATTTTACAATTATATAATTCTTTATTTCAGTCCAATTTGATATGTATGATAATAAGTATGTGATGGCAAGTGTTTAAAATAGGACAAAAAAAAAATTAGATAGTACATTCTGTACATGTAGTAATATTGATAAATAAATACTGATATGAGATGACATAGAATAATTTGTGGTGGGCCGGTGAGAAATTAATTAAGTGGAGTTGGGCCTGGGAAGGGCAAATATGTCATTGTGTAATACCAACCAGTCAACCACCGTAAACAACTAATGTATGGTACCGTAGCCAAAGCCAACACTAACAATAACAGCGGTTTTGTGGTCGTGGCGTGAGGATCAGGTGAACGAAACCCATTTGCGTAAAAACCAGCTACATACCTACCTTCGAATCTAATCTTATCTCCCTCATCCTGCGACGGGTAATAACATCTCTAATTTCTCTTTTTCGTGTTCCTTATCTAGAATGATTTTATTGGTTGCAAGCAAGCTATTGTTGTTGTACGACTTGTTTTGATTATCAAAGAATAAAGTCTTTTCATTTTTTTTTTCCAAGCTTACATGTGCAAATATTGTTTGAATTGATTTGATCTTTGTGACTGATTTGATTTGATGAAGCTGTATTTCTTTTTCCCTGTATTGGAGCAATCTGTTTGTTCGATGTTTGTAAGTTGATGTATGAGGATTTGTGACAATTATAGCTGATCATTATTCGAACATCAGAGCTTCGATTTACTTTGCTTTGCTTTTAGAGTTAAAAAGTATGTTATGCAATATAGAGGAAAAAGAAAAGTAGTATGCAATCTGAGGAAATTTTCTAAACAAAAACGCTTTATTTGAGCTTCAAATAAGAGCTACCTTTTTCCCCCTTGAAAGGGAAGAGGAAGGGTTGGGGGTAGAAGAGAAAATAAGAAGTGAAATGTAGCTTGTTTCTGTGACTGCTCGTTGCGGAGTATCGATCTTAGTCTTCAGTCTATAGGACTAGGTGCTAGCCTTTTTTTCTTTCTATTTTAGTTTTATGTATTCTTCTGTATATCTTGGTGAACCAATTACCATTCTTCTTGGCAATGTATGACTTGATTAAGGGAAGTGATGCCCATGATGATGTCACTAGATGCTAGACTTGTATCTGACTACTTTGGCTTTGTTAATGTTTCAGAATAATTCTTCATTTGCTTATATCTGTTTGGCTCTGATATAGGTTTACATTTCTTTCACGAAGAAGAAGAGCAATTCATGGATGATACTCCTGGGAAAATAAAGTTCATCCCTGATCACTTCCAAGTTTCAGCATCAGTTGTAGAATCTCTTGAGAACAGAACACCTGCTATAGCAGAACCTGGAACTGTTAGATCTTTGAGGTATTGTTTCCTGGTGGAAAAGGGCAAAGAAGAAAACAATAATTGAAAGTCATAACAAAGTTTGAGTCCATTTGAAATCAATTGCACAGTCTAGATTAGTTTAGGTCCTCGCAGCATCTTTAGGCTCAAAGAACATTAAGGGCAGCTTCGATGTTGAGATTCTTTTCTTTTCGGGGGCTGCCGTGGGGTCTTGGTGATGGTGGTCAGGAAAAGGTTTGCTCTGAGCAGCTTTTGTGCACGACCTCCTTAGTCATCGTTACGGTTCTTTTTTTATTTTGTATTACTAATTAGACAATTAACATTATGTAGGTTGAGCTAACAGTTGCAGAAGTAGAGTCACTTCGGTCAGAACTTGCTGATATAGAAGAGAGAGAAGCTCAATTGAAAGCTCAGTTAATGATCTGTAACTTTGAACTATCATGATTATCATTTACCAGTTTGCTTTGGATTTCCTTGATCCTTTATTTACTGAAGATATTGAATATAGAGAAGTTAGGAATTCACATACTATACATTTGGTGTCTAGGCATGTGTGTTGCATAAATAACTAAAATCCTTTTGTTTTACACAGGTTGGAAAATGTTGATGAAATTTTGCGGTCGGCTCGTCTATCTGGCTACTTATACATTCGAACTGTACTGATTGTCTGAGCCTCCATTTCCTTAATCTTTAATTTGCCTAACCGCTTTAATACTAATGTGCTTTTATTTTAATCTCTACAGAGGTGGACAGCACTACCAGGAGAACCACCACCCATAGATGATACAGATATAGATGATTGGCTTCCTCGCTTCTTCGTTCTCCAGGGTGCATGTCTATTCTTATATTTGTTGTGTACAGGTAGTGTAGCTAGTTGTTTTACTTCTATCCCCCTCCCTTTCTTTCTGGTGCTGATGTAGGGAGAAAATTGTAGATTTAAGTCCTCTGGACTCGACGCCTCTATCTGATATTGTTGAGGTGGACATATTACCAAGTTTCAAGTGTGAAGAAGATGGCGAGATGCGACACGCCTTTTATATTTTAACTCGTCATGGATTACGATACGAGTGCTCAAGCAGTTCCAAGATAAAGGTGTGTGCAAGTTAAGATAATCTGTTTCTTACAAGTAGCTGATATTATTTTTGATGTTAGGGCTGGTTCTACATCGTATGCCTGCTCGACGTACTAATAATCAAGTTCTTAATACGTGTTACATATACTTTTATCATCTAAATGACACAGTTTCCCCCCATTTTTATATTTACTCTCAGGTGGACGCATGGTTATCAGCTTTAGGATCTGACTGCAAATTGGAATCTGATGCATCAACTCCCAATGGTTCAATTAAGATGTAACATATTCTTATGGTGGAGTTTAAGCTACTTGTGTAAATATGACACTAATGTCTTGAACTTCTTTTCCTTGTACACATTGTACATTAGATAACATTGATTGAATAGAATTAGAAACCGATAATTTTTCTGTAACATTCTGCTCATTTCAGGACTTGATTGACTTGTGAGCTTTAAACTCACAAGCCTTGCAGTTTTTGCTGATCTCTCAAATGTGTATATAAATGAGAATTGGGATCTAAATTTTGTTCTTATGCCTTAACAATGATGATGGTAGTTGGTTTTGATGGTGCATCATTTAAGTAGAATTGTGAATATGATAGATGCTGTGGGGGCACACTCTGTATATATAATGTACCTGTAAAATATAAACATAGTTGGAAGTTTCATTCCTTAATCCTTATTAAGAAGTATCTTTCTTCCTTGTGTTACTTACACTTGCACAATTGAACAAGTCTTTTTTTTTTTACCAAAAAAAGACTGTAAAAGAGGTTATCAAGAAAGATTTGAGAATTATTGACCTAAATCCTAACATTATTCATGATAGAGTGTAATAATGTCGTATGATTCATGTAGCGGACTCCACATAATGAGATAAGATTGTTGTTGTTGTAATTTCGTACAGATCTAGCAAAATTAGAGAGTTTAATTGATGTATAATTGTATTTGGTCATGTTGTGATTGTGAAGTTGGTAGAAAAAATAAAAAAATCTTGTTGGGGAGGCTACAAGCCAGTTGAAGGTGCCTTCCCTTTTTAGTGGGGTCATAATATTGCCACCAATTTTTTGTATGCTATAGCTGTCCTTTATTCGAGCCATGCAAAGTATCTTGTTCTTGTTGGGAGTAGGAAGTGAATGAATGGGTAAAATTGTTAAGGAACCCTCCAAAGAACATCTTTTCTTTTCTTTTGGTCCCCATAAGTGCGTCTTTTCCTCTTTATCTTCTCTACCCTCCATCTAGTTAAAAGGTGTGCTAGGAGAGGAATTGAATGACTTGGCCCCTTCTACTTTCTGTTTCCAAATAGTATCAAGAAAAAGCAAAAGTTTCATAATTCAGGGCATAAAGAAACAATTTTAATTGGAAATCTTTTTCTCTTTTGTTTGTTTTTTTTTTAAATTACACTGACTATTCCTATGATGGGATGAAATTCAGATTGTTTCCTTCTATTTTATCTATTCATGTGATATTGATCTTCTCTAAAATGCATAGTGTATTTATAATGTCAGTACAAATTTTTAGGGAATCAGTGTATTTAAAGGGGATGTCGGTGTAACAATTTTACAAACTAAGAGATCTATTTGGAAAATTTTACATATAGATGAAATGAATTTCATTAAACTTGAGTGTACTTTACTTTTTTTTTTTACAATTGGAAAATTAGTTCAAAAGTGAGCAGCCAAAATTACTGGATCAGATTCCCCGTAATGTGGACGCAGCCCGTACTCATTCTAGAAGCCCTGACCAGTATTCACAAACTTTTCCACCAATCAAACCTAACCCAGCCCAACTAGTCAATGACCAGAAATGAAAACGAGAAAGAAAAGAAAGGACCAAATTGCAAAAACGAATAAGTGAAACAAGGTATACACTACCCAACAAAAAGCATTTGGCAGTATCAGCCACCACAACACATTGTGATTACGTCCTTGTGCTGCCGCTTCCACCATCATCTCTGTCTGAACTCTGAAGTGAAACAAAACCGAAAATGGCCTCACAAGTTTGCAGATCCGCTTCTAGAGCCGCAAGGTCCCTTCTCTCGTCTTCAAAGGCCTCTCGATTTTACTCTGGTATACATTCACTCTTATTACTCTTTTTCCATCAATTTAGTTAAGATAAAATGATGGATCATTTGAAAGTTATGATAAAAATGATTTATCGGATAAAACCTAAATTAATTAATTTTGTATCTCGTATTGTGCCATGCGAAAATTAGAATCTGAGGTTTTCGTTATTTTACTCTGCAGTAGGGCGTACGGTAGGTGCTGCTGGTGCCGTTTCATTCAGCAGTAAAGTGCCTCTTTTGGCTTCGAATTTTGGTAGGGCTGGTTCTGGTACTGGTTCCGCTTCTTGGATTTCAGGGGCTCTAGCTTTCCCTGCTGCAGGTTAGGTTTCAAATTTTAAATCATTTTTGGGAACTGTTCTATACTTTTATGATTTATGCATTTTTGCGTCTCTTGTTTCATATTTGAGATGTTAATGTTTCACAGTAGTTTGTAATTTACTAATTGTTCATCCTCTGTGCAATTACTCATATGTTATTAATTTTCGCTTTTTTATTTTTAATTTTTGCTATGTATTGCAGCTTACGTGCTCCAGGATCAGGAGGTGCATGCTGCTGAGGTATGCTTAACATTTTTCTCTAAATGTATCTGCATGTCTATTTTCAACTCTGTCTTTTCTAGCTTTTTTTTCTTTATATGATTCTTACGTGCAAATCGTTTGCTTATTCTTTCTGTACTCAGCTAGAGCGCACTTTCATTGCCATCAAGCCTGATGGAGTTCAGAGAGGGCTGGTAAAGTGAAGATAAATTTCTAGCACATCTTATTGTTCTGTTTTTGAAACAATGTGCATAGGGGAATGATATATGTACATACAAGTGTGCGTATATATGTACATATTTTTCAAATCTAATGGTGGATATTATGAATTTTGATGTTTAAGTGATGTCATGTCAAAATCTAAAGATAGAGAAATGAGTGTAGGCACGATGTACGATAAAAGTGTGCACAAATATCATTTCTCACGTTGAGGGAACTATGCATGTGTTGCCATATGGTCCCCACTATTTCCCCCTTTGATAGTTGTTATTGATTTGTTGTTATGCCTCACTTAAGTAAGTTCAAGATCTAAGATATTTTCTTTTGCAGATTTCGGAGATTATATCTCGTTTTGAGCGAAAAGGTTACAAGCTTGTGGGAATTAAGGTTTTGATTCCTTCCAAGGAATTCGCCCAGAAGCATTATCATGACCTGAGTGAAAAACCTTTCTTCAATGAGCTGTGTGATTTCCTTAGCTCTGGCCCTGTTATTGCAATGGTTAGAACTGACTCAATCTCTCACTTTAGGAATCAAACAATACGATGTCTCTAATCTATCTCATTTTTTTCCTTGGAAAATGGAAATTCATGTCACAGGTCTGGGAAGGACAAGGTGTTATAACCTATGGCCGAAAACTAATTGGAGCTACCGACCCGCAGAAATCCGAGCCTGGAACTATTAGAGGTGATCTGGCTGTCATTGTTGGAAGGTATTGTTTTGCAGAGACATACTGCTTTATTTTTACACATAGTGTAAACACCCAACTTTGTCCTCTAAAGATTTTAAACATAAATTTGATCATTGAATTGATAGATATTTTATATTATGAGTGACCGAAGTGATGACAAATTTAAGGGATTTGCTCTTTGAATGTATGCATTGGCCATTATTTGGTCATGACAATTTGATTGTTCCATGTGCCTGCAGAAATATCATCCATGGAAGTGATGGTCCAGAAACTGCTAAGGACGAGATAAAGTTGTGGTTTAAGCCAGAGGAGTTGGTTAACTTTACTAGCAATGCGGAGAAGTGGATTTATGGTTAACTCTATGCAGTCACTAGGGTGAGTGAGTAGAGAAGTAGTATAATTTTTGGAATAAATTATTTGTCTGAGGTAACAATGACTCTTTAAGTCATGAATATGCGGAATTTAGACTAATAAATTAATAATGCATCTGCACCAGTGTATTTCACTCTATATTAGGAATTACATTATTTCATCAGCCAGGTGAAGAAATACCTGACAATTTCTTTGTTAGATCTTACAAATAAATCAAAACGGGCCAATTACTGTGCGTATGTTTCTTTCAGAAAGTAAAATAAAATATAACCAATACTGAATTATTATGGCAACATGCGAATGAATTATGCATTGATATGATGATGATTCAATATTTCAAGGTGAGAGGTGAGGTGTGTAAACATTAGTCAAATCCATCAAGACTAGGTTTCAACGGATAAGGAACTTAAAAAAAAAAAAATATTTGTCACTTGTTGGAGAATGTTCCACCGTAGAAGATAAAGACACAAACAAGATGAGATATTTTTCAATAAATAATGAAAGGTTTTGCTATAGCAATTTTTTTTCTCCTTCATATCATTATACTATTCTAATGTTAGAAAGGAACATAAAGCATACATAAGAAGATATGGGTATATTTAGGTTTGATTTGAATTTGCATTTTTTTTGTGTTTTTTTCCTGTATTTTTATAATTATTAATTTTATTATTTCCAGAATGACTTTTATAGAATCCTAAGATTAAGATTAGAAACTTAGAAGGTAAAATATAGAATATAAAAATAAACCAAATATACCCTTAATTTGCTGATAAATTGAGCAAGCAATGTTTTGAATGCAGCATCAGCATGCTTCACTTTTTATTGGTATTGATAGAAATTTAATATTTACTTTACAATAAAAATACATCAAACTACTCCCTCCGTTTTTTTTTTTAATTGTCCAGTTTTAATTGCGCGCGGGTATTTAGGAAATGATTGGTGTAGTATAAAAGTTAAGAAAATGTACACCTACTTTACTAATTTACCCTTTGTTACTCATCTCTTCTCAATTATTATTGCTATTAGTGAGTAGTATTAAATAGGGGTAAAAGAGGAAAAAATAATAAATGTTGTCTCAAATGGACAATTAAAAAAAAACTCACGCAACTCTAAGTTGGACAATTAAAAAAAAACGGAGGAAGTAATATTTAATATATGTAATATATAATGTGTGTTACACATATAATACATATTATATATAACATGCATTGAATAGTTGTCTAATTTAAACATTATTGAAATTTTATATATACCAAAAGAAATCATTCTAAATTTTATCAAAATTAATTAATTATTTGAGTCAACGAGGATAGAGAAGGGCACGGGAATATGCCTTGGTGCGGAAGTAGTAATTCCAGCTAAGCGGACTTGAAACCTATTAAAAACCGCTTAATTTTTAAGTAAAGACAGCACAAAATCAAAGGAAACTCCGTGTTATAGAGATCGCTGAATTCACCGCCATATCTACCCATCACTTTACATAAATACCCTACCCAACCCTTTTCCCTATTCACACTGTTCTCTTTTTTCTTCCTTCATTCTTTCCAATTTCTCGTCTCTCGGAGAATACCTTCCAAAACCCTAGCCTTGTTACGTACGATTCCGAAACTCCGTTCCATTGATTGAAACTCGTCTTCGTCAAAGATTTTTGTGAGGTTTTCTCTCTAACCTTTCTCTCTTATTTGACTTCTTTTTTCACCGGAGATTGAAATCTCGAGTAACGAATTTCACCAAGAAAACGGATATAGGTCATCGTTGTTGTTGTTAATGTGATGTATAAAGAATCAAAGAGAGTGTTTAACAGTAACTGGAGTTTCTGATATGGTGTAGTTGAAAAATGTTGCGATTCTTTCTATTATCTCCTCGTTGATTTTCTTTCCTTGACACGATTTATGTTGTTTCTTTGAACTTTCTTGACAAATCTTGAGATGCAACCCACGTATTGGAATCTATTGTTGTATTAACCCCTTTTTACTGTTATCAGATGGCCGCGAAACCTCTTACAACTGAGGCTATTGCTCTCACAGAGAAGAAGATGGACATGACATTAGGTTTGATTTATAGAATCTTTTTGAGATTCACTGTTCTTTCTCGTATTTTTGTATGATCAATGTGTTTAATATACCTATCATCTGCTGACATTGATAGATGACATAATCAAAATGTCTAAAAACAAGAAGACTACGAAGCAAAGAAGGGTTCCGGTAAGAACTTGTTCTGGGAAATTGTTTTTGTTTTCCCTTTCATTTGTTGCCTTGTAGTATTCAAGGTTGCTAACATTATTTTTCTTGATTCTTATACCTTCACAGAATAAAAGCCAAAAGTCCTCTAACAATTTTATTCAAGACAAGGCTTCAAAGCTCAGGCGTTATATGGATTCAAGATCTTCTCTTAGACAGGTATGCGTGTGCTCATAAAACATAGTCATTTAGAGTTCCTTACATATATTGTTGTATGTGTGCATGTTTCTAATATTTTCCTTTAAATATTGCAATCAGGGGGCTCTTGCAAAAAGAAGGTCTAATTTCCAGGGAAATCAATTTCCTGTTGCAGCTGAGATTGCACGAAAAGCTGTTAATGCTCCTCTGCGCAATAGAAATTCTAATCGTAACAGGGTAGCTAACTGGAATAAAGCAAGGTATTTTATTCTGCTTAATTGTTGTCTGTGTCTGTGCTTACTCTTGGAAATCATGAATGATGTGCTTGGGATTAGCAATAATTGTATATTTTGTATTTTTCATTTTTGTAGGTAAATCATGGCCCAATTTAATGTGCCTTCTTATATAAGTTTTTATCTTCAAAAGGAGAGCCACTTTGACATCATGACTGAGGCCAGCCATATGTTTACGGAATTCTGAATTGAATACTTGCTTTAGAATCTGATAACTCTATTGTGCAACTTCTTCATGGTTTGACTTGGTTCATGTTGAATGTCACTATGGATAATGATTGAGCTGGCCGGTAATGCAAGTGGATTGCTAGTTAGTCGTAAACACTCGCAACATGTTTCTAGAAATGGAACTTAAGATTGTCTGAAGTATCTCACCCTAGTTTTGGGGGAGGGTACCATCACGTGCACAGAAGTCAGGACAATAATGTTGCTACTGATAGTAACTGATAACGGAACCAACAACTGCATTATTTCAGTTGTTTTAGAAGCAAGTGTAGTTATTATGGCTCTAAATAACCAAGCATGCATTTTTTTGCGAATTTAACCATCATGAAAGGATCAGCACATGTTAGCATTTGCATTTGTGGCCACACTCCTTAGGAGTTGTTCCTTCATAGTTAGAATTGCTACACTTTTGTTTGGCTTCACTATTCCCTGTGCTTGGGTTGTGGTTATCGCTCATCTACCTACCCATCTGCTCTTCTATCCTTAAGATATTGGCCCCAAAACAACTGATGGTCTCTTGACGCTGTGTTCATGCTGCAAGGATGTACTCACTTGCTCAGCAGTATGGGGTCATTTATTTCAATTGAAGCCTGCCATAAGTTGCAACATGCCACTTTCATATTTTTTGTTGACTCTGATTCTTCCAAGTTAATTACTGTTTTCAACAAATAAGCTGGATAATTTAAAAGATCTGTGTTCAGCAAGATAATTGAAAAGATTGTTCGTTCTGTGGAACAAAATATTTTTGCGACCAAGAATCTGGAGTCACTTCTTAACGGTTTCCCTCTGACGAAAACTTTTTGTTATTGGCAATCAAGTAAATCCATTGGAGTTCTTCTGGGTCTGTTAGAAATTATGGGAAGATGACGATCTATAAATATTTGTTTCAAGTTCTTTTAGCCCTCTACAGATGTGGTTGCTTGTGTGAGGAAATGGTATCCATGAGTCTGGTTGCTAGTTGAAAGTGGTATCATCTTTGTTGAAGCCTTAAGGTCTTAATTGGTTTACTTGCCTGACGTTATCTGTGGTGGTGTATTGCCCAGTTTGAGATTGTCGTTAAGTTTCATTGAAGTTGTTGGATGTTGGTACAAATTCCAGATCATGCTGCGTTCTGTGGAAATTTTAAAGTTGTTCACTGGGCTGGTTGTCAACTATGTAGCGATTGTTGTCTTTACCCTTAAATTGTTTTCTTCTTTCATTATAGTTGGATATAGTTTGAGATTTTGATGGTAAGAGAACTCAACTGTTTTAGCAAGTGAAAGGTTGAGTAGTGTCATAGTTGCGGGTGCTGATCATTTTGGTGCTACTCGCTGATCTTGGTGTATTTACTATATTGTGTTTCTTCACTTGAATTATCCTTTTTCTTTCTTGCTGCAGATTTCGAGTTCCTGCAAATCAGATAAGGGCTGCTAGTGGAGGTTTTGCTGCAAAAGTAAAGGTGTGACAGGTTTCTTTACTGTTTTGGTGTCTGTTTCTAGCTCTGTAAGCTGCATTTAATATTGACAGTGTCAACTTTCTGAAGCTAAAAATTCTTCCAGTGAATAGTGAATATAACCAACTATGTGGATGTGTGGTTATTTTCAATGGAACTTGGATTTACCTTCTTTATCGTTGTCTAAGATCATCTTCATTTGTTGGGGGTTTGAGGTTTAGGTTGACAGCTAGAAAACCTTAGGATAAAAGGGGGTTGTTGAAGTAAAGGAATAATCAATCACTGATTAATGTAGTGGTTCCTGTGGATCTGTACTGAAGTGTTTTTTCCCCTCCTCTATTAATGCTATAATTTGCCAATTATTTTATCTTGCTTTACTTAGATCATTAAGAAATCCACCACCTTCATTGTTCAAGGCTAAGCTTTTGTAAACCAACATGCAGCAACCTGTGCCTTCCCCTCAGCCGCAGCAGGAGAATGTAGATGGAATGCCTAAGCAAAGGCCTCAGACGTTGGATTCCTTGTTTGCTAACATGACGGAGCAAAGAATGAGATTAATGTCCAGGCAGAATAATGCTGTGCAGCGCAATGGAGGCGGAAATTGGAGGCCTCCATTCGGAAGAGGTCGATTTGGCCACTAAAAGCGGGGGTGGCTAGAATTGGAGTTTGATGGCATCACTTTCTGGGCACTTACCCCTCTGCTTGCATCCGGACTCTTATGTGATGCAAGTCATAATTTTCTCGTGTGCAAAATGCAAGGTCTAGAAATTTTTCTTCTTTCTTTCCCTACAAGGATGTTTTTCTTTTTCCATTAGAAGCCAAACTTCCTCTGCTACATGCTTGTCCATTGTATATTAGTTGCTTGAATGGAATAACATTAGACTCTTGTCGTTTTCTGTGGTTTAGTTCATATGAAGTGACAGTGACACGGAATTTCCCTTTAGTAGCATGCTATTTGAATGCCCCTTGAGATCGTATCTAGCGATCTTCACTTTTCCGGCATCATTTATCCCAACTCTGTCACTGTCTCAGTTATTCCTCGTGAATAATTGGAAAGCGATATGAGATATATGCAGCAATATAAAAGTTAAGGTTTCTGTTCATATCCTTTTTTGGTTGGTTTGTTCAGTGCTCTAGAAAGATTATGACTATTGAAATTCGCAACACGCAATTGATTTTGTCAAGTTGTATGGATATATTTTCTTTTTGGTGGGTCAATTATAAATGCTGTCATATTAATAGACTAAGAAACGTGATGCCGATGGCACAAGCCAGGCAACCACTATGAAGATAAAAAATAATAAATGAAGAGAATTCATCTCAGTCATTATTAGGCATTTGAAATAAAATTACCTTTGCAGGTAGGATGATTTCTATGCACTCTCTTGCTTAAAATTATTATCCGAGTTTTTTTGGTAAAGGCATCAATGTTTTTTAATAGTTTTCTTGTATCCAATTTTTTCTGTAAAGGGATCAATATGTTATCAGGATATTAAGACGTGTTATTTTCTTAAGTAATAAAATATAATGATTTTAATAATTCACAAGCACACCTCAAAATTATATTTGTAAAGAAAATAGATTGGAAAATAAGTATATAGATCACTTATGTTATGTTTGATAAAATTGTGGCTCTTAAAAAATTATTGAGCTTTTTAGATAGTAAGCAGAAATTATAATTATAATTATAATATTTAGTAAAATAGTATTAATATGAAATTATAATTATAATTATAATATTCAGTAAAATAGTATTAATATGAAATTATAATTATAATTATAATATTCAGTAAAATAGTATTAATATGATTCTTAAAGTATAAAATGATTATAAGATATATTTATTTATACTATATATAAAGAGATACAAAAAATAACTACCCTTTTAGTGTTCACATATATTTGGGTAATTATTTTTTGAATTCTAAAATTAAAATTACAAAATAATCATATATATTTTCATGTTTTTTATTTACTCTTTTTTTTTAATTTTTTTTCCCATTTTATACAATAAATTTAAAAAACAAATAATATGACTGGAAAAAAAATGCGGCTTGACGGGCACTTCGACACGAAGTGACCGACAAGACGCTAGTAATATTAAAATGAGGGTTTTTTATTTTTAAAGAGCTAAATTTGGTTTTGAAAAGCTACTTTTAGTAGCTCTTAATAACACATCATGTTCTCAAAAGTTGAGAGTAAAAATTATTAGATTTTTCAATTTATCAAACATAAAATATGAGGTATTAATAAAAGATATTGAACCCTGAAATCAATGATCCACCATTCTAAAAGTCTTAGAAAGAAAAGTATATCAATGTAAAGTTTATGTTTCCCTTTTAGTAATGAATAAAAATTGATTCCTTTAAATTTTGTAAGAGTGAGCTATGTCAGCATTCACACAACCTAAGTTTAAAAAAATATTATTGGCAGCTATTATTAAATAGAAAATACATTATTTTAAATATAGAAAAACTAAAGATTGAATCAATAATTACAAATGAAAATAAATAACAAAATATAATAACCTTCAAATTACTGCTTGCATTAGTTAGAATATTCTTAGAAGAATGTTGTAAACTTTAGATTAGGAAAAATTTACTTCTACCATAATAGTTAAAACTCAGAATCTAAGTAAGTTGGTGTGAGTATAGGAAGATCCGTCAAATGAGTTAACTCATAATAACTTACACCGGAAAACTTTTAAAGATGAATTACTAGTAAGAATTTAATTTTAATTCAATATAAGTGTAAAATAAATTTACACTTATGTCCAATCGTATATTGACATATTAATAAAAATTGTTGACTCAATTATTCGTTAATTAAAAAGTTATATAAATGAAGGGATGTTATTCACTAAAAGATTTTACAATCATAATTAAACTCTTCCTTGCAATCACCAATTAAAGTGAGGATATCTAATTTATTTTGATAAGCATAGAAGAAGTGGTGATGCCGTTGTAACCGTATAATGAATACTACTCAGAGAAGCGCAGCGCCAGCGCACAACTAACATAACTTCACGACCTAAACTTTTGAATTTTGATTGAGTCACATTTATTTCGGAAGTTCCACTAGGGATAACGCTGAAAAATCAGAATTTATTTATTTTTTTATTATCATGTACCAAAAGAACACAAATCAAACAAATTAAAAAATAAAATAAAAAAATAATAGAAGCTTGCGTAATTCAAATTTTTATCTTTAGTTTACCAATCCAAACCTAATACTAGCAGTTGTTTTAAAAGTCTTCACCTTAGACAACACACAAAAATAATAAGACTGAGGTAGCGGCAGAGGGAGGTTCTCAACCACAGCACCGTCTCCTCTGCGAGTCAACTCAGTTTAGCCTTTCGCATTTCGCAAGGACCACAAATCGCACCAAATTCTTTATTTAATTTGGGCCTCTAAGTCCTTTTCAGCTGCCATCTACATTTTTTAGCAGCTATTTGAGTAGTTGTTTGCGATTCGATACTCATTTTTTTATTGATTGAGATAATAATAATAATTTCTTGAGAGAAAAAAAAAGTTATGGCGCAGAAGAGATTCATAATTGAGGTGGAGAAAGCGAAGGAGGCGACGGAAGGGAGGCCATCGAGAGGACCTGTGTATCGCAGCCTCTTCGCGAAGGATGGATTTCCTCCTCCTGTTCCTGGTCTTGAGAGTTGCTGGGATGTGTTTCGGTGAGTCAGTTACTTACTTCGATTCTCGATGATTTTTCGATCTTCGATTTATACTTCTTTGGAATTATCGCTTCCGTTTTTGTGCTGCTTTTTGTTGTTTTGATGCTAAACGAAAACTCTCTCAGTTTAATTTAGTGAATGTATATGCTGATGATGCTGTGGATTTTATAATTGAGGTTTGAGTAGAAGCTTTTGCTGCTCGATGAGATCGATGATGGTAGGGTTTTTCAACTAATTATGCAGGAATCTGACGAGTTTCATATAAATTGTTTTTTATACTATATGAAGCGAAGAACAGTTTTGTGATCTGTTTCTGTTTAAGTAGAGTTTCAATCTGAATTGTAATTTAGCAGACCTAAACCTAGTGATTTAGCCAGACTGCAGCTTGTAATTCAAGGTAAAACCAAGTGATTTAGCGGACTATTTATGACCGTAATCCTAGTGATTTAGTAGACTACAGCTTGTAATTCAGATTCTATGTTTTTTTTTTCTTTTCCTTTTCATTTTTTCCTAAATATGAAAACAAATATGGTTGAGCTGTTCATGCACATGACGAGTAATTGAATATAAGGTTTATGTTTCATTTAATTTAGGGTTGAAAAGTCCACACATGTGTTAATCGAGCTTTCTGCTTCGTTTAAAAGTATTTATGACTTGTATTCGGGAAATATTTGTCGTTTCCGGTTCTGATTGTTCGTGCTTTTCCAGAATGTCCGTTGAGAAGTATCCAAATAATCCAATGCTTGGTAGCCGGGAAATCGTCAATGGGAAGGTAAACTTTCCTTTAACGTCTGTGTGTTTGTGTTCAGGATATTCGTCAGCGTTACTAAGCAACTTATGACTTTTGGCTGACTTAAATGTGCATTATCTCTATGTCTCTTTGCAGCCTGGCAAGTACAAGTGGCAAACGTACAAGGAAGTATATGACGTGGTGATCAAAGTGGGGAATTCCATGCGCAGCTGTGGCTTTGGGGAAGTGAGTTCGGTTATGTCTTTCTTGCCAGAAAATGAAATTATCATTTCTATCTTTCGTCCACTTGTTTTACTAGGATTATATTTTATTGGCTTGTCATTAGGATGACATGTATTGTTCATGGTTTCATGCCAGTGAGTCGGTGACAACATCAACACCTATTATATATTTGTCCTTAAAATTGTTCTTGATTGTTTCACAATCTGCAAGTGAATGAATAGCTCAGTAGTAAATAGCTCAGTGTGCTTGCATGAGGGGCCATTGTTGCACATGCTTTTGTTGTTTCATTTTTCCACATGATTGTCATTTTAATGTTAATTTGTTATTTTTAGCTTAGTTCATGAATTGATGGTTTACAGGGTGCAAAATGTGGCATTTATGGTTCTAATTCTGCAGAGTGGATCATAAGCATGCAGGTACATCTAATTTTCAATTTATTTCTTCTTTGTTGTCTCTTTCCATCTAATTATCCCGCACACACTGTTTGTTGGAGGTTTTCCCTGTGTATTTGTGTTGTGTATTTATTATTGCTTCGAAGTTTATCATATTGTTTTTGTGGTTGTTCTTGGATGGATATAATCTTTCTCGATTATAATCTTCTATTCAGTATCTACTCTATGGAGATGACCACTGCTAATATTCAGTGTTCCATGCATACATGGAGGGCATCCTGGCTGCCTAACAATGGCCATTTTTGTTGTTGCTTAACTAGCTTCTTGTACTCAACAGCTTTTAACCTGTTGCCAAATAAATGCAGGCCTGCAATGCTCATGGACTTTACTGTGTTCCTTTATATGATACCCTAGGTATGTGCAGAGTCAGACCTTCTTTACCCTGTTTCATGGTGACTCTTTCACTCAAAAGATTGAAATTTGTTTTGCAAATTTGTTCTCACAAGACTTTTGTGTGAAAAGTTGCAATTTTTATATCCCTTTTTTATCAACTTTTGCAACAATAATGGAATTCACTGATTTATGTGCCTTTGGATAACTTACCTGTTTGATGACTTAGGTTGCATATATTTTTATAAATTATGGGAGTGCCTGATTCACACATTTATTGAGAACTATTTTGGTTTTTGGTTGTTTTTTAGTTTTTTTTTCTAAAAAAAATTATCAACAAATAATTTTATTCACTAATTTGTGCCCTTTTGAAAATATTATCTATTTTTTTAACTTTTAATAAATCTGCATCTTTTTTAGAAATGATGTAATTTAAATTTTTGTATTTTACTTTAATGAAGAAAAGTTGAACTATATTTGCAAGAACATCTCATTGTACAAATATTGATGATTCTAATTATCATTGGGTTTGATACTGTTGTATATATGACTTAGGTGCTGGGGCTGTAGAGTTTATTATATGCCATGCAGAGGTTTCTATAGCGTTTGCAGAAGAAAAGAAGATACCTGAGGTTCACATATTGAAATTATCTGTTTTGTAGCAGTTTACTGTTTGGAAGGATTAGAGAGTTGTGTACAATTTTCTATAAACATTCATTCTTATCCGTTTATTTGTTTTTGAAACGTTTCAGCTATTGAAGACATTTCCAAATGCAGCAAAGTATCTCAAGAGTACGTATTATTGACTCTCCATTTCATTCAAAAAAATAATGTTACAATGCATATGCAAATTGAAGGTAGCAATTACCTTTATCTCTTTGTGCAGCAATTGTGAGCTTTGGAAAGGTTTCCCCTGACCAAAAGCAACAAGTTGAAAAGTTTGGGGTGTCAATATATTCATGGGATGAATTTTTACAAGTGGTTAGTTATTCACTTGTGTTATTACTCTTCTCCAATTTTAGTTGTGAAATTGACATGAAAGCTGATTCTCTTGTAATTTACTGGGCATTATCTGGAATTACTCTTACATGGAGAAATTGACGAATCTCTATCACTACCTACCTGTTTTTTAATCCAAAGATACCCATCAATAGATGATATATAATCCGCCTATAAATCCTTTTCGAGGTTGGTGGTTTGCCATGAACTTGGAACCTCTCCTACTGCAAAGAAAAATTATAAAACTATCTCGATTCTCCAGCAGTTGGTGTACTATTGGTATATGTGAAAAGCAATCAGCGAACATAGTTTTTGTGAAATGGGAATAATTTTAAAATAAGGACGCTATCCTGGAAATGAAATATTAAGGAATGATTGGTTACTTCAATTGATATAGATGTATATACACTGGAATTTATTTTTTGAAAGCTCAGTTCAATCATGGCTAGTGTAATTTTATTTTACGAAAGCTTTGGATTATATGGGTAATAATCCTAATCCAATTTTTTTATGATTTCCACAGGGGCAAAATCAGAGTTTTGATCTTCCTGTGAAGAAAAAAAGCGACATCTGTACAATAATGTATACTAGTGGAACTACTGGTGACCCCAAGGGGGTATTGATATCAAACGAGAGTATTATTACTCTCTTAGCTGGTGTTAAGCGCCTGTTGGAGAGTGTCAATGAAAAAGTAAGTTGTTTTCTTCCACAGCACCTGAATTTTTCAGAAAAGTCCATTATATGAATTGTTTAAGTTATGCTTAATTGCTTATTATATGTTGAATTTTATTGGTCTAGATCTTTTCTTCAGTATCAGGATACTGAATGCTTTGTTGTCCCTATATTTTTATGCATTGCAGTTGACTGAAAAGGATGTGTACATATCCTACCTTCCTCTCGCACATATCTTTGATAGGGTCATTGAGGAGACATTTATATGGCATGGTGCCTCAATTGGTTTCTGGCGTGGGGTGAGATTATGCGCTAAATCTATTATTACTCAATTAAATTTTTGATGTGACAATTGATCTTTGGATTTGATTTTATCCGCAAGAGAAAGTACAAATTCTTGATTTGATAGGAAATATGACCAGCGATCATTGGTGGCTGCAGGATGTCAAATTGTTAATTGAAGACATTGGGGAGTTAAAACCAACTATATTCTGTGCCGTTCCCCGTGTGCTTGATAGAGTGTACTCAGGTAAACTTGTGAAGGTTAATTTGGTGATCTTCCTAATGTCATATATTGTTGATGGTCTAAATCAACTTATGATTTCAGGAGAAAAAAAATATTTTTTGTTCGGATTACACCTGAAACAAGCACATTCAGATGTTACTCTAGAAATTATGTCTTGGTCATGGGAGTGATGCTTTTTTCTTAAATTTCACTTTTTCATTACCATTTTTCTGAACAGTCTCCCCTCCCGTGTTTGCACTTGTTCTGCAGGTTTGACGCAAAAGGTGTCTTCCGGTGGCTTCCTAAAACGGACAATGTTCAACTTTGCTTACTCGTAGTAAGTACCATATAAACTGTGAATGATTGATTACTTGGGTATGCCAAACCCACAATGAACTGTCATGAACTCTGTAGGATATTTAATTAGTGCTACTATTTCTGTATTGGTTTAATTTGTATTAATTTAATGTATTAGATTGTTTCTGTATTGGTGTTCCCTGATTAGAAATTACAGCATTCTAATATAAAATTCTAAAACCTGCCTGCAGTAAGTTGAATAACATGATGAAAGGGCGGAAGCATGTAGAGGCATCTCCAATTTTTGACAAAATTGTGTTTGATAAGGTAGTAAAATCTATGTTTTATATGTTTTAATTCCTCGGTCTCTCGGTAGGAACAGGAATTATAAACAAAATGTTGTGTTATTTTGACTAGCCATGCTTTTGCAACTTGATCAGGTGAAGCAAGGTTTAGGGGGTAATGTCCGTCTTATTTTATCTGGAGCAGCACCTCTGTCTACACATGTGGAGGGTTTCTTACGAGTGGTGACTTGTGCTCATGTCCTGCAAGGATATGGTATGCTCTTGATAAATTTGAAAAATCGAATTTACACCGTGCCAATATTCCATAAAATCATGTTATGTATACACATTCTAAATTATCCTGTTTTTGTTGTGTGTATGCTAAAATAAATATTCCTATTAAGCAATAGTCGATTTTTTATAAAATAAAGAACTAAAATACAAGACAAACTTATTGCTAATGCCATTTTCATGTTATACAAGCGACATGCAAATTGGTGAAGTTAGTGCGTGTGTCTATATGTATGTATGTGTTTGTGTGTGTGTATATATATTTGGGACTCCGACTATCTTGTTACATGATTTGATATTAAACTTTTAAATTTTTGGTAAACTCAAATGTTTAAACCCATCTAAGTTGGTCTAAAAATTAACCTTTATTAATTTGATACGAGCAGTGATTGCATATTAACATAAATATAAATAATGCCTGACTGGAACATATATTAAGATTTTTTTGTCTTGTGACTGTATTGCGGTCTTGGTACAGAAGACTATATGGCTTATTATGTTGACATCTTTGTGGCGCTTGTAATAGACAAAGACTTGATTAATGTGCTTTTGTTGAAATAAAAATAGGTCTGACGGAAACGTGTGCGGGGACCTTTGTCTCATTACCAAATGAAATGGACATGCTTGGAACCGTGGGCCCACCTGTACCAAATGTGGATGTGTGCCTAGAATCTGTTCCTGAAATGGGATATGATGCCCTTGGAAGCACACCAAGAGGAGAAATTTGTGTTAAGGGAGATACCTTGTTTTCAGGGTACTATAAACGTGATGACCTCACTAAAGAGGTTCTGATCGATGGATGGTTTCATACAGGTTACTTATTTACTACCTGCATTTATCTGTTTATATACTCTTTTTAGGGTGTATTTGTGAGTTCCATTTTTGAGGTTAAGGTATAGAAGGTAAAGGAATTTTTTAGTAACATTTTAGAATTTTACTCTGTAAAATCGCTCCTCTTTCCTTTCATTTCATCAGAAAGCCAAACTCACAATCATACCCTAATTGGCTATTTGATGACATTGTTTTCCTCATAATTATATATTCAACAGGGGATATTGGAGAGTGGCAACCAAATGGTGCAATGAAAATTATTGATCGGAAGAAGAACATATTTAAGCTTTCACAAGGGGAATATGTTGCTGTTGAAAATCTGGAGAATATCTACGGTCAAGTTTCTTCTATTGAGTCGGTGAGTCCTGAGAACCCTTTCAATGGTTTTGGCACCCTAGCTTGTGCTGAATTTATTTCCCATTGCAAGCTGCCAGAATATGTGGGAAATGATCGGTTGTTCATAAAAAAAGAGCTGATTGCAGTGATTCAAAACTGAATCATACAAACTCTGCTCCTGGTGGGCTGGAGATAAATGGGAACAATCATACCATGATTAATAATGAGTTCAAACTAAAGCTTGCCGTGGTTTTCTTCTCAGTTTATGCTACACTCTTTTCATGATTATGATATCAAGCAAAGGCATACAGAGTCTTACCTGAATATATCAAAATTGATTTGTTATCTACTATATGTAGTGTTTGCATTCTGTGGTTGAATATTCTTGTGGCATCAAACTGTTTAGTCTCGCCTTCCTTCCTTGAGCTGAAAATGTTCTGTTTCATGCTATAATTAAGTTTTTTTCTGTTATTTCAGATATGGGTTTATGGAAACAGTTTCGAGTCCTTCCTTGTTGCTGTTGTTAACCCCAGCAAGCACGCTCTTGAACAATGGGCAGAAGAAAATGGTATAAAGATGGACTTCGATTCTCTGTGTCAAGATTCTAGGGCAAACAGTTACATACTTGGAGAGCTCACAAAGATAGGGAAGGAAAAGAAGGTACTGCTTAGTTTAATTCTCATATAATTGTTCTATTTTGTTATATTTGGAGTGCATATGGTGCCATATGTGATGTTTGATAAACTTCCAGATTAACCTAAAGTAATTGTCAGCCATTGAGGTTATTAGGAATCAACATGATATACGTAAATGGAAAAGAACCACTTGTTTGTTTAAAATAATATTTAACCATGTATTAGCATATTTACATATGGTTCAGTCGTGGGATAGACCAAAGCATTCTATATGAAGAATTATTTAAGGGTTTGTATTTGTATATTTCCTTAAACATTCATGAGTTGTTTTTTTCTTCTTACAGTTGAAAGGTTTTGAATTTATTAAAGCTGTTCATCTAGACCCAGTTCCATTTGACATGGAACGTGACCTTATCACTCCCACCTATAAGAAGAAGAGGCCTCAGATGCTTAAATACTATCAGGTACAATTTGTCAAATTCTCATGATTTCATTTCACGCTATATTTATAGGCGGGTAGTAGAGTCTCATCTTCATAAATTAAGGTGGGGTTTGGTTTCTATTTCCATTTTCTGTATTTTCTATTTTTAGAATTTTGTGAAAAAATACTGAAAATAGAAAAAATATGATTGTGTTTTCACTGTTTTCAGTAATAGAAAATGAAAATGGTAATCAAACAACACCTTCCTCATTTCCTTTTCTCCTCACTTTTTGTTTCTATCTTGCAACAAATTGTCAGTGTGATCATACCATCATGTTCCTAGTTCCTACGTTTATATATTCTGCACTAACTTGGTAATGGAAAAGCTAATACAGTTGTCGCGGGTATACGTTGTTGTATTAGCTAATCAACTAATATTTATCCTTGCTTTAAAATTAGTATAGGTAGAGCTAATGTGCTGTATACATAAACCGTATACACATGCAAATGAGATGATTGGTTTTTGTGAGAGGAGCAAATTGAGAACATGATCATTTAGTCTTGACCACTTAACGTACAATGACTTCATCTCTCACCCAATAACCTCTTATTTGATCTGTTGACACACTTGCACAGACAAACGAAATCCAATGCACATTTAGGATTGAAAATGTTCAAACATGGAATTAGGCACTCCACATTATAGTTTAGTAATAAGTAAATTTTGAAGGGCAAATGTTACTGCTTAAATATACATACAAACTTCTACAGAATATGCAAGCTCGTGTAGAATTTCCATAAAATTAATAGGGTATTTAAAGTGGGGGATAGCCTCTAACCTGTTTCTGGTTCTACACTTCTACTTTACTCTCAACTGCAATTTTCTTGTGTAAACTTTTAGGCTTTTAAATTCTCTTGGGGTACATTCTTTTGCACCTATTAATGAGGGCTTTAGCATCGATCCATTTTATGCTTTGATTGTGGGACAGAACTCAGAAGCAGGGTTTGAGGATGTTGAAAGTACTGACTGCTTTTTTCTTTTTTCCCTGCGTGTGCCCAGAGTATCATTGACAATATGTACAAGAGTGCAAACAAACCCAGTGCCTAAGATAAGCTTTGGAAGCAAATGCCTTGGAGATAAGTTATTTTCTGCATGCGGTTGTACTTGCTTACCCTATTTCGTGCATGCGTTTGTACTTGCTTCTTTTCTATTGTTCTCTTTTTGTGACTGTATATAGGACTGTTAAAGGTTTATTTGCTGCAACACTCGTCATGCAGATACTGCTTCAGTCATAGTGAAATTAGCAGTCATGTAGTTTATGGTTTTAACTTTGCTTTCTCCTATATTTTGGTACTGCAATTCACCTGAAATGGAAATGAAAATTGCCTTTGGTTCAATGAGCATTTGTTGGATAAAATGATGAAAGTTTATAAATGCGCTAGAATAAGGGTGGATTTTATATTTTCTTATCAGAGACATGCTTGATAAATAAAAAAAAATGTGTTTGTGTATTTTTTCTAAATTTTAGAAGTATCTATTAAGATACTTTTTATTTTTAAACGTTAGTTTGTGCTTTTTGAAATTAAAAAATCTAATATAATCTTATATATTAATGAATATTCTGATTTTTTTGAAAATAAGTTTCTATAATGATTCATATGTATTATAATTATTTTAAATTTTATAAACAATTTTACTAAATATTATTGTTTATTTATTGTTATATCTTGTGCTTATTAAAAATTAATTTTATTTTGCTTTATCTACTATAAATTTTAAAATATAACTTCTAAAACTTTAAGAAAAATAAATGAAATTTAAAAAGTAATATCAATATCAACTCATGTTAATTGAGGATTAATTCACTGAGACACTGACCGCTGAAAAAACTAAGTGATTTTTATATTTTGGTTGATGATTGGAAAAACAGTGTCTGTTTTAGTTTTTGAAAGTCTTTCAACTTTATATATATTCTTAATTAGAGCATTGTTATATTATAAGCACAATAAAAAATATTCAAAACAATATGTGATATATGTTTTGCACAATATGTTACCTAATATTTGAGCATATTATATATTATATGTTATGCACAATCTATTAACAGTTTTGAATAATTTTTTATTGTACATCAAGATTTTTCCGATTAATTATATAACCTATTTTCTTTTTCTTAAAAAGTCTCTTTTAGTGTTTTTAATAAAAGATCAAAATATCTAAATTCTTCTAAAGAAATTGTCATTCAAAATACTAAAAAATAAATATATTTACTTTATTTAAAGGATTCAACTTTCATCCACTGACATCGTACAACTTTTTTACATAGTCATCCAATTATGTGTTATCACATCAGTTATGATTATATTCTCTTTCCCACTATCTGAAAAATCATACAAATAAAATGTTTTTATTGAATGACAGTATAACACAATGTAAGTGTACTCTTATTTAAATATAAAGTAATTTATTTATAAATTATTTTTTAAAATTTACTTTTATAGAAATGCTTTAGCGAGATATTTTCCTGAATGAAATCTTAATCCACCAAATGGCCAAATTGGGAGTCTATTTGGTCTTCGCTTTTAATCAATGTGATTTATATATAGCAAAGTAATTGGGGTACAATGAAAAGTAATAACAATGTTATACAGCACATTTGCTTACCCTCCAAAGGTGATCCTGACCACATCAAACAAGGCTCCAGACTAATAAGTAGAGGCACATTAAGAAAGAGTGATGCTAAATGAACAATACAAAACTAACCCAACCAACCAATAAATGAAATTTTATGCTATAATTACTCAGCCCATTACAATCTCAATGATTATTTGGGCCAAAACCAAAGATAAAACAAGCTCATTGGCTGTATGGACTGATTTTTCATTGTCCACTTAACATTATTACCGGAGAAAAAGTCAGTCGTATCCAGTGGATTGTTACTGAGTTAAAACCTAATATACTCCTTTGAAAGAAAGTGGGAGATATAAATATGCATCCTTTGATATGTTCGATAGTTTGATTTCTCGAAGGGAAATGAAAGAAAGGATGGAGTTTGTAGATAAAATTTTCAAAATTTTGCTCTATAAATCCCTTCCAAATTCCATCCCTTTCCCTTTTAAAGTCAAAATCAAAACATATTCTTATCCTTGAAATTAATCAAGATGGAGCGACGAATGATGCCCATCATGACTCTCTTTATCCAAAAAATTAATAATCATGGTACCGATTCTTGAATGTGGTGATGAATTCTATCGAACTCAGACACGGCAGTGTCTTTTGAAACAAAAATCTCAGCAGTATGTCCATAATCTGTCAAACATAAAATTTGTGAGTTATTTAGTTGTTGATGACAATAGACAAGAGAGATGCCTGCAAGTGAAGCACTTCAAATCGACAAATATAGCAACTCTTGGAAGCTTTCAAATTACGTTAGCTCCATACCCTGCTCGGCTATGCTCCAAAACCTCAGAGGTTTAGACACAAGTGAGCCCCCCTACTCCAGTGTAAACTTGTGTCCAGATTAGATAGAGGGAGCATTAATGCAATAACATTATGATTGCAACAAATCGGACCCCAAAAGAGGGGGAAAAACAGCAGCTAGGGAGAAGAAACAAACACTGCAAGAGAGTGAATACATATATACATGCTGAACAAAAATGAAGTTACACTGAAGTAATCAATAAAATCAGCATCAAGTATTAGCATTTAGCAACAGCCAACAAGGTGTCGATTAGTTAACCCAACTAAGATACTACAGATTTTCTGTGAATAATAGTGAAAAAAATCTTTACCTTGACAGCTCGACAATAGCCTGCGAGGTTTTCTTTCTTTTTTTTTTTTTTTTGGGGAACTCACAGTATGCTTTGTATACTACACCAAAGCATGTCACAGGTATATATATATAGTTCAAGTCCTTCAGCAAACGCACCAATGATAAAAGTTCATAATATGGCATGCATGCTTGCACCAATATAACTTTGTAAAGGGTATATTATGTAATCTGTAATTCTCAATTTCTTGGACTGAAAACAGAAACAATTTTATTGCACCCAGTCAAGTCATTTGATTATGCATGGTAACTTCAGAGAGACAAAATATAAGCAAATATACAAAATGAGATAACAAAAGGTTTTGCAAACAAGTTTCTTAAACTCAAAGCACACTTGCTAATGATTCCCAAAAAGGAAAGGGATAAAAATTAAAAAAGGTTGAGCTTTTAAATTTTCAGTTATTAAAGGCGTTTAAAAGAAAACTTATGATGTATTTATTGAATATTTAACTGAGCACTGGTTAGTGAAAGTTTTAAAATGAGAATTATGGGTGCCTATATAGCAGGATGCAACCAGACTAGTACCTATTTAAGCCATGTGTACAGACAAACATGAATTTATACATCACACTACTAACAACTATGAAAGAATTCAGACAACTTTCATATTTGAATCGCTCAGATCAACAACCTTTAATATAGACATCATACTGAAATACGAGATGGCAATTTGGGGCATGAGACTTGATATACCATAAAATATATCAGAAAACAAAAAGTAAAAAACAATCCATTAAGGCAATATATCAGGCCTCCAATTGAAATCAAACAGCAATACCTAACAGTGAATTTGTTGCAGTTACTAGAGAAATGTGTGCTTATTGTGAAATGGATGGCTGAAGCCTGAATATACACAAGAATAATGAGATTCTTGAAATGTCTGACCATTCATATTACAGTCTAACAAGTAACTACTCGGTGTATAAGGGTCAGGGGACAACTGATCGTGATAAAAAAGAAACCATAACAAATCAAGAAAGATTATGTGTAAACCAAGCAAGTCAAGACCAGAAAAGTTTTTTTAAGAGAACCAGAAGTCTCACCCTTTCAGCTATCACACTTGTTTGCATTATCCAAAATTGTAATATGCTTAATCCCAATATCATTAGCCTTCAGGCATCTTCAGAGAACCAACTCTGAAGGCAAGTTATTTTTAAAGCCAATCAAAACATAAAAATCTCGTAGACAAGTTCCTGCCACTTGTCTCTTTAACAAGGACTATCTTCTTTAACATATGGATGTTAGGGGGCAAGGGAAAACTGTTTTTCATGATAATATCAACAATTATGCATAACTATAAGCAGGAAAAAAATATTAGCTGCATAGTTATGTCATATGTGAATTAATCAAACAAGCAACAGTCATAAGAACTGAGCAAAATTGAAGATTCTATTTCTATGGCAATGCTCAATTGTGGAAATTGAGAAATGCTGTCAAATATTTCATCCACTCAGAATCCACAGAGCTCTCAGCACCTACACCTATCTCTTCACCAGTATGTGTAAAAATCCTATCCAACAAATATATTGAGATGTAACTAGAGTGAATTCTAATTATCCGGAAAGAAAAAAAAAACTAGAGGCGAATTCTTAGATAGAACTATAGAAGCAATTATTAAAGCAGCTGTGAACAATAATACGAAGTAAATAGTATGAATGATTAGGCAAAATATGAAACGATTTTCACCGTAATGTTAATTTTGACTTCGTGTATCCTTTCACGAATTTCGCTTCTTGCAAACCACCATTACTCTTATTCAATCCGTACAAACATGTTTCGTTTCAAAAGTGCAAAACGGCGGTGATCAAAATCTCAAAGCCGTAACGTTTACATCGTTCTCTCGGCATAGCAGAGACTGTGTGTGTTAGAAATGTGGATACATTACTCACTTCCGTAAAGCGTAAGAACACTGCTCGATTCAGCTGCAATTATATAGCAACTCGGATCTGAATTCAAACTTGAAAGAGAATGACGAGAGAGATGAATAGATCTAGCAATTTCAGCAGGTTATAGAGTTTCACCTATGGATCTTAATTCTTAAATCAAATTAAACTTAATTAAACGAAAATTCATAATACTTGTAACCGAAAAGTATACGAAACTTATCATACTTGCTTGATAGAACAAGAATTTTCCGAGAATAAACACTGAGCATGTTAAAGAGTTTCATAGTTTGTTGTTTCAAATTTTCTCGGAGAACAAACACAGAACAGAACGGAAAATAAACGTACTGGAGAGAGGTTAAGGATAGCGACGGCGAGAGGAAATGGTAGGTGCTTCTGCATCGACCACTTCTTGACCTCAACCATTTCTCATTGTTTGGTAAAAAAGAAAAGAGAGCTGAAACTTTAAAGTAGAGTCCATTTCGCTCTTCATCTTTCTTACTTCTACGCTACACTAAACTATACTATTGCCTAATTCTTCTGATTTTTTTTGTTTGTTTTTTTTTTTGAAATGCGTCAATCCTCTAATTTCAACACAAATGACAAAGGAAAGGAATGTGTAAAAGTAGTTTATTTATTAACATCAGTTAATAGTCATATATATATCATCGATAATATAATATAAATAAGAGTTTAATTATGATATACTAAATGTATAAATAAATTTATATTATCAATTAATCACATCTATATATTTATATAATTTTGAATTATTTTTTTTTGATTATGTGTCAAATAACAGGAGGATTAGTTTTCCAAAAAATAATAAAATGAGTCAAGTCGATATTTTGACTCTATGACCCCCATACCCTATACATTATATAGTCCATTAGGTCTCATTCATACGTTTCTTGGTTCGAGGCCCTTTGAAGCAATCTATAGCTCATTTCTCTGTCAAGTTTTTTGTATTGGGCTCTATCATGATCATTATTGGTTTTAGAGATGCACAATTTGGTGGGACACTTTGGTGTGTTGTCTTTGCTATTCAGCCCATTCAACTTCTCTCTGTTAGATCTCTTCTTCCATCCGTTCTGAAGGTTAACTCAGAACAATTCTTTACCTATACTAAGAATATTTTAATCTATAACTATCGGTATAAATGTTTTTGACATATTTAAAACTTTACACAAAATATTTTTTAATAGAACTTTACACAAAATATGTTATGAGATTTATTATATTATTAAATTTTTGAGGTATCATTGTTAGGTCAAGTTGGGTCCAACTCAAATTCAGTCCAATGTTTAGGCTAGGTGTTTCTTTTTTTAAACCAAACTATAATAATTCAATGAGAGCCCTTAAAGAAAAATATGAAAAGTTGTATATATATTATACATAATAAGATAAATCTATATCAATTGAACTATAACTTTTTATCATTTCTTAATCAATTATTATAAAAACACAAATAGTTGGGGAACAGCAAAAAATCAATCAAAACAGTCAACAAAGTCCATTTAATATTTTATGGCACAAATAACATTTTAATCATGAATATAATTTTAATGGACTGGGTGATTGTGGCCCAAATTCCTATTTGTTAAATGTTTTGACTGATTTTTTGTTGTAACTCTAGCCACTCTTATAAAATAAAGTATTTAAACAAATAACTTCGGGTCCCGGACCAATTAATCCAAAACATGACTTAAAAATACAAGGTTTATAGAGTCTTGAACTAGCGGTTTGGGGTGTTGTGCACCCTCGTTCATCATCGGATCCCAACCTTTTCCGCATTAATGTAAACACACAAGAATCGCATTTGATATCATTACAAAAAAATGTGCCAAACGCCTAAAAGCTGAACCCTGCAAAAAGAAAAAGTTTGCTAAACTTGTGTTTAAAGTTGACGTGCTAAGCGTGATGCACACAGTATCAATAAAGAGCCTAGGATATTTTGCTGTGTAGTAGCAAATATAGCAAGAAACAAGTAGCAAAATAAATCATATTATTATTTATTAAATTTAATTTTCATTTATCGACTATATATAATTTTTTACAGTATTCCATGGGCGTTAACGTTGGCAGCAGCTGAATGCCTCTAACTGTAACGTCGGTGCAATTTGCTAATCAGAAGCTTTCCATCATCTGACAGGAACGTTGGCAGCAGCTGAATGCCTCAAACTTGAACGGATGCATGTACTCGACCAATATATATACAATAATACTATGGGTATATTACTTAAATCAGCCACTACCACTAGTATAAGTAAAAAAAAACATAATTAAAATAAATAAAAAATTCAATCAAATAAATAAAAATACACAATCAAATAATAAACAAATTAACTTAATAACAACTAAAAATCGATTAAATAATACATTTTATTTATTTTTAGTGTTAATGTGTGTTATTCAAGAGACATTTTAATGATAAAAGTACTATTTTTATGGGAAAAATAATTTATTTTTTACTATTTTTATTCTAATCATACTTATAATTAATTTATTTAGTTATTTAATAAATTTTTAATTATCATTAAGTAATTTTTTTTGTTAATTATTTGAATTTTTTTTATTTAATTGAGTTCTTTCACGTATAAAGATGGTGGCTGATCAGGGTAAGTGTACACATAGTATTACAATAATGCTAAACGTACAACAGAAATACGTTCAACTAGTATCTAACATGTACTATTCATAGAATGGAATGTGTGCTATACGTACGTGTGCTATACGTTAGCATACATTTCATGCTATAAATAGCACACGTTGGATACTAGTTGAACGAATTTCTATTGTACGACCAACATTATTGCATAGCATTATATAATATGCTCCCTGAATAATAACCGTAAAAGTATATACGCTCATGGTGTTTATTAATGCAGGTGATGTTATTTACACAATTATATTTATAGAGTACATTTAATTAACATTAATACTCTAATCAATTTATGTCAAAGAGTATCAATATTAATTTTCATATATTAAATAAGATTTTATGCAAATTTTCTGGTGTCAATTGTATGTTTGCATATGAGATTAAAGTAAGCTTTATTCACGAGCTAGCCCATTGTTTACATTATGAACCCTAATCCTGTTGCTCTAAGATTTGAGCTAGCTAAGAATGCCCAATTGTATATGGATGAGGCCCAAGGACCCAGATTTTTTTCTAAAACCAGCAAGTTTATCCTGAATTCCAATAAAATGAACAGGTTCATCGTTCTGATTCGCATATCTTCTTCTGTCGTGAGATGTAGGCAAAGAAATATTGGTAGAAAAGGACAAAAAAGAGTCTACATTCCAATAACGAGGTGTTAAACAATGAATGTACACTTTCCATAATTAGTTATATACTTTAAATTATTATATTATATAGTTATTTGGCGCTGTCACACTCACAAAAAAGTATGTTCATGATGCAATGACGGCTACCATATGCTAATAAGGACAGAACAAAGCCTAAAATATAGTACTTCAACTTGTTGCTTCTATATATTAAGCGCATGAGAATTAATTAACGACAAAATAATAGGATGTTCTTGGGCAGTTCCCTAGCCAAACCATCTGCAATGTTTGTCCTTAAACATAGAAACGTTATATAATATTTCAATAATGCTAAGTGTATAATGAAAAATCAGTCAATACAGTCAATGGACCTAATTTTGCTTTGATTTTGGCCCAAATAATCATTGAGATTATAATGGACTGAGTAATTGTGGCCCAAAATCTTATTTATTGGCTGATTTGTCTGATTTTTTATTGTACATTTAGCATCACCCATAATATTTATATTTATTATTGAATTTTAAAAATTTAAACAAACAATAAATTTATCTTGAAAATTAATGATGCAAATAAATATTTTATCAATATATATCTTTTTATCATATGAATTTAATTTTCATTCACGTATAGCGTACAACTTTTTTACATGATTATCTAATGATATGCTGCTATATCAGTCATGATTATACCTGAAAAGTCATACAAATAAAACATTTTAATTGGATGACAATATAAAATACCTTTATATTGTTAGTGCATCAAAACTATACTCTTATTATATACCTAACATTGTTCAAATATATATTGTGTATTTTAGCATTTTTTAAATATTTTATATATACTTATTTGTTATTGAAAAACAAATGATAAGATACGGGTGATTCTTACTTTATACTCCCTTCTTTTTTTATTTGTTCATTTTGTGTTTTTTTCTTATTTTTTTTATTTATCTACTTAAAAATTTTAAGTAATATTAACTTTTTTTTATCCTTAATAATTGGAACAACCAAGAAAGAATAATGGGAGAGTGAGAATATATATGCTAATTAATAAGGGTAATGTAGTGAAATAAACTTTTTTTTTTTTTGTTAATTTTGATATTATTTCATTCATTGCCTAAAAACTACAAAGTGTATAAATAAAAAAAATGGAGAAAGTAGTACTTTTCAGAATAAAATAAAAGGTGACCTAAACACACTTTTGATGAGGGAGATAATGAGCACAGAGACATTGAGAATACAAAAAACAATGACACAAAGAACAAGATATTAAGAGTTAAGACATAGTGTCTCGGTATTTTTTTGGTAAAAAATGAGGGACAAGGCATAAAATATTTGAAGTGAATATAATTTTCCCTGACTCGATAAGTGGTGGTCGACAACGGTGGCGATGGTGGTGGTGGTAGGTATTGGTGGTGGGGGTGATGGATAGTGGCCGACAATGGAAGTGGTGGTGGTGGGTGGTGGTAGGGATGGTGGTGGCGATTGGCAGTGAGTGGTGGTCGCCAGTGATGGTAGTGGTGGTGGCCGTCGTTGGTTGGTAGTCGACAACGGTGGAAGTGACTATTGGTGGTGGCAGTGATGGTGATGGTGATGGGTAAAAAAAGTCTATTTCCTACGAATTTTGCTATGAATTTTAACATAAAATTCGTAGTTAACAACTAAAACCTTCATGGATAATATTAGTTGCGAATTTTTTCGCAAATACGTAGCTGTAAAATTTTCACAACAAACAACCAAAATTCACAGCAAATAAATTAAGTCAAATTGAACAAAATTTGCAACAAAATTTAAAAATTTTTATTTTTTAAGTGAAATTTCTAGCTAATATCTGCAGAAGAAATTCACACACGCAGCTATTTTATATTTTTCTAGTAGTGGGTGGCGATGAGTGATGGTCTATGGTTGACTGTGGATGGTGGTCGATAATGATGGCATCGGTAGTGATGGTGGGCATGGTTGCCATGGTCATCAGTTGGCGATGGCGATGGTGGTAAGCAATTGTCAATGGTAACTGATGACATAGTAAACATTAGTCTTTAAAAAGGGATAATAAGGTAAATAAATTATTTTTCTGTATTGCGTTCGATTGTGCCTTCCTCAAGACACTCAAAATTGAATTTTGTGAATGAAATACTATGTCGATAATATCCTCAAATATCAATATCTTCATGATCAAAACAATTCACATAACACGTCAGTCACTGTACATATCAGTATTTCTTTGTGTTTAACTACCCCTTATCAAATGCTACCTAAAAGAACACTGACACACACAAGAAAAAAGGATTAAGATGGAAAAATAAGTAAACAATAATTAATGTGTTGTCGTATGCATATATTGCATGGCGTTTCACGCGTAGCTTACTGAATTTATGATTTTGTCCACGATATAGCGATTAGTGGCACTCTCCAAAATGAAATATTTAAGAGCCAAAAAGGCGGCCATTCAAAGGCCACGTTACAATTGGCGGTGACAACACCTGAATTTCCCATTATTCTTCTTTCTTATTTTGAAAGCAATCTATCCTTCACCTCTTGATCTCTATGAATTTAAGCTACTATTTCCAATGTGTTATAATTATATATTGATGTTTAATTTACTTTATTCATATAAAAATAGTGTCTTTTTAATCAGTGTATCTGCCATTCTATCTAGCTGGTTATTTATGGATAAAAACATACCCATGTTTATTAAATTAAAAGATTTATATTTTCATAACATTTTAAGTGTGGAGTAAAATATAAATCCTATTTATTATTATATAATTTAAAATTTTATTAGATAATAAAGAACTTTATCATAATTTTTATATTAAAATAATGTCATAATTATTAATTTTTTAAATGCTGATAATATAAAATTATTTTATATTGATAGTCTTATACATGAAAAATGAGAAAGATATAAATAATTGTAGGTAGTTATAGTATTGAGTGGTTTATACTTTATGATAATAATTAATGATTTTATTTGATTTCTATTAATGGATAATATAAAATATTTAATCCATTTAGCAGATAAAAATTAAATCCATTAAAAGTAGAATTTAACTTTCATTCAATAATATTATACAACTTTTTTATATGATAGTCAATTATGCATTGACATTTCAGTTAAGATAGTATTTTCTCTTTTTCACTACCTCCTGAAAAGTTATATAAATGGAAGATTTTAATTGGATGACAATGTAAAATATATTTACTTGTCAGTGCATCAAAATTAAACTATTAAAAATAATCATGAGTTTTTAAGGATAGTATCTATTAGCAGAACATTGCTACATGCATAATGAAACACAACCAAAACAGTCAATATAATATGCACAATATATATTACATATTATGTACAACATATATTATATGTTATAATAAAAGATAATTTTTTTACATATAATATATATTGTACATATACATATTATATATGTTGTATATAATATGTAACATACATTATATATATTATATATAATTATATATTATACACTATTTATAGATTATTTTGCCTTGATTTTTTATTATATACCGATAATTTGTGGTACATATTTAACTTTACTCTGAAAATTACAATAAATAATATTATTATCTATTAAATTGAATGGGGATTAGGTCGTGGTTAGCAAGGTGCATTTGTTTCTGTTATTCGGAGTAGACTAGTTTCCCACCATCCCGCCAAAACCATCATCTTCCGAATATGCAGCCACGTATGAGCATCGCAAATATGAGCCGTCCACGTTCCTTTTATATAACACTGCTTCAAAGACAGGTGTCTACCACCAAGCCACCCTCCCAATCCATCCCACGCTCCACATTTTATTTAGAGCAATGGTATTGGTACATACTAATTGATATGTATAACATACATAAGTTTTGATTTAATAATGGAGAAAAGAAGTGTAAGTGGTGGAGTGATGTCATATCAAAATTCAAAGATGATGAAGTAGGTGAAGAATGTATGTAAGAGAAAATGTATGTTGAAATATTATTTTATTTATTTATTTATTTCTCCCTCACCCCTTTCCCTTCCTCCTTTCGTGACTCACTCGTATACAAAACCCAAGCGAATTAAAGCAAGTCCCTTTCCTCCGAGAGGAACAAAACCAACAATGAAACTGAAAACCACTCCAAACACAAACAAAAAATAAATAGCATGACGGTATTGTGGTATCGTGAAGGTACCCTCACATCATCGAATTCTGGTCAAAACACACACACATGTATCATTTAATTAATTAAAGAGGGAGGAAGAACAGAACATACACAATAGAGTAAAATCGATGCGTTCCATGGAGAGTACAACTTCTAAGACCAAATCAGAAGAAATCGAGCAACGCTTCGATACTTACCGAAAGAAGAGAAAGCGACCAATCAGGTTATTAACGCCGTCTTGCGAGGTAGCCCTTATTTCTGCTGCTACCAATATGGACATTGAATCCTCAAGTACTACAACTACTCCAGCCAAAAACACGTGCACCACCACCGACGCCGTCGCATCCGCAACCGCATCGCACGGTTTCATATCGGTAATCGGCCGGCGGAGGGTCATGGAGGATGCCGTGAGGATTGTACCGGGTTTCGTGGCGGCGGAGCACTGTTCCGGTGGCTATGACTTCTTCGCCGTTTATGACGGCCACGGGGGGAGCATGGTGGCGTATGCTTGCCGTGACAGGCTGCACTTGCTGCTGGCGGAGGAGCTGAAAAGGGGAAGGGACGGTGTGGAGAATAAAGGGATAATGATGGATTGGCATGAGTTAATGTGCTCGTGTTTCATGAAGATGGACCGGGAAACCGGTGGTGGTGTTGGTGATGACGGGGACGATAATGACGTGGATGGGAACACCATGGGTTCGACGGCGACGGTGGTGGTGGTGGGGAAGGCGGAGATCGTGGTGGCCAATTGCGGAGACTCCAGGGCGGTGTTGTGCCGTGGCGGTGTTGCAGTGCCGCTTTCACGTGATCATAAGGTGAGGTTTATTACTCTTTACTGGTAACGGTAATTGTGATTAATATATAGCATCGCCATATGTTAAAAAAAATAGTAAATAAATTATATACACTATATATAATATACATTACATAATAAATATTATATATCATCTACGCTGTATATCACATAATGTATAATATATATTGTATTTTATAAAGAAAAATATGTTGTGCAGAACAAATAATATATATTATGAATAACATGTAATATATGTTGTGCATTTTATATTAGATATGTGATGCACAACATATTAATTATTTTGACTAATTTTTTTTTGTTGTGCATCAAGTATTACCATTAATATAGCATGTGATCGTATGATTACTATTATTATTATTACACAAATGTTTGGCAGACAAAAAAAATCACTTTTAATCATTAGTATTTTTAATGGGTTAAGTGATTGTGACCCAAATTACTATTTGTTGGCAGTTTTAGCTAATTTTTTTTTTATGCCTCTAACAATATTCTTATTATTATTACTGTAATTAATATTGCATATGGTCCACGTCAGTGAATAGTTTGGCGTAACACGGGAAGAGGGGTTTCTTTCTTTCTTGTTTTGTTTGTTTGTGTTGTGTTTGGGTTGGATCAGCCTGATCGTCCGGATGAAAAAGAGAGGATAGAAGCAGCAGGTGGAAGAGTCATTAATTGGAATGGCAATCGCATTTTGGGTGTACTTGCTACTTCCAGATCCATAGGTATAATACAATACGCCCCTCCCCTTATTCTAAACTTGCACTTGTCATATGGTAAAAAAAACTCACGACACATAAGTACTTTTACCGTGTAAACACTATTTACTGTGCTAAAATCATTTCTGCATTTGTTATGTGTACATTTTTATATGTTTTGGTGTTTGCAATTATGAATATTTTGTGTGATTCTATAATTCTTTTGGTGTACGCATTTTATATGTTTCGGTGTGTTCATTTCTTTGTGTTTAGTGTGTGCAAAATTATAACTTTTTCTAATTAAAAAGATAACTAATTGTTAACCTTTCAAATATTTTTTCGTTCAATTTTAAAGTATTTAATATCATAAAGAGATAATATATTGAAAAATATATAATAAAATTAAATTAAATAGAAGAAAAAAAGAAAGAATGGTGGGTTATATTAAAAAAATTTGTGAATTAGATCGAAAAATAATAATTTAAATTTTTTTACTTGAATGATCTAATTGTACATATTAAACATATAGAAAATGTACAAATCAAACATACTTAGTGACACATACAAAACATACAAAAATATAGAAACCAAACATACACAAATGCACATGCCAAATATACATAAATTCACACAATTGCATACACCAAAAATATAAAAGTGCACACATCAAACATGCGAAAATGTTTTTTGCGAAAACGATTTTCATGTGAACAATACGCATACATTAAATTCCGTGTCACGTCAGTCTTTTATACTATGAATATACAGATGATGCCTATTATTGATATACATGTAATCAAACTTCTTTTAATAAAATCTTAAACAACTGATTTTTCACTGGCTGTAAGTTATCATACACAATTAATATATGTACATCTTAATTGACACGCATCTTAGTTCACACTAATAACAAGTTTTATTTTATTTTATCTTATCTCTTTTATAACCAACTTATAAGTATTCAGTACAAGAATAATTTTTCTTTTATTAAGCACAAAAATAATAATATTTGCAAATCCAAAAGAGTTATTCCACTACTATATTACTATATATATGCAGGGGACCACTGCATGAAGCCTTTTGTGAGCTCTCAACCGGAGATAAACGTGTACCAGCGAACAGATTCAGATGAGTTTGTTGTGGTAGCAAGTGATGGGCTATGGGATGTGGTCTCCAATACTTTTGCTTGCGAGGTTGTGAGGAGCTGCTTCCATGGCCAAATGAAGAGGAAGAATCTGAAAGAGGAATCCATTAAAAGTAGTACTTGTTTTGCAGCTGAGGCAGCGGCTTTGCTTGCCGAATTGGCTATGGCTCGGGGAAGCAAAGACAACATTAGTGTCATTGTCATCCAGCTCAACACTTCAACTTGATCCTTCCTTGCTTATTACTTTCTCTTAATTAAGACCACAGTTTTATCATATGCTTTCTAATTTTATTCTATTTTAATTTCCAATTGTTTCTTTTATGTATGTCAAATGTAAGATTGTCTTGTGTTGTAACTTGTAAGGATGTGTATTTTAATCCGCAGACACTTTCAGCTTGAATTATCCATAAACATGATAGGCTAGAACAATTTGAAAATTTTCCACCCATAAGTGAGGGAAAATTTTAAAGCTCTTTATTTACTAGTACTGTCATCATTCAATATAAATTGTATATGAAGTGGTGTATCTTTTCCAGATAAATTAATTAACTATGTATAAATAAATTTTATTGAATAGATTATTGATGGAAATCTGTTGATGTATAGTATAGTAAACAGTTTGAACTTCTTATTATGGCCAGTCTTCATTCTTCAGTTATACAGGTATTATTGAAACATACAATACAACTTTTATGAATATGTTTCTAAGAATTTTGTCACTAAAAAGTTGTGAGAAGGTGGATGCACATGCACTTATGGATATTAAGCACTAAATGGGAAAATTAGCATCACTGCACAGCGCAAAAACAAAAAATTGTAGTATTGCACAAACTATTTGTTTTCTTTACAAGTACAGATAAAAATGCTGAAGAAAAGAATACACATCCAAAGCTGCTAAGAAACTACAGGTGATGACTCTCTCAAAAAGATTTTGAGAATTCTTTGTCTATTTCCTTTTTGTTTTCTGTCACTCTCAAACTCGCTTTTTTTGCATTGTATGTTGTCTCTTCACTCCTTTTTGCTCCAATCCTTCCATCTTATTTGAAAAGACCTTCTAATCAATTGCAAAATACACAAGAAGAAGAAGGTCTTGGCTCCAAAATGTAAAAGGAAAATAAAAAAAGAGTCTTCTCTCCCACACCGTTCTTTTGGTATATAGGCACCACAGAAACTGTTCCCAAGCTCACTCAACCGATTTTGATCTCTCTCATTAGGCCAACAAGTAGTTCGCAACAGAGACCTCTGCTTGGGAAGCAGAATGGATGTAGACAAATTCAAGGCTTTTACCTGCTGATAACGAGGTAAGCCATGATGGGAAAGTGTATGAATCATCACTAAACTTGGTGAGTCCCCAAATTGGACCATAAAGCTTTGATATTGAAAGCTTGAGATATTTGAGATTCTTGGTAGACTTGTTTGTCACCACTGTTGAGTATCTGTAATATGTTCGTCCATTAGATACCCATGAGTTTGTCACTTTTTGTTCAATTGAAATAGGGCCTGACCATGAAGCTGAAAGAGAAAAGAGAAGCAGAAACTCCTCGATCAGTTAGATTTCAAATTTAAACATATATAACACTTCAGTTTCAAGTTGATGTAAATGATTAAGCCATAGGGTATACCTGAAGATGGAGTTGTCTTAGTTCTAGGGGCTGGATGAGGGTTGGTCACCACAGGCTTAGGAGCTGGAACAACAACTACAATGAAGAAGCTGTTAGAATTTTCTGCGTATGAACTGCTATTGATTAACAAATATTTTGTTTTAATAAAAACAGCTTCAATGAATAGTCTAATTACAATAATTCTAAATGCACAATGTATAACCAGCCATCCAGTCAATTGGAGTCCACATGACAGCCTTTTAAAATTGGCTCCTACTAGAGTGCAGTTGCTTTTGTAACTTACTCAGGGTACAGTACACTAAAATAGTAAGATAAAATTACAATTTTATCCCTATTTTTATTCTTTATTCCATTTCTCTTCCCTTCTTCTTCAGAGACTATCACCTCCACCCATTCCTCATCCTCTTCCTTCTCTCTCTTCCTTCTCTCCCTCTACCCTCATCTCCTGCCGCTGTCGTTACTGCAACGTCATCGGAAAAATCGCCGCCACATCTTCTAAGGGCCAAGATGATTAAAGCTCCGACTATGATCTCGTCCTCCTCCACCAACACCACTACCGGCTCCACCCTCCTCCCACTCCCGACGGAATATGCTCTTTTCACCAACACCAATATCTCTTGGCTTTCTCTCTGCAACATCCCCATACATCTCAGTTCCTTGAAGGATCCATCAATTTGCTTATCAAGATCCACTTTTTTTGACCCCCTCATATTTAAAAAAAAAAATGTCACACTTTAGTCTCATCTAATCCCTCTTCTGCTCCCTTTTTATGCTTCCTTAAACCTCACAAATCCAACTCCCCTCAAACAGAGAAACCTTAACATAGATTTTTAAAAAATAGAAAATTTAAGCTCAAGACAATACATATCTATACAATCAATATTGAAGCTAGAGATAGATGTGGAAGGTCTCATCACCAAGTTCAGATTTTGTCAGCGCAACAAGTAACAACGATGGCGGCAGGAGGTGAGGGTAGAGGGAGAGGAGGAAGAGGATGAGGAATGGATGGAGGTGGTGGTCTCTGTGAAGAAGAAGGGAAGAGAAATGGAATAAAGAATAAAAATAAGGATAAAAGTGTAATTTTATCTCACTATTTAAGTGTACTGTACCCTAAGTTACAAAAGCAACTGCACTGTAGTAGGAGCCTTTAAAATTATTGGGCCCTGATGATGTTTTGCACAAAAATGGACTCAATAAGAGTCATTGGCTGTTGTTGGCCGATTTGGTATTGTCCGTACTGGTCTAATTATTTTCCTAAAGATCTATGTTATTATTATTATATGTTTGATCTCATTAATGAGTGCACTGAAGGGTGTACGGGCCCTAACTGACTTAATCTGTGATGGATGAGTCATGATTACTATATATACATTGTCAAAGGGCAGGATTCCAACTCCTTATATGTTTCTTATGTCAGGCATCACTTGATGAAATATTTAACCGTCAAGAGTGTTTCTTACCGAAATTGCTCCTGGTTATTACATATTAGAGGGGGGAAATATTATATCAGATAGTGACAACAATTATGTATGTACCTGGAAGAATTTGGTTGTAGGCACCACCATGACCTCCACTTAATCTTGCTAGTATACCGATGAGAGGAGCATTGTTGTAAGTGGTTGGTTCAGTTTGCTCATAATTATCTCTTTGATCAGCAAAGTTGTCATATGCATCAGGTCCACCAACAACAGCACCGGTGAGTAGATTGGGGTCGCTTCTTTTGCTGCTGAACCAAGTAGCATAGCCTCCCCGGCAGCTCACAAATTTAGGATTAGCCTTGATGGAGACAATGGATGAAGCCCTGTGGTGAACTCTCTGTGGGAAATTGCTTCCATAGCCAACCATGTAACTCGTAGCTCTTGGATTGTCCCCAAGAATGTAGTCCACCTGAAAGATTTCACATTGAGATGATTGAGGAAATTGAACACATCATAGTATAGTACAGAGTATTATTATTTAGACATCATAGTGAGAGAGTAAAAGCAATGTTACTCTCACATAATATTTTTTTTTATTGATTAGGGCTCCACCATCAAAATACGTGACTAATCTCTTAAAGTAAATCACTAATTACCAGACCTTTTCCATATATATATCAACAATAATCAAATCTTGACTATATGTTTAAGGAGTCCAACTAGCTACCAACTGTGTTAAGTCTCGTGATTACTCTCGAGTAAATATATAATGTTAATATCTCTAATTCTCTATGCTCGTGTTCTTTCACACCAATAAACAATTAATGGCTATGATTCATGAATTTAAGCAACATTTCCGTATAGTTTAGGATGGACATTACCTGAGACTTTGCTAGGGAGAGAAGTTGAGGAGGAGCAACATTGCCTGAAGCACATCTCAAGTATCTACCAGAAGATGCAAGGTAATCAGAATAGACAGTGGCTAGAAATGCAGCACCGGTGACAAACTGCATGTTGTTCCATCTCTGGCGGAAGATGAGGCCACCGGGAGTCTTCTGAACATTGCGAGCGCCCTTCCCGAGGCACGAACACATGAAGTACTCTGCCTTGTGCTGGAACCTCTCAAACACTGCTGCATTATGACCACCAGCTTTGCCCTGCATCAGGAACTGCACCGAAAAATACAGTAATACAAGCTTATTTATTCAGCAATAGCCACTAATGTTTGATCATATATGCACCTATCAAACAAGTTAACCTATCTATGTATGTAATGCTTGAGTTACTTCTTGAATTTGATTAGTAATTAATAATTGAGAACAGTGAAATCAGTCAATATGTTATGCACAACCAGTATTATGTAATGTGCACAGTATATAATACATGTTGCACATTACAAATATGTCGTGCATAATATGTAATATACGTTGTGTATATTACGTATTATATATTGTGCACAATTTTGACTGATTTTTTATTGTGAAAAAAAAAAGATTTTTCGTTAATAATTTGTACAGAATTTGAAGTTACCTTGGCTACTAATGTCTGAACCCCAGCATACTTAACGTCCCAACCAAATTCAGTCATGGACCAACCAGTTCCACCCATAGAGTCTCCATTTCTAGCAAGGTAATCCAAATAATACTGATTGTTACTTGCTTGATACAACCACGCTGCGGCCCAAAGCAATTCGTCCTGTTTTACAAATAAACACACAGAATTAATAATTGTTGATTCGAACCATACTTGTGCATATGCACTATTGATTCAATTTCAATGGTGATTAGGACGTGTATCGATCTTGCAACACTAACATTGTAGCCACTGATAGATCGGTAGTACTTCTGGGCTACTGTGATGCTGCTGTCATATTTGCCTCTGTATTTATCCGCAAAATCGAATAACTGAAAATTGAGCAAAGCCCATATAAGCAATTAGTCAAACAGAAAGGACCAGGTTGAAATTTAGTGGAAGATGAATAAATCAAAATGTAACATGTTATTATGCTATTGTATTATCAGGAAGAGGGTCGAACTCGAACCTGGTAGGCGTGGCGGAGGAGCTCAGCAGCATATGAAGGGTTAGAGCGGCGGAAAACGATGGATGCGGCGGCCATTGCGGCGGCGGTTTCTCCGGCGAGATCCGACCCGGGATTGCTCGGATCAATCCTGTAAGCCCGGCGGTCAGTGGTCATGTCCTCTGGCCTTTGCCAACAGTAATGATCACTGTTCCCATCTCCCACCTAATCAAAATTCAAAACCCACAAAAACATCAACATTTATTTATTTATAATCAATTCAACACTGAGTCTTAACTTGTATGCAATTTAATTTAGTAGTAATTCAACTTCAAAATTTTGGTGAAAATGAGAGTATTGTGCTATATGCTAGTACCTCTCCGTAGAGAACATTGGGTTGAGGATGGGCTTTGATGAAGTAGTCAGTACCCCATTTCACAGCTTCGATGGCATGACCAAGCTCACCAATGGCAGCCATTTGCTTCCCATATTCTATTATGCTCCAAGACATCATCGTAATGGTGAATGCCATTGGCAAGCCAAACTTCACATTGTCCCCTGCATCATAGTACCCACCTACTAGATCTACCTGCGGTTAACCAAAAGCAAAAATATTATACTAATAACAAGTGCAATTATATATTCTCAATAATATGCAGAAACTTACTTACCCCACTGGCCTTGCCATCTTGAAGACCAGAATGTGATCTCCATGTTACTCTCTGGTTGTGGGGAAGATAACCAGATCTCTGAGCTTCAAAGAACAGAATGCTCTTACTCAGAGCTTGCCCATAATCATGACCCGCAAAAGCAAGAGGTAGACACATAACAAGTTGAAAAAGATTAGTAAGTTTCATTGTCTTTTCCATGTGATCAAACAACGAATCACTCTCTAATTAATATGATCAATGCTGCTAAGGTTTTGAAGCTGAAACTTGTGATGGTCCCAGCCAAGTTGGGGGGAAAGCGTTGTGGAAACAGAGAAACTTCGGAGAGAGAGAGATCGTGGGGATTGAGAACATGTGGGAGTTCGAGGCTTTATATATATTTACATATAGTGCTGACTGCTGACTGAGGACAGTAGGAAAAGGAAGGTATCAAGAACCCAGAAATTGACACTGATTCCATAAGATACGCATAATTATTGTATTTTTATGTATATATTATTTACACTTTTTGGCTTTTATTTCTTTTCGTTCCTTAGACCTTGAAGTGCCTGAAAATGGTTGAGTTGTGCAAGGAACCATGCCATGTGGGCTTACAGGAAGGAGGTATGGTTTTATAGCATTTGGCAGAAACAAAATTACTGATTTACTGTCATTTTCTCTGGTAAAGAAAAACTTTGACTCATTTCCTCTCTCTGTGTGTATACATATACATATACATAATATATAAATAAATACTCTCTCCGTCCACTTTTAATTGACGTTTTAGAGTATTGCACACTTATTAAGAAGGTAATGAAAACAAAAAAGTTTCTATAGAAGTAAATGTACAATGACAAAATTATCCTTATAGTTTTTTGTGCAGTAATAATTGTAAGAGATAAAAAGAGAGTGTATAAATGGATAAAACTGAAAAAAGATTGTAAATGTTTTATTGAAAATCTAAAATGACAAATAATAGTGGACAAATAAATTTTCTAGAAAGACAAATAAAAGTGGACGGAAGTGTATATATATGGAATTAATGGAATGAAGATTGGGCTAGGAGTGAATTTGAGTGGCACTTTTAGCTTCAGCAGGAGTCACAAATTGAAACAATCATAAGGAAAGTGAGCTACCGTAGGATTGGAAAATAAGTTTCAAGAATCAAAAAGAAATTGGTAAAAAAATTGAAAAATACTAACTACTATTTTTTTTTATAAACATATACACGTGTATGAGGTTTTTACCAATAGTACTACGTGTACATCAATGTATAGATCCATCAACCATCCATCAATCATATTATTCTATTTTGGGCCCACTATTTTAAATAAAAACAAAAAAACTTACACATATCTCTCAACCGCCAATTGAAATAATATCTAATAGATGCTTGATGGATAAAAATCTGATATACGTCAATCATTTCTCATTTCTCATGCTTTTACATTGTTCCTGCAAGCCATGCTAACATCAGGGCGAGAGCGCGACGCACGGGTTAAATATTTTAATAATTTCTTTACCTATATATAATATCTTGCTTGAGCAGGTATATGTATAATAAAATTACAGTTAAATGAATTAATATATTATACACAATATATATAATATATTATATATATTATATATCGTATATTATAGATATTATATCATATTTTAGTAAAACCCTTTATTTTTATATAACATTGTCACATTTATCAAAATGATCGGTAAATAGTTCTGCTGATAAATTAACTTCTTGTTCCCAACTTGATATATTGGAAAAGAAAGGCTTCCATAATGTACTCTCTGCCATCTGATTTGTCTCCATGTGTAATTTAGTTTGGGATGGTGCTGATGATAGTAAATCTTAGAAAAGTTTAGGTTTCATGTCGTGGCCCACTATAATCTTTTGTGATTTTATTAATGTCAGAGACACTCAAATTATTTTGAAATAAAATGACATAAGAGGAATTTTCCGGTCAATTTCATGGCGCATCTATGATCATGGGCCACTTCACCGAGTATGGAATCACATGGCACAAATTTGGAAGCGTATTGTGTTGTCTTAAGAAATATTTTGTTTACTTTTAAAAAATAAAAGATTGCATTACTATATATATTTCAAACTTTCGTAATAATTAGGCCGTTGGTTTATTTTCTACTTTTTTTTTAATAAAATAAAATTAAAAATAAAAAATATCAAATTCTTATTTTCTATATTTTTAATCAGAGATGTGAATATAAAAAATAAGTTGATGAAAATATTATAATTATTACTCACTAACCCAAGTAAATATTATATATATCAATATAAAAGTAAAAAATAAAAACAGAAAATATTTTCACAAACCAAAAATCATCTTAATTTTCACAAGTTTTATTAAATAATTGTTATATTTCATTCATTAATTAATCGGAAATGTATCTCATAATAAACACAACTTACGAAATCCAATTTACAACCGAAGCAAGAGAGACGAATCAGGGAATTCTCATGTGCATTCCCATTCAATTCCACATGTGTGTTTCTATTGCAGTTTTTTAATATTGATAATTTAGTACTATTTCGCACCCTTCTTGCTTGGAATTTTCGTTCCCTATTCTCATGCATACCCTGATGTTTTCACAATATCAAATCACATGTCCAGTTGCACAATTCTTAGGATTGGTTTTCACATGTGATGAAAGATTAGGCTTAAGAGAAAGAATGAAGAAAAGAATGCAGACAAGGTAAAATCTTGCACTTTATGACTCTTAACACCAAACAGTAGTTAACTACTCGATCAGCATTGTAGAGGTTACTGAAACATGATGATCACAGAGGATTGACCTGTACACAGCATTGGAATGGCCCGACAACTCGACAATGTACAGTCACATCTACTCTTTCGATTGTTATATCACCTATTAATTTTATGTGCCCACCGACGCAACATACACCACACATTACTTACTTACTCCCTCCACTTCAAAATATTAGTCGTTTTAGGGAGAAAAAAAAAATTCCACAATGATTGCCGTTTTCAACTTCCAATGCTAATTAAATATTTTCATATCTATTATATCCCTAGTATCATTTCTCTTTCTTTCTTGAATATTACTCCAAGAGACCACTAATCATCTTTCTTTCTCATTAATGCTTTAGGTAGTTTAGTCATTTTAGTATATCATTTTATAAAATTAAGAATATTTATTGAATTTCTTAATCTACATGTAAAAACCTTAAAAAACTAATATTTTAAAATGGAGGGAGTATTTGTGAAAATTACTTCGCACCACAGTGGCATGCATGCTGGTAATAACACCTGAAACCCAGGTCACCTTGCACAGTTGCACTGCATATATTGAACGTTTTATTAAAATATTGCCTTGAGAAAATAAAAATAGAATTGGGAAAAAGAAAGTTTTCGGCATCAACTTACGACTATGGAGGGAAATGCTGAGTGTACAAAAATAATCTTGACCCATGATTTTGTAGTTATTATTGGATCTATATTGTTACATGTACAATGATGAGTGATTGAAATTAGTCAATAAATAAGATTTTAGGTCACAATTATTCAGCTCATTACAATATCAATGATTATTTTGACTAAAAGTAAAGTTAAGATAAACTTATTAGTTGCATTGACTGGTTTATCATTGCACACCAAGTATTATTGTTATTGGATGAGTAATGCTACATGTACACCACAAAATCAGATCTCATCAATTATTATATGTAATAATCCAACATTTTATAACTGTTAATTCAACTTTTTAATATTATACATTAATTTAACATTTTAAAAATTAGATTAATAATTTTAGAAAATTAAATTATTACGATGTTAATGACCACATTACCTATAGTATACAAAATCCATTTCTCTTATTGGATGGGATGTTTATTCTACTTATTAAATTACCAGTACAGAAATTAACAAACAATTTTGTTATAAAGCCCACCCATCACCATATTTCTCTAGGGTCAACATTCAGCTTGGAATGGCAGGCCATTTAGGCCCATAACATCCTTAATATTACATATGTGCAGCCCAATCTACTATGTCACAAATAAGTGGTATAAGGGAAACTCAATTTCTAACCTAAAAAAGAAAAGGAAACTCAATTTTTATTTACTGATTGGACCTTCTACAAAAAATTCATGAATTACTGATGATTTAATCGTGAATTATCAAATGATGCGGATGTTTTGATCGTTAGGCTTTTTAGCTAATGAATTTTTCTTTCCATTACCACAAGGTAAAAACAAAATAATCAAAATTTTGTGTACCTCATATTTGCTTATTATTTTATTAAATATAAATATATAATAAACAGGAACTAAAAAACCATGAATCTCATGACTATTTTTGTGTTAAAAACGCCAGTTTTTCCCACCAAAAAATGTATTACGCCAATTTATCTGGCTCTACAAATGTATTACGCCACTTCGATCCATCTTACGTTAGTCACTTAGTAGTATGATTGAATCTCACCACTTTGACACAAAATAAAAGGGAATTTCTCAAATAACTTTACTAAATTTAATAGACTGAATCTTTGCTTTTTTTTTTTTCATATTCAATTACTATTCTTACATGTTTTCACGAAATTATAATGATCCTGCATCGAAGTGGCCGGGACATCAACTATTTGATTACTTTCATTGCACAATGATTAATATTTTGAGAAGGAAAAAGTTATTATTATAATTAAGAGTTCAATTTTTATATATTATCAATGTAGAATAAATTTACATTAATATCCAATTAAATATTACTCCCTCCGTCCACTTTTAATTGACGTTTTAGAGTATTGCACACTTATTAAGAAGGTGATGAAAACACAAATTTCTATAGAAGTAAATGTACAATGACAAATTATCCTTATAGTTTTTTGTGCAATAATAATTGTAAGAGATAAAAAGAGAGTGTATATATGGATAAAACTGGAAAAAAGATTATAAATGTTTGATTGAAAATATAAAATGACAAATAATAATGGACAAATAAATTTCCTAGAAACACAAATAAAAGTGGATGGAGGGAGTATCACATAAACGATGTTGTTCACATTAAAATTTCACTATCTATCATTATATGTCAACACCTCAGCAGAATAAATAATTTTATATTGAAAGTGCACGGTAAACTATATAATTAAATTAATAGATTTGCTAGTGATACAATAATATACCAGTTAAAATAGTCAAAAATATGATTTTGGCCTTAAATCACTAAGTTCATTAAGAAAAACACATATAATTAATAATGTTATCTAGGTCAAAAGTGTTGAAATAAATTTTATTGACTATTTTGTCTGAAAAATTGTTATTATCCAAGAATTTGTGTTAAATTATACTATATGGAACTAATTATTGATGGGCGAAATTTTTCTGTTGAAAAATCACTGTTCATGAACAGCCCACGTGATGTCGGTGTGGCACGTAGGCCATATGGGCTTAATTCTTGAGGCATCAAAGTCAACTTAACCCTCTTTTTAACCATTAACCAGAAACAAAAGTCAGCTTTCCCAATTTGAGGGTTTTAATTAGATCACAACAAGTATTGAACATTTTCACCGCAAAAACAGAATTTTATATCGCCATCAAAAGCCCACGTCCCAAATGTTGGTGCCATGGTTGTTATATCTCTAAATCAGCCAAGAGCCAAATAAATTGGAGGGCATTTCTTATTTATTCGTTTTTATACTATCTGTTTCTGTTTTTCAAAACAAATAAAATAAGAACGTAGTACTATTATGATCAGAAAAAAAAAAAAAAAGAACGTAGTAGTACTATAATACAGAAATTGTCAAACCGACCAGGTCAGGATTAAGAAAAGATACCATCAGGAGAATAACGTTCCAGAAATTCGGTGGAGAGAGACCAAAGTGTATGATAAAGTAAACACAGCTCAATATTGGACCCCAAAAGAATTGTGTGACCCTCATTAGACAAAGGTCAAACCGCCAAAAGCCACTCGTTTCTCACGGCAACTTGACGATTTGGTTAAAGTTTCTTCTGTCTATTTGGATATTAATAATTAAATGAGTCATATATTTAGTTAAGAGGATGGATTAGGAGCCAATGGCTTGCATTTTGGTCAACTTAATCTCATGAATGAGAATACATTGGCTTGTCTTACTATAATAATCAAGTACTACTCATATATACGGCCATTTACGTATTGTTGAATTTACTACTTGTTTCAATAATTTTCAAATGAAAGGTATTTCTTGTCTTCATCCTACAATGAAGTTAATTACGCAATCAGTGATACGCAACTGAAATTGTATCCCCAAACTATGTTGGAATCTATAATTATTATAGTTAGTATTAGTTAAAGTGATTTAAGTGTTAAATACTCTCATATGTATGATAAAGTTTGACTCACTTGTGTAATTTACTACTTTTACCAATTAGTAAATTTTACAGTCATACCTCGTTTAATTTTTTATGATCTAGGCTGATTCCATGAATTTAAATAAGATATCAAAGTCTTTTATTTAGAGTCATAGAAGTCATTTGGAGTGACTTATGATTGCATATCTTTTCATATTTCTGATTGTATTTCATTTTCGGCTATACATCACATTTCATTGTAAAATGTAAAATATTGAAGGCGGATTTTAGAATTAATAATAATTTTTAAAATGTATTATCAGAAAAATGTAAAATGTTGAAGGTGGAGTACACTCCACTTACATATACTTCAATCCAAACTCCAAAACATTTAGGAATACATATTATTTAAGGAACCATCTCACGCGAATACATTTATTTAGACTTGAAGCGTGAATAATGCACGTCCCATCTAGTCTTGTGCTTAATTTTTAATTATTTTTATTTTAATCAGAATTGGGTTTGAACCCTGACCATTTGATCAGGAGGCTCTGTACCATGTTAAGGAATCATCTCACCTAAAAATTTAAGCTGTAAAAAATTAAGACTTATTAATAGTTTTATATTCTATCTATCATGCAGCAATATAATTGATGTGTGCCAACCAAACACCCATAGTTAAGCTATATATCAAGCTAGCTAGCTAGAATGAAAGAACAAAGTTTTTATGTATATATAATATGTGGGGGACCAATTGATATGAGACTTGTGACCAAATCACCTACTCTGTATGGAAAGGTCATGAAAAATTGGACCCTACCCTATCCAATGGCCATGTGAGGGGCTCACTTGCACCCATTCATTTTGCCCCAAGATCAGATCGATTACCACAATGTCACTATTCTCTCCTATTTTATTTTCTTATCCAAATATCATTTTTGTTAGTTTCGACGTGCCATGCTTTCACTGCCCCACCGGCACCAACATCTTTGAAATTCCGTCCTCAGCCCCTTCCCCATCTAAATACGACGCTGCTTTGTCTGCCATCGACTCACTCTCAGAACACCAACACCCAATTAGAAATATGTCCTTCGTTATATTGTGTACAATATATAATATAAAATGCACAGCGTATATTATATATTATGCACAACATATATTATCTATTGTGCAACATCAATCTTTTTTGTAATATGTAATATATGTTGTGCATATGTGATATTTGATATACATAACATATAATATCTATTGTACAATTTATATTATATACAATAATACTAAATGGACAATGAAAAACCAGCTCATACAGTCAATGAGTCTATTTTGACTTTGGTTTTGACCCAAATAATCATTGAGATTGTAATGGACTGAGTAATTATGATACAAAGTCTTATTTATTGACTGGTTGGGTTGTATTATTCATTTAGCATTATCCTATTATATATATTATGTATCATTTATTAACTATTTTGACTAATTTTTTTTAATGCAACGGGAGAATAGGGATAGATAGAAAGGGGATTTTTGGATGGCACGAGGATAAGGTGACACGTGGCGGAATGAGAGATAGAGAGAGAAGCATCTTGGGATGGGAAAGAGAGAGGAGTGGCACAGCGCCAGCAACTAACCTCCGTATACTGCCAACTTAGCATTTATTACGAAAAGAAATGAGAAAAGGTTTTAATGATCATATACAGCCAAAACACACCTTTTTCAGAGTCAATCCTACATTCTACAAAAGTTTCCACGCGTTGCCAATCTGTTGGTAGTGAATTACTGCTGCTCCATCCAAATATATCCTTTACAGTTCACATTAATTATTAGTACATTGCACTGCATTTACATCGTTGTCCTTCTTAATGTTAAAATGAGTGATTACAAGACATTTAGGTAATGGATTTTGCTAATAAAAATAAGATTTTAAAGGTACTTAAATAGATAAAATTTAAATATTGTGATGAATATTTTAGAAAAATGAGAGAAAATTAAAATAAATATTTTCTCTTTTTATTATTTTGATAAATGTACTAAGAATATTTGTTATCAAACTCTTAAAAATATTAACCTTGTGATTTATTAAGTGTTCATTTTCATTTTGCATGTGTACTAAGATAATAATTGAATAAATTTAGAAATTGTTAAATTTTAGTGTATTTTATAATATTATTACTCTTACCAATACTATTTATATTTAGTTTATACTCTAAATCTATCTCCCAAAAGAAATAGTTTGCATATAGATATTGATTAGAGATCAATATAAGAAATAAATTAAACATTTTAAATAAATGAGATATCTCAAAAATTGTTGAGCTCGATTTAAAATGTTTGTAGAAATCTTTAATAATGCAACATAATCAGGTTGAAAATAAATAATGTTAGAGAACTCAATTCTGGAGGAAGTATTAATTTAATTAAGTACCAAGGATTAAAAAAAGTTAATGGAATAGTTTTAGAGTTTAATTATATTCATTGAGTGTAAAATTTTTTATAAAAAATTACTAACTGTTTCTTTTAAACTATAATTAAAAAAATTATCATTTAAAACTGAAATATCATAATACAATTCACTAACCGTGTAAAATATATTTACACACTCGACGTACTATAATTTATCTCATAGTTTTAATGTAAAAGGTGAACATGAGTAAAAGTGAAAAAGTGTACGCCGTTAAATAGCACATGTAGGTACGGCGATGGAGTAGAAATAAGTAAAAGTGAAAAAGAAAATGTGGAAGGAGTGGAGTTTTGACTAAAGAGATATGGTCTGAGTGTGAGGAAAGTTTGTTAGGTCGTGTCACATGCGTGTACAGGTAAATAAATTAAAGAAGGGCTTTTTGGGCATAGAAAATACTACTGAGGGTATCCTTTCACGAGCACTGTCCTTCAAAAAGGCCCACCACACCCAAACACACCTTTTCAAAGCTACCTTTACGCATTTAATGCCCCCTGCTCATTGATTGCTCACTACCGTCCCCACTTTGATGCACACTTCTTGTTTGAGTTACACACTTCTTCTTCTTCTTAATTGAATCATCATCCATGCTGTTGCAGATATCTAATTAGCACAATCACTCATCATTATTAGATATAATGATTTATTATATTATCATTTATTTCAATTATTTATTATACTTTCTTCGTTTTTTATTAGTACAATTTTAAATATGTACAAAAATTAAGGTAATAATCAAGAAATTCTTGATTTAAGAGAATTTTAGGATGTTTTATAATATATCCCTAATAGTATAAATTGTCTCTTATTTTAATTATTTTATTATATTTTTATTTTTATCAATTAATAAGGACATAAGCAAAACTAATAAATACTATCTAAAATTTATAAATGGACAAATAAAAAAAATTTGAAGAGGGTATATAAAATGAATGATTAAATTAGACATTTCTTTTGAGTGTGGAAATACTAAAACATAAATGTTTGGAGAACAACATTTTTTCAGAAAAAACAGCTAATAAAGCTCATTTAACACTTTATGGTCCAAATAACATTTTTAATCATGAGTATATTTTTAATGAACTGGATGATTGTAGTCAAAATTCCTATTTATTAACTATTTTGACTAGTTTTTTTTTGTACCTCTAACAATACTCGTTCTAAAATTGATCAATTGTGGTTTGATTGGGGTGCCTAATTGTGACCTGTCCTCGTCCTCTTCCACTCTACACTAGAAACTCCTTGCCCATTTCTACGCGCTGACACATGTATACGCTTAGACATTATTACGACTTAGTTTATTTTATTTTATTTTTTTAATAAATATAAATGCCATATGTTTTATTTAGAATGCTACATCTGTTCAAAACTGTCTGTTTTTTCATCAATATCTTTGAATATTATAATGTTCAGATCGATATATTAATAAAAAATAAGACATTTATTTTTTTAGACGACGGATGGAGTACCTATAGATCAGGCGAAATTAAATTGTATTGTAAGTTGTAACCATATACTTGTATCGATATTATGTATAAGAATCTCACATGCATCTACATGTGATTTAACTTTTAACCTTTCCACTAATATGATAAGAAAATGGAAGGTTTTGGCATTTGACATGTGCTCTCCATACTGACTTGACTTGATGGTAACTAACTAATCAATGTATTTGTTTCAACATTTTGTTGCAACTTGTAAGTGTTAATTTAATTTCTAGGCATTTTACTTTAAACTGATTTTGCGTGAAGAAATAAGGTACATTTAATGTGAGTAATATTACATGTACACTAAAAGTGACACTAAATTAGACATTAGTATAAATAATTTGATTGTATAAGTATAAATGTTAGATTATGTCAATATATGAATTGTCATTGTCACGACATAAAAGTTTAAATATGATATTAGATTGAATTAAGAAATAAGTTATATTGAATAATTATAAATGTTAAATTATATTATAGATGAATTGAATGAGTGACTTAATGTAAAATTGAGTGCACATATGCAAAATTTACCTTAGGAGGCCCAAGAGTAATATAATGAAAAAGTTGAAAGCTCAAATAACTGTTACCCATCATCAGTGTAACACCTCTATTGATTCCCCCATGTGTTTCCCTACTTGAAGCTATTATTAATTTATTATACAAATATGTGATTGTATCTCTTTTTTTTTTCTTCTTGTTATGGGAAAATGTCACGACTATTGACTAATTCAATGTTTAAAAGCATCGCAATCGCATTGAATGCTATGTTTCTATTACAAGATAATTGGTATATACACGTTACTGTTGTTGCTGGCAGCCATTGGAAAGTAGATACACAAACGGCTACTATTGCCTATCCTAGAATATTTATATATATTACAAAGGATGATTAAGATTAATGGTCCCTCACTCAAGCAAATCATGAATCAAATTAGATTCTGAATGTAGCTTAAGGAAATTAAATGCGTCTTGGCATCAAGCTATATGCACAATGTATATGATGCATTTTTTTGACAAGGGGTTTTTAATACTCAAGAAGAGACATAACGATGAACCAAATAAAGTCCCCTACCAACGGTTCGATCAATTCTTCCATCCCATCGAATTGGAAAGTGAAATTTTATTTAGAGTTTAATTTTGATACACTCTAAAGGTATTTTATATTGTCCTCCAATAAAGACGTTTTGTTTATATGACTTTTCAGATAGTGTGAGAGAATATATAATTATAGCTGACATGTCAGCACATAATTGAATGATTATGTAAAAAAGTGATATACAAAAATTAAATTCTTTTATTTATTGTGAGATTAATTACTATTTTTAATGATAAACACCTGATCCACCACAAAGAAATGCTTAAGCAATAGTGAATTAAATTACTTACTAATTAATAATGGTGATTATAAAATAATAATAATAAGTGAAAGAAGAAGGAAAGGTTGGTATTAAGAGCAAAAATGACTGGCGTACATCAGCATTTCATCCATGCATTTATAAGAGATTATTATCATTAAAAAGTGAGAGATATGTGTGCAAATTTAAGTTTTTCTTTTAAATGGTGGATTCACAAATCAAATAATGCTTTGATAGATGATTGATGGAAGTATACTTGATGTACATGTAGTATTACCGGTATTAAGAGGGTGCAGGAGACGCGTGGTTGTACATAAAAAGGGCCCATATGTATTGTGGAATGATAGGCGTAGCAACTTCTGACTTATGGGGCTGCTTCGTCTCTCTCTCTCACGTTCTGTTCTGATATCATATCACTGCAATAAATTGCAAAAGTAGGCTTTTTTCCCTTTTGGTGATGCAGCGAAGAAGTCATCGATACGTACCCTTGTGGTTATTATGTTATGGACCACGCGGAACCACTTGTGAACCCCTATCAGTGAAAGATTTGCAGTAAAGTCTTGCCTGAATTTTGTTTCAGATTTTTTGTAAATCATATATCATGTGCTTCCTCTCTTATTCTCACTTTTGCAATTTGAGTCCTCTATTTTGTTCTTAAGAAAAAGATAATGATAATGTAAAACTATTGAACTAATTCTATGTAAGGTAACTCTTATAAACAACATGACATTTGCGGGCTTAAAAATTAACCAGCAAATTTAAAAACAAAAAATTACAGTGCACGATCATCCAAAGAGCTAAGTTGGATGCATTTTTTTTTTTTTGAGAAATGATAGTATTACATTACATCATAAATATATCACATGTTATAACATTATTTTTTTATAATATGAATATATAAAGTGCATATTATATAATATATATTAGGTACATTACTTAAGTGAACATTTATAAATAATTAAAAAATAAATATTCAAAATATCATTACTTTTCTTGTAAAATGTAATTTTTGCAAGTTTTTATGCAATACATTCCCATAAATTCACGTAAAAGAACACGTATAAACTATTTAAATATACAGAAAAGGGTGGAAAGAAAGAAATCCTTAATCAATCAATGATATGGATGAGTGAGGGCGTTTTGGTCATTATGGCGAGGAGTCCAAAGCCACAGAAAGGGCCAAGTTGTGAACGGGGATTCGCTATTACGACAAGGAAAGAGTGAGTGCCCTCTGATCTGTGTTGTGTTAGTTTGTTTCTCTATAAATACACCCAGCTGTGTTCTCAGTGGGACTCAGCATATATTGTTACTTCTTCAATTCAATTCCCCAAAAGCCATCAATATCCTCTTCGCCTCCTTCTTTTCTGGACCCTTACCTTATTCTTTTTCTCGTTTTCTTTTTCCACACATCCTCCTCGCTGATCCTTGCGTTTTTTTGGGATCACTTACTTCTGAACCAACCATAAATTGCTTCCCTCACAATTTAATTACATCTCTGCCTCTGAAGAAACCCACTCTTCAAGTTTTCCTTTTTTCTTTCTCTCGTTTCTGTAGGAAGAGGGACCAGTTTTTACAGAGCCACTTCTTCCTATACAATAGTTCTTTCTTTCTTTCTTTCTTTCTTTTCTCAGAGTCTTCCTAACAGAGTTCTAGTTCACCAGAATCATGAACGGAATGCAAGAAAGGACCACACAGCTTGAACTCTTCCACCATGGTGCTGATATTGGGTCCTCTTTATCAAATCTCATACTTTCAAGCGGGACGAACACCCTCGACTCAATTTTCTGTCATTACGCCCCAACAGACTCAACAACTACTACTACTACTAACTCTGTTTTGGATTACATGGACCCTATAGCCTCTTCGGGGTTCGAACCTCTGGGTTCTTCGGTGTACCTTCGCCAAAGAGACATATTTCAGAAATTCTACCAGGAAAACAAGGTGAATAGGCCTTGTGTTCCTAGTTCCTTGGTGACTCCATCTCTAAACTCTGCATTCACGAACTCTGTGGCATCTTTCATGAACCCCTCCAAGAAGAAGCTGTACAGGGGAGTGAGACAGAGGCACTGGGGAAAATGGGTCGCCGAAATCAGACTCCCTCAGAACAGAATGAGAGTTTGGCTGGGAACTTATGACACAGCAGAAGCTGCTGCTTATGCGTATGATCGCGCGGCTTATAAGCTTCGCGGTGAATACGCACGTCTCAATTTCCCCAATCTGAAGGATCCGAGCAAGTTAGGATTCGGAGATTCTGCGAGATTGAATGCTCTGAAGAACTCGGTGGATGCCAAGATTCAAGCCATTTGCCAAAAGGTGAAAAGGGAGAAAGCCAAAAAGAATGCTGCGAAGAAGCTTAAATCAAGCGGCGGTGACAAAAGCGTTGGGCAGAGCGAGAAGTCGCACAAGATTAACTCATCTTCTTGCTCTTCATCGATTGTTTATGACAATTGGGCGAACCAATTGTTCTCCCCAGATGTTTCGGAAGATGGGATTTGGAAGGGGGAGAACTCGCCGGGCTCTGTTTCGACAGAATGTCCAACGATGATGACAGAGGATTCGGATTTCGAAGGATGTTCCCTTGCAAGGATGCCATCCTTTGATCCAGAGTTGATTTGGGAAGTTCTGGCCAATTAGAAGAGGATATTTTTCCTTAATTAGGATGTAGGAAAATGTTCAAAGTAGTGATTACTTTTCAGCTACCGCTGAGAGTGTATATGATAATCACTCTTTATTATTTATTATGGTCCTAGCTGTAGTACTAGTATGTTTTCTTTCTTTTAGTTTTGCAGGTCCTGTTTATCCGAGTGGTGGGACTTGGAAGTGATAGTACCTTTAAGTACATGTGTTATGGGCTAATAGCTGTGATTTCGGCCTTGGTTTTTTGCTCAAGGCTGGCTTCATCAGGAGTATTTGCTATGGCAGTTGTACGTGATACATAGTTTTCTCTTGATTATAGAGTTTGCCCTTCTTGTGCCTACAAATTGTGTTGTTTTTAATCCATAATTAGCAATATTCGATTGATAGTTTAGACCCATTTAGTGATAAATTCATTGTGTTATGTACAGGACATGTCTCAAACTTTCTCACATTAATAACTTGAAACTCCAATTATAGATGTCTGTCTTTGATGTAATCTACAATCTAAAATAGCATTCTGATCAATCAACATCACAGCAATCATGTTGAGATTTTGCATTCGGCAGATGGGCAGCGAACTAATGCATAAAAAGCATGTCACGAAAAGCAAGCAGCATAAAAAAGTTAGCGACTGGAAGAAGTTCAAACTGGTTGAAATGCTGATGTTTCTATGACGTCATGCTGACCTCATGGTGAGCAACTTATGGCAGCGTAATTGGCCTTAGTTGTTAAGTAATACGATATGGAATTACAAGCACGAATTACTCCATTGACTAATTCGGAAGTTCAACTGAGCCATAATAAGATGATAGATATTTTACTCTTCAGGAGACGCATACAGAATTGGAATCTTGTATATAGTTGTTCGAATTCCGAAACACTAGGAAAACTAGTGGTTCTTAGTTCTTACTAGTACTATGTAAAGCCTCGGTCGTAATCAAAGTGTACATTACATGGACAGGAAAATCCCAATCTCAATCCCTTCTCCTTCCTCCTTTCAACTACACACATTCCATCCCTGATTGTGTTAAACTTCTACGTCCTCAACAATGAGGCAATCCAATTCGATTCAAATGGACTTTGAACAACTACATGGGCAATTGCAGAAGCGGCACTACCACTACCAACTAATGAGATTCTTTGACTGCTGCAATTTCGCATTATAGGAACTTTCAATATCCTCCTGCAAGAAACAGACATGAGCAATATTCCAGGAGCTCTTTATATGTGACACATTGTTGCCTAGCTGGAAACTTGACAGTTGACATACTTAGGAAGACTGAAAAAACTGATCCATACCTTGCAAGCTTTTAGTAAGGGTTGTAAGAAGGACGATCTAAAAAGCCTGATGGCATTTCCAAGTGAAGTTTTATTCCATTCTGCCATAAGGCAAGGTAAAGAAAGGCAAGTCGAAATTAGCAAAATTGAACAATCATCATATGCATGCTAACTACTTATGTGATTATAGATTAATGTCATGCCATGCAAAACTTCTACCGAAAGAAGATTAAGATTGTCAAAGAGTATTTAAGAACATACCTCCATCAGCATCAGCTCTCAAACCCTCCTTATTAAGCTCTTCTAAAAGCTGCAATTTTGCAACATCAGGATTGTCATGGACATAATCACATAATAAGTTTTAAAAAATATTAAAAATGCACTATACGTACAGAGTAATGTGGACCAGTTCAAGCATCCCGTTTTAAGGTATCAAAATATGACTTCCGCAAGTTAAAATGCATTAGTAAAAAGCTGGTACAGTAGTTAGTTCAGACGATAATCATTTTGAGTTATATACCTGTGAAAGGGTTGGCACTGTGGTGGGATCAAAATCTTCACAGTGGTTTGGGTCAATAGGGACACAAACACGGCCTACAACAAAGTTAAAAAACACCATAGTGTTAAAAGACCAAATCAACCGATACATTTGTCTCCAATTTTCGAGGGAAGATACATTTGTCTTTTCAACTTACTCATAAAGTAAATTAAAGATAAAACATGAGTTAAGAGTTAGAACTTAGAAGACATTCATACTGTAATATATATATAAAACCAACAAATTATGTCAACAAAAGGTGACATGGAAAACGTAGATACAGACCTGTTTTGGGGTGTACACAGAATGGTGCTTTAAGCAGATGATTCATATGCTTTGAAACCTAAAAATATAAATAGGTCTAATTAAAGATGAGGGAGCATATGTGGAGTAACTATGAATATGTAGAATTCAAACCAATGAGAAATTATTTTTGTACTGCACTTATATCAGTCTTCGTGCAAAAGATGGAGTGTGGACCCTACTTGACTTGATCCACACTTCATTCGTTGAATGAGGTCCACACTTTATCATACAGCAGCGGATAGAGTTTTCGGCAACTCGGAAACCGAGAAATTTTCGTACTAATAACATTTTTCCGAATATTTGCGAATTATTGACAAAAGGACATCGGAAAAATGAACCAAATGACAGACGAACCTCCATATCAAGCCTGGGGTAAGTAAAGGAGAACACAATTTCTTCAACACACCTACGCAACCCCTGTGCACGTGGAAAGGTAGAGGGAAACATCAACAATAATTACAATATCGTAAAATTACTTGTTTGTGCAACTCCGTAAGATATCCCAGAATTTATAATGATCAGATAAAATCAACAGTAACTTCTAGTTACTAAAGTAGGTCACAGCTGCTGGGTTGGCTCAATTTAAGCCCTAGCTAAGGCTTGGGGCATATACCATGACCATGGAATGGGGCAACATTCCCTCCCCCTAAAAAAATGGCATCAAGAATTTACAAACCAATCTACCTCTGATGGGATCCGTCACCGCGTCCTCTTACTTTTTATACTAATGCAGTAATGCTAATGCATATAACAGTGCCAACTTAAAACCAGCATTTCTCAAGACAAATGTGCCTATTATACCTTATGTTTAGCTGATTGCAGCAACTGTTTAAGCTGTTCCCATCGGAGAATATTAATGTCTTCTTTTGCACTGGATGAACGCCTACTTTCTTGCCACTTGCCTCGAAGGTCAGAAGCAATAGCTGCAAATACAATTCCACTCATTATATTCTGTGCTGATGATAGCAAGAAATCCACAAGGATCATGTAGAGTTGGGACAGACACAGTGAAAACGCTTACATTGATCAGGGATCATCTCTAAGATCTTCTCATATCTCTCTTCACTAGAAAGTATATCTTGACTTGTAAGCAGTTTTGTCTCAAAAAAATCCTTGAGAACTTCAGCATATGATCTCCTGCAGATATGCAACATTCTTTAGGACATTGAATAATAGATTTAGTTCAGAAAGGCAATTATTAACTGTATAAACTTACGCCAGAAAGGGATGAAGAGCTTGACCCGTCAAAGATACCTTCTTATAGCTATTTTCATTTCCCTGAAGAGAGTGTGAAATAAACACTTAATATTATACAGGAACACATAAACTAGATAATTAGTACGAAAATATCTTACCTTGTAGACGCGAAAATAGTCAGCAATTGCTGATCTCTGCTCATTAGTCAACCTGTAAGTATAGATGTTAGTATTGAAACTGTATGTACCATGTAGTACCCAAAGGAAACAAAGTAAGTTTTGATGGTTAAGTGTCTAGCCTCACCTTCTTGCCTTTCTATCACAGACCCAACAATGAACACCACGTCGACCACTATATACCCAGAGAATATGTCTAAAACCAAAGTCATCTGAAAGATAAGTCAAAGCTTGGAAGATAAGTCAACTTTAGTCTCCATTTATGAAAGAACTTTCCATAATAATAAATAGGCAAAAAATTCAAAAATGTGTTTTAATAAAGAATTCTGCTCTGTTCTCAGTCTTTTTCAGTGTCATGAGATACAAAGTATTACCTCTTAAGGCGGTATCAAGTACTTTGATAGCAATAGTCATTAATGGCCAACAATTCAAACAAACATCAGCACCTGAGCAGCAGTATCTAGCATCATCATAATCTGATATATCCTACAAAAGATAATAACCAAAGTTTTAAGAAAGCCTGCACAGAAGTAGAAAATCTCACAAGTAAATTTTTATTTGAAAAGCTTACTATATCAAAAATCAGCTCCCTCTCAACCGGAGTGAAAACATTATCTCCACTATAGGCTTGCCGTTTTGCAGGCTGCAATACAGAAAAGATCATTTCAACGTAACTCACTTGAACAAAGGCTATACAATAAGAGCTTTGCCCATGCCCAACATAGGATTTTAAGGAGAACTAAAGAAATAGGATATAATTTAGGGTAAAGTACAATTGCCTTCCCTAAGGTTTGATAAAATTCACCTCCCCTCCCTGCTATTTGTAAGATTTTCTAAAGAGGTCTCTGAGTAAAATTATTACATTGATCTTCCCTAAACAATACAAAATTATTACATTGATCTGCCCTAAACAAGATATCAATGTCGCATAGACAAATAAAGGGGAGCTAAGCTAAATTTTACCAAATCTCAGTGTAATTTACCCTGTAATTTATCCTTTGAAAAGATGAATTTTCCTTTCCATTCAGAAGCCAATTAAAGCAACACAAAGTTAAAAAAGCAGCACCTAACAACCAACACTGAGTTGAACAAGAACAATGGCAGGATATGAATTTCAAAAGATGTAGTAAGGAAAAGACGGTTAATCTTACATCCAAGCTGTAGACGGCTCCAATATCTATCTTGAACGGACACTTTTCTTTGATGGAGTTTTCAAGTTCAGCTACATTATTGAAAGAAAGGTACCGAACATATATATCATTGTCCAATGTGAACGAAAATTCCCTTCGTCCCAAGTAAAATGGATCACAAGCGGGGTGCTTCCCATCTACAATTACACAACAAACAAAGACAATGACAGCATTAGATAGAAAGCCTTAAGGCTACACATATTATATTATATGTGTTCTTCAAGAACAGAATTAAGCTTACCGTTGCCATAAGACATCCATCTATAAATATCAGCATGAGGAAATAGCTTATCTGAGGGGAAAAACATGGAGCAATAAACAAATTGGAGAAATGAAAATCTAGTAATTTTTTCAGTGCAGTGGGAAAAAAGGGGCGAAAGTTACTGTAATATAATTTGAGGTAATTGGCGTTAAACTCATTGGGGACGGCACTGCCTTCGCCTTGATTCGGAACTCGTGGTTCATAGCCATCGATGAGCATTTCATCAGTTTCATTCTGAGCTTCTTCGCGCGTCATTTCTGTAGTAAGTGCGAAACTGAGATTAAATCAGTGTTTGCTCAATGGGAATTATAGGAATTATGTTCGATCAGATTCAATTATATGAAAAAAAAAAGTAATAGAACAAATTTTCAAAAGAGCTAATTATAGAATTACATATAGAAACCAAAGACTCAAACGATCCAATTCAGAGAAATAAATTAAACTAGGTGTTGAGAATTAGTATTAATATTAGATATTATTTTTCTGTTTTAAGTTGATTATGTATTGTTACAGTTTTACCCCTGAGATTGTTATTGTTATCTCTTTTGTATATATTCTCCGGATTGGCTTGTAATTGGATGAATACAGAAATAATATCAATATCACTTTTCCCTTTTTTACTTTTCTCTCTCTCTTTCCCAATTCAGAATTAGGGTTTATACTTTCTTCCTCAGCCCTAATTCAAAGTCTCACACTAGGTATAACCTCTAGATGACTTTTCAGATTTGCTGGCCCAACTCTGCTGCGTGGGAATTTAAACTCCAGAAAAATTTATGCAATTAAAATGAGAAATCATACATTGAACTCCCAATCTAGCAGATCAAGAGTACCCAAGAACAGAGCACCCAAAATCTAACTCGAATCAAAGAATAAAAACAAGAAAAAATGGAAAGTAAAAGCAACGAACCACAGGGAAGTGCAGAAATAGAGGGTGGGGACCGATGTTAGAAGGATGTGTGGAGCAGTGGAAAACGTATTGGGGACGACGAGGACCAGCGTTAAACTAGAAGTCGCAGAGAGGATATTCCATCTGAAGACAAAGCTAAGATGGCGGGAACAAAACCTCTTGTGGCGGGAGATTGTGAGTCTCACTCTCACCTTATCATGTTATTCAATTCAATGGGCCAGGCCCCAAAACAGGCTACTATAAGGCCCATTAGCAAAGAAAGAGGTTATCAGCGCAGTCCTATCAACTTTTGATAAGCCAGGCCTTTGTATTTATTTTATTTTATTTTTAGGAGTATTATTATATGTATTATGAAAAGATAGTCAAAATAGCCAACATGTTATGCACAACATATATCACATATTGTGCACATCATGTATCACATGTTATAAAGAAAAATAATGTTGTAACATGTGATATATATCATGTGAACAAATATGTCATATATGAGCGCACAATATGTAATAGGATTTAATTTTCATTCACTAACACTGTAAAACTTTTTTACACAATCATCCAATCATGTACTATCACGTTAGCCATAATTATGTTTCCTCTATTTCGCTACCTGAAAAATCATACAAATTGAGTGTTTTTATTTGTCACCGAGATTTTGATAGCGTAGCTTTAGAACACCAGGTACATAAAAGCTGCACATTATTATTTTCATTTGATAATCTAAGCAAGTTTGTCATTCCAAAAGTTTGAATTAAATATTTCTATATGATGGTTTTCTTGCTATGCTATTAGTGTGCGTTTGTTTTCGGTGTCTTCGGGACAGAGACATTGGGGCACTGGAAAATAATACCTATGACCTGTTTGGTAAAGGGGCACTATATATGTCTCTGGAGTCGGAGACACTGTGCCCCCCTCTCATGTTGTGTTCATTCTGAAAGTGGAGTCACTGGAGACACTACTCAGAGACACAAAATATTTACCTATTTACCCATCTTGACCATCACATTCTATACCCTCTTACACCATGGACCGCCACCGGCCACCACCACCGGCCATCACCGTCGGACACCACCATCGGCCACCACCACCGGCCACCTCCGCCGGCACCCACTGTCGGCCACCACCGCTGCCGCCAACCTCCGTCGGTCTTCATCACTCCATTAGGGGTAATTTTGTCTTCTTAAAATATTTTGTATAGTGTCCCCTTATTTTTAACAAACACCTAACAGAGACACTAGATACAAAATTTGTGCCCCCAATATCACTGCTCCCGGTGGCACCAGTGCCTCCACCCCCGGGGTCACTCCTAACAAAGTAACAAACACAACCTTAATTAGTGCTTATACTTTATTTGAGATTATTCATCCTTCGTTTTAATCTTTACAGTTTTTATTCCATAACATCATAACTTTCTCTCACAAACATTTTTTTCCCTTCACCATCAAATGTGCAGCCCATTCAAATTAAATAGACATTTGCATCTGATTTTTACATCTCATGCAGATGCAAAATTATTTATCTACTATATAAAACTCCATTGTACATACAATGCAAATTATTCCCAAAAAAAAAAAAAAAAAATCAGGTGAAATCAAATCAAAACTGAAAAGAAAAAATGCGCAACATGACTAGTCGTCTCTATCACTACTATATAGCATTACATTATTGCATCAAAACTAAACTAGAAGGGAATCAAAAACTTGCGGATCCTCTTCATCAATTGCCCAGTAGTGTCGTCCTTGTTCTTTGCCTTATGGCGGTGGTGACGTGGATACATCCTTCTCCACAACTCATTCCTTTCTAATGCCAAGTCACGCTCACGAGACAATTTTTGTTCAATGTTATTGCCAACTAGCTTCATTGGTTCAGCAGAAACCTCACGCGCCCAATCATCATCACGCGCCACACGATCAAACTCCTTATTATTATCCTGCTCCTCGACGCCATTAACTTTCACGTCGTTATTACGGCGTTGCTGCTGTGCCGGTTTCCACGGCTTGTAATGAGGATTTATGCGGTTCTGATGGACGTGATGGTGGTTGCAACGGTGGCCAAAGTGGAAAGATAATGGTACCTGACGTCTAGGAATACTACGAGGGTCTATGGGACGTAAATCAGAGGTTATAAAAGCAGCATTAGGATCTAGAGATGTTTTGGACATTTCTTCTGGCACCTCAAATATTGTTGAATAAACAGTTTCTGGTTTGTTAGGTTCGGGAAGTTTGGAGTTAGTGGTTTTAGGTTCGGGTTCCAAATGGATCACAGTAGCAGGTTCGGGTTTGGGTTCGGGTTTATCGTCGATTGGGATGAGGATGGAGTTAGGGTCATCTTGAGCAAGACTATTACTATTTTCGTAGAGTGAAAGTGGGTCGTGGTTGATGTGGTCAATAATGTCAATCATGGCTGATTCGAAAGGGTTGCGAGCTGATGAGAAGGTGAAGAGGAAGCATAGGAAAAATGGGAGAATTATGGAGGAGGAAGCAATAATGCCTCTATTATTATTATCCATGGTGGAGAATGTTATAGAGTTAATTAATGATTTTGCAATGGAGGACTATGAGAGTGTATGTGGAATACTAATGCACGTATATATGGGCATATAGGAGAGTATTTTGGGGAGGGTAGTGATATGAGAATTGAGAAGCAAAGAAAGAAATATGGAGGAACAGAGGAAAAGCGGGCAATTGGGGAAACCGACCACGTGACTGGAGCTACCAACCCTGTCACTGCATGTGTGACTAAGTCTGGTTCTTTGAGTTTTATGAGACCTATTTTATGTCTTTTCTTCTGTATGTAAAAGAATATTGAATTGTTTAATTTTTTAAATACAGTAGAAATTAAAAATTATATATTTTATAAATGTGAGATTATATTATTGTTTAAATATATTATAAAATTAAATGAATCTTTTGTATATAGTAGAAATTGAAGATTATATACTTTAAAATGTGAGATTTTACTATTTTTTTTATAGACTTTAAAATAAGAAATTACATAATTATTTTATATAAAGTAAAAACTGAAAGCAATATATCTACAAAAGAGGAGCCGGAGTGTGCAGCAAAATAAGTCACTTTCCACCAAACCACACATATCTTCCGCCTCCGACTAATTTGAGTGTCAAAGTGCCCTTGTAGGTATCATCCCCGCTTTGACAAAGACGTGAACCAAAGGAAGTCATGAAATCATGAGCATCAGGATTGAGCAACATTTTGTGATAACATTTAAAGATAGTACACGTCAAATTAAAGGATCGAGTCTCAAAATCAAATGCCATTGTTCAGAATTTAATGCATAGGATCATCAAAGGTACAATTACAACATGGACCATATATAATGCTATTTTAACTTTTACAAGATTATGCTTCATTTGTTATTTACTTTTCTATAATTAGATTAATTTGTTCAGTTCATCACGTAGGAATCACAAGCTTATTTAACGATAATAATTAAGTGGACGAAAATCATTTCTTTTTTTTCATTTTTTGGATAACTAATATCATTTATCTTGTAATAAGCTCATGTACCTTTTCTTGTTATGGCTTATGGGGGTATATATACGATCTGGGTTGGGCTGAAGAGAATCAGTTGTGGGCTAGTTAGTAGCAACACAATACTAATTTTACTTGTGTAGTTTGCATTGGGCTTGATCTCTTTATGTTAAAGGTAAAATTGTAGAGACAGAGTAAAAAGTAGAATAATCTCAATTGTGGACAAATGAGAGAAAAATAATATCATAATTCACATCATGGATTATAATTACAATTACCTTCTATGTCTATTTATAATAACTATAAAATTTAGTTATTGAGTTCACTTTTACTCCTTAGATCATTTCTTTTGCATAACTATGATTAATTGGTTTCACATTAATTGTTTCTCATTTGTTCCTAGCAGTACTCATTGCCTCATCTGCAATTCTTCTTGACAATTCAACACCTACTTATCAGTTTTTCTTTTATTGTATTTATATTGTGAGAAATTTTATGGAGACAACACTAATTAACAACATACATATTTCCAAAGTTTATACAATTTTTCCGTTTCTGTTACGGCATATATGATATATACAGGGGTTTTCCTGAGACAACACAAATGTTATTTTTCCAATCTATCTTGAATAACCTTTAAATTAAACATCATGTGAGTGAAATTAGTTAAGAAATAATTAAATTTTTAAAAGAGAATATATTAAGTGTTTCTAACACCAACTAATACACATATTAAAACAAAGATCATCGGTATATCCACAATAAAAAACAGCTAAAACAACAATCATATTATATAAACGTATATATGTACACATCATATATCACATGTTATAAAGAAATATGATATTACTACATGTAATATATATTGTGCATAATACATTATAACATGCATCTTATATATAATATGCTAATTTTTTTATCGTGCACTGAGAATTCCCATTAAAAAAAAACAAAATATTTAACGTACAATAGAAATACATTCAACTTGTATCCAACGTGTACTATTCATGTTACATGATGTGTACTATACGTATAGCACATATACGTATAATACACATCGTGTAACATGAATAACACACGTTGAACACAAATTGGACGTATTCCTATTATACGTGAAACGTTATTGTAAAAAAATGTGCGGGCTCTTGTTGTATATGTGTGCCATTTTCTGCGTGGCTTATAGAAAGATATGGTCTTTGTCCACTTGAGAAGTTGTAAAAAAGACAGTCGATAGAAGATGAAAAGGGTAGCGCTCCACGAACTGTGCATGTCATAGATATGGTGGCGCCCATTCCTTCAAGATTTTCCTGGAATGGAAGCATCTGAAAGTAAAGGTTCCACTCATCACCTTTCTGAAGAGTAGTTTGATATGTGTTAAAGCCGTTGAACCTTTCATTTTCACTTCTCCTTTCTCTCGATTCATGATTGATATCCCCACATAACATTTGTTTATCATGAGTAATTAATCTAGGCCTTATTTGAGACAAACGAGGACAGTCTATACATATTTAAATGTTTTTGGTAATCTGTTTGGAATTTTTTTTATTTTATTGGAATAGTGTGATTCGAGATTTTTTTTTTTAATTTTTTAGGTAACTTTTATAATTAATCAATAATGCTTGATGTACAACATAAATACGTTCAACTTGTATCCAACTTGATAAAATAATGTTTTGTGTCCAATAGTAAACTCGTCAATACAATCAATTGGTCTATTTTGCCTTTATTTTTTGCCCAAATAATTATTGAGATGATAATGAGTTCAACAATTGTGGCCTTTATTTTTAGCATCACTTGTTTTTTTAATTTCTTTTTATAAATGATTGAGATGATTAAGAATATAGGATGTAATTTCTCTATATACTTTTTTTTTAAAAATAATATTTTTAATTTATTTTTAATCTTTTAGAGAAAAAAACGTTACCAACTTTTTATAATAGATAGTTTGACTTTGAATACAATGAAAATGAATCCTCTTGTATTAACTGGATGATTATGTGAAATCTATAGTCTAAGTCTAGACTCATATTGATTAATCAATACTAACAGAATTGAAAACTTGTAGTTATTTATTTATCAAAAATACTATTTATACTTTTATAATTTCATATATTATATCCACATCTAATATTTCACTCTTAATTGAAGATATGATTTTCACATTAAATTTTTTTTTTTCATTTTTTGTTGATCTCGTTAAATATCTATCTTATAAATATTCAACTTTACATGCGAGTGTACATAGGATTACCCTTTATTTATTGACTAGGAATTAGGATAGGGGTGGAAGTAGGCCAGGCCGCCCATCGAGGGCCTATGGCCTGGCCCGGCCCGTTTATTTAATGAGCTAGGCTAAGGCTTTTTTTAAAGCTTGTTTAGTTAAATAGGTCAGGCCATAGGCTACTAAAAAAGCCCACAAAGCCCAATGGGCCGACCTGTTTATTTTTTTTATTATTATTATAATAATAATAATTATTATTATTATTATTATTATTATTCTACATTCCAACTCTATTACAGTATTTTTTTTTTGATAAGTTATGGGGCCAAAGGCCCAAAGAAAATTAAAAAATCAGAGAAACACTCTATTACAGTATTATACTTACACAACACTAGCATTTAGAAAACCTAACCCAAGTCATTGAAGAGGACCAGAGAGCTGTTGAAGTCGTCGCCGCCGCCGCCAGCCTTTAGTCTCGCGTCTGCCGGGCCTCGCGCGCCTCCTCCCGTGCTCGCAGGACGCGAGTCCAGCCTTGCCTCGGCCGTCCTCGTGCGGTCGTGCCTCTGCTCGCGGTCGCTCGCCTCCGCCTCTGGTCGCCGTCCGCACAGTCGTCCTGCCTCCAGCCTTCAGCGTCCGCGCTCGCGGGTCCAGCCTCGTGCCTTTGCTCGCGGTTGCGGCCTTCGTCCGTCCACTCGTCCAGCCTCTGCCTCGGCTTCTGCTCGCGTTTCCAGCACTCCGTCGGTGCTCTCTGCTCAACGTCCGTCCAGGTATGGCTCAGAACTTCTTGTATTTTGGATGGTTGATTTTAGTTAATAGGCTCTTACACAGGCTAATAGGCCGGGCCAGACTTTTAAAAGGGCTAGGCCGAGCCTTAAATAAAAGCCTATATCAGGTAATAGGCCTAGGCTCAGGCCATACATTTACATTACAGGCCAGACTTAGGCCCGCCAAAGCCTGGCCTGACCCGGCCTACTTCCACCCCTAAATTAGGACAACCTTTGTTGAATAAAATATAAGCATATTTTATCATATATTGTAGATAATATGTTAATATATTATGTAATGTCAATATGTTATACATAATAAATATTATGTAATATCACAATATATATTATATATTGTACATAATATATATCATATATTATACACATCGAGTAATTAGGTATCACATGTTATAAAAAAGATAATATTACAACTAGTGATATATATTATGCACAATTTATTGATTATTTTGATTAATTTTTTTATTATCATGTACCAAGATTTTTTCATAAAATATAGAATAAATTTTTACGGGTTAGTTATAACTGGACCAGTCTGTGATTTGTCTTAGATAGGGGTGTTCATGGCCCGGATCGGCCCGCCAACCCGGCCCGACTATAAGCACTTTTTCTCGGGTTTGGGTCATGAAATTTGACTCGGTGAGTTTTTCTGGTCGGGTTCGGGTTGGGTTTCGGATTGCTCCGGCCTGACCCGATGTTATATTTTTGTTCTTTTAGATACATTTTTATATAATAATTAGTGACATGTTATAAATTTTTAAAGTTTTATGGATATATTTTACTTAATTTGATGTCATTTTTATATTGAGATACTTTATTTTTAAACATGTATTGCAAAATATATCCTAAATTTATTATTTACTGTAGTATTTTATAATTTTATGATATGCATTGTCTAAATTATAATGTATCATACAAATGTCGGATTGACCATGTCAATAATCAGATCATTACCAGATCAGATTCGAGTAGCTGCAAAAATTGGCACGGTCTTAATATCGAGATGAGTTTGGCCTAACCCAGCCCGGTACACCCATAGTCTTAGAGTTGGGGTAGTGGACTGATGGGTACTTGCCTTACGTGAAAACGTGACCTATGTGTCCACTCATCACCCCTGCTTTCTTCTGCCACACAACTTGGTTTTGCTTGCCCCTTTTCTGGTACGTTTGCCACAACAGCATTAGTATATCTCGTGAGAGATGAGGAAAAGGCCATTTCCATCATTGCGTGTATATCTTCATAGGGACCGCAATCATATTACTACCATACAAATTTGACTTGACCAGTTGATACATAAATATTATGAATAAATAAATTAAAAAAATTGAAACCACCCAATATTTTAATACAAACTGTTTTATTCACAATACACTGAAGGATGGATAGTAGTATCAAATACACAAGCATTATACAATAAAGTCATTCTATCCATCAAAACGGTATGTCCAACATTCATTCTATGACCATTCGAACAAACCCATACTTTCTTCACAGGTTTTGTAGCAACGGAGGCCAAAAAATATCACATCAAAGGAAATCTAAGTAAACAATACTACAAACATGTTTGGGTCGACAAGTGAAAAGAAAAATGTAAAATTTTATGACCAATACCTTAATTAACTGAGCCAGATCAACAGAACAACAAGAAAAACGACAAGAAATATAAAGCTTATGATCAACTGAGCCTAGGTCAACAGGACGACAACAAAATGAAAAGACTTGCGACTAATTGAGATTGGGTTAACAAGTAAAAATGAAATTTAAAAATTTATGATCAACTAGACCTAGATCAACAATATATAGTTGGAAATGTAAAAACATGCAACTACCATAATATCATGCAAAAGAGGTTAAACATGCTATTTGATTATCCATTAAACATTTAAACATTCTATTTATAAAATAAGTGATATTTTTTTTTTCAAAAATCGAAAGTGATCACTTTTTTTATAATTTATTTTTTCTTACCGATTATCTCCCATCCTCTTCTTTTATAGTTTGGATAAAAGTATCAATTCTTGTTAATGATATAAAAGAGGGTTTGAATTTGCAACGTATGTCTTACAACTCTGTACCAACATTGATTTCTCTTTTTCTAGTCTACTTTTTTATGAGATGAGTCGAACGCCAGATTCACCATAGTCCGTATCATTCAAGGGAGAATATAGAAGCTTCGTACAGTACTTGCCAATAATTTCCATGTTGAAGCTTCTTTGTTGAACATTCAAAACACTTGACTATGTTCAAAGCTACCTCCATGTTGATCAAGAGAGATTATTAGATGCACATATTTATTTATTTTTTACCGCTTACATTTTGACATATCAATTATTTTATTCTCTTGTCTGAAATTTAATCCAATCTCGAAAAATTATTGACGTTTTAGATTATGTGTCATTCAATAAATGGTTTAGAGTAAATTAATTTTTTGCTCTCGGTGCACCTAATAATTTTTTATTGATCAAAGTTACATCTACGGTAATAATAAGGTGTGTATTTAATATTCCTTCCATTTCATAATACATATCACTTTAATTTGTTTACATTAAAAAATTCAATTAAATATTAATGTATTTAGATTAAGGTGCATTCATTTTATAATGTGCCAAACAATTGGGAGTGATAATTATTGTGGAATGAGAATAATATACCGCACCCAATAATTTTTAATAGTAGTTGTTTTTGACTATTTTAATAGAATAATGTTATTTGCACAATAAAAAAATCAGTCAAAACCAGAGAGTTTTAGGTCAAACCCATTCAGTCCACTAAAAATCAATTTCTTAAATGAAATTTTTATTGGATCAAAACATTACCAAATGAGCCAATTGACTGGTTGGACTATTTTTCTATTGTTCACAAAGTATTTCCTATTTTAATATAGTAAAAAATTAATATATTCAAATATAGAAAATAAAATATTTAATTATTAAATATTTGACACAAGATATACCATGCATTTTTTTCAAACAAGGTTTTAAAAATATATTTGTAAAGAATATGCTAGCTAAATGTAAAAAAAAATAGTATACGTCAATTAAATGTACTACTAGCTCACACAAATTCAATTGGCACTATTTAATCAGAATCGATTGCTAACAATTTCATATATATATATATATGGAAGGGTATGCGAGGATTTTCCACGTAACTAGGATGATATTTTTGCTTAAAAAACTTCATCATGTTTAGCTATCGGTTTAGTCAAGTCAATAGCCTTCTAGAATCGATGAACTTATGAAAGTGACGATCAAGCAGAAAAAAGGGACTCGCTTTCTAGAATGCTGATCCCATGTTATTTATGTACATAATTTATTATATCATATATTTATCCATATGATAACAGCTTTCTAGAAATTTTGCATGAGATAAGCAAGTTATTATTCAACCTAAATGCATCCTTTTATGTATATCGTTAGCGCGATTCAATTACAGCGACATTGATATGGTCCAAATTTTCAATTTTTAACAACTAAAATCGTTATGAACCGAAAGTAACCACTAGTATTAATTAATTAATAATTGATAATATATATACTTTAATAGCTTGATTCGCTAATAATTTATTGAGCACTAAAAGAAGAAATATCTACTGGTCAAACTCTTTATTTCGTAAAGTGAGGTGGATCGTTTTGTACCAGCCATTCCTACCATGTGATGTACTCCTATCCACCAAGAAGTCATTACTATTTTATTTATTTATATAAGCTAACTTCGGGTGGCGTTTCTACCCTCCGCCATCAAGGATACACTAATTTATCCAATTCTTCCTCCTTGTTGATCTGAAGGGCAATTTAGGAAAGTAAAAATCTTGTCAGCGATATGCCTTACAATATTTTTTTGTATAAACATTAAAAGAAAAAACAGTTAGTGCAGAACTATCCATATTATTATATTTTAACACAAATTTATTCTTATATTAAAACTCTTATAAGTTAATGATGAAAAATGAATGTTGATTTAGTGTAATTGAGAATTGACTTTTAATTATATATTAAATATTTCTTACATTAAAATAATTAGTAATATATTCATATACAGTACCTGACAAGTGCCATTTTATTTCTTTAAAGTAAAAAATCTTAAAAAGTCGACTGTGTACATAAGCATGAAATTGTGGAATTTTATTAAAGATATAGCTTACCAAAAATAAAATATTATTAAAGGTAGACATGAGGATCAACTCTGTTACTAAAAAAATGAATAAAAAAGTGAAATCAAACGCTAGCTGTAACTTTATATATATATATATATATATATCCTCTAGAAGGTACATATATATATATATATATATATAATTTGACTGACCAATAATGGGCAAAGGCATATAAGTATGAGTGTGGTGTGTTTTGTGCACTTTGAACGCAAGTTATCTTTCTCGTGAGGCAGCTATCTGATCTGCACCACCTTTAATTTCTTCTTGCCAAACAAATGGAAGAGCGTCCACAGAAGAATAAGGCAAAGGTCTCGGCCACAACCACTGGTACAACCTCTGAAGGTTTAATTTTATTTTAGTTTCACTCTCATCCCGCCCACCATGCATTTTGTGTCAATTTTGTTAATTGTTATTATTGATTGCCTTTTGCAATTTGAATAGCTACTAGCTAGCTACTTCATCAGTTTGTTCTTCAATTCATATACATACATGTGCACTTATTGTACTAATTAAGAGATTGACTTGCATGTATGTGGTTTAATTTATTTTTTATAAATATTGTAATGGATGATGCAGAAGTGAGCAGTAATGAGTGGGAATTCATAGAGATGAGCGAGCAAGAGGAAGATCTTATTCGCAGGATGTACGGGCTTGTTGGAGATAGGTAATTAATATATATAATTAAGCATATATATATATATATATATATATATATATATATATATATATATGTTTACACAGCGACATTTTATATGTATACTATAAAATAAGTCAGTATCAGTTACTATATGTAATAATCCAACATTTTAAAACTACTAATTTAATATTTTAAAATGTTGGATTATTACACTTGGTGGTTGATTTTATGGTGTACATAAATCATTTCTCATTTATTATCTATGGGCTTCGTGTGCTTAATCAACTAAAACCCCTCATGGTGGCAGCATATATATTAACTATACCACTTTATCAGGGAAATTCATGTTTTATGCGCATGCATCTCAAACTGCAAACTGGAAGTATATATATATATATATATTGCAACCCAGAATAATAAGAGAAATATAATATTGTTCAACTAATTTTATTTTAATTCTTCAGTTATTTCTTAGTATTTTCCTTTTATTTGGTATAGGCTTATTAGGCACAATTCCAGAATAAGTTTCTCTAATGCTACTACTACTTCAAACGATATGAGTAAGCTGAGCTGACATTATAACTTGAATTAGTTTCAAGTTACGAACCAAGTTAGTTTCACATATGTCTTTTTGCACTTGAATTAATTAATTTTGTTGCGACTATGTCTTGAGACCTAGTTGTCTTCTTTTACATTTTGTTATTTACCTAACTGTTTCATTTCCCCACCTTTCTGAAATAAATTATATATATATATATATATATATATATATATTAATTCTCTCTTTGTCATCTGGAATGGGGGTTGGGTTTGTTACTGTTAGTTTGAGTGCCCGTGACTTCTCTCTCTCCCCCTTTTATAACGAGGGAGGCTAAATGTACAATAAAAAATTAGTTAAATCAGTCAATATATAAATGATATTTTGAGTCATAATTACTCAGTCCATTATAATTTCTATTTGGGCCAAAACCAAAGCCAAAATAGACTCATTGACTGGTTTTTCATTGTACACATAGTATTATTGTTTTAGAATAGATAGCTAATATATATTACATTTGTGTTCTATTGGTGTGCAAAACTAAAGAAGTGATTACTAAATGAATAATGTTGGTTGGTTAGTACTACAACATAAATACGTCCAACTAGATAGACGTGTTTGACAATATTTTTGTTGTACGACAAATTGATTACTAAATCAATGTTGTATAATGCTTATTAAATGAATAATGTTGTGATTATATATAAGTTAATTGACATTTTAACATGCATATATACATCAGGTGGGATTTGATAGCGGGTCGCATTCCTGGTCGTAAAGCAGAAGAAATAGAGAGGTTCTGGATCATGAGACACGGAGATGCTTTTTCTGTTAGAAGAAACCAACATAAAACGATTAAAGCCAGAAACTCATCGTGATGATGATTTTTTGTTTTTATGGCTGTTTCCTGGGCTATATATCATATATAGTCTGGTATATATATAAATTTTGTTTTGATCACTTGAGAGTTATCTGATTTCATTATATTGTATTCCTTCTTATATATGTGTCTCGCAGAACGAAACGAAACGAAACTATGAAAGGAGTTGGATGTTTATTTTGATTCCTTCTCATCCTCGCGAATTCATACTATATTCTTCCGGTTTACAATTTCAATAGCTTAATCTGAATTTCTATGTTCTCAGAACAGAAGAAACTAACTTAACTGACTTGTTCATGCATAATGACTTGGCCTTCATGTCTATTTTCGCTATCAGGGAACTTAGATAATATTAGAAAAATAAATTATTGCTCCCCAACCATTCATATTATATTAACATATATAGTAATAATAAATAATAGTAACATAGATAGTACTCTGTCGGGGTCTGATCCCTTTCTTTCCCTCCTATATATTGTTATCCTCTTTTCAATAGATACTCATTCACCCACCAGCCCCAATGCAATAGAAAAATTTGATATGAATGTATACATTTAAAAATATAAAAAATAATAATGAAGAAAATAAAAATAATGAAATTAACCTATTTAATGAATAAAATGTTTAAATGTTTAGAATTAATGAGTGTACAAGTAGTATTATTTTAAGTCAATAACTTAAAAATTGTGACACATAAAATGCCTTCACAACAAGAAAGAGAATCAATTTTATAACTATATATCTTCCTACTAATTTTTCTCATGAATATTTTATCTATTGTTGGATTGAGTAGAATCAATATTCTATCTAAAATTGGATGAAATGTCGTCCGTACTAACACAAAAATTATTTTGTACTAATAACCTAACTAAACAAATTAAACTCTTAGCTTGTATTGTATTGGGATATACTTTAATTCATCTACTTTACATAAATATTTTTCGTTGAGCAAGAATTAGCACTCATTGATTTAATATAGTTCAAGTTATTATTTCATGATTAAAATGAGTCATTTGATATAATTTCATACAAGAGTCATTTAAATATTAATACTACACCTTCATAAAAATAAATATTAATATCACTTGTGATGACACTTAATATGATTTTGTGTCGAGCATTGCTAGAGGCACAACAAAAAATCAACCAAAACAGCCAACAAATAGGGATTTGGGCCACAATCACTTAGCCCATTAAAAATAAACTCATGACTAAAAGTGCTATTTAGGCCATCATAAAGTGTTAAATGGACTTTATTAGCTGTTTTGGCTGATTTTTTGTTGTGCCTCAAGCATTTGTGTTTTGTGTCATGTCAATTCTCATGTTCATTAATCTCTGGAGTATGATTAATTTATAACAATTTATAGTTTATATTCATTCTTAATCTTGAATTGTAAGAATTTAGATGAAATAATAGTAATACATATTAAACTTCAATAATATTGAAAAATAGATCGTCATTATATAAGTTGTTAAAAATTGATTCGTTGTTTCTCTTTTTCTCTAACAGTTAAATAACATTTATAAAGATCGAGACCAGTTGAATTTATTCTAAATCTAGAGGGGCGTTTAGTCAGGGTAATCGTTAAGGATTCTTTAGAATGTTTTATGGAAAAACATGATTCTTCATTTGGTTTGCAATTTAAAAAATTATTTATGGGAATGTCATATTCATATGGATCAAACTTTTTCACATTTTCATTCACACCTCCCCCATAGGTTTCTAATATTCATATTTTACGAGAATATTTAGGGGGTGTTAAAAGATATTAATGTCCTCATTATAATTTTAATATTGCAAAATAATCAATTATTATCATACTCATTCTAAGGCTTTTTTATTATTTTTCTATAATTATTAGTTAATTTTTAGTTTTTTATGTGTTTATTTTTTAATTATTAGTTAATTGTTTATTTTTTTATACGTATTTATTTATTAATTATTTTTTTACTTTAAATAGTTAGGGATATATTTAAAAAAATAGGTAATATTTTCAGGAATGTTAATGTGAACCAAACACAAGAACAATTCATTCCTAAAAAAGTTTAAAAGATTCAAAGAAATTCAAGATACAAATCAAACTTAAAAATATTTCATATCCAAAAAAGTGATTTCCAGAAATGTTCATATTCTTAAAAAAAAAATTAATACGCGAACCAAATGGTTTAGGGAGTTAAAGACCTCAAGAGTGTAATTTGATGGAGGAGAATAAACATTAACTCCCCTACTTTATTTATCTATCATTCTCACAAACAAAAAATGTTATGATTGAAGCTCAATGATGGATCTACAACATTATAAATCATTTAGGCAATAGAATAAGTATATATTTTTTTTATTTTAAAATAATGATTATTTTAGGGAGAAATTCTTTTTTATAATGATTGTTATTTTTAAATTTCAATGTAAATTTAATATTTTTTTTATCTATTACATCCTCTCATTTTTTGAAGTGTGTTAGTAAAAAATGATTTAATGAGGACAATTTAGTCATTTATATATATATATATTTGTTTAGAAAATTAAGCTTAATATTGTATACAAATTTTAAATGACTATTATTTTAAAATAGAAACAGTAATACGTAAATATAACACTAATAATTAAGTCTCACATAATTTTTTTATGGTAATATGGAGTTGAATTTAATGAATGCAATAATAGAGGGCACTAATTGCCTTCTTATAATAATAATGAAATCTCACAGTAAGTTATAGTCAAACAATTATTAGTGTTTGTCAAATTAGCAATTCAAGAATACTTAGTAAAGAAAAAAATTATGTTCTATTAAACAATGTTGCATCGAAAATTTCATATTGAAATTCAAAAATAAAAAATGTAATATAAGCTCATTTCAGAAGATCTGAGAATTTCTTCTTAAGCCACTAAAGAAATGAGGATGATGGCAGCAAGCAAAAGCAGACGTTAGCACATTGCGTTCTTTAGGGCCAATTTGGGTAAACAACTTATTTAAGCTCTTCTATATAAGTAACTTCTGAGAAGTAACTTATGGATAAGTTATTTTGTATATGGATATAAAATAAAAAAAAAATTATTTCACTTATTTTGAAAAGTGCTTCTAGAGAAGTCAAATAGTCTGACTTCTCCAAAAGCACTGAAATAACTTCTGGATAAGTCATAAGTTACATAGCCAAACAGAACAGAGTAACTTCTGATAAGTCAAAAGTTGAAAAAAGCCAGAAGCACTGTAATCCAAACGGACCTTAATTCACTATCTTTTCTAGAAGGAGGGTTGAATATTCTCTGGTCCGTACTTATCATTAATGAAAAAAATTTGGATAGAATTTTATTTATTTCAAATAGACTAATTGAATTTTAATAACACACATAACATAATGTATATAATTTACTAATATATGTATATATATATACCAGAATCATTTCTCAATCTTCATCTAGATATATTGCAATGACAACTAACAAGACCAATGATCTATCAACAACTAATCGAAATGAAATGGACTAGACTTGGTCAGCATTCTATCGTTCACTGACTAAATACTAGTCTTTGCTTAAAAAAGTCGCTTTCTCAGTCAAACTTGGACTCACTTGTTGCAACTTTAAAAAGCTAAAAAAGTGGTAGCATCGTTTAAATAGAAGGCCTTCATTTCCGCCATTCACCAATATTCCAATAACATCTAAATATCAAATCTTGTTCTTCTTACTTCACCATTCCTAGGTTCTTCTAAAATGGAAAGTGACAGGATTTGGAAGCAGAACACACTAAGAAATGAGCTAATTCAGGGAATGGAAGTGGCAAGAAAGCTTAAGGCAGCGATGAAGTCTGCATCTTCTGCTGACAACAGGGACTTGCTGGTGCAGAGGTTAATATCCTCTTATGAGAGGTCTCTACAGATTCTAAAATGTAATGCATCAATTTCCAATTCACAGACAATGCATCAAGCAACTATAACTACATCACCAGAGTTCCCTAAAAATGTCAGCATAAGTCACCAGAGGGAGAACAATGATGGGGTCTTCAAGGATCATAAGGAGCTTAAAAAATGTTCCAAGAAAATGTTAGTTTTTCTTTTGAAGATTTAGTATTACTATACTGCTATAGCTATTTATACTAACACTACTAGCCATTTATTTATGAAATTTTGGTTTCAGAAAGGAGATGCCGAAATGGGTTGATCGGGTTAGGGTGAACTCCGATAATGGCACTGAAGGACCACATGTGGATGGCTACAGCTGGAGAAAATATGGACAAAAAGACATTCTTGGTGCAAAATATCCCAGGTGTGAAGACTTTACCAGTATATTGAGATCATGAACATACAAAAATTAATATCCAAGAGATGGAGTAATGACATTTGTACCTCCTAATCTATGCATATATGAATTTTCATGAAATTAACAATAGATTGTTACATTTGCAGGAGCTACTATAGGTGCACCTTTCGCAACACAAAGGGCTGCTTAGCCACGAAGCAAGTACAGAGATCAGATGAAGATCATACTATCATTAACATAACTTACAGAGGAAGCCATACCTGTCCTAAGGGGAACGATGTCATTTTGCCGCCACCAGATGTACAAGAGAAACCCCATAGTCACAGTAATGATATTCACCACACACAGCCATCACATGAGAGCCCTACAAACTTCAGAAACATATTGACTGTTCCGTTAAATTCGTCTGGATGCATGAAACAAGAAAACCATGGCTTACTTCCTTCTGTGCTAGAGAATGATTCCATCTTGAGCAGTCTTTCCCAAACACGTTTGTTATCTCCGAACACACCAGAATTGAACTATTTTCCAAGTCTGGCTTTCCAGATGAATGAGTTTGATGGGATCTATAGCAAGCCGTCTTCAGAATCTAATGTTACTGAGATAATTTCCACCAACACAACAACCAACAATTCTCCAATGTTCGATTTGGATTTCCCACTCGAGCCAGAGGAAATTGATCCAAATTTCCCTTTCAATAGCTGCAAATTTTTCCCTAACTGCATTAGAGAGTGAATGTTGTGTTTTGTTCATAAAGTATTTGAAGAAAGCATTGGTTATTCATGCATGTTAACCATACCATAGCATGTATTATTGATCAGGACAACTTCAGACAGTAGAACAACAAGCCAACAATGGTAGCAGTAGTACTATTAAATGTTAAAGAGTATGGTTAGTACAAACAACAAGATAGGTGAATGAAGGAAACTGCAATCACAACTTTCATGTAACAAGAGAATCTTCTCCACCTTAACTACAACAGAGTAAACATAATCCTATCCAATAATCAATACAAAAATAAATAAATAAAAAAATCATTCCAGCATACTACTTACAAGTTACAAACAAAATTACCGAGATTTTGATATAAGAGATCACTAAAATTCAGGCTGATAGGCAAATATGTTTGAGATTGGTTTTCCACATAAGATGGCTATAATGGACAGGAGAACAGTTGCTAAGAAGTGGGTTTCAACGTCGTTTGCCGATGCCAAACACCATTGAGGTTAGATTGCCATAGTCTGACCATTCCATCATGACCTGTAGTTACCAATGTCATTCCACTCATATCCCATTCCATTTGCCACACCTAAATAACATTTAACAAAAGATAACCACTAAGCAACACTTTGTCACATAATCCACCAAAAACCAAGCTCAAACACCCATATGATGTTGGAAATAATATAAAATGATAAGTAGATTTGAACATGAAAAAACAGAGAGACAACTCTAAAATTTATATTACCATGCCTTTGTGGCCTGACAGAAGAGCAACTCTCTCCACTAGGAGTCTCCCGTTGTGATCAGGGTTTAATCCAAGGTGCCATATTGCAAGTCCCTTGTGAGTTACAACCCCAATGATCTCATATGGGCTATAAGAAAATCATACAGGTTACAAATGACATAATGAATATAACAGATATAGGGCTCTTTTACATTTCTTTGGCTACAAAAGACAATAGCAGTTAAGATAACTACAACCTAATCCAAGTAGCACGGATTTCCTCATCTTAGGAGACTTACAATAAATCAAGGTTGTTGCAGCAATTCAGCATTTTGATACCAGTTACGCTACATTATTGGTATATCTCTCAAACTGTGTAAATATTGACCTGCCAATATTTGGTGCCCATGCAACAACATAAACCTTATCACCCTTGTCCTCGGGCAGTTCCAATTCTGCCACTGGAAGCCATCTTTGATGAGCCTGATCAAATTCCCAAACCTAGAGAAAAATATCAAACGTCATAAATAATTGGCTAAACACAATAGAAGAAATATGTGGAGAAGTTTTTCTCCTGCTGCTGAAATACTAAAATGTTCCCCATTGTCACAGCTTGTAACATTTGCAAGGCTATAATTATCCAAATTCAGAGAGACCAAACTATAATGCAATAAACATGTCAAAGCTAAGTTAAGATAATGCAACAGAAAACAAAATGAAATAATAGAAAGGCAAAATTTAAGACTTGCATTACCTTAGAAGAATTAAGCTCTGGTGTATTTGAATTAAAATTAAACCTATAAGGAAGCTAGATTCCTGGCTTCCACCTTTTTGTGAATTCTAAGAAATAGATGCAGAGAAGCACATAGCCTTTTCTAATGCAGACACTGATTCAATGACATTCTGAAATTCAGCCTACAACAAAAGAACAAATAAAGATTGATTAGTTAAAAAAAGTATCTAGTATCAAATTTTCCTGAATCAAGAGAGTAGGTATAATTTAACCAAAAGGTGAAAAAGCTTATTTCACCTGAAGCTGCCACTTTCTCAAATCCAAGGGATCTAAGAGCTTATACACTCTCACATTGCCAGCTGAGTATGCAGTAACCTTTAAAGTTCATAAAATCATGAGGAAATAAATGTAAGATAAATTAGTATATTGATTTGATGCATTATAACTGGATTTCATTTGAAAAGTATGCACACAGAATTCAGCCAAGGCAATAGACAAAATATATGTGATATTGTTTAAGATAAACTAATAACAGTAATTACAAATGGCTATTTCAAATGTGTCTAAATGTATAGTTCCAAAGTAAATGTTAATGAAACCAGTAATAAGTAATAACTATAAAACTAACCATCCTCAAACTACTCATTGATATCCCAAATTGAACATCAAGGACTTTGTTTGTACTATTTCCAAAGCTTTCGCAAATCTTCCATTCAAGAGGCTGTGAATCTACATAAAGAAAATATCTATGTAAGGAATAATATCGAGAAGTTGAGATTTTATTATGAGAGAACGTAATTTCAATTTTAAGAAGAAATCCAGGAAATGACACCTTCAACAACCTCCTCCCACAATGACACAATCCCATTGGAGGAAATGCAAGCACCTACATCACCATATTATGAAGGAACCCAAACAACCTTCACGATGTTTCCATCATGAACCTGCACAGCTTGAGGGGGAAAAAATGCACAAAAATAAATGTAGTAGAATAATCAAGAGAGATATTATTGTTGAGCATGTCCAAACTATAAACAACGCTTCCATAAGCCAAATTCTTATAAAATAATATTTGACAAACAATACATAATTTAAAATTTACAATGTATTTGGGTGCTGATAAATAAATTTGGTAAGAACCAGATGCTACACACACAACACTAGAGGAATCATATCCAACCGAAAAATAGAAACGACAATGCAATTTAATATTCAATTCTCGCTTAAGCACGAATATGGATTGAAGAGGGAGGACAATGATACATTGGAATCAAGATGAAATCAAGAAATCATGAAAACATTAATCGGCGAAGAAGAGGAACCTTGAATTTAAAAGTGAAACGGAGGGAAGGGGAAGAAGCAGGGCTGGGGAAATTGAAGATTGAAAGGGTGCCATTGGCGGAGCCATCAGCGAGTCTGGCACCACAATAGCTCCAGGAAGAGCAGGTCGTGCCATTGTCAAGGGTCAACAGCTCCTTTTCCATCTCTTTCCCAAACCTAAAACCCGTGTTACAACGCGGGGGGTGATATGCAATTCCAATTTCCATGAAGCCCATCTGCAAAAATAGTTTTTACTTGTTTTCTTTTTCAATTGACTATCCAATTTGAGTATTATTAGAATAAAAAAAAAAAAAAAATCAGCCAAAACAGCCAACAAATAGAAATTTAGGTCACAATCATTCATCTCATTAAAAATATACTCATGGTTAAAAGTGTTATTTGAGCCATAAAGTGTTAAATGGAATTTGTTGACTGTTTTGGCTGGTTTTTTGTTGTGACCCAAGCATTTGTGATCCAATTTTGAATGGATTTAATGTTTAATCTGGCTGGCCATGATACAACTTTTTTACACAATCATCTAATTATGTGCTGTCATGTCAATCATAATTGTGTTTTTTCTCTCCCACTACTTGAAAAGTTATACAAACAAAATATTTTAATTGGATAACAGTTTAAAATATTTTCAGCGTGTCAAGATTAAACTCATTTTGGATTTAATTTACTGTGTAACTAAAATACATTCACTTTTTTATATTTTTGATCAAAATTTCACATGACCATTTAAAATTTTTTTCTCAACTATCTACGTCCTTAAAATACTCTAAGGTCCAGAAACAAACAGAGCTAAAACTTAAAAGAGTTTATTGGGGCAGTCTCTCTGCGGCGGACCCTCTTTTGCAATATTCTTTTGCTGACTATGGGCTGAACTATTTATATATACTTGGGCCTATAGTTGGCCTGCCTTCGAATTTCTATGAAATCTTCTCTTGATATGACCAATACATTTACATTTATTTACTTAAATTCATTTTCATACATGAGACATGACAAATACATTTAAATTCCTGTGTTAGACCATGTGACAAGATAAAGTATTTCTCATAACAAAAACAAACTATTATTTCATATGATATGACCATTTATTTACATGTATGAGACAACTCAAATTTTTCCCTTAAATTACGAGTGGAGCCCACATTTGGTTATAACATGTCAACATGGAGATACTCACTACCACTGAATTAAAACGAACCTACCCCAAGTTATGGCTATGACCCACCATTTGATTCAAAAAGTAACCTATTTAAGATTTGCTTTCTGGGTCCAATTTTCGTATTTAATATGAACCCATACATAAGGGATCAGTTTTGGCCCATTTTTGCAGACTCATGTCTCGATCTCGCCTCATCTTCATCTCAATCGCTGTTTGCATCATTTATTACCCCTCTCCTTTTGTTTCTGATGTACTATTTTCAGTTATCGCTGAATTAATTGATTTATTCATGAAGACATGTGAATACTTCTATCTCCAAATTATTATTTATTTTAAAATTATCTTACTAGGGATGTGATAAACATACATATTTGCATACATTTAAAAAAATTGCACACATCAATTATACATTATGAAAGAAGAAGACAGAACGAAATGCACGTGGCTAGTATATATAATGGCCAATTTTTCCGCACTGAAATTGCAATGAATTGGACAATTGGATTCGTATGTCATCATTTTGTATAATGAATAACAACACGGTAAACTGCATTATTGATATAAATGTAGCATTGTTGAACATTAAAATTTCAATCTCATACCAAATACATGCATACTCCTTTTTTAAATAAAAAACATCTTAAAATAGTCTTATGGGTTCCATATATATAAAATGATGATGAGCTTAGCGAGTAAAGGGTGCATGACAAAATGATTGAAGTTGCATGAAGTTAGAGATACAATAAAAAATTAGCTAAAATAGACAACAATAGAAAATTGGGCCTAAATCACTCAGTCTATTAAAAAAATACACATGATTAATAATGATATTTGAATAAAAAATATTAAAATGAGTTTTATTAGTTGTTTTAACTGAAAAATTATTATTTTCCAAGCATTTATGAACTTCCACGTCGGTTAAGACCATATCTAAATTTAAAATCATAGACGACCAATTTATAAAATCGTTGGGAATTAATCTTAGTTCTTATTATGTCTTAACTCACGAGACTCCAAATCTCCATAGTTGATTGGGCTAAGGAGTAAGGACGCAAACCATCGTCAGCAATTAATCCACATACATTCATTTTCATACAATTCTGAAAATGTTATTACCATCATGTAGTATTGTATAAATTATATACTCGTTTGATATATTTTCGATGTACAACAAACACGATCATGTAGTATTGTATAAATTATATACTTGTTTGATGTATTTTTTATGTACAACAAACATAACTGTATAATCTACATACATGATCAAAATTAATTCAACTCTAGCTGTAACATTTAAAAATAACAATAACAAATTTGCATCGTGAATCAACATAAGAACTATATTAAATACAGACAGAAATCTTGAGCACAACGCCAATTCACATAACCTATTAATGTTAACTTATGGATTAGGTATAATAACTTATGACTTATAGTAGCAGTAATAATGATGATAATAAAATTAATTAACTACTAATGTTATATGTCCTAAATAATTAATTAAGCACAGGAAATACCGATTGCGGTGGTGGCAGCGAACCTCTCCGAAGATGACCTTCTGACGAAAGAAGAAACATCGGGCGAAAGCGAACCAGCAATCTCGAATTGATCTGGTACTTCTTCAGGGATGGTGGAGAGAACAGGCCCAGACTTATCATAAACCACATAGAAACGCTCTTTGGAGGAGTAGTGTTTCTCTGCTGGCACTTGGTGGAAGCTACTAGTATTAGTAGTAGTAGTAGTAGTATTAGACATGGTGGATTTCTTGAAAACTGAGCGAAGAAGCTTCTGGAAGGAACGAGAGATCTTGAAGGGCTTCTTCGTGGAAGAAGGGCCTTGTGGTCGTGGGAGTGGATGAACAAGTGTGAGTCGAGACATGGAAAGGGATCTAGGAGAATTAGCTATAGCTGAGTTGATTCGGGATTTGAACGAGTCGAGTTCGAACGAGTCATAGAGGGAGCTACCACAGTCCCACAAGGTGTTGTTGCTGTTGTTACCATAATAAGTGGACCACGACGATTTTGAATCTGAAACTTTGTTTTGACGATGCTTTTCCTCTGGGAATAATACTTTCTCCATATGCAGTAGTACACGCACGCAGGCTTTGTTTAATTTGTTGTTTTTATGTTTTTTTAAAAATTTAAAGAAAAAAAAAAGTTGAGAGATATGTGCTACAGAACACGGGAAACCTGGGAGGTTGTCTTTTTTGTATGATCCAAAACAAAACAAGATAGGAGAAGGTGAGTGTGATAGAGAGGGAAAAAGGAGGGGTGACTTTTGATTACCTTTTTGTAATGGTTGGTGAAGGATCAAACGCGTTAGTCATGACTAGTGACCATAAACGTAGGAAAAAATCTCTTATTGCACCTAATCATTTCTCAAAGGTAGGTTATTAGGCTTATGATGATGATAATAATAAGAGCTTCACGTCCAGGATTTGTGGACCATTGGTTAAGTCCGAAGGAAAACGTTCCTTTTATTATCACTTGCCGGAGATATAAGGTAAGCTTTAATTATTATATATATATATTTTTTTGGAGAATAGATAATTAAGCTTTAATTATTTGAAGCAATATTCATGTAATAATAACAATAAAATTAATGGAAGAATAAAAAACGAGAATGGAAACCCTATTGGATCATCTTAGCGTATCATGACATAATAAAATAAGGGTTGAGTAATTAAAAGAAGACAAATGATTTGCTTTAAAGGAAAATATTCTTGTAAGGTTTCCTTATGCTGTTTTTCTTTTAATTTCTTTAAGAGATTACCGATTAAAAATTGATAGTGTAATTTTTTATATCATCCGTGCAAGAGTAATAACAAAAAGTTATAGTTAAAATGAGATTTATGGGTCAAAATTCAATAATATGAATTACCAAATTCAAATGTGTCACCCTATTGTACAATAATGCAAATTGAGTTTTTTTTTTACTTGTTTTAGCTGTGAATTTCGGTTTTTATGTATATAAGATATTGGGGGATAAGAGATAAGATTATATTATCCCTTAACTCTATTACTATGTCATGAACTACTATATTAATAAGAGTTGTGTCATTGAAAACCCAAAATGATAAATGTTTAAGTGAGACAACGACTTGTATTTTTTTTATTATTAATAATTAACATGCTTTTGCTTGCCATGATTTGATGAATCATTCAAGATTTAATAATAATTATTTAATAACAAAACATGTTATTCATGGCTTGTTTTAAGGAGATCCATTGTGGAACTTAATGTAGGGATATATGCTAGTCCTTAGCTTGATTGTGATCCATCAGTAAAGCAAGCTAATAGTTTAATGAGTATTGATTGATTTATTTTTTTGTACCTTTTTTTTCCCAAAAATATAAGATATATACTTAGATAGTAATATAAAACACTTTATATTATTATTATTATTATTTAAAGAGTAATATTACATGTATATTGTAAAATTACTCATCATCAGCTACTATTTATAATAATTTAATTTTTTAAAAATACTAATTTAATTTTTAAAATGTTGGATTAATATATAATATTAAAAGTTAAATTAATAGTTTTAAAAAGTTGATTTATTACTGATAGTAACTAATAATGACTGATTTTATGATAAAAAAAATTCTTTTATTTAATTTCAACTTTGTTCTAAATCATAATTTCCTCTGAGATATAGAAATGTAACCCTCATAAAATTTCAAATGTATGTTGATAATTGTAAAATGACCCTAAAATATATAAAATTTACGCTCAGAAAATTGGGAGGAGAATTCGCGCGATCACAGTGCCTTCTGCTTCAGGTTTAATATGCTGATCCGTCAATTATATTTTTTATTTTTTGTCGTGAAATTATAATAGATTGATGCATCAAATGAAATCACGTTTTTTCACCACTTGTCATATTTCCAGGACCACAGGTCCATCTCCAAGTCCAACTGTTTTTGCTTCGTATTCATGAAGTCAGCATGTGTAGGTAGAGCAACCTAAATTGAAGAGCCATGAAACTGGGCCTGAGAATTGATATTGTGTATGTGAAATCACGTTAAGGACATTGGTCCAATATAGGAAGTATATGGGTTCTATAACAAGTAGTCCAAATAAAAAAACGAAGGATGGACCTTTTGCATTTTCTACAATTGATTTTGAGTTTTTGACACATGCTTTTTACCTATGACCCAAAAAAAGAGAAACTAAAAATAACAATAATGCTAGTCGTACTACAAAAATATATTAAATAAGTATTTAACGTGTGCTATATATGATATAAAATGCATGCTATTTGCATAGTTAGAGTACGTATAACACACATTCTATATCATACACAACATATATTGGATATTTGTTGGACGTATTTGTACTGTACGACCAGTGTACTTGAGTGTAAAGTTCCTTTTTCAACTATACTCACCTCCTGTATTTAAAGAAGAGCTCGAAACTTAACCTAGCTACTTGAATCCCAGTGCGTAACTACTCGATGAAACAAAAACACGTTTTACTTTGATCTTGTCTCGTATTCTTTGTCATTTCAGAACGTATTATTAGTTAATGGCCATTTTTTGATAGTATATATTATGTATCATTATTTTTAGTATGACTCGCTAACACTGCAAACGTGGAGATCAAAACATATATATAAAGAAACTGGTTCTCCATCGAACCAAAAATTATATTGTGCTATAATTTCTTAAGTTCGTTTCCGTTTTCAATCGGAAGTTGTATTCCTTACGGAAAGAACACCTCAATTCACGTGGAACATGTCAATGATGGGATTTGCTTGAAACGTCATCTTTGATCATGGCCCTGTATAAAAGGTTAAACAAAGGTCAAATTCTCTTAGCAAAATTACCTGAGTGCATTTGTCTCGCAAGTTGAACCTTCTCTGTATATTGAGCTTCGGAAATTAAAGCACATACATTTGAAATCCCATCTAATATATGCAGATAATCTCTATTACTTTACCATGGCGATAAACTTAGCGTAGGAGTTGGAGGTCAAGAGTTGAGTTTGATTGGAACTTTCACTCCATCACAAGTTGCATTGCATTTAATTAGAAAATTATTTTATAAATGTTAACATAAATTTCAAACTCATGTTATTCATGCAAAAATCAATAATACTCGTTGTACAGCAGAAATACATTCAACTAGTATCCAACGTCGGTTATATACCATACATAATGTGTGCTATATATAACATTATACATATAATGCACATTACATATAATATATAGCACATATTAGATACTAATTTGATGAATTTCTGCTGTTCAACGGACATTACCAAGTAAAAATCACTCTTCCTTAATCATTGCGGCTGATGAGTGGCTCACTAACTATAATATATATATTTCCATTTATAAGTTAAGTAGCGTTAACTATTTTTTTTTTCCGATCTTCATGCCCATAAACACATCATCCACTATTAAATAGTACGTGAATAATAGTTAACAAGTTAATTAACAACTCATTCATTAAATGAAACATTGGTTAACATGAAAATTGAAAATAAAAATAATTGACTACAAAAACAATTGAATTAACATTTCTCACTCGTATATACACTTTAAGGCATTTCTGTAGATATTAAAACATTAGGTACTTGAAAGTTGAAATGTATTATGCACTTATGAGCAATATGGACAACATTTTTAAAAATGTCTAGTTAAACCACAATGTGTATATGAACTCAAGAGCCATTTTCAGTATCATACCTGGGCTGGGCCGGGCCTAGTTCAGATAATGTATTTTTAAATTTGTTACTAAAAAAAAAGCATTTTAAATTTGCAATTACGCTCGTAATCGAGCAAATCCTTGGCGGGGGTTGTTCTTTGCTTGACGACACTACCAACTAAAAAGAAAAAAAAAATTAAATTCTTTTTTAAAAATAATAGAGACCTAAGGGGGCGTTTGGACCGGGGGGTATCCTTGAAACTCGGGAATATTTTATAGGAAAGTCACATTTCCACGTTTAGTTCAATTTTAATCAAAATATTTTCAGAAAAATTGTATTATTGGGAAACAAACTTTCCCCCATTTTTAATCTCACCTCCCCATGGGAATCATAGATTCTCATCCTATGGGAATATTTTAAAGAGTATAAAAAAACTATATTACCGCTATTATAATTTGTTATTTTCAAAATTATCCTTATTCAATTTCCATAATATTAATAATAATAATAATAACAATAATAATTTAATTTTCATTTTAATTTATTTTATTACTTTTATTTTTAATTTGGTGCATACTTTTGATTTATTTATTTATTAATTTTTGCTTTTTCATTGTTAGGGGTATAATTTTAAGGAAAAATAAAAAATATTCCCAGGAATATTATTGTGAACCAAACACAAGAATGATTCATTTCTGGGAATGTTATATAAGATTCCCAGAAATTTAATTTACGAACCAAATACCGGAACACTTCTTTCCTGGAAAAGTGATTCCCGGGAATAGGATTCCCATGAATGTGCACATTCCCGGAAAAAAAGTCATCCGCAAACCAAACCCCACTCAAGAATTACAGAAATACCAACCCAAAATTCGCACCTCACACGTCATGACACAGACGCGCGCGCATATATTAGCCCTCTCTTCAAAAGGAAACTCCGGGAACAACAAAACAGTGAAATTTCATTTCAAATTCTGTTACATCCTTTTCTTTCAAACGCCAACTCGCTCTCTCCGTTAGCGTTTGTCCTTCTCGATTCTCACTCCGTATAGCCGCCGGAGCTCGTCCTTGACCGCCGTTTCTAGGGTTCCGCCTTCAATGGCGACAGAAGGAACGGTCGGAAAGAACCGTGAATCTGCACTGTCCACGATCGCCAATGTCGCCGGTGAAGCTAAGCTTGCCGATCAACGTGTGAATCCTCCAGATCTTACTGCTCTCAGTATCTGCAAGTCTCTCGCCGCCGGTGGAATCGCCGGTGGAGTGTGAGTTTCACTTCTTTTTTATTTGTATCGCTTTTCTCGTTTCTTTATTTAATTTTAAATTTCCTCGCTCTGATTCGTTCCTGTTCTCTTGGTTTGGCAAGTTATTCTTCATTCTGCCTTGCGATATAGATTTGTCCTTCGTTTTCATTTGTTTTTCTCTTCAGCTTCTTGATCTAACGATAGGTTTTTGAACTGCTTTGATGATCGAAGAACTTAATAAGCTTAAATTAAAAATTGAGATCATGAAATCGCTAGCTGTGATCAGTAGCTAGGAGTTAGCTTTCTATTCAAATCTGGTTTTCCTTGCGATGTTTATTCAATGCCTGTATGATATTGTCGTTCTTAACGGTTCTTTCCTTTTGTTTTTCTAGTTTTGGCTAGTAAAACTCCATTACTAATGCCAAAGAATACTCTATTGAGTATTGACTGTTACAAGATAATAGGTTAAGAACAGGTCAATCTAGTGATCGCGTTTGTTAATCTTAAAAATGTTAATGAAGTTATTAGTATTTGTCAATACCATTTCGAAATAAGCTATATCTTCTTTCTTTGCGTAGATGAAGCATATTTTACTCATTATTGATCTTGATCTTGATCTTGCGTTAGACGAATCTTGATCTTGCGTTTTGCTAAAGCTAAGCATTATATAAATATCTTACTCATTTACTTTCTTTTATATTTTTAATAGGTCACGAACAGCCGTAGCTCCTCTTGAGAGATTAAAGATTCTACTGCAGGTAGCTCGCATTAAGTTTACTACTATCTTTTGGCTGCTAACAATTCTCATTTGTTACTTCTCCATAGGATTTTTGTTGCATTTACATAGAATTCTGGCATTTTCTTCTATGGTGATTATTGCTGTATATTAGACTTTGTTTATATGCTGTCTTTTTTTCGTCCTTGATTATAGACTCTGTTTTTATAAAGCAGAGGAGCAAGTGTGTGAATAAAACAACTCGTTTTTTTCGAAAATGCAGGTTCAGAATCGTCACAATATAAGATACAACGGAACAATTCAAGGCTTAAAATATATATGGAAAACTGAGGGTTTTAGGGGGATGTTTAAAGGAAACGGAACTAATTGTGCTCGTATTGTACCAAATTCAGCAGTGAAGTTCCTTAGCTATGAGCAAGCATCTAGGTACGCTTTTGCAGATTTTTTTTTTCGATATTTATTTCATTTTATGTTGAGAATTTGCTAATTCCATAGTAGTCTTCCTCTAAATATTGTTTAATACTAATGCAGGGGTATTTTATGGCTTTACCGGCAACACAGTGGAAATGGTACAAAGAAAACATCTTTCATTAAGTCACTCAATTATGCATCTGAGTTCTGAACTATGTTTAGGCATAGATAGTTCAATACAGTAGATGAACTGAAATTGCTATTACCCCTATCCTTATTGTAGTCCGATGCATGTTTTGTCACAATAACACGAGAACACATTGGAACTGTTGGTTAATAAAAGAGTTTTGTCCATGTACATTTTGTTCATCCTAGCGTAGGAACCAGGGCACACTTTCAGTAAGGTGTATACCGGTGTCCCACATGCGATGGAAATGTAATTCGACACGCACCATTACGTGTCCAAAACAATATTTTTTTAGCTTGGACACACGCACAGGCTAGACACAACACACCAACCATGGACACAGTTGACACAACAATTTTTTTTCTTTTATGATTTTTTCATGTTTTTGAAGAAACTAAAGCCTAAACCCAACCCAAATTTACTGGAGCTAACAAAACTTAAATTAGATATTTATTATTGACAAAAAAATTAGAAGAATTCTATAATTCTCGAGTTTGATGTGTTTCTAGTTTCTACTTCTATATCGTCTACCGTGTCCATGTATGTAGTTCTTAGATCATAGCTCATCTATCATTTTATTTTGTTGATTTTTATTATTATTAAAACGGGAAATTTAAATCCTCTAATTGAATCGTGCATCTGAAGCTCTGAATAAAGTTTTCTATCCATCATTTATGTAAGAATTGTTCATGAATCATGTCATGTTGCTGTATTTGCAGAAGAAGCCCAGCTCACTCCTCTTCTTCGTCTTGGAGCTGGCGCATGTGCTGGAATCATTGCTATGTCTGCAACGTACCCTATGGACCTGGTTCGAGGTCGTTTAACTGTCCAGGTATTATTAATTATTAAGAGGAAGTTCTTCAGGATTTTGGTTTATTGAATGTTTCTACAAGTCTTTTTTTTATGGAATATGAGTAATTGAGTATACCTCATTTTTTAGACAGAGGCATCCCCTCGCCAATACAGAGGAATTTTTCATGCGCTTGCAACAGTATTCCGTGAAGAAGGCCCTCGAGCTTTGTATAAAGGATGGCTACCTTCAGTAATAGGAGTTGTAAGTAAACAACCCTATGATTCTTGACTTAGATATTCGTATTAACCCCCTATTCCAGGGGCCTTCATGAAAATGAGCCTTCAGCTAGAACCATTTTTTTTTTTAATTTCATGCTTTCTGATTTTAAAGATTTTTCCTATGTTTATTAACCTTGTTGTCTGCAGATACCATACGTAGGTCTTAATTTTTCTGTATATGAATCTCTCAAAGACTGGTTGATTCAAAATAAACCACTTGGAATAGGTCAAGACTCTGAGTTAAGCGTGACCACAAGACTTCTATGTGGGGCTGCCGCTGGAACAGTTGGCCAGACAGTGGCTTACCCTCTCGACGTCATTCGCCGGAGAATGCAGATGGTGGGCTGGAAAGGTGCTGCCTCAATTGTTGCTGGCGAAGGGAAGAGCAAAGCTGAGTATACTGGCATGGTTGATGCATTCAGGAAAACGGTGTACCATGAGGGATTTGGAGCATTATACACGGGCTTAGTCCCCAATTCAGTAAAGGTCAGTTGATCTATTGGGCCATTTCCATAACTTCTCATATCATGATGCTCTATGAATTATGATTAGGTTCATCATTTATCCCAAAGACTTGGGTGAGTAGAGCTAAATTCATTGGGGCGAGCGCCCAAAGATATGTTTGATTGACTATTACAGTTCTTTAGTCTTAGAAGAGTTAATTTAATGTATGTCAAATTATACTTGTATATCAAATAAGAATTTTGATTGCTTACTCCTCTACTTGTTTCAGGTAGTACCTTCTATAGCTATTGCTTTCGTGACATACGAAAAGGTAAAAGACATTCTTGGAGTTGAATTTCGAATATCGGACTGAAGAATGAGCCATTCGTTGGGCTTTTCTATTCATTTGCCAGCAGAAGGTAAATTATTATTTCATCTTCTGTGAAGGAAATTTCATGATTCAATTGTGGAAAATCAGCTGTACAATCCATATCTTAACTCTTCCATGCCATAATATTTTCATTCAATGGTAATTAGTTCATCTGTCACTGTAAAAAGAAACCAAGGAAAATAATATTGGCTTTCAGTGTAGACTTTAGTTGGGCATTACTGCCCAATGCCCATGCACAAACAATAAACCCTTAGTCCTGTCCAATTGTGGGCGAATGATTTTAGATTATAAGAGTTGCTATCTATATCAAGCATCAGTAGTCTACACCTCAGCATTGTCACAAATTATCATTCATCTCGATAATGAGTGCACTGTGCATCTAAAGTTCCTAAATCAGGCCTATTTCAAATAAGTAGATGCCAACTCTGCTAACGAGGATCGCTAATGCAAATTTTTTGTTTTATTATTCTTAAAATTAATTATATAAAACATGAATATTTAAAGGAAAAAATAATAGACCTTTGAATTTTTCTGCGTGAAGTTTGTAATCTTTTATTTTTATTCGTAATGCAATTCTCAAGCTTTTCTGTAATTTTTTGTCACGATGCATGATTTAGAATAGGGTAAATAGCATTAATACCCTTGAGGTTTTATGATATTGCAATTAACTTTAAAGTTACATTAAATTTTCACTTTACTTAATTGACTCTTGATTAGCAATTAAATTTGCACAAATAAATTTTGTTAGTTTTTGAATGTAGTTTAATAATTATTAGCTTATTTATTATTTACTAAAAGTAGTAAAATAACATTATTTTCATATAAATATTAAAAATTTAAGATATATAACAAGTAAAATATTAATCTTTTTTAATAATAATAGTACTATTAAAGTATTTATATGAGTTTATGATTAAATAACAATTTAAGCTAACCATCATTTTTATTGACTTTAATTGGAGTAGAATGTGAAATTTTAAGAGGTGTCATTACTATTTAATTAATATTTTAATAGTACTTTAAAAAATATATATTTATGTTTTATATATTTTGAATTTTTGATATTATAAAATGATGGTTATTATAATAAATAAAAAAATTGAAGCTAATTTTTTAATTATATATTAAATGATAGTTGGACCTAATATTAAACATTTAAATAAGAAATAATTATTGAACCACATTCAAACTAACAAATTTTATTCAAAAATTCTTTGTGCATAATAAAAAATCAGCCAATAAATATTGTACAATATATAAAATGTATTATACATAATGTATATTATATATTATGCACAATATATATGACATGTTGTGTATAACATATATCACATGTGATAACATCATCTTTCTTTATACTCCCTCCGTTTTTTTTTATTGTCCAGTTTTAAATGCGTGCGAGAATTTAGGTAATGATAGGTATAATATTAAAGTTAACAAAATGTATATATGTTTTACTAAATTACCCTTTACTTCTTTGTTATTATCTCTCATTAATTAATAGAGATAGTGAGCATTAAATAAGGGTAAGAGTGGAAAAAAATAATAAATGATGTGTTAAAATCTGAAATGGACAATTAAAAAAAAACAAGCATATTTAAATTGGACAATTAAAAAAAAACGGAGGGAGTAACATATATTGTATATAATATGTGATATATGTTATGCATTATATATATATTTTTGATTATTTTTTCATTGTACATAACGATGTTTAATTTTATTTGTATGAGTTTGAGTTTAATTGCTAATCAAGGGTAATGAAGCTCTATTTTGGTTCTTGAAAAATATAAACATTGTCCTGTTAGCCTCTTTCAAAAATATTTCTATCATATAAAATTGATATTTATTTTGTAATCATTTTGGGTTTTTGGAGGCGTTTGACACGTTACTGTAGAAGATTACCGGTAATTTAGATTATAGATTACCTCCAATTAAATTACCGGTAATTCACATTACCTTGTTTGGTATATAAAAATAACATTACTAGTAATTTATATTATCTTGTTTGGTATATTAAAAAGATTACAAGGTGATGTAGGTATATTACCTTGTTTTGTATATTACCGGTAATCCACATTACCTTAGTTGGTATATGCAAATAACATTACTAGTAATCCACATTATCTTGTTTGGTATATTACAAAGATTACAAGATAATGTAGGTATAATACTATAATACCCTCTAAATAATTATAAAATAAATTAATCAAATATAGTTTTTGGTTCACACGTCCTATTGCAGCAAATGCGTGTCAAAAGGCGTTTGTAACTAATCGTGTAGGGGATTTGGGTTTATTATTAGGAATTTTAGGTCTTTATTGGATAACGGGTAGTTTGGAATTTCGGGATTTGTTTCAAATATTCAATAACTTGATTCATAATAATGACGTTAATGTTTTTTTTGTTAGTTTGTGTGCCCTATTGTTATTTTGTGGTTCTGACACCCAGCAACGGAGACGACGCCGCGAGGAACGGAGGAGGGCGACGATTCGGCGGAAGGGTCCTTGAACCAGAGAAGCTTCCCCTGTTTTAACACGAACCAGCGACACCGCCATGTCTTGATGTAATCACCTTGTTTGGTTAACCCGCCAGCGGGTTCTGGTTGTGAGTCGTGGGTCTTGGCTTGTTGCTGATCTCCATAGATCTTCCATTTATGTGTTGCTTTTTGGAAGGGTACTACTATCTAGGGTTGAACGAAAAGGGTTCTGGTGCAAATAGCCAAAAGAACAACCACTAAACAAAAATTAAAACAACATACAACCTCTATTCTCCTTCAATCGTTTGATTAAATTTAATGAAATCTTACGGTCCAGGTTGCACCTTTCAAATTGGACGCATTTATAACGCGCAAGCGCATCTAATCCGTAGCCCAAGATTTAGCTTGGCCCGTAGAAAGAAAGAAGCAGTAATTTCGTCGAGAAATGATAGGCGTACATCATATTTTTATCCATCAGATATTATTTCAATTGGAGGTTGAGAGATATGTGCAAGTTTTTTTTGTTTTTATTTAAAATGGTGGACCCAAAATAGCATAATATGATTGATGGATCTATATATTGATGTACATGTAGTACTATTGAATTTCGTCTTTAACACCAATTGTAAGGTCGTACAAGTAATTTCCTTATACGGCCTTACAATTGGTGTTAAAATTACATAAAAATAAATATATTACATACTAACTTGAATCAAAATATATTATTAATATATTTATTTAATAAATTTGATCAGATTATTTTTAATTAATGATGTTAAGTGTAGTTCAAATAAAAAATTATGTTATTTTTCAGTAACCGCTGACCTGTAACCCAGTAACCCAGTACTTCGACTGACTCGATTCTTGGGTCGAGTTTGATAACTACGTTGTAACTTTTGCCTGATTTTGATTTTAGTCCGGTATCTTTTTATTTTATTTTATTTTGGTCTTATATCTTTGCAAACGTCAACCATTTTGGTCCTCTGTCTAAACTCCGTTAGTGAGGTGCTGATGTGGTACTAAAGGTGCTGACATGGATGCAATGTAGTGCTAACATGGATACCACGTGACACTGACATGGAAATAAGACCAAATTCACCTTGCTTGAAAAAGAAACTCAATTAACTAGAAAAGAAACGAGATGGAGTTGATTTCGATGCCGTTGGAAAGATAAAGAAATTATCTACAACTTTGGTGAAGATGTCGGAAATCAGATCTAGCATTTGGAGCTTCAAAAGTATCTGGCAAGTAAAGGTGGAGTTGCTGCCCAGCTGGCGCCTAGCGCCCATTCTTGGCGCCAGCGCTAAAATGGCAGAATGCTCTGTATGGTTGACGCCTAGTCCCCAGCGCCCAAGTCATAAAATCATTTTCTCTCCTTGGGGCACAACGCCTAGTCTGATACTTAGCGCCGACAAGAGTGCAAGATTTGTTTAAAAAATCATGTGACCTCCACTGTTTTGGCACTTTTAGTTTGAATTTGATTTTTAAATATTATCTAGAGGGATAGAAAGGAGAAAAAAAAATGAGTTAGTTTTGAAGTTTTAAAAAATAGTTTTGTTGAACACCTTTTAAAAAGAGATTCACTCATTCATGGACGGACAACACAAAAACAAAGAAGAGAAGACATGAGCAACAAGCTACAAAACCGATGGAGATTAAGAATTGAAAAAAGAATTCAATAAGATTAAATTGAAGGGATCCAACATAAAATCTCATTTGGTTTCATGTTCTTTTCTTTAATTTTAATCTCTTTTGTGATTGCTATTATAAAGAACTAAACTAATTGTTAGGATTTGGGGTTTATTTAATTATATGAATTGATTTAAATTTTCACAAACTTTGTTGATTGTTTTTATGAATTAAAGATTCAATTTTATTTTTATTGATTATTTGCAAGGGTGACGACTCTTAATATCATTATTTAGGGTTCTTGTATTAATTTGAGAAAATTCATATTTGAACTGGCTCTAAATTGAATCTTATAAATTTACAATATTTAGGAATACAATTGTGAATTGTGTGAACTATGAATTAAATAATTATTCTTAATGCTCATTATTTAGTATTCGTTCATTAATTCATTCTTGTGAGATTCAAAGTTAGTGATTATTGATTTCAATCTAGAAAATTAGATAACCTTAAATCTCTAACACTTTTGCAATTGATTGTTACTCATAATTTCATTCTTTGTTATTTTCATTTATTGTTTATTTGCATTAGTAGAGCCTATTACTCTATTATTCCATTTGATTATTCTAATTAAAGATATTATTAGTGAATTATTGTTCAATATATTAATCATCGTGGAAGTGATACCCACTTAGTTTTTCTCCGGTATTTAATTCCTCATGAACTACAGACCATAGCAACAACTCAACCTCGGCAGGAGCCATATTCTGCCAAATGCATTTCTGTATTTTATCGGAAAGAAAAGAAAATTGGTAGAAATGACATTTTCTTTTAACCATTTTCTTTAATTTGGAGTACCACTACGTCAATTATTTTTTTTTTATTAATCTCATCATGTCAATTATCTTAGAACGAATCTGGTCGTTGAACTCAACATAAACTAATTGTTGACAATATTTAAAGAAATGTTAAACTTTAATCTACTATTGAATTTAGAGTTTTACAAATAAATATCCTTAGAATTAAGAATCTAAAAATAAAAATATTTATCTTAAAAAGATATATTTTTATACAAGGAACTCGGTATAATATTTTACGTTTTAGTATAACTTTATCATTAATAAATACTCTCAGGACACATTAGAAAATCCTTAAATTTATTATAATTTAATTGGACTAATAAATTTATAACTTGGTTTATTCATTCATCTAATCAATATACCCATTTCGCTAATAAGCACACTACTTTTTAATCTTCAATAAAAAAAATCAATTTAAACATCATAAACTTCACTTAGAAGCTAATCCTCACGTTATTAATTTTAGTTATGATAATGATCTTCCAATATAGCAAAAGTAAACTAGAAGAATAACAACTCTTTCTCTAGGTTACAACCTTTCACCTAAAGCTAAAGGCAAAAAAATGTGAGAGTTTATACTAAGAGGAAAGATAACATTGGCGAATTCATCAAGGGGAACAGAGTAAGAATTTTTCTCCATTCGTTGAAGTTATTTTTTCCTTTCTTTTGGGACCAAAGCCTTTAAATGATCAGAATAACGTTGGCGATGAAACTCAACAAGAACACAAAGCTGCCTTATTGCTTCCCTCTTCATCTCCCCAAGTGCAACCAACTCCTCATCTTTCTCTTTGAGATTCTTTTCCAATTTCTTCACATTTGCTTCTAATTCACTCACCTTCTCTCTTAACAACAACTCTTTCTCTTCTTTTTCTCCCACTAACATTGTAAGATGATCCACTTTGTCTTCTAGTTGTTTCATCTCTTCATTTCTTTTCCTTATCCAATGCCTCGCAGAATGAACCTCAGATAACATTTTGGACACGTGGCTCAGAACATATTCTGTGTGTTCCTCAAGCTTTCGAGCAACAAAATCTAACTCTAAACAATTTAAATCATTTATTTCTGGTGAAGGTGCCTCCTTAACTCTAAGTGTATTTTGTAGTTCATTTTCATAATTAGAAACTTTCTCCCCAAGCAACTTGATCTCTTGCTCATACCTTTGCTTTGTCCTCTTGCAATTATCTTTGTTCTCATTATTCAGTTGTTCTGCTACCTGTGCTTCTAACTTTGCTATGCTTTCTGAATATTCCTTTGTTATTCGTTCATTATGAAATTCCAACTTGTTCTTTTGTTCCTGCAAATTGTCTAACTCCAATCTCAGATCACATACAGAAGGTTCATTTGCTCTTTCTAGTTCACGGTTCATTTCTCTTAATTTCTCTTCCAAACCACTTTGCTTGTTGCATCGAGATTCCAATTCCAATTCTAGTTCCTTTATCTTTGCAAGGAAACATTGTCGCTCAACCGAATTCGTTTCAGCCAAGTTTTCTATCCGAACAATATGTTGTGAAACTTTTTCCCTCTCTGTTTCCAATTCTGCTTCTAACTCTTTGTTCTGACTACATGCAGAATCTAACTTTTGCTGCATCACATTAATCTGCTCTGTGAAGTCCTTCCTTTGGCTCAACACTTCGTTTCTTCTGCGTCTTATTTTCTCTTCCAATTTTCCATTCTGAGACCTCAAAGACTTCCCTTCTTGTTCAAGCTTGTTTATTCGTGTCATCAATTCCGCAATTTTGGACAATGCTTGACCCTCATTGTTTTCCAGTTTGGCATGTAAGATAGAAACTGCTCCTTCCTTCTTTTTCAACTGCAATTGAAGCTCGAAAACTCGTGCGTGCATCTTAACATTTTTTGCACGTATTTTTTTAGCTTCAAGTGCTTGGCTTTCAACTTTAAGTTCCAAATTCTTCTTCTGATGTTTCAGACTCTCTAACTGCTTCATTTGAGAACTTAATGGCTCCTCAAAATCCCTTTCCTTTGTCTCACGTGATGCTTGAGTGTTAACAATTTCGTATGTAATTGCTCTTCGGTAATTGTTGTCTCCTTCCTCCGAGGAAAAATACTCTGAGTCTGAGCTAGAGGAAGACATTGAAGACACCCTCGTTGCGCCGCGAGGAACCCGTTTGGCGTACTCTCCAAGGATACCGCCATACAAAGTGTACAACGACGCATACTGATTGTAGAAGTCCTCAATGAGTCCCACTAGTTCTGTGTCTTTTCTGGGGTTCTCATCCTTTTTAATATGGTCTTGGTTCTGAATAAGATTAAAGATTCTCGAGAGGTTGGTCTCAATATCTGCAAGGTAATGGGAAATGATGATTTACAATGATGAATATAAATATTAACTAATAGCAGATTAAGTAAGAAGACTACACTGGCACAATTTAAAGAGCATGAAAAGTTTATATATTTTCTGTTATTAAACTTTATGTAGTCGAAACATAGTAGTGACCAAAACAAAGGAAATTACACCCAGCAGGGTTGGTCACAGTCTAACTACTTTGTGTCCAAGGATAATATAAGGGTTTCATTTATCTGCCAAGTTCAAGTAATTGATCTCTTATGCTTAGTAATCCAAGAGAATCTGTGCACCTGTTTTGGTTCTTCTGAGTTCTTCAGATTTGTCAGGATCAATTTGACTCCCAAAGGACTTGGTAAATTCCTTGAAGTGGTGCTTGATCATCCTCTTTTCACTCTGAGATTGTATCTAGAAGTAAATGTTAGGCAAGGAACTCTTCATTTTCTCCACCATTGACTATATGATTGTCACATATATGTCTTTTCATCATCTGACATAATTCTTTAGTTTTTTGTTTCCATACAAAGGATTAACATCAACCTGGTTACCCAACTAGAAGCAATCAAAACAAAATAATAATGATTAAAATGCTACTAGATTTTGAGGTTGGGTTTGTTCCCTGAGTAATTAATTTTTTAAAAGCACTCAGATAGGAAATGAGATTCAATTCATTCACTTTCAAGGCTTGATTCCTGGATTTAAATCAAGAAATGAGAGAATCAAAACTAGACAAAACATGGAAAACCTCAACGAACTTGATACAAGGTATGAATCTAACTCTTAACTTCCAAATCAGGATCCAATAAAGAAAAAAAGAACTTGGACACAAGAAAATTGACAAAGCACAACAATCGAATCTAGACTCTAGAAGGTACCAAAATTCTATATAAATTGAGATGGAATACACAACAAATAACCTAGGCGATCAGAATGGATGCAAAAATTAATCCCAATGTACACCAAAAGGACAATCCAGGAAGTGCCCAAGTTTATGAGTTTCAAATTTACAAACAACAAAATCTGCAGAATTTTTTTGTTCGCTATAATCAGCTTCGAGAAATGGTTGTATGAAATTGTAATCACAATTCCGCAAATAAATATCTTATTATTTAATACATTTATCAAGTTTTGCAATCACACATTCTGCATTACTCATCTCCTTTCAGCATTTTATGTTCTCGATTACAAATCAGACTTTTGTTGCATGGGATATTCCAGATTCAAATTATGAACATTTTTCATCTCCTGAAAAAATTATGCGCAGCAGATGAGAACGCAAATTTTCTTTAACGAATGTACATGAAGCATATCATTAAACCATAAATCCAAAACCTTTTCTTTTTTCTTTTCTTTTTGTTTACCCTGGATAGTGTATAAAATGCGAGGCAGTAATTATACCTGGGAATAGAACAAGTTTCCAGCGACCCGATTGGATTAAGGAATAATGAACAGAAAACGGAAAAAACTTGTAAAAGAATCGTAATGAAGAAAATAAAAAAACATAATTAGTTGTAATGATGAAAAAAAGTGTTAATTCAATATTGAACAGAAAAAGGGGGAAAATGTAAAATAATTTTTATCTCTTCAATATTGGTTTTAACACTTTTTTCATCGCTACAAATAATTACTGCTGACCAGACATGTTTTTTAATGAGATAACAAAAAAATAATTTATTGATTTATAACAGCTAATAATTAAAAGCTTTTATAGATAATTTGTTAAAAATAGTTAATTCTTAAAATTAAGTTTTTTTTCTCCAAAAATGCACCTATTCAGATTAGAGCTCTCTAGGGTTCGAAAGAATAAATAAGGTAAGTAAATCCAGTAACAGTAGTCGCTTTTAGAGTTTTAGTTAGACTATCCTCTTTTTTTCTTTAAGTACATGTAAAAAGAATAAAGCATCTAAACTCCAATCTATAAAGTCCTAATAAAATCTAAAAGTGGTATTTAAACTAGTTGAAATAATAAAATCAGGGCTTAGAGACTTAATTATAAAACCTTACGGATAATAGAGATCTAATTAAATCCTTAATCATATTAAACGGAAGCGTTATGAAATTAAAAAGTACATTGAACGTTCAACATTATAAAAATTCAATAACAGAATAATAATTTAACCCAACAAGTATTGAATATGATACTAATTTTATAAACATCAAACACGTATAATTACTAAAGATCTGCAACTAAGAGGGAGGATGAAAATTTGTTTCTATGGCCACAAATAAATCAGTGAATGTTCTTAGGACTAAACTAAGTTCTAGTTTAAATAATTGCATCAAACAATTAAGATTTTGATGATAAACAATTGACAATTGACTCAAGGCGTGATACAGCAGCAGGTAAGCAACCACTTTTTGCCTTTACAATGTTAGGAAAGTCAAAAAGTTCCTCATATGAGGTTTTCTTTTCTGTTCCAAACTTCAAAGAAGTATAAAAACGACTGGCTGCTAACCTTTTCTTTTTTTTTTGGTTTACAAGGGAAGGGATGACATATGGAGAGAGATAGAACCCTGATCCTAGATCAACAAACCTCTTAATCACTTAGATTAAAGGACGTGCCATTTGAGCTAGAGCTCATTGGCACCTGCGAAGCTATTTTTGTATACATACCAGTCGAATCTGGTCGATATATACACGCTGGAAGCATGAAAAATACAAAACTATGGTTGTTAATCGTCATCAGAAGACAATTTTTGCTTCTTCCACTTGTATGCTGCTTCCAAAATCTTAAGATTGGTCGTCTGAGTTTCCTCAGGGAACAAATAGTCAATGAATTCTTCAATTCTGCCAAAACAAATTAACAGAAATTAAGTATGAAATCAACTAAAGGCTTTCATAAGTAGAATAGCAAAAAGAAAAAAACGTTGATAGTTGTGAAATGAATAGAACTGTGAGGACAAGAAAAGGGCTTTGTCATATTGAATAATAAGGCCACTATGTAGAGAGATAAGGAACATGAATCCACATACGTTATGAGCATGATGCATATATGAATAAAAAAGTGAGTAACGCACCTGGTAGAGCCATCTTCGGTAGAAACGTGTCTTCTTTTCTTGAGCTTCTTGGGCAGCTTAGACTGGACTAAGCTAACATCACCCAGCTCCCCAGAAGAAGCCTCCATGTTGAGCCATTTCTCCAATAGCATTGCCCTTTCTTCCTTCAGCTCTGGAGCTGACGATCTGAAGTAGTTAAGAGCTTCCTCAAACACCCCTGATGCAGGTACAAAACAAAATATGAGAAGAATCAGAAAATCATTCCACTTCAGTTGAAACTGAAAACAAACAAGAAGAAAACATGAACACAGCATTGCGATCACATACTTCTGGCACGCTGAACGCATTCCTTCTTTTGCTCCTCTTCTGTTTCTACATCGTCCTGGCCCAGAGCAGTTGCTTCGAACTCTGCATAGCTTATCCAGACCTTCAGATGCTTTGTTCGATGGAGAAGTCTTTGATAGAGAGCTCTTGCTCTCTCAAATTCACCTTCAGAAGTCTCGAAGTCAATATATGCCTGTTTTATAATCACATGTTGATAGGTAAGTTAGCACCTATATTTATGCTTTATAAAATCACCATAAAAGAGAGAAAATAAATAATAAAAGAAAACACGGTGATACAAGGAATAGGCTGCCACATTGTGGTAGAACTATATTAGATGCTTTCTTGGGGCAATAGCCCCCCTTCAACTTAGACATATTAATAATAAATTCACTATTTTACTAAGCAATACTAAAGACATATGCAATGATTATCACTGTGTCAAAAAAATTTAATATATATTAAGAAATATTAAGAAATAATAGTCCAACAGAACAGCAGAATAAAGTACTCTTTACTGCTCCATTGTAGTGCTTTATTTACTGTAATCAATAATCCATATTCTTTTTTAACTTGATTAATAATTTATAGTCACTAACTATATAGTTCCAATTTCCAAAACATAGCTCAATAACCTGCTAAAAACTGAAACCTACTTAAAACACTTTTTTGCTAGCAATTTTACCTATTTTATGCTTAATTTTTTACATGCTAATACACAATGCAAGGATAGTAAGACTGTAGATGTATATACATGTGAAAGAATGAGTAAGCAATTAAGTGTACCTTCCACAATAACTCTGGCATGTCCAATGCTGGTTGGGCAATCGCAAGCTCAAATATTGCTCTAGCTCGTTCAGTCTCGGATAAAGATCTCTCCAACTCAGCATACTTGCTCCAAGCATAGCAATTTTCAGGTGCCCACTCCAGATACTTTTCATACAATTTTCTGCACCGATCTATATTACCAAGCTGCAGTTCTATCTCTATATACTTCTTAAAAATCTATTGTACAAAGAGTAGAGTTGTGTCAGATAACCATGCTGCAATGAGGAGACATTGTACTTATAACTACATGAATATTAGTATATTACCTTGTCTTTTGGAGCATTTCCAATGGCATTTCCTAATATTTGTCGAGCACCCTTGAGATTCATCTGACGTATTTCGAACTGGGCTGCTAGGAGCCATATTTTTGCAAATGAAAACTTCTGATGAGGTATCAGGTTGAGACACTCCCTACAGATATGAAAGCCACAGAGAACAGCACTGATGTCAATATACAGCACAATAAATCAGCTTTGGAGCGCACATGTGTGCCCTCACCTTCAAACCATACCTCTTGTCAGCCGTTTATTTTGGCTTTAATAGATGGTCAGATATGAGCAAACTTACCATCATGAAAAGATAAAAGTTCTATTAAGTGACGTATGGAAAATAATAAATTTATCGAGAAAAGTTCTCCAACAGTGAATATGCAGACAAATTCAGGAAAAGCATGCATAGTAATATTACATTTGTACTACATATCATTCCTAATTGAATCATCTCATTCTCTATTTTTTTGATGAAAAGTGCCCCATTCTCTTTACATATCATTATTCTAATTGTCAAATTTATAAGCATCTTTTATGACATTGATGCATGGAATGGAATTGAAAATGATAGTGAAATTAGAGCAAGCCCAATCATGTCAATTTCGCAAAAAGGCCACAAACCTGTACACATCTCTTGTTCGTTCCGCATCTCCAGCATCAAGCTCTTCATAGAGTGCATAGTTAATCCTAAATTACACATAGACATAAAGCAAATATTAGGGGCAAATGTAAAGAGTAAAAAACATGAAAAAAAAAAACAACAGATCAGGAAATAAAAGGATTCCAATCAACGTACCACAAATAGATATAGCGCTGCCAGTAGCGCTTCTCCTCAGCAGGAGGAACATTGGCTATAGCTCTCTCATAAACCTCCCTGATCCTTTCCTTATTCCCTACACTCTCTTCCAATCTAATATAGTCAAACCACGAATCATAATTCAACGGATTTTTTCTCACTTCATCCTCATACTGAAACCTTCTCTTCCCAACAATAGCATCCTCAATCCCTTCCCTGTCTCCATATTGCTTTTCAAATGCAACAAACTTGCGGTACAAGTCTTCTGCCCTCCCCTTGGGAATATGATCTAGGGCAAATTTATATATACACCTTGCACGCTCCGTCTCCTTACACCTCTCCTCAAACTCAGCAAAAGCAACAAACAGCTGCTCAGCTTCCTCATCATCAGCAAGCTTCTCCACTGCCCTCTCGTAAACATTCCGTGATTTCGCCACCTCACCGTTCTTCATCTCAAACTTGGCATAACGAATCCAAGCCCCAACCCTGGGGTGGCACTGCACAAACCGCTCGAATATGCTTCTAGCTCGCTCAACCTCGTTATACCTCAGCTCAAACTTGATGTAAGAGAGCCATCCCTGTTGATCAGGCATCCACTTCATCCATCGCTCAAAAACCTGTTATAAGGGAAGTTAATTATTCTGTTGCATAATTACTTATATCAGTTAGTAAATCTTTTGCAAGTCTGTTAGGACATGTTTAAATTGGTGGAACTATGTAATAAATAAAGGTTTAACAGTTTGGATGTAGAAAAAAATAAAAAAATGGATGGGGAGGAATGGAAGATAAACATTGCACATGCCCTCAATTTTTTCCTTCCCACCACATAGTCATCACAATTTAATTACATGGCAAATTACACTAATTTTCCCTAACGTTTGGTGAAATTCGAACCAACTCCCTTCTATTTGTAAAATTTGCTTGAAGATTTTAATCATAATACCGGCATCCTCTATTTCATACCACTATATTCTACTTAATTCTACTGATTATTAATCACCCAAACATAGCCTTAATTTGTTATGTATGTAACAGCAGTATTAGAGCCTGTGATTTATGTGTGGAAAAGTAAGAATAACTCAATTAACTCATTCAATACCTGTCTCGCTCCGGCCACATTTCCGAGCATTTCCTCCATGTGTATGTACTTGTACCAGAGCTGATCCACCCTCGGAAGGAGCGTGACGGCGCGGTCCCACACATTCCGCGCGTGGTTTATGAACTTGTTCTTCATCTCCACCTCCGCATACTTGAGCCACAGCGTGTGGTTCTTGTAATCAACCTCCAGCGCCCTCTCCCAAACGGAGCGTGCTCTCTTGAAGTCCTTCTGTGACTCCTCCCACTGCGCGTACTTGATCCACACGCCGATGTTCCATCTCACGCGCCGGATCAGGTCCTCGTATTCCTTTCGCTTCCGGAGACGGTACTCGCCGAGCTCGGTGGCGTCGGTGATCTTCTGCTTCGGAGGACGAATCTCAGCCTCTTGGCGCTCACGAGCCTCGCGGAGAATCTGCTCCGCTGTGATTTGAATCGGAGCAGGGGTTTTGTTCTTGACCCTCGTGGGACGCGGAAGCTTCACTTCCGTGTCCTTGCGAGTGAGATAACCCAGGCTTGGGTCTGCTTCTTTGGACGAAGACATGGTCGCAGCTTGAGGTCAAGGTGGAACTTCGTTGCTGGTTTTTTCTGGTCGTGTGAGCTTTGAATGTGCAAGAATGTAGGGAATGTGCAACCTCCTGCAAACCCTAACAAGATGAGGGAAGAAGACGATAAAGAAGAAGAAAATAATGGACGAAATTACGGCTTCTTTCTTTTTAGTATGGTTCTGAAAACCGGTTCGGACCGGCCGGTGGACAAAACGGCTCGGGTCAGTTGCAAAAACCGCTGCACCAAAAACCGGTATCGAACCGCTCAGAACCGGCCGGAAACCGCTAATCGGCGGTTTTGCTCAACCGGGCGGTTGTTTTAAAAAAAATCTAACACTAAAAAAACACTCGAGCCTCACAATCGCTCACACTCTCACTGTCTCACACAACACAAACACAACTCACAAAGTCAAAATCCCTTGGCTATGGAAAGGTCACAGCCGCCGCGGATTTGCAGCTCGCCGTCGGCCGCCACTGCGACTCTGCTCTGCTCCGCTGCCCCGACCCTGCGACTCTGCTCTGCTCTGCTGCACCGTGTTGGAATCGTGCTGCTCCCGAGTCCCGACCCTGCTGCGCCTTGTTGGAATCGCGTCGTGCTGCTGCCCGAGCCACACGCCGTCGCCGCGCCGGTTCGTCTCCGCCTTCCGTCGCCGGTTCGTCTCAAGCTGCCCCAGCCACACGAGAGCGGTGGCTCTCTGTGTAAGGTTTCAGGAAGAGAGGGAGGAAGACGAAGGGAATGAAGCGGCTAGGTTTAGGTTTTTTTTTTTTTTTGGTGAGTGGCTAGGTTTAGGTTTTACACAAGAAAGGAATAAAAGAATCTTGGAGAAGAAAGAGTTGAAAGAAAAGCCCAGTATGTGTTTATTATTCATATTCTGTAAAGGGTTCCAAACATGAGATGGGCTAGAGTAGTTTATAAAGGAAAAGCCCAACAGAAAATAAACTAGCCCAAACATAAAAGAAACAATTAAAACAGAAAAGAGATAAATACAAAAGCTTATCTATCTATATTTACAACATAATAATGAATATTATCACTACCCTTAATACTCTGCACTGCACTCAGGTAAGTATTTACAGTTTATTTTATTTTTTTGATACTTAAAATAATTTTGCTGTTGATTAATTTAGTTATATATATGTTAAATGATTTTGTTGTTTGATAAAGTGATATACTGATATTGATATACTTGTCTTATATTGACAATTTGACATCACTTATTTTATAATATATTAATTATTTTTTATATTTTATAATGTTTCGGCTTGATCTTCCGGTTGAACCTGATTGAACCGGTTGAACTTCTAAACCTCTTAACCCCTCGTTTGACCGGTTTGATGCCCAGTCCGATTTTCAGAACCATAGATTTTACGGGCCAAGCTGAATCTTGAGTCCGAATCGAGTGTGCGATACTTCTACTCTTTTTTCTTGCAAAAGACCTTTCCCTTGTTGCTCTGTTTTTCATTAGGCTGGACCATGCTCATCCCATTTTATTGTAATTTTTACATGGCAAAGAGTGTTACGTTATATTTTTTGGAGAAATTATTATTTTGGGCCTTAGATACCCAACTAAACTCAATGGTTATCTTGACCCTAAAAAAAAACACTCAATTATCAAATTTCTAGTCATTACTAAAAAAAATTGCTAAATATACATAGTAAAATATCTTTTCATGCATTTTCTATCTCATTTAAATATTGACAATTTTGATGAATATTTTTGTAATTTACCAACATATTCATCAAAATTGTAAATATTTGATAAGTTTGAAAAGAGTAATAAGTTTTAATATACATAATGGAACATTTGCTTATTTTAACTTCAAAAGAGTGTATATTATTTATAAATGTGTCGTTAAAAGTTGTGTATCTCTCATATATCATAAGAATCATTAGTTTTACTAACAATTAATCATTGTCAAGGGAGGTCGGTGTAATTTTTATAAGTTCAGAGATTTGTGTAGGGTTTTGAAAATATAGGTGTAATTTCACCAAACTTTAGAGGAGGTAAGTGTAATTTAACCAAAATTTAAATATTAGAGTAAAAATGACAACAATAATCACTAATTCACTATCATCAATTAATATATTTTTTCTCTTTCAAATAGGTAAAGATATAAAGGGATATAATAGAAAAAAAAAATATTTTTTGAAATTGTTAAAAAACCAATAAAAATTAAAAATAAAAACATTTAAAAGAAATTGTAGGGAATAGGAGTCCAAATTAAGGGTAATCAATAAAATTCCTTTTACTTATTCTGTTAACACTGACTTCCCAGATTCTATGTATTTAATTCATGTTAATATACTCCAATTCTCTGTTTCTCGATGACCTAATGCATATTCATTATTTATTGTCATCAATGGAAGGTTCTGTTGTATCCAATTCATTGACAACAAAAAACTTTATAGTACTTGTCACGAAATAATTATCACAGAGGGTTTCCGTGTTCCCGAGTACTCTCCAGTTCCGGTGGTTCCGATTTCCAAGGCGGGATGGGATACCTGCAAGGACACTCCGACGCTCAAGTCAGTCAAAGTAGTAAAAGTGTTTTGATGTATGTTTAGACTTACCTCGCTTGAATACCTAGACCCTCTATTTATAGAGCTTCCAGCATCTGTTCCCGCCTTATAGGGCAGTAGTTCGTGTGCTCCCACGATCAGCAAGCACGTTGAGTTAGTGGAGATTGAGGAGATCGTGGGGGAAATAGTTCTCTTGGACCATTGCACGTTCTCAATAGTTTTGGGCCTTCTTTACATTGGCCCAGTATTGCTTACGGGCTTATACAAGATAGCCCTATAACAGTACTGGACTAAATTTCACGTGTAGACGAGAATGATGACATTAAAAACAGAAAAATATCATAAAATCAGTGGACGACGATAATCACCAGTTGTTTTGCTTTTGCGTGAGTACCATTCCAAAGCCCAAACTACTCTACGTGGACCATCCATTGTCATCTCCTTTTTATTCATTTTGTTTTTATATAAGAAATAAGAAAGAAAAAGAAAGAGACTAGCATTTATGGATTGAGTTTGGCTATTTACACAATAAAAAATAGTCAAAACCAGCTTATATAGAGATATTTTATCATAAATATTTTATCTCACTGAAAACTAACTATTTAATGATAACTTTTTTGGGTCAAAAATTATCTAATAGACTCCTTGTCGAGTTTAACTGATTATCCATTATTAACAAAATATTTCCCTCATACATTACTTAAAATTTTTGTAAAGTGCGATAATATAAATAGATGAAATTATAAACAAATTTTATATTATTAATGTATACAAATTAAATTCTTATTAAAACTTGTAAATATATTGTTTTAGTTTAACATCGTTCAACTTTTTTTCCTTTCTTCTAAAATGCTGTTTTTTTTTCTTCTAATATATATTATTAACTCAGCAATAATGATGATATTTATAAAAAACATAAAAAGACACTTCAAATATTTCAAAAATTAAAATCTGAACTTTTGATGTTGTAATCTGGTAAAAAAAAACGCAGTATATTAATGTGGTATTATTTACTAATTATAAGATAAATAATTTATGTACACTAAAAAATCAGTCATTATATGTGATAATTTAATATTTTAAAACTATTAATTTAACTATTAATATTATATATTAATTCAATATTTTTAAAAGTTAAATTAATAATTTTAAATATTAAATTATTATGTATGGTGATTAATAATGACTAATTTTGTGATGTACACGTAATATTAATCTAATTATAATTAGTGATATTAATATGGTACATATTTTGTTGGTGTATTTGGGCGAGCATTAAATTAAATAGATGAAGAATTTATGCTGTGTGATCGAACCCAATAATGAAGCCCAGCCCTTTACACCGTTATCTCCATCATTCATGTCCATCAATTCAACCATCCCATCCCATTCCTTCTGCGCTCCATTTCCCACTTGCTAACAGTAATACCGGGTTTCCGTCTCTGTAGCTTCTTCCTCTTCTTCTTCTTCCCCTCTTCTCTTCTCTGCTCAATTCTATTCTATTCTTCTCACCGACATATCCAAATTCAACAACAAGAGTCTCTCCTTCGTGCCATGTAATTATCCCTCTTCATTCCTTCAACCTAATTCCTCTTCTCTGTTTCTCTCTTTCATTTATTCCATCAGTTAAGCTGTGACCTCTTTTGATGTGCCACTTTTCAGCTTTCGTATTCGTGTAGAATATATGTTTTGTTGCGTTTAGTTGAGATTCGCCTCTGAGGTTTTAACTATGTAGCGTATAGTTAATGTTTTATTCTCTGAGATGATCTGTTATTTGCTGGAATTTCACTTTTCAAATCTGATACTGGCTTGTTTGTATTCTGTATTTTGTGATGGCGTTTGTTTGATTTTATTGGCAGATTGATGTAGCATATTGTGAATAGGTTATGATGTTAGTTGCTGATTTATTTTCGGTGGATATGGAACTACGTGTGATTGAATGAAGTTAAAACTTGAAACTACGCTATGGATGAAGAATTGGTTGGTGGGGAAACCCACTTTGAGGTTGCCGAGGATTCACAGCGCCAGAGCAGAGAGAATGACTATGCACCCAACACAAAAATCTTAAAATCTCAAGAAACCCTTATAGCTGCTAAGGAGGGATACGATGACATTCGACAAGGAAAAGGTGTTGCAGAAGCCATAAGCCACGCTGATACATCACATCATCCGCATGAAAGCTTCTTTATGGATGGTGCTGGTGTCATGGTTGAAGAATTGACTGTGAAAAGTTACAATGGTTCTAGCTTAGATATCGGTACATCGAACAACCGGCAGCAAATGTATAACAGGCAGAACCAGTGGCAGAGTCTTTATCAGGTAGCGAGTGGTTCAGGAGTTGGAAGTTCATTAAGTGATATTGGGCACAGAAGCAGTGTTCAGACTACATCTAGTGCTAGGGAGGATGTTGGATCCACATCGTTCCCGGAGCTATTGGCTAGAAAATCACTCAGTGATGGCCAGAGCAATGTCATGGAACAATTGGCAGCTCCTGAAAATAAAGAGAGTGCGGCCGACATTCATGGACGAGTGCGGACAAAAATCATATCCAAATCAGGGTTTGCTGAGTATTTTATTAAAAATACATTGAAGGGTAAGGGTATTGTACGTAAAGCTCCATCTTCTGATGGATTCCGCATTCAATCTAGGGATAAAAGTCAGATGAAGATTGGCAACGATACAGATCAGAGTCAAATGAAGACTGCCATTGGTACTGATCAAAATCTGGAGATGACTGGCTGTGGTACTCAGTGGAACTCTAACACATCAGTGAGCTATGGTTCCATAACTGCCAAGTGTCCTTCTTATAGCGGTGCTGTGTCTAGATCAGCTGGGTTAGACTGTGATGGTGTGACTTTGAGGGAATGGTTGAAATCTGGGCACCGCAGAGCAAGCAAACTGGAGTCTTTGAATATTTTTAGAAAGATTGTGGAATTGGTGGATGACTCTCACTCTAAGGGAGTTGCATTGAATAACTTGTGTCCATCTTATATAAAATTGTTACCATCAAACCAGATCATGCTCCTTGGGTTACCGATACAAAAACAGATGTTAGATAGTGTTGTAAATTCTGAATCTGAAGTTCTTCAAGTAGATAATTCTTTTGGTAGAAAAAGATTGTCAGAGCAAGTAGTGTTTCCTTCTCTTGATATGGGGTTTAAGAAACAAAAATTTAATGACAGTGTGAGAGTTTCTGGGAGTGACTCAGGTCTTGGAACTGCTAGTCATAGGAAAGTACGTACAGTTGGATCACAAGATTATTGCAATGAATATGAAGAAGGTATCCAATTTTCCAAATATAATATTGGGAGAATCCCACGTGTATCCAATGCAGGTCAATTGCCATTAACTTCTTCATGTGAACGATTGGAAGATAAGTGGTATTCAAGTCCGGAGGGAGGTTGCACAATGTCATCCAATATCTATTGCCTAGGTGTCCTCCTTTTTGAGGTGAGTAGACTGGCTGATGATGCCCCTCTTCACAATTTGAATGCAATTTTCATATGTTCTTTTATTATGCTTAATCACTTAATGAGTGCATCATACCATTATCTATATTAAAAACATTTTGAATGATCTTACATTATTTCAATAGATATTATTATCAATAAATTCTTATTGGATCAGTTTCATAGCCTAGTAAACATCAAGTCAACAGCTGATTGTCTTTAGGTTAATTCTTTCAGCTACTTGGCCATTTCGACTCTGAAAGAGCCCATATTGCAGCAATGATTGATCTTCATAATAGGATTCTTCCTCCAGTTTTCCTATCAGAAAATTTTAAGGAAGCTGGATATTGTCTTTGGCTGCTGCATCCTGATCCATCGTCACGTCCAACAACAAGGTAATACCACCATCTTGTCTATATCACTGTTAAGCTCACTTTCAGTTCATAGAGGGGTCAACCATTGCATGATATTTGTGATCATTAGGCTCAACAAATTTTCTCATGTGTCATCATTAGGGTAATTTTAGTTAAAATGCTGCTGCTATTTCTTGAAATATGGAGGATCACAAACCTGAGTTGGGTAGAATTGATATGATTCCCTAAAGTTATAACTTCTGTTGCATGACAGGGAAATCCTACAATCTGAAGTGATTAATGGATTGCAGGAGTTGTATAGTGAGGAACTGTCATCAAGTATTGAGCAAGATGATGCAGAATCAGAATTGTTATTGCATTTCCTCGTCTCAATGAAAGAGCAGAAACAGAAGGATGCCTCCAAATTGACAGAAGAAATCAGGTGGTTGGAATCAGATATTGAAGAGGTTGAGAGGAGGCATGGTTCACAAAATTCCTTGGTTTCTTCTGCCTCACTGAATGATTACTCTTGTCAAAAGGAGATTAAAGGGGGAACTTTGAGTTTAGAAATGCTACCCTCATTACCCCGCATTTCTAATGCAGATGAATTGAGATTGTTGAGAAACATGCGTCATCTCGAAAGTGCTTACTTTTCCATGAGATCCAAAGTTCAGCCCTTTGAAACAGATGATACAGCTCACCCTGACAAAGATATACTAAAATATCGTGAGAACTGGTATTTGACTCAAAAAGGCGAGGAACAACATGGGAGGAAAGATACTTTAGGAACCTTCTTTGATGGTTTGTGCAAATATGCACGTTATAGCAAATTTGAAGTACGAGGTGTACTAAGAAATGCAGATTTTAACAATCTTGCCAATGTAATATGCTCTCTGAGCTTTGATCGGGATGAAGACTACTTTGCTTCTGCTGGGATATCCAAGAAAATAAAAATTTTCGATTTTAATGCACTTTGCAATGACTCTGTTGATATCCATTATCCTGTTGTTGAGATGTCGAACAGTTCAAAGCTCAGCTGTGTTTGCTGGAATAACTATATCAAGAACTATCTTGCCTCCACAGACTATGATGGTGTAGTTAAGGTACGTTCTATACATGAGATGAGACACCATTTTAATTATTGGTTTATCATAGGAAGACATATTTTGCTGCATCCATCAGTTACTTACATGACGTATGATTATTTAGCATCAAATAGAGATTAGTGGGTGTTGTTTGTTTACTTAATGATATGTATTAAGAAGCATTCACATGCCTATAATTAACAGTTTAAACTTTTGAAAAAATGACTTATTACACTTAAAAATGAAAAAAGGCTTGGATTCATGATGTTGTATAATTGGATACATTTGTAGTTATGGGATGCTAGTACAGGTCAAGAGTTTTCTCAATTCATCGAACATGAAAAGAGGGCTTGGTCTGTTGACTTTTCTCCAGTCTGCCCTACAAAATTAGCCAGTGGAAGTGATGATTGTTCTGTCAAGCTGTGGAACATCAATGAGGTAAACCTTCTCTATTGCATGCATGCAAACATGTGGATATGGAGATGTTGCTTGATGGTAAATCAATAATTAGAGACACAATGTAATTGAATGTTACTCTCTGAGCTTTTACTGCATTTATGACCTACAAAGCAGCATGAGTATCAAAACTTATCATATTCAATGTTCATAACCATCACAGTCATGATTTGCAAATCCCCCCTCCCCCCTCCTCCCCCTCTCTTAAAAATAGGAATCCTTGATCATCATATGAGCCTTCTGTTTCCATATCAGGATTCTGGAAGATACTAGATCTAAATAAATTCAGATTTTGCTTTTCCAATTATATGGAGAAATCTGCCTGGTTAAATTGTCTCCACTTAATTTCTCAAAATGGATAATTTGACTGAAAACCATTTTGTTCATGGGCAGGGGAGCTGATATGAATGATCATCACTTTCTAGATTGTATGTATAAAATTTGCATCACATTATTTCTTCACATAGCTCAACCTACTGCAAATTATTACTAGATATTTTCTCCCCAAAAATATTTTATGATGAGCTAATTTAAGACTATTATTTTTTCAGAGAAACAGTTTAGGTACAATCAGGAACGTTGCTAATGTCTGCTGTGTTCAATTCTCTGCTCATTCTTCTCATTTGCTGGCCTTTGGATCTGCCGATTACTCAACATATTGCTATGATCTTCGAAATCTTAGAAGTCCCTGGTGTGTATTGTCTGGCCATCGTAAAGCTGTAAGCTATGTCAAATTCTTAGACTCTGAAACACTTGTTTCTGCATCTACCGATAATACATTAAAGATCTGGGATCTTAATAAAACCTCGCCTGTGGATCCTTCTGCTGCTGCTTGCAGCCTAACACTGTCAGGACATACTAATGAGAAGGTTTGTTCGATATTTACAGCATTGAATCAAATTTATTTTATTCGGAAATATTTAAGGCCTGTTTGTTGCAACCTTTGAAAGTTCCTTCTGTAACAGAAATAGAAAAAGAAAAGCTGTGGTGTTACATAATTGGTTGGTGATCTGAGTAGAAAAGTTAAATTTATGTTATCCAGATTGTCTCTGGTTGAAAGCATTTTGTTTCACTGCAATAATGAACAACTCGTGTCTCTGAATGTCAAAATTTTGACATGTTTTTGTAATGAAGTACACCCTTGTCAACTGAACTCTTCTACCTCTTGCATTGACAGAATTTTGTGGGTTTATCAATTGCTGATGGATACATTGCATGTGGTTCAGAAACAAATGAGGTATATATTTTAGTTTCTTGTAGCAAATTTATTCGTTTGGTTTAAGTTATTAAAAATGCTCAATTAGTAATTTCAGTAAATTGTACTTGTGTTGTACTTGTTTATGCACCTGTTTTGAGATTATATCTGCTTTTTTCATTGCTATATTTAAATTTGTAATTAACTAATTATATATATTGGTGGTAGCATGACACCCATTTTTTCTTGCAGGTTTACTCCTACTATAGATCGCTTCCCATGCCAATCACTTCGCACAAGTTCGGGTCCATTGATCCGATTTCCGGTAAAGACACCGATGATGACAATGGTCAGTTTGTTTCAAGCGTGTGCTGGAGAGGGAAATCAGACATGCTTATTGCAGCAAATTCAAGTGGATGTATAAAAGTGTTACAGATGATTTAAAGGAAAATTAGCCCTTGATGCTTGCTCCGAATACACTTCTATGAATTCCTGCAGTTTTGTCCATCCCACACTAGCCAATGCCCTCAATTTGTAAGGAGGGTATCCAAAATTCTTTCAGCATCTTGAAGGGATTGATTTTCACCATAATTAAATGGAGAAGTGAACTTGCAATCAAAAGTACCCATCTCTTTTTGAAGTTGGATTCATCCTGATGAGTGAGCAAGCACTGTGTTAAACCCGGAAGAATGTCACATTGTTGTTAAATGGGAAAGGCCTGTTAAATATTGTAGGATCATTCTGAGAAGCAGATTCAATATGAAAGAGGGATCAATCAAGACTTTTGGAATGCCAGGTGCTAAAGTTGCTTCTCAGCTCAAGAATGTGTACCCTGTATATCTCTGCAAACTGTTTTTTGGGCCTATTGTAAATTGTGTTGCAGTCCTTTTCAGCTTTTTAGGAAGAGAAAATTGCTTATTGTAACACAAAGCCGCTTCATAACCATGAAAGGAAAGCCACCTTTCAGAGTTTCAATTGTATTTGTAATCCAACCCTTACCCCCTTCCCTTGCGGCACCTCACCTCCAATGATTGTATATATTAGAGTGGCAGAGACATACATCATGATGATGATATCTCACATAGAAAAGAAAAGAAAAGAAAAAAAAAAGTCTATTCTTAAGATCTATAATTATTTTAATCCAGTACATCTGTAATTTTTTTCAAACCATTAGTTAATGTTAATTTTGATTTTTCTTTAACTTTCAATTAAAGGAGTAGCTTTCAAAACAGGTTTTATTATAAGGCGTAAATCACTTTATACTATAGTACGTGCATTTCCTTTGCTTCGCATGGGGCATAGTCAAGAGAGTGAAGCGAATCAGGGAATCGGGCAATGAGAGTTGACATATTTAATTTAATTTTTTATCATGATAGACATGATTTGAGTTTAAATTTTAAGAAAATTTTTTGTGAACTATTCATAAATTTTATTATGAGATTGGTGGCTTGTTCTAATTTTTATAAAGGGATGTATTTCTCTGGTTAATGCAAAGAATCATAAATAGAAGTGAAGTTAAATTGAGAAAGACTGAGAAAAAGTGAAAAAAAAAAAACAGAGGAAAAAATAGAAGCAACAGGGGAGGCAATATGCCAATATTACATTATGACAGAAAACTTACTCATCCACCCAAAATTCAATTGCTAGATTCTACATTCCTAGAACAAAGAAAATATCTGCAAGAGAGCAAACAATACACCCATGCACAAAAACTCTGCTTCTAACCTTAGCATAAAAGATATACATCCTGTATTTCCCACTTTTACCCAAGTGCCCAAACAAAACAATTTTGTTTTTGGCTAAATAAATCAAATTATATAATACAAAATGGTCTTAAGGGGACTAGTACGGTCCTAAGAATTTTTATTTTTTTACTTAGGATCTCCTAGTGGAGCTAAGGGGGAATGGGGAATGGGATGGGCATGTGGGGATCGAACCCCTGACCCTGCACTCAAACCTCTTAGTCACTTGGACCAAGGGAAATGCCAGTTGAGCTACACCTCATTGGCATTGTCCAATGACACGCTGCAAAGTCTGAAAGCCCAATGGGCCTAACTTGATTTATTAATCTGAGATATGACCACATGTTCTTCTTGTAGTATATGGGCTCAACGGGCTCATTGCAAATGGGGACATGCTTTCTCTTTTGGTCTTAGAACAGCTATCCTCGGAATCCGAGGAGTGCCCACTTGTTCTTGTTTTTGTAATTCCTCTCCTCATCATGTATGGGTGAAAGGGACTCAAAGCCAATGGTGATAATGTCCCTCTTGTCACCTTATCCAGATCCGGGACATTACCACAACTTCTCTTTCTGCACGAGCTCGAAGATGACAATAGCTTCCTCTGCATAAGGGAGCTAGTGGAATCATGTCTCTGTAGTCTCCCTGGGCTCATAAGAGGAGAGTTCATTGTGCGTTGGTTCTGTTTAAACTTCAAAATGGGCTTTAAAATGGGTTTCGAATCCGAAACATGGGCCTCAAACTTTTTCCTCCTTGTTAAGCTCAAAGGAAAGGTTCGTGATGGCGATTGACCCTCTCTGATGATCTTGGAGTTGTTTCTGTCAGACTCTCTCACATTTGTTATTGATCTTCTTCTACCTGGGCTCAGAGGGGTTGTTGCATGTAACGGCAAATTCACCTTATTCACCCTCGAGGGGCGTGTTGGTAATGATTTTGCTGTTTGCAATTTTCCCCCTCCTGTTTAAACAAAGTTAATGTGTAATATGTCATGCATAATATAAAAATAATCAAAACAGCTAATATATTGTGCACAATATGTAATATAAATTGTACATATTATATTATATATATTGTGTACAACATAAAGTTACTTTGGCTAGTTTGTTATGCATATAATACACAACATGTTAACAATTTTTAGGTGATCTTTTTTTATTCTACAACAAATATTTTCCAAAAATATAATATTAACATCGTCTTATATCAATTTCAACTAAGCTTTTCAAAACAAAACAAAAAAGCAGAAAAGATGCATGGCAAGAGGAAACTAACCTTGGTCTTTCTTGGGCTTATCTTGCTTTGTTGATGGTATCTGTATTCTTACGTGCTTCTTTGGTGGAGCTTCGGGATAAATAGATTGTGCATCACCACTAACTGACTTTGAGTATGGAATAAGTGGGAATGGATCTTCCATTGTGGACACATCGTCGAAGTTATTGTCATCTCTACATACTGATAATATGTTTTGCTCTTCATTTTCCTCCTTAGTACGTACTGAAAGCTCATCCTTTATTGGCTCGCTATTCTTATCTTTTATTGTATTCATGAGACTTATCTTCCCTTTCTCCATTATCTTATAAGCAAACATTTCATACGGTATTTGTGATACTTCTGAAGTGTAATTAGGTGCACTTTCCATTGGTAAACCCTTAAGGAACATTGCTTCTATGTCACAACATTCAACAGGTGGAGATTGAAGCTCAAGCTGGTTGAGCTCAGGGTTGATCATATAGTACTCTGTGTTTGTGGAAAGCAATTTCTTGGTGTATCGCAAAATTCTGCATATAGATGAGAAATTAGGACGTTGGGAAGGCTCTGTTTGCCAACACTTCTTGATCAAACTCACAATGTATTTTGGAGAACTGTATGGAAAAAGAGGTCTTTCCCCTGCTTTTATTTTCTGGTATGTTCTCTCCCCTTGAAGGTGGTTATCTTCAAAAGGAACTTTCCCTGTAAGCAATTCAAAGCATATCATCCCAAAGCTATATGCATCTGCTTTCTCTGTGTACTTGTAAGAATTATTCCCCTTTTGTTCCATCTCACTGAGAACTTCGGGAGCATACCAAATTGCAGGATTGAGCTCCTCACTAATAGGATTATGCGTCGGTGTGTTTTGCGTGGCGTCTCTGTTATTCCTGGAAGAAGAAAGGCCAAAGCCTGAAACCTTGGCCAGGAAGTAACCTTCTTGGGAGTTCCTTGCTTTGAGTAGGATGTTACAAGGATGAAGGTCTCCATGGTAAATTTTTTTGGAGTGAAGGTACTCCATGCCTCTTGCAATTTGAAGCATGAGGTCCACCACAACAGGAATAGAGAACAAAACCTGTCTCCTTGGGCTACTATTCTCCTTCATGTAACTCCACAAGTCCTTGCTCATCAACTCCATCACAAGATTAAACTCCTTCTTCTCATCATCATAAAACCCACACAAGTATTGCAAGATGTTAGGGTGAGAAAGAGACAGCAGAGTAGATATCTCAGCTTCATGTGCTTGCCTTTCTCCAAAGAAGTACCTCAATGCAAAGCTCTGTCCAAGCCACATGATTTCTTTATACTCCTTACCTTTTCCTAATCTGCGCCTTACTTGGTAATCCTTAGCTCCCAATAGCACCGAAACTGGGGAAAGTTCCTTGCATGTTTTGTCAGATCCACTTAGTAGATTCTTCAGAAGCATATCAGCAAATCGTTGCTCATTCTTTGTGAAATTGATCTTATTCTTAGAATCTCTCTTTTCCTTGAGTGATTCAATGAGCCTCCACCTATCTTCCCTCCATGCACTCTCTAACTGCTTGCAGATCTCGCGAGGGACTAAATATTGCTTCCCGAATCTCCATTGGAAAAGCTTAGGATCATTCCATTCCATGTCATACTTCCTTGACACCATCACCTTCTTCTTCTCCTTCTCGTCCTCATCAAGCCCCGAAACCTCACCGGCATTTTCTATTGCCTCAATCACAGCAGGGAAATAGCATAGCAAGTTGTGGACGTGGAACTCGACGCAGTCATTGTTCTGTGATAGTGTCATGGCTTTTCCACACCATTCCTTGGAATCCAAGCAATTCTTTATGTAGAGTTCACCTTCCTTAAAAACTCTGCACAGCTCCTTCAAAGGGAATTCGAGAGGCTTCCATTTGGTGCTTCTCTCCTCTAGCTTGAGATTTTGTCTGATCTCATCTGCAATTGTGTCAAAGGCCAAGCTGAATATGTCAAGGATCAAAGAGCATTGGCGTTGGTTGATTTGAATTTCGTCGCGCAGAACCATAAGAGCTTTTAGGCTCCCAAGAACCTCTCCAATGTGCCGGTACTGTTCCATTCCGGCTAATTATACTATGCACACCTGAAATGGAATGAAAAAGGTTGTGATGAAAACCAAAATCTAACAAATGAGAACAGAACAAAGCTTCAAAATTCAGAAAATTATTGGTCAAACATGATACATGATGATGTGTTTTAATCCAACATGCTCAACCAAAATAAGAATTAGAAAGAACATGACATCATGAACATTAAAAATACCTTATTTCTAGTGGAAAATCACTTCTTTTTTTTTAAAAATTTTGTATGACAAATTCCAAAAAGATGTCTCAATGAAGCCCTCTTGGAACCTCAAAGAGACCACACCAAATTGTGGCCAATCCAAGGAAGGAAAAGAATCAAAAGAATGAAACCACAAAGTGAAGCCACTTTGGGAGGTAAGAAAGCAAATCCAACAATGTAGGGACAATGATATCTTTTGTTTTTCTTTTCTCTTCGATTCCTTCTTGTTTATTTGGTTATTAGCAACATGGTTACAAGGTGGGATGATGATACAATCGATGAGTATAATTTTCTAAGATATAACGAAAAAAATTGACAAAAAACATTTAAGATAAAAGGTATAAACGGAAACTCTGAGGCGCAGGTATGAGAGTATATAGATTACTGCATCTGTAATATAATGTTGGTCCCAGTCAAGGATTCAAGTAGAAGAAACAGTATCTTTTTTTCCCTCCATCTATCTTCTTCTTCTTCTTCTTCCTCCTTACCTGGCTCAGAGTTTCCGTATGGAGAATGCAAATGGTTGTTGCGATTTTTTTCCTCTTCCGTCCTTTTTGGATTCTGTTATTTGTTCCCGTGAGTTTCGTTTTGCAATTGCCACATTTGTCTATATATGAAACTTTGTTAGTAAATGCCAAGAAATCCTCATTGATGAGCGTTTTTAGAGATGTTGAAGATCAATGTATGTTATTGTTTCAATCAAAGTAACTTGGTAACAATTAATAGGTCACACTTATATCATTATTCCCTCATTCAATATGTATACCTTGGTCTCTTAAATAAATAACACTAATAGTGGGAAATCTAGAATTTGAGATTTGACCTTTGTATAGTCCAAAGTGACTCGAAAGTCGAAACTCATTTCTTTTTATAAATAATGTTGTTGTAATGTCTTCAATATATAGAGCACTATTTACTTTACTTTGAATATTTGAATATGCTATAATAAAATATGTCTTATCATTTTTATTAAATTTTTAACACAATATGTGTCATCATTCTTTTATGGGTTTTGCTAACAAGAACACTGGTTAAGAAAGCAAAACCGTTCTTTTATTTATTTTTAACAGATTAGTGTAAAAAACAGTTTCCAATAAATTATAATTATTATATGCTATCAATCAAACTCAATTGTTTAAATTGCCTGCACGTTTTCAATATTTATAGGTTATTTTCTTAGATTTATTTACTCATTATTCTGCCTTTAATATGATCGTGTCGTTAATTATTTTTGTCAAACAATTAAAACATGGACAATGTCTCAAACTCTTTTTATGAAGTATATAAATAATCGCTATGTCCATATTTACCCGTGTTTATGCAAGCACACATACACTTTACTAGAAAATATGTTATTTAAATAGTAAAAAAAGTAGGTGCATGTATAATAAGAGGGTGATATTCATTTTATTTATTATCTCATTGAATAATTATAAAATAAATATTTTGAAAGAATAAGAAGGTTAAAATGGTCTGGTTATCGGTGTTCCCAACAGTGATATAAGTAGTATGCCAATGCACAAAATCAGAAAATTTTTTAAGGTAAAGATATGAGTGTAAAAGAGACATATGATTTTACTTTGTTATGGATTGATCAATGATTTAAAGACATAAGGAGGGATGACATGTATGAGACTCTTTCATGCAATATGAGAGCATATGTTTATGAGATACTTGGAGTGGTTTTGTTGCTGCTGTAGCAAGTTAGGGACTTGCTCATCCAAAGTTCATGAGTTCAATGGATTGGTGTCTCTAGGTATATATGCATTCATGAGTTTATTGGATTTGTGCTGAGTGGAGCTTGGTTGTGGTGGTTGTGGTGTATTGATGATACATGTATTGCAAAACACATTATTTTGTTTTATGTTTTATTTTATTGCTAAGTCGTCTAGTATTATATGGTGGTGTGCTATTATTCTTGGCATCAGTATTTTTTCTCCTTATTAGGTTAGTTCATCCTAGGTTAGGGAGTTTTTAACGAGACTTGTTCCTTGAGTGTTTCTGCATGTACCATTTTACCCAATTGTCAAAAACAATATTTGAACAATATCTAGTACAATGGACTTAAATTTCCTAATCACCTGTATTTCTACTTAGTCCCACCTAAAAAAATTTGTAGACAATAACTAAACCTAAAGCAGCCAAACAAAATGGTGGTTAACACTTTAACTTGAACACCCATTTTTTCATATGTAAATTACATAATCCCATTGTGAGGCGGTTTAACACTATGGCTGCATTTGTTTGTTTACAGCACATAAAATACAATACAATACATAAATAATACAGGTACAAAAAATACACATACACAAAATTTTTTGTATTATATATTGTGTTTAATTTTATGTACAAGACACATTTAATTTATGTATTTGTTTACTCGTTCTTTATTTGTTTTCATGGACAAGACAATTAATTATTATGAAAAGTAAAAAATGTCCCTATTTTAAATTTAAAAAAAAAAACAAAAAGTAAATTCAGAATATTGTCTAAACCTAACCCTCTCTATTCCCCCAACCTTTGTTCTTTCCAACCTCTTCCCCTCCCTCCGCCTCCCTCTCTCCGTCCAATCTCACTCCTCCTCCGCCGCCACCACCACTGCCGCAGGCGACTCCGGCGATTACTCCCATCGTTGTCCACCATTCTCATCCGGCACCTGCTTCGTCCCCGCGCAGCAGCCACAGAGTCCGACGCTTGATTTCACCCAACCTGAAATCCATGGAGCTGGAGTTATCCAAGGAAACCTTCAGCGTGTCTTCTAACTCGGCGTTCATGTCCTCCGCCATTAGCGACGACGGAAGCATCTCCAACGGCAAGCTCGGATCCTCGATCTTCCTCGCTCCGGCCGCAACTCCTGCGGTTTTCGGCGGAAAGTCGCCGCTGTCGTCTGCTTCGACCAAGAAACGGTGCCATGACCACCGCGAGCACTCCGACGACGTCTCCGGGAAGCACTCCGGCTCCTTAGTCGCGCGCTCTCTCTCTCTCTCCTCCTCCTCTGTTCTCCGCTTCTATACCAGATATGTTCTTGTTCTTTAGGGAACATTCTCAGATCTGGGACCTCCTCTTTTGTCTCTCTCCTTATCCGCATTTTTTAAGCTCTCAGCTTCTCCGGCGAGGCGGCGGCGGTGGTTGTGTGTATGGTGGTGACAGTTGGGATGAGTGTGAGTGAGTTTGAAATGTTAAGAGCAAAATGAGATTAATGCAGAAAAGGTAGGGACACATTAGTCACAATATTTTCATTAAGTTTCTATATTTAGATTTTTGTATTTGTGTATCCATTTTAAATGTGGACAGCAAATACACAAAATTTTGTGTATGTGTATTTGTATTTCTATAACTGTATCTAAATCAAACACTCTACATGTTATTTTTGTCTATGTCCCTATACATGTAATCAAACACAGCCTATGTGTATTGGAGTTCTTTATATTGAATTTAAATGAAAAATCAATTTGATTTAAATACTACTTTTTTAATGCCTCAAATTATATTAATTTAATTTTAGAATAAATATCCAATTACGAATATGCCTTTAAAGAAATTTTCGTAAAATAATATAGTTTTATAAAAGCATAAATCTACCCCATATATAATTCTTGAAGATCAGATATAAATTATTGAATAACATACTTTCCTTATAAAATTGATCAATAAAATCTTACTACTCCTCCATCTTATTAATTGTTCAATTTCAAATGCATATAAAGATTAAGGAATAAATTTTAAAAGAAAAACTAATAAGTATATTTTTAGTATTTTACAATATTATTCCTAATACTAATTACTTTTCTTATTAACTATTCTATTTGACAGCTTTTTCTCTTACACTTAATATTAAATTTTTAAATTATAATATGTACAATTGAAAATGCACTGATGGAGTAATAGAATTGCATAATCACTAATCACATGGAATATTATTTGTCACAATGATGTCATTTGTTTTTTTCCCACAAACATAAAAGACTTTATAACGTCCTATTCTCCTTCATGTCTCTTCCACCCCATTGGAGTTATAAGCTTATAGGCCATAGCACCTTGATGAGTGATGAAATTTGTTCTAAAATGGTGTCATTTTCATTGTAGTCAGCAAAATTGTGACACATCGTGTGATTTCATTCATAGAGGGACTATGATATGTGTCTACTATTTTCGTTTCTGAAGGACACAAGATGAGTTTTTTTTAGGCTAAATTGTCTAACAAGAAAATTTTGTGAGAAAATATTGGGTATTCATTCTTAATTTCAACTTTGAATCCAATCTTATCGTAAATGACGGTTTCGGGAAAAAATAATTAAGTTTCACATTGTTATTTTCCGTCGAATTTTTTATTAAAAAACAAAAAGTAGCATAGAATGATCGATAACAACTATAAAAAGCTATTTAACAAATGAAGCTGGAATTATATATTATTATATATTATAATGATATAAGATATTGAAAGATATATTCATAATAAAATGAGATTGAATAAATATCTTAAAAATAAAAGTTTTCATTTTCATATAAGAACATTGTTAGAGGTACAATAAAAAATCAGTCAAACCAGCAAACAAATAAGAATTTGGACCATAATCATCCGGCCAGCCCATTAAAAATATATTCATGATTAAAATGTTATTTGGGTCATAAAATGTTAAATGAGCTTTATTGACTGTTTTGACTAGTTTTTTATTGTTCCCCAAGGCTGCGTTTGTTTTCTCTGACTCTGGAGTCAGAGTCACAGAGTCAGAGAAATAGTGACTTCGTAAGCTGTTTGATTTTGGAGTCAGAGTCAGGGAGTCACGGAGTCAGAGTGACCCAATGAACAAAATTTCACTATTTTTGTTCACTCCAAAAGTGGAGTCACTGGGTCACTATGGCAGAGACATGGAGTCAGCAGGGGATTTAATGATTTTTTTTTCCAATTATACCCTTATTTTTTTTTTCAAAATTCCAATTCTATCCATGCCCACCCTAACCATCAATTCCTTCGTCATTTCACACTAACTGGAAATCTCCTCATTGCTGTGCTAGGTTTGTGCTCCATCGTTCTTGTTCTTCATCGTTTCTCCACCGCCGTCCTTAGCTCGCGTCGTCGGTCTTCGTCCGGTGCGGCTCATCTCTCCTCTGCTCGCGTCGGTCTTCGTCCAGTGCGGCTCATCTCTCCTCTGCTCGTATCGGTCTTCGTCCGATGCGGCTTCTCGAGTGCTCCTCTGTGAATCTCTTCCCAAAACTTTTGAAACATAGTTCCTAATTCTAATCCCTAGTCCCTAATTTTTGAAACCATATCCCCAATTTCGAAATCCTTGTCTCAAATATGAAATGCCAGCCCCAAATTATGAAACCATATCCCCAATTTTGAACCCTAGAAAGTTATAAACCCAATCCCTAAATTTTGAAACCGTGTCCCCAAATTCAAAACCCTAGCCCCCAAATTTTGAAATCATTTCCTTAATTTTGAAACTCTCTGCCCAAATGTGAAATCATTATTCATTATTCATTATTCGACCAATAAAAATGAAAATGGGAGCATGACTGGACTGTTTTTCTTATTCAGGGGTAATCAATGGTAATTTTGGTAGTGACTCAGGAGTTTGTCTTACCAAAACAAACATGAAACAAGTCACTGATGACTCCGACTATGATGATTTATCAAACAAGAAATAGACTGACTCTGACACCAGAACAATGACTACAATGACTCTGACTCTGGTGACTCCACTGACTCTGACTCCGGAGTCAGAGAAAACAAACGCAGCCCAAGCATTTGTGTTTATACAATAATAATGTAAAAGTATTTTACATTTTCATCCAATCAAAACACTCTGTTTGTATGACTTTTTAGATAATGAGAGAAAAAACATAATCATACATAACACATGATTAGATAACTATGTAAAAAAGTTATACTCTGGATGAATGAAAATTAAATTCTAAAAATAAATTAAAAATTGTTTATGGTTTCATATTTTTCACATTTAGTTTTACTTAAATAATCATATTAATTAACTTGTGATATAAAATAGAATAGATATCATAGTTGTAAAACCCGGTTCGGCCCGACTGGTTCGACCGTGAACCGGGCATGTGACCGAACCGAACCTCTAGTTGGATCGGACAAGTATCAGAACCGGTGAGAAACGGTTCGACTCGGCCGGTTTTGAGCAAAACCGGTGACCCGGTCGGTTTTGATGACCCGGACCGGGTCATACATTTTTTTTAAATTAACTCAATTACCATCCAGGTCCATTTACCCGCAGCCCAGCCCAACCCATACGGCATACCCCTACCAAATTAAAGTCCAAATAAAACACTAAATCCCTTGCAAGACCACCAAATCCCATATGGCATCACCCAAACACTCACCCCTACCCATCCCAACATCTGTGGAACCCAGAAGCATCCGGACCAGCCACCGTATCGCGTCGTCGCCGTCCCTCGCTCTCCCTCGCGGACTCGCTGTATTTTGTTCTCCCTCGACTTGTTGCGCCGTCCCGAGCCGTCCCGAGCCTGTGCCGTTCGGAGCCCGTGCTTTCCCTCGTCGTCCACAGCCGGCGCCGTCCCAAGCTCCCTCGCTCTCCTTTGAGTTCGCACAACAACACCACTTTTTCGGCTTCCCTCCCTCGCATCGCACACCACCACCACTCAGAGGTAAGAACCACCACCACCTCTTCTTGCTGCCGCTTTTTCTTGTTCATCCTCGGAGGTTGCTGCTTCATCCACGGTGGGCGATGGTTGCTGCATCTCTTCTTCTCTTGGTGGCTGTTGCTGCTTCTTCTTCAAGACTTCAATTTTGCATTTTTTTAATTTTTTTAAAACATAGTGTGTTTGAGATTAAATGTATAATAATTGATAAGTTAATTTTAATTTGTATTTTGAACTGTTGTTGAGAATTAAAATATGAAATATGGATTATATTGCTAAGTTCCACAAATTGAAAATGATTCATTGACTCCTTGGGCATAATGTGAAGATATTGAATTTGTGTTTTGTAGTGAACTTTTGGTCTTTTGTATTTTATTTTGTATTTTGTGGTGTTATGAGCTTATGACTTATGATAAGGCTATGTAATATGCACGGTAAACTTTATTTATTTTACTATGTTGAATTTGTTAATTGTGGTAGTTATATAAGTATATTTTGGTATTTGAAAATTTATGAATAATTTATGATTTTTTATGAGTTTATATATATATTTTAATTTTTTAATATATATAATTATTAAAATATATTTAATAGATCGATTTAACTACCAACCGGTAGAATCATTGATCTACTGGTTGAATCATTGACCAAGTTACCGGGTCGAGTTTTACAACTATGACAGATATCTTTGAAGGGAGGAAAGAGGCAAATGGCGCCAAAGGGGGAAAAGAGTGCGACAGAGTGTCAGCGGGAATCCAAACCAAAGTGTGGGCAAATCACATGGGGGGGTTACTGCCTCACCGAAGCATGCGCCTGGACCCACCCACCCCACTCACTATATGGCAGGCATTACCGGCTTCACCGGTTGCCCCTCCGCTTCTGTCTCCCCATTCTCCTCCGCTTTTTCGTAACGGCCCCTTTTATATATATAACTGAGGCGCCGCTCCTCATTGCTCCTCCTCCCACACACAAATCTCTCTCTCTGCACTCTCGCGTTTTCAGTTGCACAGTGCAGAGAGAACATGGCCGCTCCCAAATTTTCATTCGGTTTCGGTGTTGTGGCCTTCGTCGCCACTCTCATCCTCTCTCTTTTCGCTCCCGTAGCTGTCCGCGCCCAATCCCTAGCTCCAGCACCTGCTCCTTCCAGCGACGGTAATTAACTAACTAACTATTCCTCTCTTTTTTTTTTTCAGATCTAAGAATTATACTTTCAATCCATTACGCCTTTGCTTCTTTGGCAGATCTGAATGCATTCGCACAATCACACACACAATCAAATTAATCGCAGTGTTAATCTGTCTTTATTTGCTAGGATTTAATCATTTTCTCTAAAATGTGATTGTGCTTTGTGCACATTTCGTTACTGTTAGGGATGACGATTGATCAAGGGATTGCGTGCGTGCTGATGTTGTTGGCTCTGGTGCTCACTTACATAATCCACTCCGCTGACCTCTCATCCACCATCTGAAATCTTCCATTATTAAAATGCAGAGTGTTGGTGTTTTGAGTTGAGAGAGGGTAGTGTTATTATGTTTACTAGTAGTATGGTTAGTATTAGGATAGAGTTTTAGTTAGAACAACAACATTATGGAGGTTAATTTGTCTATGAATTTTTTGTGCTGTGATTTTTTCTGGCTTCTTGTTGGTACTCCTGTTGCATTCAAGTTGGCGATAGCACATTAGACAATTCCGTCAATGTTTTCTTCTTACTGATGATATATATAAATTTCTCTTGTTAATTTGTGAGTTTTAGCATCGCTAATTTGAATTTTTGAAACGTACCAAAAAGGAGTTTTCGGGTCCGACCCATGCCTGGTATTTTCTCTCTGCAACACGCATCAATTTGTCAACTTATGAGCTGAGTAACTGACTCTCAGGTAACATTTTAGACATTTTATGAGTCTCACCGTTTTTATTATTTTTTTTTTATCTCATTTTTTCTTCAACTTTTTTTCTTTATATTTTAGATCTCCAATCCAATGATTAAAAAAAAATTCTCTATTTACATTTTCTTTATACTCTTTTTTTCACTTCTCTAAAAAAGCTGCCAATAATTCTTAGTTTTTTTGTCTGATTGACGGTAAAAATGAGAGAAAATTTGTCGTAAATAATTGCTATGTGTAGTTTTGTTTATATAGAAAAATTTATTTAAAATAGTCAAGTGTGCATAACATATATCACATGTTGCAGACATCATCTTTTTTTGTAACATGTGATATATAGCATTCAGAACATGTAATATTTGTTGTGTATCTTATATTATATATATTGTGCACATTTTGTTAACTGTTTTAGTTGATTTTTTGTTGTACCTTTAGCAATCGTCTTTATTAACTTATTTGATATCTCATTGTACATTGTACATGTACTATCACTCAAAATTTTGGGTAATGCTATATGAACTCTCTAAATGAGTGTCTCATGTGGACATCCAAAAAAAATTTAGCATCAAGGATAATTATTTTGGCATGGATGTGCACATTGGACACTTCTAAAAATTTTGGTGAATAAATCTTACTGAAAAAAATTTCCCCACTATTTTCAACTCTAATGACCAAATATATCCTATGTTTTTTAGCTTTTAATTTTCTCAACTCGTATCAAATTCACCCAAAATATGATTAACTCCATTGATGCATAGGATGATGACCTGACTATATCCGTAAGCTTAATTGCATACTACTGTTAACAAATTAATATGCATATCTAAAAAAACGCATTTGTGTATAAAATTAGAGGATTGCTTTTATGTATAATGAAAAAATAATTAAAATAGTATTTTATGTACAATAAATATTATATAATGTACATAATATATATTATATGTTATACAAAACATATTTTACATATTATGCACAACAAGAATCTTATGTTGTAAAGAAATTTAATGTTATAATATGTGATGATATATGTTGTGCATAACATGTTATATATGATGTGTATATTATGTAAGATATATTATGCATATTACATGTTCACAAACTATTTTGACTTATTTTTTTTATTGTATATCAAGATTTTCCCAGTAAAACTATTTTAGCAAATAAAGCATTGCTACTGTGATGGTTATGCAAGTTTGAGATGAGAAAATTTATTAGGTGCATCAAAAGTAAAAAAAAAAATTACTATGCACAATTCATTGCATGATACATCATCCTAAAGGTCAACTATAGTGGGAAGGTAAGGAATTAAATTTTTAATAAGGGAATAGAATAGCTGATGCAGAGCAAAAAAATCTGTTGCTGTTAGTGCACCTAATAATTTCGCTTGCGATGATTAGTTTACGCCTAATCCATGGACGAGAGAGACATTACGGTATCACTTATCAGTGTCACGAATCATCACGAACCAGAAAAACGCTAATCTGTATAGCTGTCACATGCGAGGAAACATTTTCGCAAAAAATATACTCATAGCTTAACGGAAACCAGACTATTGTTAATTTGTTAACATGGCACAGGCATTAATGAAATGTATTATAACCCTTAAACCCAAACAAAACGTAGATAGCAAGATCATCTTCCCAAGGGCCAAAACAACTTATTCATTCTTTCGCTATCCTTAACCATAACCTGACCTGGTCAAGAACGGCGACTTTCCTTCCTAAGAAGAGCACAACAAAGCTGGAGAAAAATGCCAATTTTTGCGACCACTATTAAAAGGGCACCTTTGGGTCATTAAGACATAATCGTAAGTAAATCAAAGGGAAACCAACACAAAAGAAGGTGCAGAACAAATAAACAAAATGGCCTCCAAAATAATGCACCTCAGTCTTTTCATGTTTGCCATGTTTGGATGCATTATGTCTGTGAATTCAGCCACTACTCATCGCGTAGGAGGCCCTCAAGGTTGGAATGTACCCCTAGTCCGAGAATACAAAGACTGGGTCACAAACCAAACATTTGCTCTTGGTGACACACTTCGTACGTGCTTGCTACTCCTTAATAAACTATTGAATTTTTTAACTGTGGTCCATTTTTTATTGTGATCGATCCTCCCTAAAATTGTAAAAAAAAATCAGCCAAAACAATTAATAAATAGGAATTTGGGTCACAATCACCCAACCCATTAAAAATGTACTCATAATTAAAAGTGGTTTTTTGGCCATAAAGTGTTAAATGAGTTTTGTGTGTTGTTTTGACTGATTTTTTGTTGTACCCAGAGCATTTGTACTAGATATATTAATAATATAAATGCTTGGGGAACAATATTTTTCAAGCCAACAAAGCTCATTTTAACATTTTTGGCCCAAATAGCATTATTAACCATGTGTAGTTTTTTAATGAGCTGAGTGATTTAGGCCCAATTTCCTATTGTTAGCTGGTTTTTAGTTATACATCTAGCAATGCTCTATCAATAATGTTTATCGTACAATCAAAATACGTCCAACTAATATTTAACGGGTGTTATTCATGATACGAAATGTATGTTATATGTATAGCACACATTCTGTATCATGCATAGCATACGTTGAATACTAGTTGGAATTATTTTCATTGCACGACAAATATTATTGTATAGACATATACGAGGCCTTAGAAAGTCCATTTTGAATATAAGAATATATTTTTAGAAAGGGAATTAATAATAAACTAAGTAGTAGTAGCTGAAAATTAAATTGCAGATTTCAAGTACTACCAGGGATTGAACACGGTGGTGGAGGTTGAAAAGTGGGACTATGATCATTGCACTTCAACAAAAACCATCAGAGCGTACTTCAATGGGGACACATACATTACCTTGGAGAAGGCTGGCGACTATTATTTCTACTGTTCCGTTGGCATGCACTGCGAGGGAGGCCAAAAGCTTCATATCACTGTTGCTAATTAATTAATTCAGCAAACACACTTACTTGTCCCTTGAAATCAATTTTCACAATGTATGCTTGATTCACTTCATTTTATTCTGTACAACAACTCAAGTATATATGTGTAAGCTCAACCCCTGTTGCTCGAGATAAGTGCTTTAATAAACCAATAATGATATTTGTACATATATTTTTCTTACATATTCGTTCCACTCACTTTATTACCATTAGATTTTGATGTGACATCACTTCACCACTTCAACTTTTATTCTCCACCCTTGAATTTAGATGTATGTTTATTGTACATACAAAAAAGTATATACAAATATCATAAGTCTTAATAAACACAGCTTATATTCAGAGTCTGCCCCTGCCTATCATCAATTAGTACACAACATATATACAAATTATATATCACATATTGTAACATCATCTTTTTACAAACATTTAATATTATTATGAATAGGATTTTGCTAACAAGAACTCTTATGCATAATATATAATTATGTTGTATAAATTACGTAATATTTGTTGTATATAACATATTGATTATTTTAACTGTATTTTTATTGTACATATATCAATGCTATATATATGGTTTTGTGTATTCAACGAATTGGTTTTATTTTTTTCTCAAGAAATAATTTAATTTTTGAAGGGTCGATTTTACTTTCTTAAGAAAAATAAATAAATAAATAACGTGATGCAGATTTCAATTAATTACTAACACTAGTTACAATTTCCATATAAGAAAAACATTAGTTACAATTTATAAAAAAATTACTACTTCAATCTCACAACATGCTAACGGGTTTTGTGGAATCGGTTTCACATTATACATAATTGTTTTTCATCTTTACAATCCTCGTTAGACACATACATACATGATTAAATGCTGGAAAATACTATCAAAATAGGAGGGCACAGCTCAAGGCAATCTAATATATTGATTACTTTCTCCCGGAGCCTTTCGGTGACCGTATAATGTAGGCTACGGGTTTTGAATGACCATCATAATTAATTAATTTTTTATACCGAAATAATCAGTGAATAATGAAAATCAGCAAACAACTAGCGAAATTATTTGATAAATTTTTGGTTAATAAAAGCTCCTCCTAAAAAATTAACTTTTAATGAAATGAGTAATTAATTGTGATACCAAATCTCTATATTAACTAATTTTTTATTGTGTAAATAATAGACTATTTTTTATAATAGTAATAAAAAAAAGTATAGGACGCTGTTTGATAAGTGTTTTTATCACCAAAATATAAATTTAATAATAACATAATGTTCCTTTAGTTTGAAAATAGTGATAACAACCACATGTACCTCCAATTAGAAATAATAAATACTAGAAATCATCATATTCTTTTTTGTTTTTCATAAATTAATATATTAAACCGTTTTATTTATTTTAATTTTATTTTTAAGAGAGTTTTTAGAGAGAGAAAAAAAATAAATAATGCTAAGTGCACAATGAAAAACCAGCTCATACAGTCAATGGGTCTATTTTAACTTTGATTTTGACCCAAATAATCATTGAGATTGTAATGGGCTAAGTAATTATGACTCAAAATCTCATTTATTGGCTGATTGGGCTGATTTTGTATTGTTCATTTAGCATACAAAAAAATTAGATAGATACACAATTTTAAAGTATTATTTTGGGGTTTGAGTATACATTGTCTTTCACCTTCACGGTCTCTGCTCTTATCCAGCTTTTTTGTAACTTTCTATTGAGAAGCGAATTGACGTGTCTAAATGTAAATAGGGCTGCAGCCTCAAGGGATAAGCCCAACATTGGTTCGGGCTCAAAGCTGATCAGAAAAAAGACCGAAATTAAAAGAAACAAAATAATGTACTCCAAAAATTTATGTAATGGGTCAGTAAAATTGAAAAAAGTAGGAAAAAAAACTTTAGTCACTGGCCACTGATGCAATGATAAATACAAAAGGTGGACATTGTTCTGACAAAAAACGGTGAAAATTATTGTTTGACAAAAACAAAGTCTTTATTCACTGGACACTGTTAAGAGGTTTTGAAATAAGAATGCTAGTCTTATCTATTTGATGAAAAAATATAATTCTTTTCGCCAAAAAGAGAGAAAAGTACAGAATCATTCAAATTCTGTCCATATAATTGTTGTGAATATATATTAAATATAATATTTGGTGAATAATAAAAAAAATAGTTAAACTAGGTCATAGAATGATTTATTTGACAATTCTTTAATGCAGAAAAAAAATTATTTGAAAAATTAATTTTTAGTACACGAAATGATTGTGATTCAAAATCTCTATATTAATTGATTTTGATTAATTTTTTCATTGTGTAAATAACAATACTCACTCTTCATATATTAACAATTACTTTGATATATTTTGTAACACAACAATGTTTCTTGTACACTAAAATGTGTTACCATCAGCCACCTATAATAAATGCATATGGTTTGTCACTAATATTTTTATGGACCTCACCTTAAAAAGTTGTTGGTGGCTGAAAGTGGCTGAAAAATAATGTACATATATCATTGTTGTTTGTAACAGAGTGATGAAAGTAAATGAATAAGTGGGGGCCGCAGTCACAATGGTATGGATGAAACAATATTGATTGAGATGGATAAGACGTGTACCAGGGGGACCAAAGCGGAGCATGGGACCAAGAGATCATGTTATTAGGCTCACACTCAGTGAATAAGCCGTTTCACTGATGTTACGTGGACGGCCAGGATTCGATCTGCACCTTCCCGCACAACAAAAATGAAGATCCTCTCTTATTTTTTCTGATTCTGAATCCATACGTGGAACTTCTCTTGGCATTTTTCGGCTTTTATTTTTTTCTCTGCATTTAATTTATTTATTTATGTTTGGCTTCTGTGTGTGTTTTTTCTGTGGCAGGCTGGGCGTGACCTTGTATTTTCTCCAAAGAGCAAATTATCTAATCAATTTAAAGCAGTTAGTATAGAATAGTATCTTTCATGGAAAATTTTGTTTTTTCTGGCCAAACATGGAACAAAGTGTTGTCTCTAGTCTCTACTATTCACACATACAATATTTAAATATTTATTTGATTAGAAAAATCCAATAATAAAATATAAATAGAAAATTCATGAATTTACACAAAACTATGAATGTGTATTATACATACTAATTTGTTAATTCATCCTGAAATTAAATTCCGAAAGACAAAATTTTACACTGTAATGACATTAATTCATCTTATATATAAATAAATGATATGTTGATGTAAAATAGAAATTTTAAATCGATAAGTTAGTGTCTCAATGGGACCTTTATGCTTAAGCATAATTTTTAGAGAATATTGTGAATTTGGATCTTAATTTATATTTTTTTCCAATAATGTATATTTTTTTAACTAATAAATTTTGAAAATTTTTATTGGTCAATATAAATTTAAAAATTATTATTTTTTAATTCTTATAAATGCAACCACTTAGGTACTAGGATACAATGGATAAAAAACAAACATTTTAAAACTTGTTGATAACCATGTCAAATTTCATTATAATGTTTTAAATATCTTTCTTCAAAAAAATGAAAAATTAAAGAAGTTCTAATATTCAAAATTAAATATACAAAGAATGCACAATTTAAAATAATTTTTTAAAAATATTACGAAGTAAAAGTAACACACTTTTCTCCTTATTTTCATCATGTAATGAAATAACTCTCATATTCTTTTTGCCTAATTGTAAAATTTCATTTTGAATTAGTTTATAATTTACCTAATAGTGTTTAATTTACTTGAGACTAAAATCTTAATATAATTATTAAATATAATTAAAAATGTAAGGATAATAATACAAAAGAATATACTGTAATTATTAAATAAGAATAAATTAGAAATATTGTGCATTATAACAATTAATAGGGAGTGATAATAACAAATTAAAACAAGACAATAGCCAATTCGTTCCTATTATTATTGAATGTGATGATGGTGAAGTAAGGTGGCCCAATGAAATACCTATTTTTTAATGTTGGAATAACATTAATGGAAGTGCATAGACTATATATTAAATCTAATCTAATAGCATAATTAACATCATGATGTGGTGGGGGGACCATATATAATTGAGAATATGGTAGAGAGCCCAAGCCCCAAGTGGGCTTTCTTATGATGAGTGTCTAAAAATCCCAGTTGCAGAAATATGACAATGCATGTTCTTGCAGGCCTTTTTCACGAATATATAAAACATGCCAAGCCTTGATCTTAAAGACAGCGACGTTTCTGTGGCGCTAGCATCCCCGCCGGTCACATTACTTACATATATATTCATTTTCATTCAAGTGGACCGGATCATTAATTCTTTATTGCACATGACGATCTCCGTGAAGTTAACACTGAAAATGAACCCTCTAGCTCAACATACACTAATCATATAATTTTTATGGAAAAATGTCCCGCCTACACTATAAAATCAGTCACCATCCACCACCATGTATAATAATTCAACTTTTAAAAATATTGGATTAATATATAATAATAAAAATTGGGTTATTAGTTTCAAAATGTTGGATTATTACTCATGGTGACTGATGGTGACTGATTTTATAGTATACATGTAACATTACTCAATTCTATGTGGTGTATTGCTATGTATATATACAAAATCAATCACTATCAGCCACCATATATAATAATTTAACTTTTTAAAATTATTAATTCAATTTTTAAAATGTTGAATTAATAGTTTTAAAAAGTTAGATTATTATATATAGTGAATTATGATGGTTAATTTTATGGTGTAAAAAAAATATTTTTCTTCTATGTATAGTGTTATTTGTGCATCAATTATTCTCAAACATTCAAATATTTTACTCATAAAATACGTAAATTTTACTATTATTATTATTACTTATTTTTTCTTTCAAATTTATTCTCTCTATCATTTTATCACTTCATTTGAATGTCTACGTCCACTATAATGTATCTCAAATACTATCAACCATATGCATACATATATTTATTGATGAGATCTACTTACATAGATACGTCTCATTAAGACGGGGAAAAAGACGTATAAGTTCAGTATGAAGAGCATGTTTGTCATTTTTATTTTAAGCGATTAAGACAAAGACTTACCTCTATTCCATAAAAATGTACTAATATATATATATATATATATATATTATCTGTTGTTGCAACTTGTTTCCATGAATATATATCACCATGGTCCATCATGGATGATGATGAGCTGAGCTATAAGGAATATATAAGCTTTTATTTTCTGACTTTGTGGTAATATTAGAGTATGGACAATGTATGGATGATAAAATACAACACATAAGACGGAGATATTTTCGTGCAGCTGCAGAGGTGTCCAGTCAACATTAATGTTTGCATCTTACTACTTTATTTTTTAAGATATATTTCATGTCAATTTCTGCAGTACTACAAAGATCCATTATTCTTAAATTTTAGTGTGATATATATTATTTCAATATTTAATTTTTTATTTTAAAAAAATATAAAATACAAATATATATATATATAATGTATATCACTTTGTATTTATAAATATCACACAATTCTTGCATCTATGTCACACCATGAATTATATATATGCACGGGATATATACACAATTACACATACATACATTAGGAATCAATAAATTAAACCGACAATTAACGTTTTTTATTGTCAGAACAAGGATGAAGATTGTGTATTTTTGAAAATAATATGATAATGAATACATTTCAAAAGGTTAAGCGTGTACTATATTACAATAATTTAAACTGGTGCTGGTAATAATAGTCAATAAATTTACATTTATTACAGAAAATTATATTTATGCTTCAATTTTAATAGGATAATTCTTGGTGGACAATGCCAACAAGCCCTACCTTCCAACGAGTCCATTGACAGTTTTTCAAATTTTGAGAGTAACTGAAGAAAAAAATTACTCTTCATTAAAAGACTTAGAGGATCGCACCAAATCTGACTCAAAATTGAATTTTGGTTAGTTTGACTGGCAATGCCGATTTTAATGTATTCTTATTAATTTAAACGTCATTTATTCATATATAAAATAATTTTTTTTATTTCAAATGCGATTATATATAGCACATTTATTTTAATGATATAATCAATTTCATTTGAATACATTTTAGGGATAACTAATACGATTGATTAACATTTTTCATAATTGAATTGATTATTTATGATTATATAAAATTAGGAAATAATTTATCAAAATATAAATTTTAAAAATTAAAACCGCCAATTATATACAAATTAGCAAGAGAAAAAGTTTATATTTAATCTCTATACATTATAAAAAAATTAACGCGCTTATTTAATCATATATTATTATATTATATTGTTATATTAGTAATGATAATAAATTGATGATCAATAAATTATTTATTACTTAAAAAATTACATAAATAAAAAATTTAATTAAATAATCATATAAAATATTTTAAATTATCAATCTATTAAAATTAAACTTATTAAATATTGAGTTATTATATATTTTCTTAAGCGGATTGATTCGGTACCCAATATTTTTATTGTGTGCCGATACTCAATTATGTGTTTAACCTATTAATATATGCAAAATAAATATAATTTGATACAACGGAGCACGATGGTCGCGGTCCCAGTCTTCCTAGACGCCTCTCACTCCCAATCGTACCTTTTCTTCATCTCTCTCGCATAATGCGTTCTCTCTCTAGCGACAGGTTATGAATTGAGTTTTATGCTTAAATTGATAAAGTTAGAGAGTATAAATATAAATTAAATTAATTTTTTAATATTACTAACCTAACAAGTTATGAGTTATATAAATTTAAGAAGTTTAAGTTAATTTTATCTATAAACCATGACATACACATGAGTTGGATATCGGTACCCTATATTTTCCTGTGTACCGAATCAAAATCATTTTCTTAAATAATAATGCAAAGTGTCGAATGAAAAAATAGTCAATACAATCAATAGATATATTTTGCCTTTAGTTTTGGCCAAAATAATCATTGAGATTGTAATGGACTGAATAATTATGACCTAAAATCTCATTTGTTAGCTGATTTTTTATTGTACATCATCTTCTTTGTAAGACAGTGCAATTCGTTATACCTTGAGCAAAAGGAAAGGGGTAAAAGCATGGAAACGCGTATATACTCCAAGGTTAGCGGTGGAAATGCAATGGATACGAATTTGTGCTTTTATGTTTGAGCAAGTGGCATCAAAAGCGTCCATCTATGGTGCCACTTGCTCTCCTCTGCTTCTGCCTCTTCTGTCAGAATTTTGGGTTCAACCCAAAGGCCGAGACGCATTTTCACGTACCATTCAACCCTCATTTCCTATTTTACGTGCCACCTGGCATCAATCAGATCTTGTCTGATTTATTTTCTTTTTTCCTTTTCTTTTCTTTTGCTTTTATTGGGAAATTGGGGAACAGGCCTCAATTTGGCCAAAACAGAAAATAAAAACGGTAAAGAAGCTTATTGGTATCTTTAGTTTTGGCTTTTGATGGGGCCAAAAGTCTTGGCCTTTTCCTTTAATACTGCTTTCGGCATTAGAATAAATACAATACCACAAACAATTTCTAGAGTTGACTTTTCTTCTTTGAATTTTAGATGAAGTTGACCAAATTTGCATTATGTGTACCCTAATTAACTCCGCTTTCCTATTATTAGTCAAATCAACTAATTTTTTATTCAAAAATTTATGAACAAAAAAATCATCAATGACAAGAGAGTAGAATTAGCTTTTAGGAGCCTAAAAAACTTTCAACATAAATTAATTTAAGAGTTATGTCATTTATAAAATCAGTCAAAATTAATTTATATAGAATTTTTTTTTATCATAATTTCTTAAAAAAAAATTCTTTTTTTACTGCTAATTTGACTGTGTTTTTATTGTTTTACTAAATATTATTATTAATGTAATTAACTATGAGCAATTGTCACTGAACCACAAAATCAAATCATCCCCTACCGGAGTCTTTTGGTTAGAAAGTTGTTCGCAAGGTTTGAATATATGTCGAAGTATGTAGTTGACATGTGCTAATTCTCCCGAACTAACTCTGCATAAATAAAGAAAGCTGAAATTTCTAGAGTACATTTATTGAATTGCATGTACAATAAATAAATTAAATGTAAGCCTTTGGTTATACGTCAAATTCATTTATTATTCTGTAAGGACGTGATATGTAAAATTCATTTTTCTGTTATTGGTTTGTTTTTATTTAAGCTGCATGTACCCGAAAGAGTTATTATAAATCCGACATGCGTATCCAAACATTGTACTAGCAATTAAATGTGTGTTAATTCATTTTCAAGCATTGCTGTCATGCATCTTCTAAATAAGTAGTTTAAATTTTTTAAAACATATATAGATTAATTTCTGTAGGGTATCTTTTTACTCGTATCTTTAGATACTGGTTAAGAAAATTACTCCCTCCATTCCAAAATATTAGTCTTTTTAAGGTTTTTACATGTAGATTAAGAAATTCAATAAATATTCTTAATTTTATAAAATGATATATTAAAATGACTAAATTACCTAAATCAATAATGAGAAAGAAAGATGATTAGTGGTCCCTTAGAGTAATATTCAAGAAAGAAAGATAAATGATACTAGGGGTATAATAGGTATGAAAAAATTAAATTGGCATTGGAAGTTGAAAACGACAATCATTGTGAATTTTTTTTTTCCCTAAAAGGACTAATATTTTGGAATGGAGGGAGTATTAAAAAAATAATAAAAGTCTCCTTAGCTAAGCCTTAGACATATCTCACACACACATATATATACAAATAAATATAGGTATCTAACAACTTGATTGTAAGATATTAATTACATCAGTATTATATAGATTTATTTTTTATATTTAAATTGTAGTTCAAAACTAATTCAGTAGTATGAATTAAAATTTGTAATCACGTAGTATTGCAGTTTTCAATTAAATAAAGAAGTTATAAAGTAGGCAAAATGAGTGGGGTTCTTACCATATATACATGTTTGAAGGACCCTCATATCAGCAAAAAAATTATTGTGCTTATCACTATAACGCGTGCTCTTCAAAAGCGTTGAACCACTCTCAAGACAAATTAAACATGGCCAAGCAGAGGCCAGCACCCAAAAGAGAATTTGGCTTAGTCCAACAATAAATGACTCACTAAAATATAACTCATGTTCTTAATTATTTTTATTACATCAATGTTTATTACACAATATAAACACGTCCAACCAGCATCTAACATATGTCATACACAATACAAAATGTGTGACATATGTAAGTGTCTTATATATGACACACGTTACGTATTATATATAACACATGTAAAATGATGTTGGTCGGACGTATTTCTATTGTAAAAAAATATTAACGTTTTTATGATATGTACTAGTTGATTAAATGACAGATTTTGCATGTAATTAGAATTCGAAGCATAGCACGCAGTATTATACAATACAACACAAGGGAAGAAAATGTTGGAGCCAAAATTAGTCCCCGCATATAAATGTGGAGACAATGTGGACTTTCAAAAAAAGCGATTAAACTAATCAATAAAATAAATAAACCACTTCAACTTTGTCCCAAATTTTAAAAGCTATTTAATTGACCATTAAAAAAAATAAATATAACAAGACTCAAGGATCACCCGTCAACGTCGATTGATTCACAAACTCCTGATGATAATTATATTACTTCACTGTTACACAGTTACACTTAGCACACAACGAAGATGAACACAAAAAAAGAAAGAGAAAAAAAAAACAAAATTGATTAGTGATTACAATACTTATTTCCCGCCGATACAAAATTTGCCTATTTTTTGGCAACACAAGGACGAGAATCATACATTCTATTAGTACTATTAAGTATTAATTAATTAACTAACCCATCATCATCAATCATCACCGAGTGGTTTCATTTCAAAGAGCAACAAGCGGATCCGAAGCAAAAAGGTCGCTAATATCTTGGAAGAAATCGTCTTCTCTGTGCCAACTTTTGAACCCAAAATCCAAATCCTCACAAGAAGTGAGGAATGAACCTGCAGCAAGGAAATCATCATCGGCGAAGAACAAGCTCTCCGGCACGCTATCAATGCCGTCAAAAACATCCGACGAACCTTGAAAATCAAACAGAACATCACTTGGAATCGGAAAGAACGACTCAGATTTGGCCTTATCTTCTGCTGAGAACTCATCACAAAGATTGAAATTCTCTGACACGCACGAATACTCATCCTCTTTGGCCGTTGCGGATTCAGCTTCCTCGGATAACGAGCAGCACTGAAGAACCGAAGTTGGGGAAAACAAGTTGTTGTTGGTGGTAGTGTTTTGAGACTCGTCGCCGGAATTGTAACCGTTTATAACAACCGTCGTCGTTTTGTGGTCCAGCGTTGTCGTTTTTGTTGCTGTTGCTGGTGGCGTTATGAAATTGGTGAGCGCGTCGGGTCCACGCAGCTTAATGGCCGCGTTGTCGTACACCATGGCAGCTTCCTCAGCTGTGTCGTATGTACCCAACCACAGCCTCACGCGCCGTGACGGGTCTCTTATCTCCGCCGCCCATTTCCCCCACGGCCTCTGCCTCACTCCCCGGAATTTCTTTCCGGCGGAGAACTTCGCCTGCCTGCGACTCGCCGGAGCTCTGACCTTTCCGCCGGCGGTAGTTGTGGACTTGTTTGCCCTGCTTCTCTTCCTCGAAACGACGCCGTCGTTTTGGCTTGAGCAGGGCTCCATAACAATCTCGTTGACGAACTTCTTCTGTCGGTGGCGGCGCGTGGAGGAACGGGAGCGGAAGGTTTCTTGTTCGTCGTCGCTGGAGGAGTCGGTGACGTCGGTGTCAGTGACGGTTATTCTAACGAGTCTCGGGTAGGGAAGCTTGGGTGGTGGGTCTGGTTCTGTGGTTGTCGTCATGATGAGTTTGGTGTGGCTGAGGTGAGTGTACTTGGGTGTAGGCGCAGTCATCATATCATGTATGTGTTTGGGCTCTGTGTGTATCAGATTCTTGGGGGTAGCATTTGTTGATGTTGAAACCTTGAAAGGGAAAACGGTGGAAGTGGGGAGTGAAATACTAACTAGCCAAATAGAAGAGACGGGAAAAGAGAAACGAAGAAAAAAGGAAGAGAGAGATATTCCCTTGGGACAAGACAGAGGAAGGTAGCTAAGGAGGAATGAGGGAATATAAGAAAAGAAAAGAAAAGAAAAGTGAAGGAAATTAGGAAAGGAAAGGGAGTGAGAGAGGATATATATAGAAGAGAGAAGATAGATAGAGAGGGCTCTGCTCTGCTCTGCTCTGCTCTTCTATTTAAAAAGGGAGAGAAAAATGAGAAATATTGTACCGTCACTATATGGATGGGATGGATTGAGCAGTGGTAGAGATAGGTATTAAATAAGGAGAAATAATAATAATAATGATAATTTGAAGTTTGAAGGGAGGAGGGTACGTGAAAAGAACAAGTGTTGGTGTTTGTATATGAAGGAAGAGAAAGATAAATGGTGAGAGTGGGAGCAGAGGCAGAGGATTCAGAGGGAGGGGGCAGCACAAGTTGAGTGAAGCAGGGGAAGGGAGGGGACAGAACGTACGAAAAAAGTGAAGAAAGGATATGAGTGAGACGCTATATGTGTGGGGCAAAAAGAAAAGCACGAATTTTCTGAGAAAGTTGAAAGATAAAGAAGAGGAGAAAAATAAATAATATAATATATAAAAAAGAAAGTATTTTAACGGTGCCTTTACCGGAAAAGATAAAGGCGTTGCCAAAACCACGACCTGTGCTGTGTTTAGCAAGTGATGCCTAATCACCGTACTTACTTTCTTTGTATGGCTGTGAAGTGATGTATAGGATAACGGAATTCTGATAATTTCAGGGAAATCACAGAGACCACACTACTGTACTACGGAAAATCAAATCAATGCTACGAAAAATGGAATGAAGGAAGAAAAAGAAAAAAAAAAAGAAAAGGGAGGCTCTGGCGTATGAGCTAGCTACACCAGCTACAGCTCTGAAGCTAGATAGAAAGGACCAAGTACTGGTTCTATGGTTAACGAATCCTATTTTATAGGTTCCAACAGACCTATTCACTCACTAAATACGCTTCCAATGATGTCAAATCAAATTAAAATTAACGTCTTAATTAATTTGAACACCATTAGTTTAGTGTAATTAATTAATTAATTAGAGAGGTGGTGGTCCGGTGAAGAGGCAGTGTGTTAGCAGAGGCATCCGAAAAGCAGCACGTATCAGGTAAATAAAAAAAGGACACGTGGGGTGGGACAAAAGGCCCAGTCCAGTCACGTGAGCTGAGACACTTGGAATCGGTTCATCAGTCCTCCTTTTGACTCAAAATATGAAATGAGTAGTAGTATATTTTATTTTTAAGCAGCAGTAGTAGTAGCAATTAGGTGCTGTTCTTAACTTACTTTATAACTGAATCTTAATAGAATACTTAAATAAGCTAATTTAATTTGTGCCCATTGAGTAACTTCTTAAGCAACGGTTAATTATGGATCTCCTCTAATTCAAGTGTTTAAATTAATTAACCGTGGTTGTTTGGTCGTATTGAAAGCGAGTAAATATTGGGTAATGGCCGTTACTCTCTGAAATTTATTTACCATTTGATATAGAAAGTTTGGAACATGTTATGTCTGTCAGTGTCCGGCTTAATGGGTTTTAGTGTATCGAGTTAGCAACGTGACTGGCAATCTAGTAATTGGCGCCACTGATTTTTATACTATTTTATTATATTACATTTTAATTTATACTTAGCAGGGCTACTTTCCTAAAGAAAACATGCTTTTCTTCCTTTATAGGCTTCATAATAGGGGATTTTACGTGTGTTAGTCTCTAAAGACTGTGATTGGGTTTTGTTTAAGTCTGCATTTACATAGCTCATGTGGATCTAATCAACTTTTAACAGAGCAGATATGTGCATGCTAGCTAAAGCGAGGGAAATTTAATATGTTTCTCATGGTAGTTCACCTTCATATGAATTAATTAGCTTTATTACCGGTTTAAAACTTTTAAGGTTATAGTCATTTTAATTTTATCAAAAAAAATTAAAACGAATATTATTTTAAAATGGAGGTGGCAGTAATTTTTACAATATACTCTCTCATTTTCTTTTATTTGTCTATTTTTTTTTTTATGATATTTTAGGTAATGATTAGTTTTATTTAAAAATTAACAAAAGACTAATGTATTTTACTATATTGACCTTAATTAAAATGAACATATTATTTTAGATAGTATAATTTATTTAGTAAAAGATGAATTAAATAAGAGTAAAATAGAAAAAAACATATTAAATATCGTCTAAAATTGTTAACTGAATAAATAAAAAAATAAACATAAAATGCAAAGTAGACAAATAAAAAAAAAGAATATTATTATTATTATATGCTGCAATAAACAGTAAAAAAATGTAAATGCTAGATACTGCCTCAAGTCAACACGAACAAAGAAAAAACAAAAAAATAAGACAACAGCTGAAATGATTAATATAAATGTCAGATACAAATACATACATATATGATATTTTTAATATTATACTACTCAAACTGGTGACTTATTATTATATATTTTTTATTTAATAAACCTTGTCAAGCAATTTGTACTAATTTTTTTTTACAAAATAATTATGCAGAAGAAGATTAAAATTTAATGGTTGTATAGAACACTACTTAATACTTATGCGACAGACAGGAAAAGAGAGACAGAAAAATGAAAAAGAAAATACAAGAAATAGATGCACACAGCGAGAGACAAAAACATTGATACAGTACATGGTTGGTGAGACTGGGAAGTGTACAAACTGAAATTGAATTCGGGGATCCCATGGCTTAATAACGAAATTATTGTAGATAAAATAAATACAAAGGTACGTATATATGCGAATCAGTACAAGCTTCCGATCGACATGAACATTATTAATTGATAATATTTATTATATAACAAAAATATATCCAACTAGTATACATAATATGTGTTATACATAACGTGTGTTATATATATGACACACATTTGTACACATTATATATAGCACATGTTAGATATTAGTTGGATGATATTTGTATTGTACAACAATCATTTTCATATAATTAATACTGTGATTAGTTTTCTGATTTCTTGGACACTGCCCGCTAGCTGTATGTATGAACCCAATAGTAGAATATGATAAAAATTAAAAAACAAACATAAGAGATACACACACAAGGCTCGACAGTTTTTCTAAGAAGACGACATGGCCCTTATTCATAAACTTATTAGCCACTTAACAAATTGCTCTGTCATATGTCCTTGGGGATCCCAGTTTTAATTTGGAGTCAAATTATAGAGCTGGAGAAATTAGTACTATATGGAAGGATGGGCCACAATTATTAATTCACTGAAATTAATTATTCATTTCTTTTTTATCTTTCTCTGTTTTGGGAGAGACGGTGTTAGTAATTTGTCCATAATGAAGTATTATACCGTTAGAGATACATGCATAAAGGGGACCGCTATTTGTACGATCATAAATGCTTGAGGCACAAAAAAAAATCAGTCAAAACAGCCAATAAAGTTCATTTAATACTTTATGGCCCAAATAGCACTTCTAAACATGAGTATATTTTTAATGGGCTGAGTGATTGTGACCCAAATTCCTATTTATTGGTTGTTTTGACTGGTTTTTTGTTGTGCCTCTAGCAATGCTCTTGTACAAATAATAGTATCATTCACCTATTTTTCATCAATTCAAAAGTTCGCAACTTTTATGAAAATATTGACAAGTTGTCAATATATTCATAAAAGTTGCCAACTTTTTAAATAGATGAAAAATATGTGAATGAGTATTGTTATATGTACAAGTATCATTTTCCATACATAAACAAGTGAATAATTAATGAGCATCGTCTCCTAGGCGTATAGTATATATAATTTGCATAAATATAGTTATGATATATATTAGCTTGATATGCATTGAGCCACAAAATACAGAGAGAAGCTCCGGTACTTGTCATTTTGGTGTGTAACCGCACTCTTATGTATGTATGTATATGTATGAATATTAGTATCTTTTTTATTGTGCAAGCTAAGTCAAATGAAATGAGCACTGTGGCCAAGATTATGTACTGCTTTGTTTTGAGCCATTATCATTACACTATCAAGTGTATGTCGTAGACGACAATTCCACATATGCACCGGGATTCGTAGATACTAGTGTTACGATAACTAGTTATACATTTAGTAATTACTACAAGTGAATGTAATTAATTAACATCAAATAAACACCTCTTATAATTAATTAATAATAATCAATGTTTTACTTAGAAGTTGAAGTGATGATTAGCTGGCATTGTCAGACGAGACCAGTCCACATCGATCAGTATGTAGCAGTTACATGAACATGTGGCGAATCGAGTCGCCCATCACTGCTTACTCAGATTTTTTTTATGAGTGGGGATTATTGGTCTGTCATTCTCTCTCTCTCACAATTAATTTATGGGCTTCAGTAATTCAAGTCTTTGTAATTTAACAATAATGCTGAAAATACAAATTAGATAGAGACTTGATTTTCAGGTACTAGCACCAATGATTTTAGACTCAATTTTATCAAGCCATGCTGAGTTTTATTTAAAAAGAAAAAAGTTTCAAGTAGTAATAAAGTGCATAATGTTGCTAGACATACATACATAACAAGACATGGGTCACCATTCTCCATGGAACACGGATATATATAATATTTAGAAAGAAATTTTTTTCGATTATTATATTTAGAAAGAAATAATCTATTGCAAGGGGCTTCGTGTGCCTCTTTGTCCTCTTTAGCAATAATACATTAAACATTACTAAGATATGTAGCCATTTGACAAATTCATCAAATAAAAATGTGATGGAGATGTTAGTTTAGTACAAAAGTGGGATCACCTCTGTTTAATTTGACCTTTGTCCTCTTAACTCTTATTATAATTAAGTAATGCCAATAATTATTCATCATCGTGGGAGTGGAAGGAGTAACGTAACTGATACACATAACGCTCTCCCTAATATGTGATTGGCTTTAATTTCACATACATGAACAAGCAATAATCTTTTGTGGTATGTTCAAAATTAATATTCAATATGTGCTATACATAATACAAAATGTGTGCTATACATATAACACACATTACGTATTATGTATAACACACGTTAAATACTAATTGAATGTATTTATATTGTACGACTAGCATTATTGGTAAAGAAGTCATCCATGCTTCCCGTGTTGATTCAGAATGGGATGAACATTTAATTTTAAGCAAGTTGAATTTGAACTTGCTTGACATGGAAATGGACGCTATCATGATATTAGTACACATTGATTTGATTGCTAACTTGGTATAAATTCAAATCTTCTATGCCTATACATTTATCTTCAACTCTATTTCAAAATAGTTTAAATTAACGATAATTTAACAATTAACTTTTTTGCAACGAACAACAGATCTTATACTTCTCTGTTACCTAATAGTTGCAAATTATAATTAATTAATGACCAATTTTTCATACCGAAAATAAAATTATTTGGTCTATGATCTCTCATTGATCCCTTTCTATTTTTGTTTTTGTGACGAATTAGTTACGCATTTATGACGAATCGATATGGTAGCAAATTCCCAAAATTCTGCTGTGTCATGGCTTGAGCATTTGGTATTAATTTCATGACCAAGTTATCATAATCTGATCCCTACTTTTGGTTAGTTCTGCTTGGATATTTGTCTATGGTTACTTGGGGCTATTCAGTGTCACTGCATGCTATTACTATAGAGTAATGTTATGTGTATAATGAAATTATATTATTGTAGTGTTTGCATGTTTGCTATTTTTATTGTACACAGATCAGAGCACACTTCACAAATTAATATCTTCCCCTAACTCTCTATTTGTACACAGCACCCAAAAAATGGTGGATTTTTTCTTCTTCTTAGGTGTAGTAAGCAAAGTCATATTTGAGCGCAAAGGAATTGTAAAAACCATTACACATAGAAAAGAAGGGTAATGAATTGAGTTGCTCGCTCTCAAATTAATCTCAATATTTAAGAAGATAGCTAAAAGAATTTAATGTTGTCGGGGCTTTGGGAAGCCTTATACGAAGGTAGAAATTGTAGCAGGAGAAGGAATTAAATGGTTACCGTACCATTCATTCTGAAATTTTATTCACAGTTGGGATTATTATTTTCGAAATTAACATATCATATCATATAGCTAGACATTGTCTGAATTATTTATTTCGCTTGCCTTTCAAATAATGCCTTCTTTTGTTTGTTTTGTAGAAGTTTACATTTTCTTATTTGATGGGTACGTAGGGCAAGTTCATGTTCCCTTCCAAGTTCCGACAGATATGGCTTTACATTAATTAGGTTCTTCTTAAAGGACTTGAGGCGTGGATGATAGTTCTATACTTTTTTCTTGTGAATGATGGTAGTTAAACATGATTAGGGTTAATGTTTTCCTAATATATTTTAGAGTTTCATTTTGATGCACCAACATTGTAAAGGTATTTTACAATGTCATCTAATCAAAACGTTTTGTTTTGTATGACTTTTCAGATAATAAGAGAGATAAAAAACAATTATAGCTGACGTGACGGAACATGATTAAATGAATGTAAAAAAATGGTACATTGTCAATGGATGAAAATTAAATCTTATATTTTACTATTAAAAACTCACTCTATTATCATTAAATTTGATCGTAGATAAGGAGATGATAACATCACCCAATACTAAGGAAATGTTTATTTTCATCGACTATGAAGATAAGTCAATAGAGTCATAGTCACAAGAGTAAGAGATATCATGACTCCATAATTAATTTTAAATACATCTTTTTATATTCGTAACTTCAAACACCCTCTTCCAATATACAATAATTCCTTATTAAAGTGAACAAAAAATTAAACACTTACCATAATCATTTTTTCATTAAATCTTTGAATATGTCACTAGAGACTGCTTAATAAGACAAATATTTGGATACACCTGCAACTCTCTTTAATTAAAATATTTAAAGAAATTTGATATATATATATATATATATATATATATATATATATATATATATATATATATATATATATATTGTATTGAAAATTGGAAGAAAATAAATTTTAAAATTTTAACAAATATACTTAGAACACTTTCTAGCCAGACTCATATTTTTTAAAATGTTTTAATAGAAATTTAGATTTTTGCCTTCTCATTTTAGAAAATTCCTTTTGTGGTGTTTTTGAGAAAGAACATTACTAGTATTTCCATGGTTGAACAAGATTGCTAAGGCCCATTGGTGTTTATGATGCTTAATATTGCATTTATTAATTGTTTGATACTGATGATGATGCTTGAGAACATTCATGGGTTACTGCAAGAAGTGAATTCAACGGTGCTTACATACATTCTAGCGTATTTATTACGGTGAATATTACTATATGTACAACAAAAAATTAGTCAAAACAGTCGATTTATGCACAATACATATATAATATAAATTGCACAACAAATATTATATATTGTGTACGCCATTTATCACATGATATGCACAACATATATCACATATTGCAAAGAAAAATGACACTGCATATGAAATATATGTTATGCACAATAGGTGATATATACTGTGCACAATAGGTGATATATACTGGGCATCGCATAATGCACAATATATTGATTATTTTCACTGAATTTTTATTGTAATCGAAGTATTTCCCTATTATTATAGTAGCGGATCAAAATCACCGCAAATAAATGGAACAAATTAATCGTCATTTGCAGAGTCGCTTCCCAAACCGAAAAGCTACAAATTGAATTGGATCCATCATCGATTACATACATTTATGTGCCTACGTAGGTGCTGAATGCTGCAACTGTAAATAAAAAAGAAATCATGTTGCAATTAATTTACAGTAATTTTCTAAGCGGGGAGTATAAGTGTTAGACCATCCAATATTAATTAATTATTAATTAATTAAATGTGGAGTTTCAACAAAGTCCTTAGGGGTAAGAGTACAGGCATGTGGTGCAGGAAGGTTCAATGGGGGGCGGCATAAATTGTCGATTAGCAAAGTTGCTTAATAAATTTATGCGGCATCAATCATGTGCGCGAGCTGCACCCATCTGCTAGGAATTAGTACTAGTAGCATACTGCGTACTCTCCTAATTCGGAACTGCAAACCACATCAAACCGCACCGTATTACCATGGTATGCATAATATGTAAATCTGCTTGTCGTACAACATAAATATATCTAACAAGTATTTAACGTGTGTTTTACATGATATAAAATGTGTGCTATTTGTATAGTACACATTAGCATACATCACATATCCTATATAGCACACATTGAATTCTTATTGGACGTATTTCTGTTGTACGATAAACATTATTGTATATAAATCAACTTAGCATTTTTCATGTCCATTCACTTTCATCACTAATTAATTGATTTCTTGCTTCTTTCTTTTCTATAGAGTTCATTTAGGGCGGGGAGGGGTCAAAGCGGCAACCGCTTGCTATACAACAGTAGAACACTCTAGTTTTAGCCTTCTTTCTTTTTTATTTTACTTGTTCAATTTGGAATTTGACATGCAGCAACATGCATTGAGATACTGTAATTCATAATGGTAATAATCTTTTTGACTTTTATGGCGACGGAAATGGGCCATTGGCTACAGTCTAAAATTGGTTTTGTATATTGGGAGGTCCCCACTGGTTTTCTTTATGGACAGGTCCCCTCTTATCTTGTTTTCGGGCCAGCTGAGAGAAATGCTCTATATCCCTACAACACTAGTTAGATTTTATCAGCTTCGTATAAAATAATAGGACTGCTTTAAGGAAAAAGCACAATATCCTACAAGTCGAAAGAGTTTTAATTTTTTGGGTCTTTGAGAGCTTAAAAGGATGAGATCTTTTGGGCTTTTGAGATCTTAGGATGAGAGTTTATGTTTTTGGTCAAGAAATGAAAGGTTTATTGCAAGTCAAAAGTTGTTCCAAAAATGAGATTGAATCTAAGACCCAAAAAAAATATAAAATTATAGTACGGAAGAGATTGAATCTAAGTATCCAACCAAAATTGACACAAGTAGTAAGCGACTTATTGTGTCTTAAATAACTTATTGTGTCTTAAATAACTTATTTATCTTAGAAATTTCTTGCTAGAATTGGTCAACTGTCATTTATCTTAGAGCTTGTAATTCTTAGACATGCAAGTATATTCATATCTTAAAAGATAATCTCATCACAAAAGAATGGCATCATTTTTTACTTCAATTGATAATGTAACCCAAAAACCACTATTTAATCATGATCAAAAGTCTAGAGATTTGCGGGCATTACAATACAATCTAAACCATACACTGCAACAGAATATGAATATACGTATGGCAGAACTTGGTGTGCAACAGTATGATGTGAACAATCAATATATATAATATATTCGAGACACATTAGATATTTATATAGGAAAGGTTTTCAGATAGGCTTTATATTATGTCTAAGGTAATATCCCTATGCAAACAAGTTAACAATTCCAAGCCTTTCATGTCCTAATTACGAGTAGATATTACACATCTTCCAGTGATAGACGATAAATTCATAACACCCACCAATCGCAGAGGGAACTGAACTGTGTGCGCTAACCCATTGCGTACTTCTGAGTCCAGCTTCTAGCAGTTGACTCGTATTTGTTCTTGTCAGTTTTGTACATGTGGGCAATCTCTGGCACCAAAGGGTCATCAGGATTTGGGTCGGTTAAGAGGGAGCATATCGACAGCAAAACCTGCGAAAAAAAGAAATCTACAGGTTAGCATGAATGAGAAGCTATGATCTGCACCAAAATAGTCAAGATTCACAATTTCAAACAGGGGATAGCCATGCCAGAAGGTTTGTAGACTTGAAACTACTGAAGCTAGAGAGAAGTTCTTCACAAGATATAGAATTAGCTCATTCAGTTTGCTAGAGTTCTACAGCATGTATTGATTTGTGCATGATTTCATATTTTCATGGTAGTAAAGAATTTTAGTCTTGAGGCAATTTGAAGTCAAATTTTAGACAGCTAACAATAAAACAATTCCACTGATAGCAAATATTGTATTTAGAATGGTTAATTTGAAGTTTTATATCTAGTGTGAGGAATTGAATGCCAGATAAATGTAGGATAACTAGCCAGCAAACCATATCCAGGACTGTTACTGGATAATATCCTATCATAATAAACTCTCTGCCAAAGGAAAGTTAAATTTATAATCAACAGTCTCCAACTATTACTCAAGCATTGTGTGTGTGTGTGTGTGTTTGTGTGTACATAAGCAAGAGAGATTGTGAATAAACCTTTGAAATTGTTAGTGCAGGGCTCCACTGCTCCTTCAATATGTCAAGGCAAATGCTCCCATTGCTGTTGATGTTGGGGTGAAACACCTTTGTTTTGAAAGCGACCTGCCAATTAATTCATACAACATCATACGCAAATCAACAATTGAGCTAATCAAAGAGTACAATATTCCCAATACTATAATCTATACAAGTTAATGAAATTATGACACACTGACACGGACAGACAACACAACACGGATACAAGGTAACATACCAAAGTTAAAAATTTAATAGGACATGGACACAATAATATCTATAATTAAAAAGTTTAAAGAAAAAGATTCATTATTCATAATACCATGTATATAAGCTTCATTTTAGCCCTATTTCCTTTTTTTTTCTTCAAATTGTAAATGACTATATCTGTATGGTATCTTTCTATGTTGGAATTAAAAAAAATGTAAATTTGTTTTAAACTAAATGTGTACAAGCACATGTCATCAACATGTTATTCCAAAACCGACACTTAAATCACAACACCCAAATGATGTGTCTGTGCTTCACGGATACAAAACACAATAGACTCCAACTTTTACACAGATAAAAATGTAAGTGTAAGAATTAAAATCAAAATTTCAACACTATTCAGAGAAATAAGGGGAAAAAAAAGCTTCCCAAGAAACTTCTAAGATGGCTCAGGCATATTCAAAGGGCAAAGGATGCTGTAAGTAGTAGCAGTGTAGTAAGTTTGATTTAACAGAATGTCATAATTCTAGCAATAGTTCACTCTCACACAACAAGGATAGCAACCTCAAGTCCTCAACCTATAAGCAATACTTGAGAGGATGCAAAATAGCCACAAATCTTAAAAATGAAAAAATTCATAAAGTCAACATCATTGCAAATACAAGAGCAAGAGGATACTGATTTAAGTAAGTACCTTAGGTGGCTTAAATGGATAATCTGGGGGAAAATGAATGGTCACAAGAAACACTCCACCAGCATATGGACTGTCAGGAGGACCCATAATCGTTGCTTGCCAATGAAACATGTCTTCAGCCACTGGGCCTAAGGTTTTATTTATGTCAACTCATAAATAGAAAATTAAAAAAAAAAAACAGAAACTTGTTGTAAATTGCATAACATATTCATAAGCATCTTCGATGATTGATCATTCATGAATATTTAAATCAGCAAATAATATTGCTGATAAAAGGGGGTTCATATGCACAAATTGAATGGCAATATGAGATGAAGGATCTGGGAAAAATTAGAAGCTCCAGCGAATGTGTTCATCGTTACCGAGACAGTAACGATAGCTAAAACCCCAAAAATAAGAAACGAATAAAGAACGAGAAAATTGAAAATCGAACTGAGTGATTGAAAGGGGGTTTGTTACCAGCGCTGCACGAAGTGGGAGGGTCTTTCTGGAGATCCTTGAGCTCCTTCAGAATCCGCTTCGACGCCATCGCTTAGGTTTTCGCAGCTTCAGCTCCCGCAATCAGAAATTTGGGTGGGTGCGCCAACACAGAGACCGATAGAGAGAGAGAGAGAGAGAGAAATTCACCTAACCTTGTTATATGTGACTTCGCCCTTTTTTGGGCTTCATATAAATATGTATATTTTCAAAATCAAATTTTTATTGATTGCGTATAAAATATAAATAAATTGTAATAAGCACGCGAAAATCCCTTTTTATTTTCGCATGTATTTATAATTGTAATTAAATCACATTACCATTATTGAATGAGAATATCGTGCTCCTGTTTTAATTTTCACGAAGATGAGGCACAGACAATTGCCACCACATAATCGAAGATACCTTTACTCTCTCTGTTAAATATAAATAAATAATAAAACTTTCACGAAAATACTGTGTATTAGTATCAGTTTAGTTTTTAAAGACTTCTGGTATCAAATTAATTTCGTAAATGTAGAATAAATTACAATTTATTCTTTATATAGAAATAGTTATATTAAACTAAACTGATGCAATTAGGACATTTAAGAAATAAATTAGAATTATTCTACATTTAAGAAATTCACATGCATTAGGACAAAATCACAAAGACCCTTGAACTTTAGTGGGATCTTATTAATTGGGCCAACCATTTCCATTGTTTGTAGCCCAATTATTCTTGTTGTTGGCTAATATGTTCAATGAACCAAACATTCGAAGAAAAAAATAGTTTATCTCTTTAATCAAATGAAATATAAAAAATTGTTTCCATACTTGTCATTTTCATCTCTTTATCCAAACGCAATATTATCGATCATGAGGCGATAAGACTCCTCTTATTTTTTTAACTAATTATTGTCATGTGTGACCATTAATCTATAACCTTTAGTGGGCTATAGTATGTTATTTATGATATTAAATTTTCAATCTTATTCTTAGAATATAGTACGAGAGAAGGTTTTATTATCTAATATCCTCAAATTACTGGTTAATTATTGTTGGTTAAACAAAATCAGAATATGCATCTTGGTTGTTGAATATTTCATTTTTCAAGGCTTATCCGAACAACAATTAAGAAGTAAAGTGCACTTAATCTATAGTATTTCTTATGAGAGGCTAGTTGTGATTTAAAATAGTAAACTTGATCAAAAAAATGGAAGATAAAGAAAAACATCAAAATAGACTTTATTATAATAAGATAATATGTGACAGTCACCAAAGCAAGTACTTATTTAGTCTTCTTATTAGCTTATATTACATAATGCTCACTTTTCTTCTTTTCTTTATAAAATCTAGTTGGAGGATCAGAGCTTGTGTGCTACTGCTGCGAATATGGACTTTAATTCTCTTTAAAAAGGAATTTTAGTGAATTGGAATTGAAACTTATACAAAGTTGATTTGAGGTTATTTCTTAAAAACTTGATGGCAGTACTGTCAACATAAACGTCTGCTGTGTGTTCCTATTACTATCTGCATGAAACTTATTTGTAGTGTAACCAGGAAGGAGTAGGATTAATACTACACTTGGAAGTTTATATATAATAACTTCTGTAACTTTAGGTACATCATTAGTATTGCATTTTGTAAAACTATTTCAATGTAAAGTCAACCTTGATATGAGGTCCATCCACTCTCATTTACATGCTTATTATTAGTCATATATATCTTTTACATTACTAGATTTGCAGAGATCACAAACTACTACCACTTGCTTAAAAAGAATGCATATTGGTGGTTTATTTTTTGTTAGTACTTTGCTTTGAAGTAAAGTGTCACTTTAATTTGATGAGATCAAGTAGAATATACAACTGAGAGCTCCACTCGGCCAGTCCATTCCTCACCTGGCTTCAATGTTATTGGTTTCTCAATTGCTGCTCCATCAACACACAGCATCTGCTTGTACTCTTCATCCCCTAAATCACCCACGCTCTTGGACTTTTTCTCCCATGGATTCCACACAACTATGCAGTACAAAAATTTTAGTTACGAAATTATCTGTCAACAAGTATCGAACTCGAGACCACTTGATCGTAAGAGATTCTTACCAACATCAGGAAGTCCTTCCTTCCGTATCACAAATGTTCGCTTCCTTTCGTGATCCAGAACAGCCACCATATTGTAAGAATCAAGATATACTCGATCCACCTAAAACCATAGGGGGAAATATATATATATATATATATAGTATCTTAGGCATTGGTATACATTAATTAATTCTGAGTGAGGTAATTGAATTTAATTTGGTAACATAGATAGATACATAGGGGATTGAAATGAATCATCAGTCACCTCTGACTCAAATGTCAAAGCACCTCCTTGTTCTGTGAAGCGTTCTTTCTGGCATAGATTGTCAAGGTAGTCAAGAGTTTCCAACCCTTCCACCCTCACTTCACTGTCAACAAGAATATATAAATAATTCAAACTCAATCAAAATAAATATTCATTTTCTTTTACAGATTCCTTGGTATACTAAAAGTGATGTTATCTTATTACCTGATATCAGAGATGGAGAAATATGTGTGATAGGCAAAGGAAAAACTAAAAGGCTTGCTATTGACATTCCTGATGCGAGATATCATAGTAAGATACCCTTCTGCTGCCAAAGACACCCTTAGCCGAAACTCGAAGCTGAAAAAAGAAACAGAACATCACACAGAATATTCTCATTCAACAATCAATTCAGAAGCAGAAGGCAAATATGTTGTACCTGTGTGGCCATAGCTTGAGATCATCTTCGGATGGTTTGAGGAGCAAGTCAATGAAGGCTTTTCCATTGGAGTCAGTGGCAAGTGGTGGAGGATTTTCATCAATAGCCCAGATCTTGTTCCTGGCGAATCCATGTTGCTCTAGTGATCCACGGGTCCCAAACTGCACAACCCCATTTTTGTCATAGATGTAACTATCTATCACTGTGAGAGATTATTATTATATAAGATCATACCTGTGGAAAACAGATTGGAATCCCTCCTCTTACTGGTTTGGGAGGATTGAAGATTGCCTAAACAAGAATGGAATGGAATGGAAGAAAGAAAAGTCAATAAAAATAAAAATTGAAGATTAGTTAATTAATTAAATAATGGACCGACATAAAAAGCTGATTTAGCCTACCTTATTACTAGTGAACAATAGCTCCTCTCCACGTTCTGTTTTCCATGATAGAACCTGTCCTCCGTGCAAGCTAACCTGGAAACTAACATCAGGTTGAGAAACTAGAAACTAAATTTGCTGTAATAAAAAAATAAAAAATAAAAAATAAAAAATCTGAATCTGAATCTGACCCTTGCTGAAGCTCCTCGAATGTTTCGGAGAATGACTTGGTCTATGCCATTCCTGTCCTTGGTAACTTCAACCGCCGCTGTTCTGTCACCAGTACTTCCTCCATATTGATTCTGATTCATCTTCAAAATCGACACAGTACTGATGATGAGCGGTGTCTCTCTCTGTCTTGCTACAATAAGTTAAGGACATCAAACACTGATTTCCAAGATCATGAGCTTCCCATGACGCCCTGTATGTTCTTATGAGAAAACCCCAAGTTCTTTTCCGTGAAACGGCCAACTTTCAACTACCTTAAACACACAGATCTAGAATAGAAAGAGGGGCTACCCAAATTCAACTCCTAACAGTTACCGGTCCAAAATGAGGCGTTACCAATATATAGAGTAATAAATTTTAGGCACCGCCAGCTTCAAACCGTTAAGTTAAGCCTTTATGATTTCAGTTACGACTTGTGTGTATCAGAGAAACAAAAATTTGAAGATAAAATTGTGTCTTGTCTACTTTATGGACTTGGGGTGAGTGGTGACTATGCCTGCCCCTGTCCTATTGATATTAATAAAGGGCGGATTTTGAAGGATTCTTTTATGAGTTGGTATAGTTAAAAAAATTGGGAAAGTCGTATAATACTGAAGGGGTCATAAAAGATAATGCTTAAGTCCTAATATGTGATTATGGGAATGCTTAGTTTCAAATTAGGCTAAAAAAACATTTTATAGGCCAAAGGGTAAATGATAATTGGTTTAGACTTTAGAATACTCATGAAGCAGGGTCAACATAGATAGATGGGTTGAAGGGTTTCAAAGTTTCAACATGCCTCCTAATCCTATTGACTCTAATATGAACGAACATGTGACTGTATTACCAGAATTAACGACCCGGTTACGTGACAAATCGGAGTATTGTGCCCTTTCAAACTTTAAAATGAGTTGCATTGTGGCTAGAGGGAATACTGGAGGACTGTGGAACATGCAAGTCAACGCTTAAGCCTGAGTCAACATGCCTTCATGCCTTTTTATAGAGTTTTGTTTTTGGTTTAAATCATTCAATCCATTAAAAAAATACTAGTTGGGCTAAAAAGTGTTAAAATGAGATCTTTTAACTGTTCTGACTGGAAAAGTGTTGTTAATCAAGACTTTATGCTTCTTATAGGGGGTAAAATGGGAAAGTGTTAAAGATCCTTGTTTACTTTATTGTTGCATCATCTAATACGAAGAGAATTCGTTTTTTCTTTGAGAAAAATTATGTTACTTATGAAAAGAGATAGAGAGAGAGAAAATTGGGAGAATTTTACTCCTCACAATGTGGGTTTGAACTTTGGAGTTATAGGAGGGGGGGGGGGGGGGGGGGGGGGGGGATGGGAAAACCTTATCCTTCAGAATAGTCGGTGCACTTTGGTTGGTCAACGAATGAGATCAAACATGGCTAATGAAAATAATAAAGGAATTAGGAAAAAATAATTCAAATTGTGAATGTGATTGCACGCCGCAAAATTCATTAACAAATCATATTACGATGGCTTAGGAGTTCAGAACTGCAGATAATCCAACAGCGCCGGCCATTTGGAAGAAAATTTGATGAATTATTAGAGTGATATATTAATATAACTAAAAAATAAATAGATGACATAGAAATTAAATATATTTTCTTGTTTTCTTCCTTAATAAAGGTTAACTATTTACGGTTCTGCTATTTTATACCTAATAATATCTTCATTTTGAAAGGAAAACTAGAAGCAAAATTGTGGTTTAGTCATTATCACATAACTTATTATTATATCATTATAGTAAGATAATACAAGCTTCGTTTCAAACAAAACTTTGAAGATAAGTTAATGCTTTGTAATTGGAGTTTTGTTATAGTCACTTCTGTTTGTTATATGTACAAAATAGTCAATTCAGATTTCTCATAGTGCACGAATATTTGTCATTTGAAAAGAAAAAAAAAATGCACATCACCTAGAATTTCCTTCTCGTGCTTAACAATCAACTGTATGCAGGTGTCATTTATCTTTAATTTTGTCCGAGAGACTAAATTCCAATTGTGACTATTTTCTTTATCAGGCTGTATTACCAGAAACACTGTCCCCCTCAAATACGCAATAAAGTGTCCTCTAATATAGCTTTCTGAGGAACTTCCCAGAAGTTGCTTTACTACCAAAAACTTCTGGCATTAACCACAATACTTCCAGTCAAAGTTCCACAGGAAAATTTTCGAAGAATTAACTTTTCACCTTATTCCCAAATAAGATGTATAAATATTGGACCCTTATAAGTCTCATAATGTGGAGCCAACAAAAGAAAAGATAGAAACTATCCAATACATGTGCAGAGAGTGAAGGGGAGAGATTTTTTGCTTACTCTTAGAACATGATGTGAACATGCATTATATCCAATAATAGAGGCAGAGTCATAATGGAACCAAAAACATAAGAGTCATAATGGAACCAAAAACATACACACCTAAAATGGTTTGACATGTGCCCCCACAATAATGAGGAAAGAAAACAATAAGAAAGATGATACTTGCACGTAAATGAAGTGCGACAAAAAAAAAAAAAGAAACAATGATTTTTACGCATTTCTTTTGTAATTTGTATCATTGATTTCAATAAAGAATATAAAACAGTTATAGATGCAGCTGAATTTTCATGACGTAATATCGCATGCAAATAAAGTATGAAAAAAAATGCAGTCCACAAATACAACAGCTCAATTATGAGAATACCCCAAAATGGTGTACAAGAAGCATTATTGCAAAATCTAAAATAAATAAAATTTCAATCTGGATCTCTAGTTTTCAGGGATATACTATCAAATAGCTGTATAGGGACGTGTCACTCATTTAAATGACATACTAACATATTACACGTTCCATGTTATTCAAAGGAGAAAAATATGAACTAAGCAAGAGGTGCATGATTGCAAGCAAGATACTCTATGTCTATGCAGCATATATAGCTTGCCATAGTTAATCTAAGAATGGCCAATCTACAAATTACAATCAAGTGTGAGTTCAAAATGCACATCTCAACTCAAATAATTTTTTTTCTATATTTGATTAAGTTAATTGAAGAATCTCTTTCATTTATCTCATGGGGTAAAAATGTGTAATTTGACAAGGATGGGTGAGAGCTATCTTATATTACATGAATAAATGGTGAAGGATCAGTTTCTAAAAATCAGAAAAGCATGATGCCAATTTCTCAATACCTCTGAACAATCCTGTGGAAAGCATAAATAGCTCTTAATCAAGAGCTCCCTGCCTTCACGTGGTAGAATAAACTGCTGCTAAACATTATCAGTGAAAAATCACCTGAAGACAGCGATGACGGAAGACACAACAGGTTTCTGTTTGCTATACAGCACTAGTAAATCATTCAGATTGTTGTCAGTGGCAAGTCCTCATACTGCTGCACAAAGTGACCCTGAAAGATGGGAATGAAAACAAATATATAATAATAACTTAGATTCATTTCAATGGAAAAGTGGAAATGGCAACAACATCCATAAGCTTTTTGTGTGTGCGTGAATGATAAATCTGTGTTTGTCAAGAAAACAAAAGAAAGTGATATATACTTAATCCAGAACTTTACACTTCCAAGCTTAAACTCTTATTACCGAAGATAAGGCCTAGGATCAAGATTAATACTAATCCGCACCAGCAAAGATAAACGCAGTTCCAATTTAATTTATTTGATTAGGATCTAGTTAGCCTAAACTTATTTAATTTGAATTCATTAATATTTGAATTTAAGTGTCTACTTGAATAAAAAAGGTGATAATCTTATTTAATTTGAATTCATTTATATTTTACTTTTAAATAGCAACTTGGCCAGTGTGTGTAATAAAAATATGCAATCATTCTTTATCCAAGCCATAATTTTTGAAGGGATAAGGTCCCGATTCTTATCCAGATATAAATTGCAATTATTTATGTGAGAGATGCAGCAGAAAGAAAGAAACCTGGGGACCAGGTGGAGCAGCAAAACTTCCTTTCATCTATGTGCTCTACATCAAGCCCAATAAACCATGATCCTACGCTGACATCATCATGCGCATATGTACGAAGAATAAATCTGCAGCAAACATATTACCTTTATGCTGCATTTTGAGATAAAATACCTATTGTAAACACAGAAAGGAAGAAAAACTATACCTGTTTATTGAAATAAATTGAGCCAATGCTTTTGAAATGACAAAGACATCGCCCGATGCATATCTAAAGTATCTGTAGCAGACAAGCATGGATGTGAATTTTCAACAGAGAAATGCTATACTGAGTCTCCGAATAAAAAGAAACGAGAATAAAAACAATTTCTGGGTATAGCAATAATTTAGACAATACAGTTTCATATTTGAGAATACTATTAAAAGAGTAGCCCAATATTCTGAGACATATGATGTTTAAGTTCTATTGTAACTTATGGATACTTCATTCTCAGAGGAAATTATCATTGCTTAACTCTTAACAGTAATGTATATAACCCAGCCTTCCACAAACCAATTCATTTATATCATTACTGATCCAAATTGTATTGCTGCATAAGCACATCAACGAATGCACGATAAGGTATCTTTAAATTGGATTTTTTTTTTCTTAAAATTGAACTGCATTACTTACGTTTTTCCATCGCCAAATTTCCACCAGTCTGGTTCATGCCATTTGTGTGTCCTATAAGTTTCACAAAAAAATGAGAAAAAAGGAACAAATTGAAATACGACAAATAAAATAATCTTATAGCCCAAAAAGAAAAATTTGGCTCAGACTTACGGGTCAGAGAAAACTTCGCCTGATTTCATACAACCAATATAAACACGGGGCTTATTCAAAAAAGAAGTTAGTACTCCTCCAAGGGCATCTGTAGAAGAAGTCATAAAATCAGTGACACAAGTCACAACAAAGAGCGTTCTAGTCCTAGTAAATGTTGCAGAAGCAAACAGCAAATAAGGTTTAGAAAATCACAAACAAATCCTAATACCATAACGCTCACCGCAAAAAATGGCTCATCTAGACATTTTTAAACTAGTTGGATCACAAGAGCTTAGAATTCATTTCCTTCTTGACATGGATAGTCAACTCATTTCTACAATAACACTAGTACTGATTAAACATAGAATCAATGAAATTATGCATTCTTCTCTTTGACTTACTGTCTCCCTTGGATACCTCAAAGTCATGAAATTTTATCCTACAAGTGGTTTCATTTTCTAGATTCTGAAATTCTCCCAAAAATCCGTGGGAGAGAAGGTTAACAATGTTGTGCAACGAGTCTTATTACTCCACTGAACTAGAACTCAAAACATATCTATGCCATTTGAATTCAGCAAGCTAGGGAATCTCTAATATCTAACTATCAACACTAAACCAAATTGGCAATTGGTCAATATCATCCCTTTTGGGAATCGAAGAAATTTATCTAATTAACTTGAGGTGAGGCACGTCTCAATAAATCCAGCTCATCAGTAAATTTTTTCAGTAACAATAATTTATGCTGTTTGTTTTTCATGTATGGTATGTTCTTCAGTACCTCTGAAGCTAAACTACAAAACATGGAAAATTAAATGTTTTTAGATATGTTTTCTTTTAATTCTAAAATATGACCTTCTTGCTTACAGAAATAAATATTATGTAGAGATATATATAACTACAGAGTACAGATGCGTTATAGTTTTCATCACCAGACAGAATTAAGGACTACATACCAAGATTAATATACACATCATCATTGACCTTAGCATAAAATTCAGCATCCCATTCATCCACAGCATAAATGAAGAATGACTTTATTTTTTCTCCTTTATCTTCAGGTGCCTCCACTTGATTATCCTGTGGAGCAAATAATTAAACAAATGGCATCAAGAGGTTTGATTCTTGCATATATTAAGTTATAAGCATACAACATCATGTGAAGCATCCAAATATCATCCCAGTCCATCACCACATCTAGGTCAATAGTCCACCAACAAGAGGTAAGAACAAACTTTGGCTAAAACACAAATTATTCAACACGTATCCCAATAATGCCCAAAGATTCTGAGTTAAACAAAAGATGGATGAAGCCATATTTCTCTCACCCTAAGACAATGTTTTACAATGAAAACTATTTCTAATATGTGTTTCAGCCCAGCATATTCAATCACACTCCATAAAGTCACATGGTAAAGGCATTATACTTGCCATCAAATCAAATATTGTTTACATGAAACTACTGATTAAACCCAACATACGAGGATGACGAAGTCGTTGGTCTGGCTGCTTTCTTTTTCAATTTCTTTGTCCAAACTGTCGCCACGATTTGCACTGCATAGAAGGAAATGCCAGTTGAACCAAAACGTAAAAAGCCAACCATTTACTAAACTTGCTGTAGAACCATCAAAACTATACCTTCTTCCTATTACAAACCGCACAATGATGCCTTTTTCATCAGCAAGTTTTATCACATCTGCAAACAGGGCATCAATGTGGTCTGATTATAAGACATCTAGAGGCTACATTAAGAAGCTAAAAGACTAAAAAAAGCAGCTCTATTTGTATTAGATACTTTCAAAGAACTAATTACTGATGTGATTGTTTGAAGTTTGAACATAAAACTAATGAATCATTTATAAACTGATCAACCCATATGTATATAGCAGGGGGAGGTCCACTAATCAAACTGACTGAGAAGGATAATATGCATTGGCATAGCTAAAGCAAATCAAACCAATAAAAAACTTACCTGTTGGCATCCAAGCCTTTCGGATTGCATCTCTGTTCTTTTTTCTGCCAAAGGTTGTCATTATTCCGATAACTGAAAGTACCTTCTTTGATGGCTTCTTCCCATCATTTCCCTTTCGAACAAAACCTTCCTGTTTAGCCGCAGATAGTTGCATCTCAAGGGAAGACAACTTCTTACGTTGTTCCCTGAAAAAGACAAAAACAAAAGGAGGAAATGATACCAATAGCTATGCAGCTAAATTTGAACTTGACATTAGCTTATGCAGCAACCACAAGAAAATTACCTGCAGGCTATAATTTTCAGTGTATCATCAACAGATATGGCGGATTTACCCTGAAATCGTAAGAACTATATTGCCTCATTGATATCTTAGCTAAAAATTCTAAAAACAAACAAACCAGCAATTGCACTCACGCACAAACGAAACATGGTACAGTTAAGTAACAAAAACTAAAAAATATACATCATATAAATGCAATGTGTGACATCACAACTTCAATTACGAAAAAACTAACATAATTATACCTGACCGGTTCTTTTTTCAAGCTCTTCGACTAAATACACCCTGTTTTCCGCGTCCTGCCATAGCCTGCACACGACACAAAATTTTAAAAATCGAAAAGCAAACGAAAAATTTGAAAGTTCACAAGACAGATGTGAAGAAGAAGAAGAATATAACTGACCTTCCAGCAACGTAAATGGTAGCCATGGTAGCAACCATGGCGAGCATGAGAGCGGAAACTCGAGATCCGAAAGAAGAGTGACCAGATAGCCGGTTTTGCGATCCCCGGCTCCGCATCTCTTCTTCCACCAAAATAATTAAAAAAAAATGTCAAAAAATTCTCATTTAACTAACTCGGATGCTGATGTGATATTCCAGTACTTCTCAGATCCAGGAAGATTGAATGTTCTATCTATGGAGCTGTAAATCGATGTTTTAGAAACGAAGGTAATTGTTTGGTATGCCGTTTTTATGATTCGAGCCTTGAACTATGAAGGCGATGTTGTAACTGATTGAGTGTATCTGAAAACTGAGATGCAGAGCCACTTTCAAAAATGTGTAGATGAAACCAATGGCAATTGCTTGGGATGAACAAGGCGATAATAAGAACGTACAAACAGGGAAGAAGATTAACTTCGAAAGGAACGACGACTTGTGTTGTGTTGATTCTAAAGTTCAAAGTATTCAAAAACAACAGAAGAACAAAATATAAAATAAAATCAGAGGAAATAATTTTTATTTGTTTGGGTCAATAAAATGTTGAACGAAAAAGAGATGGTGGATTATGCAATGTGGCCTTTGATGGGTTTAGAATGGGTTGCGCTGGCCTTGTATCTTATTCAATTTTTAATTTTTGGCTTTACAAAACTTTTGCCCTTTGGAGTCTCACAGGCCTTTATCCTATTAAATATTTAGTTTTGGGGCATAACATTCTTCCTTGTTCATAGGATACTCTTATAATTTTACGGGTACAATATTAAAATGAAACATGAAAGATTTTGTCATTAACAAAATTAATTACTAAAAATGTTTTTAACAAATTCACTCATAAAAAATATATAAGTTTAATAAAATGAACTAATTATTATTCTGAGTCAAATTTTGTGAACGAATATTTTATTAAAATTATATAATCTTTCGTTGGTCAATTTCTCAAAAATATATTTAGTGATTGATTTTGTCACCAATAAAATTTTTCATATTCTTTTTTGTACTTCATCCAAATTTTATTTGTTACAATTTTAAAATTATATAGAAAAAAAAAGTTTAATTTCAATCAACAGTCATTATAAAGTAATTTTACACATACATCAAATCATTAATTGACATATTAGTAAAAAAATTTAACTTAATGGATCATGTAAAATTTTTCACATCATAATTAAACTCATAAAACAAATATTGCAAGGTGAAAATAAAAATAAATAAATAATAATAAAGTTAAAAGACGAAGGGAGGTATGTATTGTAAGTTCGTAACTGATTGATTAAAGTGATTAGTGATGGAAGATTGGAAGGTGCATTCTTGCTTAAAAGGCTGAGCTGTCCTGCCATCATCATATATATATTTTCTGTTTCTCTCTCTCTCTCTCATACATATCCACAAACCCCCGATCGACGAAGGTCTCGCAACTCCGCGAAAGTAGTTTCTGTCCGTCCTCGATCTTCTCCGATTCGCCAAAATGAACGACGCAGATGTCTCCAAGCAAATCCAGCAGATGGTCAGATTCATCCGCCAGGAAGCTGAGGAGAAAGCCAACGAGATCTCTGTCTCCGCCGAAGAAGTACCAATTTCAATTCAATTCTCTTAACTTCCACTTCTACACATCGATTCTCACTGATCTCTTGATCTTCTTCACTCAAATCGTTTACTATTGTTTAGATCGTTTTCTTTATGATTAGTCCGTCTGAATTGAATTGTACGAAATTTATGCTTTAGTTCAGAGTTAATACTCTTTTTCTGTTTCGTAGGAATTCAACATCGAGAAGTTGCAGTTAGTTGAAGCTGAGAAGAAAAAGATCCGCCAGGAGTACGAGCGCAAAGAGAAGCAAGTTGAAATTCGCAAGAAGATGTAACTTACTTTGTCCATTCTATTATATACTCTTTTTTTTTTTTTTTTCAACAGTAAATCCGATATTTATCATGGCTATTTCATCAATTGTTATATATACTTATGGAAGTGTTTGCTGGTATTGAGGTTTTTCTTGATCATTCTGTGTGATCGTGACCCCTAAGACTATTGATTATGATACTGTTTACTACAAAAGCTTGACATGTAGTCAAATTCTAGCGGATCCCTTTGGTACCTTGCTGTTTCATATAGCATAACCGTATCACTTATTCATTTGGGACTATTGGAATATGTCATACGTGGCTAATCTCTTGCATTTGATGTTATAGCCAAAGTATTATTTATGCAAAAAAATTCCTTTAATCTTAATATGTGAGATTGAGAGTTTAGTTTTTGATATGTCCATTTTTCTAGCTTGAAAAAAGAAGTGCAACTTGAGAGATAGTTCAAGTTTCATGACACAATTGCTTGTTGCAGTGAGTACTCAATGCAGTTGAATGCATCTCGGATAAAAGTTCTTCAAGCTCAAGATGACGTTGTTAATAACATGAAAGAAGCTGCATCCAAGGAACTTTTGAATGTGAGCCGTAATCATCATGCATACAGAAACCTTGTTAAGGATCTCATTGTTCAGGTCAGTTAAAATCTTTATTGGGATTGCTTCTTACGGCTTCATTTTTTAGTAGAGATTTGCATATAGGTAACTGATGTTAGTTATTTATTTATTGCACCTTGACTCTGTATCTGTATTATGTGTGATGATGCTGTTATTATACCTATAAGTTCACGTTGAGGATTTTTCGCTATCGGCTGGTGACGCATATGAACTAATGTTAGTGTTTTGAATCTCAACTGATTTGCCCACATGGCACTGATCTCAGTGGTGTGTTTGATATCTTGAGTCCAGCCCCTACCCATCTGGTTTCTCTTCCTTTTTTCCAGGCCTACATGGCCTTCCTAAGTCCTCTGAAACACAAAATTAAAAATGAAAATCCATGCCCTCGTAAATTCTGGTGTTTATTTTTGGACTAATTAAAATATGCAAGTATATACTGTGTAGACTTGGGATATAATATAACAATTGTACTTGACAGAGTTTGCTGAGGCTGAAAGAGCCTTCTGTCTTACTGCGATGCCGGAAAGATGACCTGCAAGTGGTAGAGGAAGTACTGGATTCAGCTGCACAGGAATATGCTGAAAAGGCAGATGTTCATTCACCAGAGATCATTGTTGACAACAAAGTCTATCTTCCACCTGCTCCCGGCCATCATAATTCCCATGACCCCTACTGGTAATGCTGATGCTATAATACTAAATACTGTAATCCCGAGTAACTGTTTGGCTTTGGCTACTTGTTCATGCTTTATCTGTGTGGGTTTTGGGGGTGCTTGTCACCAAATTGTCTGGCTCTATGTAGCAGGCCTTGCTAGTTGCTCTAGTTCTTGCTCGTGCTTTATTTCATTTTTCCTTGATTGGTTGTGATTCGTGATGTTGTCTATGGGTATAAAAACAAACAGTGAGCTTAAGGTTTTAGTTGAGTGAGGATGCAACCCAAAATTGTATTTGATGGCTACCTTCAATGATATCAGGATATCAATTTCATTGTACTTGATCATATGTCATTTTTCAGCTCTGGAGGTGTCGTGTTGGCTTCTCGAGATGGAAAGATTGTATGTGAAAATACACTTGATGCGAGGTTGGATGTAGTGTTCCGTAAGAAACTTCCAGAGGTAATTTTTTGCTATGAAATATTACCTTTGTTATTGTTTACTGGAACTTTGTATGGTAAAAATTGTCTTGTTCTGTGACATGTGACATGTCACTGGTGTTAGAGTTTTTGTTTCATGTCATTTAATTTTATATTGTCATGTGTTCTAATGGAGATTTGTAATTATTCAGTAATAAATATAATTTGTAATTTCCTTTAGTTGATACCTTGGTATTCACTAGTAGTTTCATTTAGGCATTCAATAAAAGCTGTTGGATTAACTGGTTGCAATTTGAGTGGGAAACTGGGAATATGGACATCATAAGATGTACCCTTTAAAAAAAATAAAAAATAAAAATTATTGGTTAATAATGTCTTATGTATATCTAAATATCTAATCATAAAGCTTCTTCTTTGTTGCAGATTCGCAAGCAGCTCTTTGGACAAATAGCTGCTTGAAGACTTTTGTTGTATTATTCCGGTGCCCCTAGATTATTTATATCCTACTGCTGAGCTTGTGTTTGACCGGAAGATATAGCGTGCTATTGTTCCTGCAATCTTGGTATTATTGTCCTTTTAATATAACTTCATTTTTTTTGTCAACCACTTCTCAGTTTGTATTCGATGGGGCATGCGATGTTCTTAGATGTTTTATTTAGTTAAAAATGTTTTCAATATGATAATAAATGTTCGCTACAGCTGGTTGCTGCTTTTAGCTTATTTGGTAATTAAGTAGTAAACATGTTGAACATTGCTGTCAACGTTGTGATATAATTTCTCTTATGATGTTGCTCTAGCAAATAAAACAGTCACATACAGTAGTGAAATTTTGATATGGATTCAATCTGTTCCCATCTGGACCACCTTACTGTCCTAATGTGAGTGACTGGTTTGGCTATCCTTAACAGTGAAATTTCTCACCATCGGTTGTTGATCAAATTGGTCATAATTTCATCAAATCAAGTTCAACTAGCTAGTTAGTTATTTGTGTGATACAGCTCTGCAAAATTCTGCAATCGAAGTGTTCTTATCTATATTTATATATGCATTTAACTTTTGATGTTTGTGATACAGTTCTTAAGATCACAACATTACTTTTGTAAGTAATGATGTTTTTAATGGCGACGATACATCATAGGCGTGATGAATTCGTCCAGCCTTAGGACCCATTAGCGTAACTTCTGCAATTCTTGCAGCAAAGAGCCCTTTCTTTTTTAAAACTAAGTTGATGGACTGTGTGCTGTATTGTTAATTTATTTGCCTGCAATTTGCATAAGCTAAAGGCTTTTGTTGTCGTTGCTATCTCTTACATTCTCTTTCCCCCTGTTGCTGTTATGGATGTGTTAATGGCTGCAAGTAAATTTGAGGCTGCATCATGCATAAAGTAATATTGCAGTTGGATACTGAGGAAAATGCATCACTATGCCTTGTGAATCTGCCTTGCTTTATTTGGATCTTCCTTTAAGCATTTTGATGTTAGATGCAATTCAGCCACAGATAGAGGCAGCAAAGTTGTTTCTTGCCAAACACTACAGTGACTTAACCGAGTAAATTTGATTTTCATAAGATGTACCTTTGGCTTTTATTCCCTGGTGATCTCTCCTATATCATTTGAATGAGTTTTACATAACTAGTTAATTATCACAATGCTTCCTCCTCCTTTTATTTTCAGTTCACCAGCATTTATTACTCCACAATCCACGTCGACAAGTCTGTAGGATATAGGAACCTTTTTGGAAAATAATCGTGGAATACATTCATGGCCGGTGGCTGCGATTATTTCATCAATGGATCAAGGAAATTAGGAAAACATAAAAGGAAAACGTAGTCCTCATGTTTGAAAATTTTTAATCAACAATGTTACATGTACACTATTTTTTCAATCACTTTCAGCCACCAACAACTTTTTAAGGTAGGGTCCACAAAAATATTAGTGACAAACTATATGAATTTATTTTGGGTGGCTGATGGTGACAGCATTTTGGTGTACAAGAAACATTGTTGATTTTTAATAAGATAAAATTGAATTCTATTAGAAACTACTCGAATGAAATTGAATTATAATGTTTGAAATACATTAATAAAATTGTATAATTGAATTGAATTTTAATATTTGGAATGTTTATAACATGAATTAATTTTTTTATAGATAAATTTATTTTAAAATACTTTGAAATTCGAAGAAATTAATTTGAAGAGGGTGATTTGGAGAGAATACTTTGGACATTTCACATTTTAAATGAATTATTAATAGAATTCTATTGAAAATCAGAGTTAAGTACTTTAATTTATTTTTGGATCAAAATTATAGAACTGATTGAATTTCATTTAACCTTAAATAATTTTAAATTTTTTTTTCAAATATTAGAATTCAATTAATTTTAAACACCATGTTATAGTATCAGCACGATGATGATTCAATACTTTTTCACCCCGAACATGCAAAAGGTATGTAGTGAAATTTTTCTCAAATATCATGTATTCATGTGGGATAAAAATCTCAACTTTATGGATTCAAAACCAACAAATTGCTTAATATTGCCATCTTATCAACGAGTATATATATATATATATATATATATATGAATAATTGTGAGAGAATTTATCCATACAGCGAATTAGTATGTTCCTTATTGCTTATGGTATATGCATGGGCGAAATTCAGGCAACTGAATGGGATATAAATATTCTCCTTTTATTTTAAAATAATGGTTATTTAAAATTTCTCATATATTAAAAGACTCAATAAATATTTTTATTTTTTAAATAAATATATTAAAATGATTAAATTGTTCTTATTAAATCACATTTTACTAACACACTATTTAAAAATTGAGCAAATATAATAGGTAAAAATTATCAAATTTATATCGTAATTTAAAAACAACATTCAATACAATTTTTTTTTTCACTATTATTTTAAAATTTAGGAAGTAATTCAACAAAACCACGAGCAGATCAGATTCAAAGTTAAGCTGAAATGTGGCGAAAGCATAGATCACGTGGGCATTGGGCAGGGATTGGTATAACACATTATGAAGGAATATGAATATTAGGGTTTAATTTTAACATTGTGTTTAAAGATTTTTCTATTGATATATATAGAAACTGAGAATTGAAGGAAAAAGGAACAGAGTTATCTTTATATGGTAAACAATAGAAGAAATATTTGATATATAATTAGAAGTTATCATCAATACTTAATTATCATTCATTTTTATTTTTTAATTTTAAGAGTTCAAAAGTAAGAATAAGGTCCATATTAAAATTCAAGTGTGAAAATATATGTTGATATCATTTTTTTCATTGTAAAAACTGTATAAATTTAACTAAATTTAAGATATTTCAATTTATTTCTTAATTCTTGTATACTAAATAAAAAAATGAATTAAGAATGTAACTTTTAATTATATATCAAATATTCTCATTATATATATATAGTTTAATTATGATAAGTGTAAAAAATTTTACACTGTCAGAATCCCGTGATTTGTGTAATTTTTTAGTTAATTAGTAGGTGGTAAAGTTAAAAAACTTTTACTAATGTGTCAATCTAAGATTAGATGTCAGTGTAAAATTACTTTACTCTGAAAGTGGATTAAAACTAAAGTCATATAAATATATATATAATTCACAGAATTGGAAATTTATTAATCATATTTACAAGTTACATTATAAATGAACAAAACATGATATTCGAAATTATTAACATTCTGGATTTTCAGTCCTTCATTCTAACTCAATCTTAGGTAAAAATTAATTTGATTTTGAGAATAGGAGGCTACTTAGTTCTCTTTACTTCATACTTCTAAATAATACTACTGTTCTTTCAAATAATCTGATGATACTGTGTAAATGTAGCTAAATTTTTTATTTGAACATAACCTGATATACTAATGTGATTAATTCCCAAAAAAACAAGTTATATAGTGTACGCTAAAGCAATTTAAATATCATAAAGTATAATCATCTTTGAAGTGAAATGTTCGGAACTATCCTAATTAAAATTTTTATAGTTATGATACTCAAACAAGAATATTTTTATAAGGAATATATTTTTTAAAAACAATTTAAAAATAATAGTTATTTCTACCAACTTATTCGAAACATGAACATATTCACCAAAAATGACTTAAAAAATAAAAAATTTCGTATCGGAAAATAAATTCATTATTCCCAGACATCCACTAGTGTGTCACGAATGATGAGGTATTGGAATTTGACTTTGTAATTGGGAAAAATAGTAATAATGATAAAAATAATAGAAAAGAGAGAAAAATAAAAAAGTTGAGACACCTGGATCCAGAATGGAAGGAAGAGGTGTCTGAGAAGGAAAAAGGGGTTAGGATGGATGGATGGATGGACAGGTGAGCTGAAAAGGTGTGATTGGACATTTTGAAATGAAATGAAATAAAAATGGCAATCAATTACTACTATGCTATGCTATAATGCTATACTATACTATGCTATACTGTAAATTTAATCAAAGGACTATTGTATGTAAATGCAACCCTCTCCATTCCTCTTCCTCATTTGTAGCCAGCTTTTTCTGTAGTGACTAGCTAGGATGTATAGGAAGCACAGAGAAATATTTTTGTATAAATTTAATTAGTTCATGAAAAATTACAAAAGTTTCAACAATGTCTTTTTTTTTATTAAAATTGAAATAGTAACTTATATGGATCCGATAGAATTTTTTTTTTTTTATAATTAGGAGGTGTCCCTTGCCGACAGCAATGCATAGTTCCGAGAACTCGCACTAAATGATAAAGGGTTGGCCACAAGAAGCTTTCCATTCCATGAGTTAGGGATCGAACCCCAACTACATGATTAAAGAATAAGGTGAACTACCACTATGTCTGCCCGTTGTGTTGGATCCAATAGATTTTAGTAACATAGGAAAGAATATAAACTTAAAAAAACTCCTGTGATAAAGGAGTTGATTAATAAAGTTTAAATGTTTTAACATCTAAAATGTACATAAATATTTCTTGGAATATATATTTTTCATTTTTGAATAAGTTTATAATTCTAAGTAACTTAACAAAATACACTAGTTATATAATAAAAATTATAAATGATAAGATGTCAAAAACTCTATACATTCATTGACTTCTATTCTATGCTGATATTTAATCTATTACTATTGAATTTTTATATGTTTCTATATTAATACTTAAATTCTTCTTTTTTATCTTATTTGATATCTAATTTTAAATGTTAATGTTATATTATTTCAAATATATTAGTTTACCGAGGAATAGTTCAAACTTGTAAGTGAATTTTTATTTGAGTATTGTTAGAGGCACAAAAAAAATTAGTCAAAATAATCAACAATTAATAATTTGTGCCACAATCACCCAACCAATTAAAAATATATTCATGATTAAAATGTTATTTCGGTCATAAAATGTTAAATGAGTTTTGTTGGATGTTTTGACTGAAAAATTGTTGTTCTCCAAGCATTAGTGTTTTTATTTTCTAATATTTAACTAGGTAGTTGAGTATCCGAAGTACATAATAGAATAATTTTTCTAGGGAATAATAATATTTAAATATTTATAAATAAGTTTTACTATAGATATAAAATTATACCAGTCAAAACAGTTAAACATGTAAATTTAAATCTAAATCATACAGTCCATTAAAAAAATAAACATGACTAAAAATATTATTTGAACTAAAAATATTAAAATAAACTTTTTAAACTATTTTAAGTGGAGAAGTATGGTTAGATTTTGTGTTTATAAATCAATACATTTTTCACACAGTCATTTTTTAAATATACTGAATAAATAAAGATTAATAAATATTTAAATATCATTTTTACCTTTTCATTAAAGGTGTGTGGTTACCAAAAGAACCACACCATTACAAAGTTATGATAATTCTGTTTAGAAAATTGAATGTTTTGATGGTTATATAACTAGTAAGGTACTCAGGTTTCACACATAATATATTACATGGCAGACATAGAAAGGCTATTATAGGTCGTGTCAAGATAGGTTTATACCCATCTAAAGTATTGTCTATCACTAAACTTTGAGAGCCTAGCTAGCGAAATTAGGTTTTGCAATGGATTCTCTAGCGTTTCATCTTGTCTTGTCAATGTTTTTGTTTTCTTTGTTTTTTCTACTTAATAAACTTCAGACACACACACACACACATATATATATATATATATATATATATATATATATAATTCATACTTAGCTCTTGTTAGAATCCTTTTTTTTCTTATGCTGTATCATTAACTCTCATCACTTGGGATATGTATAGTTTGTTAAAAGATGTTTTAAAAATTAGACTGAACATTAAATTGATTGATTTGTTTAAAATTTATTTAGTAATATATATGCATATGATGAATTATATAATATAAAAAAATTAAAATATATTTAAAATATTAATTGAAAATTAAAATATAGAGTATTTAATAGATTTAAAGATTTAATAATTAAATTAATTTATATATTATATTTAGTATAAAATAGTTATAAAATATATATTAATCTAATAATACATATGTATATGATGAATTATATATTATAAAAAATTAAAATATATTAAAAATATTAATTGAAAGTTAAAATATAAGTATTTAATAGATTTAGAGGTTTAATAGTTCTTAATTTTAATAATTAAATTATATTATTTTTTATTATAAATAGCTATTAAATTTTAAAAGATTAAATTTTTAGTTTTAAATTAGTTGACCGGTTCAATTAATTTTTTTTTTTCGATTCACAAACCAATTTTTATCTCCACCTAGACTGGACATGGGTCCGATTACCGGTTCAATAAGTCAGATCGACCGGTCTGATTCGATTTTTTAAACAGCGGTTTGATGAGCCCGTTGAAACCAGGATATCTTGCATTAAAGATATATTTTAACAATGTTTTACTGCTAAGTTTGATTTATTAGTTTGTATGGTTTAGTTCCAATTCCTTTTAAACTAACAAATTTTATTTTTCGAAGCAATTTTTTATAACGTAATGTTAATTAGTTAAATAGAAGTTTGACCATTTGTCATACTAAAAATAAACAAGTTCTAAAATATTTCGAAACTCATTTTATTTTTATGTTTATTTGGAAATTAAAATAGGTTAATCTAACTAAAGAGGTATAAATATCTTTAAAATATTGGTTGCTTATGAACAAAAAGTTTAATTAATTTTAAAAAAATAGTTTGAGCAAATAAAATTAAAGTCAAGTGATTCTCATGTGTTTAATTTTCAAGTTTATCATGGGTTCTCCATTCGTACTATTTGCATACATTTATTATATTTAAATGAGAATATAGATGTATGAAGTGAATCACCGTGATGTCTAAAATAAAATCATACAATAAATGTAAATAATAACTTTTTAACAAAAACTAATGAAATAATAGCCTCCACTAACTTGTAGCAATTAGCATACCTCAATATATAGATATTTTATTTAAGAATTGACAAGATCTATCAAAGCGCAAGCAAAATTCAGTTTTATGTCTTAAAAAATAAAGTATATAAAATTAAGAGGCATATGCATCAATCCGGTCACTGGTTATGTATTCTCTTTTCTCCATTTGTTTTTTTAAAATGGATTTCGCTAATAAGTGATCTTAGAATACTTGTTAAGAATACTAAAAAAAGTAAATTTTTAAAAAATTTAAAATGTTATGATGAATCCATTACATACGATACAAAATATCAAAATGTACATTTTTAAGATGAATATTTCTTCTTTTACTATGCCCTAACAAAACCCTTTTAAAATATATAATAATACTAACCAAGCAATAAATACCTAGCGGTTGTACTTATATGATGCAGAAAACTATATGTGGGTAGGTCTAATACAATTGTATTGGTAATGACAAGCGGAATGTGAATAACTTGCTTTACATTAAAAAATTGCTCACTTGTGCGGTGTTCTGCTTCTCCTCAATTCATAATTAATTTCATATTATATACTTCCTCTGTTTTTTTAATTATCCAATTTTAAATACGCACGAATATTTAGAAAATAATTGGTGTTATATAAAAGGAAAAGAAAATAATAAATTTTGTCTCAAAATTTGAAATGAATAATTAAAAAAAAAACGGAGGGAGTACTTCATTATTTTAGTATTTATTTTTTTAATGTTCAAGTACTATTAATTAATTTCTACCAGAAGCTGATCCTCTGCCTTCCTCTCCTCTTGAGCTTATAAAAAGCCCTAGCTTCTCCCCTGAAATAGCATGCATATATTGCTGTGAGTAGTTGCTTTCATATGAATAAAATGTTTTTGTCATATCATAAGTGATACATACATACACAAAATGCATATATTATCGCAGTCTTTGTTCTTTTTTATTGTAAGAACTTGTTTAATTTGTTTCAATCTTCCTTCTTGATTAATCATATTATATAGGGCTTGGTGAATTCTATATAGAATTGACGCGTGCAGATACAGATTCAGATCTGAGGATGATTTAATGGAGGTGGAAGGGCGGGGTAACGAGAGAGAGAGAGCTTTCTTCAGTCCACTCATGGGTGGCAGTAGGATTCAATTAGCTGCCGACTCATTCATCCAAATGCTGAGTGAGATGCGATGAGGTGCTCAGTAAATGAGTGAATGATGCGGGAGACAAATTGATTCTTATGCTTCCTGTACTTGGACTGAAGGGAGCTCCCTCATACCCTTTTTCTTTTTCTATCTCACTTCTTATTTATTGTTTCCTTTCTTCCTTCTTTTTTCCCCTCTTTCTTTCTTGTTTGGATTTGTCACATGCGTACCAAATTGAAGCATACTACTACTTTCCATGGTAATACTAATGCTTTTCGAATTAAAAGTTGAACTGCAAACCAACAAAGAATACAAAGCACAACACTTAGACCCGTTCTGCTCTTTTTACTAATTTATTCACGTGTGGCCCGACAAGTTAATTGCACCTGCTTGATTTTGTTTCTTTCACTTGGTAAACATATTTTTGCCCTTCACTTTGATTTATTTTACGTTTCAGCAGGCAGGTTGTGTATGCTGTACAGTGACAATAATGCTTGTATAATGGAAATACATTCGTTCAGTTGGTATTCTCATATATATATATATATATATATATATAACATATTACATATATTAGGTATTCTTTATTATATCGGTATTGTATTTGTACTCAATTAATTGGTAGTTTCAATGTTTTATAGTTTGTTTTTTCCATCTAATCTAGAGTTAGCTAGATAGGTTAAGGTTTGCTCTTTATATTGCAGGTGCAGGTGGAAGCTAGCTAGCTAGCTAGCTTAGGTAGCAACTTTGCTCAGGAAATGGCAGATTTGGACAAGTTTAATTTAATTGTTAGATGATAGAGCAAGTTCCAAGTGAGGCGCATGAGGGCCTCGTAATTCTCTAATCTCTCTTTTACTATTAATTTTGGGCAACAAGTTCCCATAAGATGGAAGCACCTCCCACAGTCAACTCAACTGGGATCCAACTGTCATCATGTACCGATGTACGAGTACTGCAGTTAGTTCCACTACTTCCTCTTTCAAAGTTAGTGCAACCTTTGTACATACTCTATATGTTTTCTACTATATCCCCTCAAGAATTATAATACTCTCCCCATCTAGTAAGTGTCCTTAGCTTTTTCTTTCTTTTCTTTTTTCATATGGAAATACTCTATTCACTTTTCGATTTCTAATCTTTTTATTTTTATTTTCTATTTTATCAATTATCAATTTTAATTTATATTTTTAATATTGTGTAACAGGAGAATAATAATAGGAATATTTTTATAATTGACTTTTAATTTAAATGTGTAATATGTGTGATACTGTGAAGTAGGAAATTGTTTATTGTACAATTGTAATGTATTTCATGTATAACGTATATATTACAATTGGATGGTTTATTGTACACGTAATAATCGCCTTTGATGCTTTATTGTCTTGTTGCATTTCTTTAATTAGCTTTCAAATTTAAAATCAGGAAGGCTCAAAAGAATCTAATTTCTCGATAAATTTAATCAATCGCCTTTGATGAGAAGGAGTATTATCTTATTAGCTTTCAAATGTGTCTTAGATAGATGTTTAATCAATTGAGCTTAACTAGAGTGTTGCAAAAGAATTTGTCGGCGCTCATTTTGATAGAGTTAATTAGTATTAATTAAATGAGATCGAGAAACGTACATGTTCCGTATGAAAATAGAGGACCACACTTTTACTCATGTTATTGGCGAGTAAGAGTAACTTTACTCATGACATAAATTTATGTAAGGATGCTTGACCTAAAACGGCTACCAGTTGTTTAATCAGCTTTTTCATAAAAGATATACATTTGTTCGTATATATTATTCCCTTTCTACTTTCTCTCATCTATCTCTTATAATAATTCTTGTATAAAAAATTAAAAAGGATAATTTGATTATTATATAACTTTTTTACATATTAACATTTATTATAATTTTTAATTACTTTTTTAATAACTGAATAGTTTGAAATCTCATTTATGAGGGAGTATTTGATGGTGTTCAAAATATTGGACCTGCCGGACCGTTCGAAGGGGAATAGGCATTGCAAAGAGCGGACCGGTCAATTTCATCAATTTCATCGGTGGAACTGGAAACTGATTTTTCTGTTCGGTCTTATGTTGAGGTAAAAATCGATTTAAAAGAATAGTTAAAATTTGGAAAAACCGATGAACCTGAACAAAAAAAATCTGATGTACCGATCAACTAATTGAACCTTTAAACCTATAACCACTCTTCCATCGGATTCCGGTACAGTTTTTAAAAGATCAGTATTTGCTACTTTAGCAAATAATAGTTGGGTCTATTGTATAGGTACTTATTTTCCTCTTTGGTTTTTAAGTTTGTTTCTTGTAACTTGTTGCACGCAGTTTGATTATTGCGACTGATAGAAGAATTAAAATGTTGAGAAACTTGACCATTTTATCAAAAATAACTTGATAACCATTGGTAATGGGCTAACATTGGTCCGACTGCCGCCTATGATGGTTAGCAGTAGTTGGCGGCTATAAATAATGGTTAGTGGGACAATAACTGAAAGTGGTGGTTTAAAGTTAAAAGACAATGTGGTATGAAATTTTTGTACTTGTCATTCATGATATCATAGGTAATTCAAAAAGTCAATTACCAGAATATCTTTGTTTTTTTATTTGTTAAGTTTTAAGTGTAGTAGGCTGTCATGACTAGAAAAATTTAAATATTATTTATAACAGTCATTATTTTTCTTTTTAATTACTAACTCTATTTGTTTCTCTTGCATCAATTATAATTGAAAAATTTAATAAAAATGAAGGGAGTAAACATATTTTAGGAAATACAAAACTATTTCCCCTAGTACATATTTTAGAAAACTTTTTTTCTCTTTTGTCCTCGTTCCAGAAATAATGATGTTTGAGTATGAGATGTTACGATTGAAATTCTTTCTTACGTGGTCTTGAATCGTATTTAATGTGTGATTCAGAAATATTTACAATTATATATTTTTTATATAAATTTTTAATATTATAAATATGTTTAGATCATGTATTTAAATTGGTCCACTTCCACCTAAGAATTTCTGGATGTTACAATCGGTACTAATCTCTTCACAGATAAAGTTCTAATCCGAGACCAGTCCATAAGAAAAAAAGATAATTTGTGATTCCAATCATGTGGGATATACTACTACTAATAATTTTTCATTGTTAGTATCAATTCAGTGGGCGGGGAGTTTGACACGTAGTAGAAAGCTGCGGTATTAATTAATTATTGTCTGAATGTGAAAGGAGAGGCAAATCCCGCCTTGTTAGGGAAGCAACAATTAGCAGCATGCATTGCATGTCATGTGTGCTTGCTTCTATAAACTCAACTACTAACTCAGATAATAAGTGCTGATTTTGGATATACAAATCTGTCCTTAGATTAGAGGAGTTTGTTATTTAGAAGGCTACCAATTTGAGCTAAGTAAGTCTCTTTAATTCCCACTCCTACAGAATCTAACACCACTTTTCTTACATGCCATCATTATATTGTGTGCTCTTTAACCAACACAAGCACAAAAGCTGTTTGACAAAACTCCTAATTGTTTCTTTGTTTCTTTCTATCTTTCTCAATTAATTAATTGATTAAATGCAATTATTAAAAAAGGATTAAATGCCCCAAATAATTTCACGTGCTGACCGAGAATACGTTCATTCACACACCACATAGTGCTTCAGATTTGACAATGGAATTTGCAAATGCGTTTGATTTGGCTTTATTCTCTGGGGCCTATATGTTTCCAACCCATCTGGGAAAAGTTCGTTTAACCAGTTAATTAGTAAAGTGGATTTGTTTGTTTGTTATTATCACCTCAAGACATGGAAAATAAATAATACTTGGGAATCTTTATGTTAATCTATTTATAGGTGCAAACAATATGTTAGGTTGCTAGAGAAATTGCATATCGATCTGTATGTATATATAGGTTTATCTGAATTGATGTGACAATAATAACATTATCGGTTGTCTTCTTTTCTTTGCTAGTGGAGAACAGATGGAAATAAATGAAATACTATAAATATACATCTTCTTCTTATTTATTTGGTATCTAGAATTGTTAGACTTGTTAGAGGATAGTTTAGGATTTTTATATTGTTATTAGAGTGTGCCTATATATAAGTCACATCTCATTGTAATTGATACAATACATATTATTCTATTCACTCTATCATCATTTTATATTCTTCTATCTATTCTCTCCTTGATCTTTGGGATCTAATACCAAGATTTTCACAAGACTTTCGGTTCAATTTTTAATGAATGGCTATCGTGCATATTAATCAAGATGCTCCTCCCATCCATATGCAATAAATTAAAGTTATTTATTTTCTGAAAGAAAAATAGCACCAGTTCGATCAATTTGAATGAACAAATGCAAGTATATTATACATACATTTCATCATTCTTAATAAAAAGTAACAAATTATCTTTGAACGAGTGTATGGAGGATTCTCAATTCTCAACTTCACAATAAAAATAAAATAAATATCTTCAATAATATATATATTTATATTACAACCTTTAAATATTAAAGAAAAAAAAAAGAAAGATCTCTGTGTCTTTTTGAACGACAACTAAATCTAAACTGGGACTCGGAGACAGCGTGTATAGAATAAATACTAGAACAAATCTTTTTAGTTTTCATAAATATATATATCAGGTTCTTACTTAATTTAACTAGCAACAAGTACAATAATAATATTCATGTTACCCCATATATACTCGTCATCAAATGAATGGCGCTTGTTTATTATTAGTATCCTCTATTGTAAGTAAAGCAGATTTTGAATATTATCTTATTATGTTTAATTTGGTCTCTCGTTCATTCGATGAACACAAACAATATAATGGCTTTAATTAGTACTTTAATTTCCATGTGGATTTAATTATTGTGGACTCCAATATCTACGCATATATATAATCTCAATGGAATCATTCTTGTCATATGGACTGTTCTTCATTTCTTCTTAACTTGTACACTATATACCCGAAGAAGAATCTTACACCATAGACGACGAGGATTTTGAGCCATTCATCCATAGATGATATTAGCCAAGTTGGTACCAACAAGTAATAATAATATATACATGAGATTTTAATTAGTACTCAAATTTATCAACGTCTTAAGAATCTAACTGGTAGATTAAACAGACAGTTTTTAATTCGTAGTTTATTTAGTTAACCAATCAAATCTGTAATGGAATCATAATTAAATTATAATCAAATCGTAGTTGAATAAAACTAATACTTATGATCCAACTGGGTTGATTCCAATTTTTAATATACTGTTAAGCATTATTAATCAGTAAATGATGTATAAACATCATGCTTTGTAGAAGTTGAATCTGCTCGATACGACCACACAACATCTCCATATACCAAAATCAAAATTACAGTGAAAATCATACCAAACAAACCTAATCATGCTGTCATGCATTAGAACACCATAAATGCCTCAATCCATTATCAAAAAACATATCTATCTCAGCAAAGATTTTCATAATTGAACATATCTATCTCAGCAAAAAATTCACAACCAGTTATACGAAAGCTCAATCATCATGGATCAAGGGGGAAAAGAAAAAAAATCAAAACAGGATTTGCTGTCACTTCTAAGAGATATGGATGGATGGCGGAAAACACCCCCCATCTACATGACAGACAGGTAATATGGAGATATCTGAATTTCAGTCTTCAACTGATCAATCATTTTGCCTTATTATCAGGTCCATTTGCTTCACACGCAATATGCTACTGCTGTTGAACGAAAAGAACACAATCAATCATTTCAGGGAATCCAAAAAGAAGTAAATGGTTTCACATGCTTTCTCCACTACCTCCCACAACGAGCTAAAACAGTAGCTATGATTGATATTTGATAAATGTTAATAGATCTCCCCTATCTTAGGCAGGTTCATAGAGCCCCAATATATGCCCATCAATACATCGCATAGCTGCAACCTGATCACAAGTATTTCACATCAGACCCTATCACATCCGATCCACAATCTATGCACAAAAGTAAGAGTATAATAAAATTACTGTTTCAAAAGTACTATAGGAAATTTTGAATGCAAAATAAACTCCTTTTTTGTTACTTTGAGTGCTGCACATTGTAAATCATTTACCTTTCCATGGACCTCATACTTGATAGGACCATCTAGTTCAGCACCCAATGCCATTAATTTGGTCACTGTACTGTTGATGTCAGGTACGGTGAATGATAGAAGCGATGAGTATCCATTCTGCGAGACTTGGACACTGTGAGTGCGAAACTAAGTTAGCCGCTCCATTCAAAATCCGAAACCAAAAATTCAACTTAAGTTGCTTGCAGAATTAAATAATACACTATATATAGCTAAAGCCTAAACAGTGTTCATGATTGACGTAACTACAAAAGAACAAGAAGTTGCGATGGTAAAATTGAGCGAACAGAAATGGTACAGTGACACAGGCTACAGAAAACAGAAAGGAAAATTCTGGGTAGAATGTGGGTAAAGTAAAATTAAGATTTGGTTGGAGTAGACAAATTATCAAACAGGTAGAGGGCAAGAGGTAAAAAAAAAATGATACTTGGGAGAATGCATGAGGGCAAGCTTGAGAGAACCAGATTGAAGTTCGGCCCAACGAAGGGTGCAGACATTGGTGGTGAAATCCAAACCTTGAGAGTAGAACTGAGCAGCCTTTGGAACGTCTTTGTGTAATTGCAGTATCCACCTGAACGACGCTGCCATCTCGCTGCGTTCACAGGGACACGCACATGAGGAGATGCCTCCATTTCTCTTCATTTGGATTGGATCATAGCTTCTTTTTTTGGCCCAGCCCAAGTTATAGTTGCATAGAACTAGACAAAAAGGTCGAACATTCTCTATGGTCATGTTAATGTATATTGGGCTCCTTCGTCTTTTTATTAGTTTTTTCTTTAACTTATGTGTGTTTTTGCTAGGCCTTCTTTATACCAATGACCAATAAAAGAAGAAGGATCGTTCCTCAATTACCAAAAAACTTCTATCGGTGCTTTAATAGATGAGAGATTATTAGATGCATAAAGAGCAAGAAATTTTAAACTTATTTCAGAATCTAATCGCCACAAAAATTAGTTTGGCATCGAACTTTTTTAAACTATCATTGTTACAACTTTTGCGTGAATAAAAGTAATCCGTTGTTGGCGTTCATATTAATGTATAGAGGTTAGATGGCCAAAAGTACTATTAATGCATGTTGACCACTCTTTTTTGTAAGTCATTCATAGTGCTACTTCAAATGAGGCTTGTGGATTCACCTTAATCATGAATACTTCCTAATCCTCTGGTGGTAGGTTAGATGACCACCATTAGACAAAATGTGAGTCTTATCTAAATAGAATCCTCATGGATTAATTGAGAAACATTTGTATAAATGACATAACTCTTGATGAGTTTGTGCCCACTATGAACATATGCCACTAACATAGTAACTCTTTAAGATTTTTCTAGGATGGACACAATTCATATTTGGACACGCATAAAAAAGCTACTGGATCCCACAGCTAAATGTAATTCAATAGAGTTGAAATATGAGGAGTTGGAATTATACCTATGCTTTGATGCCAGAACAAACAAAACAAAATCGTATGTTTGCTTTTATAACTTCTAAGAGATCGATCAGGTGCTTTCGTAGACATGACATGACAAAATCTACACTAGTATACAGAATAAACCCTGAACGTGAAATATGCTACAAATACACAGAAAAATTATGAACAAAGAAAGAGACACAAAAGAGAGTGCGGGAACATAATGACTAGGATGCAAATTCCCCGCCAACTAGTTATGGCAAAGTAAGTAACATAACAAAGCTTTAAAAGGAACCCTTCAAGCCTTTCAAACGAGAGCGCTGCCCCTTGGACCTTGCTTCAAGAAGTTTTGCTCTCAAAGTATTCTCCTTTGATGCAGGAGGAGGCGCTTTGGAAGACTCCGATATGTCGCGGTCTTGGGCTGTAAGACTCGGCATCCACTGCCTCACAGGGCTTGCCTGCTTCCTCCAACCAGCATTGCTGCATGAAGCCTCGCCGTGCATAGCTCCACTTTCTGATGCCAATAGTTGACCTATGATCACGCTATCAATCATGTGATTATTTTTATTGGAGCTGAACGATTCACTGACATGGTTCCCCTTTCTCTCAAATCCAAAATCTTCTGTAATCTCGCCGAGTTCAGACTTTTCGGATATAATTCCTTCAACTGGCCTTGTATCTGTGGTCTTCCCTTCTTCCGCATCAATTGATTGGGACTTGATCTTGTTTAAATTAGACGACATGGCCCTAGCCATCTGTTCTTCAAACTGCACTTGCAAGTTAGACGGGCTGCGATTTTTTAACCCTTCTTGAGGGATTGGTTTTTTCTTCACGGGTTTGGATTTCAGTGTCCCATCCAAATTTTTATCCGTGGCCATGGGCTCTTCTTCAAGTGGTTTAGATCCCCTGTTGCTTGGCTTGTTCAACTCGAAACAGTTTGAATCACTGCCCCCAGAATCATCATCATCAACATCTTGCGGTGCACTGACAACATCATTCAGTGGCACTGATTCCAAGGAATTTCGGCGATCCCTTACCGTTGGATTCTCTGAGCTCCTACTATTTTGTTTTGCTTTAAGGAAAGTCTCGATTTCGAGGCTTAGTTTATCAACTATGGACTTCTTATCCATAAAACCGTTCTGAGCCGCTTCCAGTTGCATTTGCATGCGTTCATCCAGCCATGATTCAGATATGTGGAGAATCAAACGATCGCGATCAGCCATTCGTTCCCAATCCTTATCAGGCTTCTGTTTCAAAGCATGCACCTCTTTTTCGTATTCATTTATTCCCCGAGCAAACTCATCACAGAGGTCCTCCAGTAATGTTCTTCTCGTTCTCTCTTGCTCCAGTTCTTTGAGAGCTGTAGTGAAAGAAGACTTTACCTCAGAAAGCTCCCGAGCTAGTTTCCTGTGTATGCTCTCTGACCGTTTTCTTAATTTCCTTTCATCCTCAAGTTCATCCCTCACAGACTGAACTGCAGCATGGAGTCGTTCCTGTTCTTTACTCTTCCTAACTAATTTTTCCTCTGCAATTTGCTTCATCAGGTCATCAATCTCATTTCGATCTGCTTGTCGATCCCGGAGCAACTCTTTGACCCTGATGCGTGCATGATCTAGCTCTGTTTTTAATGCTTTTATCAATGAAATGTTAGATGCATGTTGTTCTTCTAAGATCCATATTCTGTTCAACACTTTTAGCAATTCTGTAGATGTTTTGAGACTATAATGTGAATCCCCAATCCTTCCCTTAAATTCCACTGAACTGCTAGGAGTGGCTGCAGGGTTATAAGGTGTCATCTGCAATGCAAGAAAAGGCAATAAGCACAATATTTAATATTGTATAATAGAATACACAATAGATAAGCTGATGGAGCAGAGTATGAATTCATTGTTCACATCAATCAAAAAATAAATTATGAGCATAGAATTTGCACCGAATATTTGAACATACACTATCCCATGCAACAGCAGAGCTCTTGATAAGCATCAGTCCATCTTGCACTAATCTTTCAGATTAACTCGAACTTTAGAGGAAAATTATTCTTACAATAAATCTCAAAAGTCCAAACTAAATTTCTCTTCCCTAAGGTTATTCATTCCTAATCTTGAATAAAATTAGTTAATGACCAAAATTGATTATTGATAGTAAGAGGGGAAGTGCTAATATATAATTTGTTTTTCCATGATACAATACCAATTAGGTTATATATCATAAACCTCCTATCAAATTTTCACATTGCAATCATGAAAACTTGATCGAGATCGACATTGCATGCATAAGGTGCCATAATGGTACATCCCACAAAAAAAAACCATGTGTAAATTGAAGGAAAATAGTAGCCTGCTTTTTTATATTTTTGTTCTTGCAACATTAGCCAAGAAAAAAAAAAAGGGACTGTGGAGGGAGATTGAGAGGGCAGGGTCGATGCTTACCTCCATGGAACTACCATAACTTGCAGGAGACACAGGTTGCAGTGCATGGTTATTCCTGTTTCTCTCCATTATGCGATGATGCTGCATCAGCGATGCTGCAATGTGCCTCCTCAAACTGCTCGCACTAGCTGGCTGATGAAAAGGCAGAGAAATATCAGTTTCACAGTATGGATCAATTATCTACCTCTATCAGAATTCAGAATGATTGAAGATTGCAAAAGAATTTCTTCCCATATTATGCTCAGGATTGGTGATAGTGCACACTTTCACATTACCATGTCAAAATGTCTCTGTGCTTAAAGACTCGGTATTCAGTTACAATGAGCAAGGTAACTTTTACTTGATCTTAAGGAAAGACTAGCCTAATCATTAAAATATATACGTATGAAAACTCTTCTTTGCCTTAGAAATAACAACATAACAGAAGAGAAAATGAGTACAAAACAGAGTTGAATTGAAAGAGAATGGCAATAAAAACATTTAAATGGAGGCAGCATGTACTATTGCAGAAGAAAGAGGAAATTTTACGGGGACAATGTCCATAGTTCATACATATGCATATGCATAAAATGGACAGAACAACTAAATAAATCAAAATTTTACCTAATTAAGGTTGTAATAAATGAATTGAGGGAAACTAAAAAAAAAAAAACAAAAGAATTGCTGAAGCAACAATTCAGGAATAATAAACTAATACAATTAATTATAGATGACCAGTCAACGTATCTAGTACTGAAGAATGAAAAGGAAAGTTATTATTTCTTAACCTAAAATACATGAATCTCCAAGACCCTTCGAGGAATACTAAGCTAATATTCCGGTACAGAATAAATATAATACTAAATACAAAGATTCTTCTACCAGCAGCAGAACTTTACCAAAAAACAAAAAATTGGCCCAATTTTAAACGCATCAAACCAAAACCACAACCAAAATCACAGAGCATGAAAATAGGAAAGACCCCAATAAACCCTCATCAACCAAATCAGAGCTCAAAAGGAAAAGTACAAAGTAGAAATGAAAAAGCAGGGGCGTACATGATCAGGGGAAGTGGTAGAAGCATGATCAGGCAAGAAGGTGGAGACATCGGGAGCCTTGTCCTTGTGAAGGTTGTAATGATGACGGCGAAGTCTAGGATCACCACCACCGCCGCCGCCGCCGCTGCCGTTACGATGCATCTGGAATAGTGGGAAGTAGTGGTGGAATTCCCAGAGAGCGGCGGCGAGCTTCCTAGCAGAGAGGGTGGTAGTAGGGTGAATGATAGGAGAAAGGGTCCAAGAGGGGAGTGCGACTGGAGTGGAAGGGCCCCTACTAGTTCTACTACTACAACTTTTCCCTACCAATACCCCTCTCCTCAACTTTACTCCTAAATTTTCCACCTTTTCTGCTTCCTCTCCCTCCCTTTTTCCTCCCCTTTTCATCTCTCTCTCCTCGCTTTCAACTCTATTGTCTGTTTATTTAATAATATTTATTATTATTATTATTGCTGCTGCTTTTTTCTCTCTCTCATCAATTCCTCCTCCTAATCCTATTTTCCTTTTTCTAGTATACTGTGTTTGTTTCCTGCTAAATTACACGTGGCTGTAACACTATGTTTGGGAGGTCGAAATTGTTCAGCTCCTTCAGAGCATGTCATGTTCCACTGTAAGACTCGCGTTTATCTAGGATTCACTACTTGTGTCAGTTAATACTTAATACTACTGCTACTTCTGGATCAGGAAAGGAAAGAGATGATTATGCTATGCTATGCATGATCAGCTAAGTAAGGATGAGATGTAGTATTGTAGTTTGTCTACCTCATCCGCCACCGTTGAATCAAGTAGTTGATTAAATAATAAAACCTAAGTAATATCAATCAAAAAGCAAAATTGAACTGATAAAAAATAACCTTTTTAGTTGTATATTTATTACTTAAACTTGAAATCAGTCATAAGAAACTGTTACCAACCACTTGAATTAAATATTCTTACAAATATCGTTAAGTAATAATCTTGATTGAAATTATTCTAAAATATCCAACTCCACGATGTTTTGTTCCTTAATTTATCATCACATATACGTTAGCTTAACAATAAGTTTACTAGCTGTCTATTATTTATTTATTTATTTATTTTTCTTTACAATTGTGAATGACATAAATAAATAAATAATTTTGATATGATGTATAGTCGATTCAGCTTTATAAATCAGAAATGAAAGTATTTTTATCAACTAAAATAATTATATAAGTAACCGATTATAATAAACCAATACACTTTCCTTAATTCCTTCCGTGCGAGTGCGACGGGCAAATCAGTTGCCTGTGTTTAACTAATGGACCCAGCCGCCGTGCACAATAAATACTATTTTTGGGCCTACTTCCAAAAGAAATAACAGTAGTTTTTGTTTATGGTGTCTCTGTCGTCAGAGTCAACGGAGTAATGAAGTCAGTGTCATACGAACCAAAGTACTTCTAAATTGGCTTCAAACACATTCTCACATATTTGTGTTTTCCTTTCCGCATACGATGATTCTCATTCAATACACAGTGACTCCAAAATTGGACTAAACAAAAAAATTGACAATTTTGTTTACTGACTCACTGTGACCCTCGCACCAAACACTTGACAGAATCAATTTTTCACTGAATGTATAACTATGTACAAAACAAACATATGCAGCCTTCATGATAGCCTCAAAAACGGTACCCAGCCCAAATATATTTTGTACAGAGCCCAAAAGAAGATATGAAGGCCAAAAACAAGAGTAAAAAACAGTTAATTTGGGAAGTGTCAGATGACAAAGAGATAAGCAGTGACAGTTGGTTGGCGAGCAATGGCGCAGAGCTTATCCTACGAAACACACAAAAACAATATCATTCAAATTCAGTTCAGAGCACCGTGGAAGAGGAAACGTTGGGAAAATCCACAGAAATTGGGAATCAGAAATGCACCTACACTCTCACACTTTGCTACGCCTTCACTCCTTTCCCAAACCCTTCCCTTCCTCTTCTCTTCTTCTTCCTCCTTTCAATCGCAGACATGCACTTCCAAGAACCACCTCCAACCACTCTCCCCGCTGCAATCTACCACCATCTTTCCATACTCTAAAACTTAGGGCCACTACGGTAATTTTACTTCACTAGCTGTTGATTTCCACCAATCCATCCAAGTCCAATTACAATTCTCATTGCATTTGTATTTTTTTTTTGTGGTACAGGAATTTACTCGTGCTTTGAAGAACTGCGCGGAACCTGATATTTGCAACGGTTTGGATGAATCTGTTAGTGACAGCTCCGATTGGGAATGTCAGTTATATCCATGTGCTGTTTCTTCTGACAGTTATGGCGGTTCATCATCCAGCGAGCTTCTCAAGTTCATGGTGTTGTTTGGGTTCCTCACACTTGGTCAGTCTTATCCAGCAGCTGCGGCTTCTGATTTCGCCACTGCTTTGAATTCTTTCCCAATCTTTGGAGATATCGGTGACATTAGCACAGGTTTTGCTTCAGTTAGGAAAATCTCCCTGTCACTTTTATGATCAAAATGATTTTCTTTTGTTGTTCTTATAACTAAATGATGAAGCATGACAAAACATTGCTGGTAATAATGGAATGAAATACAGTAGTGTTTGTCGTACAACAGAAATACATAGAAATACATTCAACTAATATCCAATGTGCTATGTGTTATACGTCACACATTACATCTGACATATAACAATTCTGGTTGGATATATTTATATTGTACAATAAAATATTACTGTAAATGCAGCTTCAGTTATTTCTCTGGTGCCAGTGGATATTGATTACTGTGCAACTGTATGAGTAATATCTTTTTGTTCTTGTATGCTATGTCATAGGCGTTTCTGCTAATCTTTTTCTCTGAACTGGGAGACAAGACTTTTTTCATAGCCGTAAGTGTACACCATTCATTTTCAACCAAATGCAAATCAGTAACTACACAAATCTAAGGCATTGCTTGTATTATTGTTACAAACATGGATCTGTTTATGTCTTGTGCAGGCATTGTTAGCAGCTAGGAATTCAGGTGCTGTTGTTTTCGTTGGGACATTTGGCGCGCTTGCGTATGTTTTACTGTTTCATGGTGATTTAGATGCCCTTGCAGTTTATCCTTTGTTTCTATGTACCTTATTATGATTATGGAACTCGTAAACCAAACCATGGATTTAGCTAGTGGACAACATTGGTAGACTGTAGTATTTATTTTCAGTGACTCTAGAGTCAGTTAATGAAGTTATGGAGTCAGTGTCAGAAGTCAGAGTCATATTGACTCCCAAATTGGCTCTGAACACACATTCACATATTTGTGTCTCCCTTCCAGCACATAGTGACTCCAAAATTGAAGTGAACAAAAAATTGACAATTTTGTTCATTGAGTCGTTGTAACTATAACTCTGTTCTCTGAGTCACTGTGACTCTCGCACCAAATACTTGACAGAGTCATTTTTTCACTGACTCTCTGAGTCTACCCAGAGTCATAAAAAACAAATGCAGCCTAAGTCTCTAATAATGGTTTCTTAGCATAGCTTTTGGAAAGACAAAGTGGTGCGTTTTAACAGAGTTATTCACAGGCTTATGTTATGCCTTAGATAGAAGCCAATGAATTACCATAACAATTGCATTTATTTCCACTTTAGGAATATGTTGTATTTTGTAATGTATAATGTATAATTGTATATACAATTCAGTTATACACTCATCTTCAAATCGTTAATATCTATCTGTTATTGGCAGGGCAATGACTATCATCTCTGTTGTTCTAGGAAGAACTTTTCATTATGTTGATGAAATCGTGCCATTCAGGTTTTAAATTTATTTCAGAGAATTATTTATGAACTCTGTGATATGACTCCGGCAATACTAGAACAGTGAAAATTCCACTTTGAACAGGTTTGGTGAGACTGATTTACCTCTTGATGACATTGCTGCTGTTTTCCTATTGGTAAATATCATCTCCATGTTTATTTAAATTCATTTGAACGCATTTTCTTTTACACAGTTACATTTTTGTTCTTAGACGAATCAATGTTAATTGACTTCAGGTTTACTTTGGGGTCTCTACTCTCCTGGATGCATCATCTAGTGATGGCCAAAAATCAGATGATGAGCAGAAGGAGGTAACCTCTGGCATTTGTTTATCAGCTGTCACAGCATAATGTGCTTTATAATGGTTCACAAGTTTTTTTGAAAATCTCTATAATTTAAGGTTTCCTGTCTTAACCAGGCAGAGCTCGCAGTTTCAGAGTTTTCTGGAAATGGTGCTGGGATACTAGCTGCTGCTAGCACAGTTGTCAGTACTTTTGCCTTAGTTTTTGTTGCTGAATGGGGTGACAAATCTTTTTTCTCCACCATTGGTGAGTGCTAACGTTAGAATTTTTGGTCCACAAAACATATTAATATATTATTCATGTCAGACTTTTATGGTTTTATTATCATTTTTTTTTATTATTTTGAAAGCATAGCAATAAAAAATATCTTGCACCCAATTCTCTGTTGATAATATTGACTGATTTTGAATCAAAACAGTCAATTGCATATGCTTGGTCTATAAAGATTTTGATTGTTGAATTTGAATCAGCATGATTTTGATTTATCATTTGGTTGTTGAATTTTTATTCATCTTGCACTAGTTGTCTCTGCTTCTAGTCCTGTTGTACTGAACACATCTTCAAGATCCTGATATTTTTCCTCCTACTATGCAGCCCTTGCAGCAGCTTCTTCACCCCTTGGAGTCATAGGGGGAGCACTAGCTGGTCATGGTGCTGCAACTTTGGTAATGACAAAACTCAAAATACATGCACTCTGATAAGTAATATTCTCTTTCGGTATGAAGGTCTTAATTCCAACAGAATAGCTTAATGTGTGTAGTTCATATTCCTTTCTTACCGGTATTCTATCACGTATCTATTATCAGTATATAATGTTATGATTTGTATTCTCAAAGTTTTTTTTTTAATTATATGCAGCTAGCTGTACTTGGGGGCTCTTTACTTGGGACATTTTTATCAGAGAAGGTAATTTCATTTCTACCTTGTGCCTCCATTCCAATGATGTTTGTGTTCTCCTGATTTCATGAATTTGGGGCACTCCATATACATGCATGCAATCATATCAATTAGATTGATTAACCAATCTCTGCAATTTCAAGAAAAGAAACAAGTTAAGATATGATTGACATAAGAACATTGTTATATGTCTATCAAGAAACTAGTAAAAAAAGTCAATATATTATGCACCACATATTGCAAAAAAAGATGATGTTTTAACATGTGATATATGTTGTGCATAACATGTGATATTTGATATGTATAACATGTGATATACATTGTGTATATTATATTATATATATTATGCACGACATATTAACTGTTTTGATTGATTTTTTTTTTTTGTACACCAAATATTTACCTTTACGAAAATGTTTTAATTGCATTATTACTGCCTGCTTGTGGAACCTGGCTCTTTGGGGTACTCCTATACCGGTGGATAATTTTCAGCAGGAATTTTAGCATAAAATCAATATAATATCGCAGCTGTGAACACTAACCAACATGTTAGACTTAGACATATATAATAGATGTTCCTTCCTATAAGCATATATACGAACATGTGGATGCTTTTCTAACCAGACTTTATTCTGTAAATAGTGCACTATGGTTGAAGCATACATGAACCTGCATTTGTGTATATAATTGTTTTGGAATATATTTACCAACGCTGCTATGAACTAATAAAACAGTCTTTTCATTCTTCTTTTTAAGGTTATTGCCTACATCGGAGGTGTTCTCTTTCTCGTCTTTGCTGCGGTGACCTTATTTGAAATTGTGCAATAGAGGTTCAAATATATAGTTGCAATATAAGCTCATTGCAAAGGCTTCAAGATTCAAGACCACACTGCGGCCTCCATGGTTTTATTGCACTCCCTATTTAATTTTTTTCTTAGTTGGGGCTGAAAAAAAAAAATCATTGTATCCATTACAGATGTAGTAATTATCATTATTATTTTTTTTGGAATAATTGATTTTCCTTTCTGCAATCCTCATAAATTATGTTGTATTAGTTATTTTAAAATATGTTATTGTTATCTTTACCCACCAAAGTGAAAATGTTAATTACCTAAATTATGACACTTTTTTAATTGTTGCTGAAATTGTTTTTTTGGCTTTCTTTATCGATTGGATTAAATTCAAATTTTTACTTTTTCCTTTGGAATTAATTTTACTGATGTTCAGCAATTCGCACCGATAATAGTACTGCTTGGGAGGACATGCCAACAAGGTGGTGTGAAAGTTTATGTTTGGTTCACAACGAAAAAGAGAGTATGTTTGAATAAATCTCCTTATAATTGAGCACTAACTTAGCTATTAACTTTTTCTTTTTTTTAGAGTTTAATTATCATTAATTATGATATATTGATAGTGTAAAAATTTTTATGATGTCATATCCATTAATTTGTTTGACCTTTTAATTAGTGAGTGATTGAATTAAAGATTTTTGTTGATGTCTCAATCCATAATTGACATGAATTGAAATTAAACTCTTATTTGAAAAGGCTAACTAAGGTTATATAAGAGAAATAATTTTAAATTACACTTTTTAGTTTCTGTCAAAATAAATTTCATCCAATGGTTATATATATTAATATTATCATTATGCTTAGTCTATGTGCATAACGATAAATTAATACCCATGCTTGTTTGTCATAGGATCATAGCTAAACTAACTTACATGCACAATATAGATAAATTTTAACGTAAGAAAATGTAGGCAATGTTTTTTGGCCTGTTAGCTGTCACTCTCAGCGTGTAGAAAATATCTATATGTTGCTTTTATCTGGTTATTCCTAATTGGCACAAGGACCATAGAAAAAACAATGAAATTAAGAAATAAGGCCACTTTTTGCACATGGCACGCGACCTAAAATGTGTTGCCAATGTTGGCAGACGTGGTAGTTCGTCCTCCCACACAAAAGCCGCTCCAATATAAAGAGAGAATGATATTCTATATTGTTTAATTTTAATGCATAAAAATATTTTATAATATTATTAAATTAAAATAAATGGAAGAAAGAAAATATAATCATAATTAATGTGATAATACACGATTAAATGATTGTGTAAAAAAAATTTATATTATATGAAACTTAAATCCTACTTGTCATTTATGAAATGTTAGCTAGTTTAGCAATTGAAAAATGTATCTGAAAATGCTTTTGGGTATTACTTAAAAAATATACAACCAAGTTTTTTAAGATACACTTTGTTATTATGTAAGAATTCGTTTAATTATTATTATTATTTTTTTATAACTTCAGAAGTCGTATCAATCAATATTAAAATTTAATAAGAGTTTAATAATAAATGCATGGAAGTATTTAGCTGTAACGAAGTGGGGTGGAGACGAATCTGAATAAGGAAATGAAAGGTAGTAATAGGCATCGACAATTAGATTTTAGTTTTAGATTTGTTTTGTGGGAAAGGGAAGGCGCATATATAAGTTACGTTGAGCGTGGGGTCCAATCCAATGGATAGAGAAAGTTGAGATGAGAAAGCAAAAGCAGGGCGGTGACGAAAATGAGGCGGTGCCGATTTGGGTTTGGGGATGAGGAAGGAAGGAAGGGTCCATCTGTCTTTTTGTTTGCTCACGCTCTCGTTTCGCCACGCCTCCTCTTAACACCAACCTTATACTCATATTCCCTCTATTCGCATTCCACGTTTTTCTGCATCAACATAACACCTCTTTCATTTTCAATAACGCATCAAATACAATATAAATACATTTAATAATACAATAATGTTAAGTCAGCCCATACAGTTAATGGACCTATTTTGGCTTTAATTTTGACTCAAATAATCATTGAGATTATAATGGGCTGAGTAATTATGACCCAAAATCTCATTTATTGGCTGGTTGGGCTGGTTTTGTATTGTTCATTTAGCCTCACTCTAATAAATATTCAACTTGTGCTATTATATTAAATGTGTGTTATTTATATAATATATGTACGTATAACATACATCCCATATCATATATAGTACATATTGATACATGTTGGACATATTTTTGTTGTATGACAAGTATTATTGTTTTTTTAAGGCACCAAAATACCTCTTTCTAACAATATAGTAATGTGTTATTCAATGTATGAAAATGTTAATAATAAAAAATGAGTTTAATTTTGATTTATTGTAAAATTATTTTATATTGTAATCTAATAAAAATATTTTATTTTTATGATCTTTTAGATAATGAGAGAGAAAATACAAACATGATAGATGATACAACATATAATTGAATAATTGTGTAAACAAGTTGTATATTATCAATGAATAAAAATTAAATCCATAAAAAATATATATAATTTAAATATAAAAATAAAAATTTCAAATAAAAAAATAACATATTGTTAAACTAATTATATACTTTAATAAAAATAGATATATATAATTACAAAAATTTTAAAAGCAAAAGTCTTTATTCTATACAATAATAAATTTTTTCTAAAAACACTATAAAACAAAGACTATAGGTTTCAAATTATGTAATTTCATTATTTTTAACATACAGAAGAAATTGAAAGCTATAGACTTTAAAAAGTGAGATTTCTCTAATTTTTCTAGAAACACTATAAAACAAAGACTATAGGCTTCAAATTATGTAATTTAATCATTTTTTACATTTAGTAGAAATTGAAGGCTATATAGACTTTAAAATGTGAGAGTTTTCTATTTTTTCTAGGAATACTATAAAACAAAGACTATATACTTTATATTATGAAATTATATCATTTTTTTTTAAATATACTACAAATTGAAGGCTATAGGCTTTAAAATGTGAGATTTCTCTAAGTTTTCTAGAAACACTATAAAATAAAGACAGGTTTCAAATTATATAATTTCATTATTTTTTTCACATATAGTAGAAATTGAGGGTTATAGGTTTTAAAATGTGAGATTTCTCTAATTTTTCTAGAAACACTAAAAAACAAAGACTATAGGCTTCAAATTATATAATTTCGTGATTTTTTTATATATAGTAGAAATTGAAGGCTATATGTTTTAAAATGTGGGATTTCTCTAATTTTTCTAGAAGCACTATAGAACAAATACTATAGGTTTCAAATTATGAAATTTCATGATTTTTATAAATATTGAAAAAATTGAAGGCTATAGGCTTTAAATTTTGAGATTTATTTAATTTTTCTAGAAACACTATAAAACAAAGACTATAGGCTTCAAATTATGTAATTTCATGATTTTTTTCGTATAGTAGAAATTGAAGGCAATATGCTTTAAAATGTGGTATTTCTCTAATTTTTTTAGAAACACTATAAAACAAAGGCTATAGGCTTCAAATTATGTAGTTTTATGATCTTTTTACATGTAGTAGAAATTGAAGGCTATAGGCTTTAAAATGTGAGATTTCTCTAATTTTTCTAGAAACACTATAAAACAAAGACTATAGGCTACAAATTATGTAATTTCATGATTTTTTTAGATATAGTAGAAATTGAAGGTTGTATGCTTTAAAATGTGAGATTTCTCTAATTTTTCTAGAAACACTATAAAACAAAAAATATAGGCTTCAAATTATGTAATTTCAATCTTTTTTTACATATAATAGAAGTTGAAGGCTATAGGTTTTAAAAAGTGAGATTTTTCTATTTTTTTTAGAAATACTATAAAACAAAGACTATAGGTTTCAAATTATGTAATTTCATAATTTTTTTACATATAGTAGAAATTGAAGGCTATAGGCTTTATAATGTGAAATATATATTTTAACATATAGTCAAAAATTGAAAGATATATACTTTAAAATACGAGATTTCATTATTTTTCTAGATATATTATAATAAAAAATACATTAAATTTTAAAATATGGAATTTCATGATTTTTTTAACACATAGTAGAAATTGAAGACTTTGTACATTTAAGAATGATGATACATAAATTTTTCTAGATTATAAAACTAAACACTATAGAATTCGAAATTTGGAATTACATTATTTTTCATATACAGTATGAATTGAAGGTTATATACTTTAAAATGTGAAATTTCACGTTTTTTTAGATACACTATAAAAGCAAAAGATCTATAAACTTTAAAATATGGAATTACATGATTTTGTAGAAATTCAATGCCATATACTCTAAATTATGAAATTAAATAATTTTCCTTGGAAAATAAAACTAATGACTATAATATTTAAAATATTGAATTACATGATTTTTTTACATATAGTAGAAATTGAATACTATATACTTTAAAATATGAAATTACACGATTTTCTAACTCAAAGTATAAATTGAAGGTCATATATTTTTAATTATCATATTAAATTATTTTTCATGGAATATAAAACTAAAGAATGTAGTCTATAAAATATTTAACTACTTAGTTTTTTACATATAGTAGAAATTGAAAACTATATACTATAAAATGTGAGATTTCTCTATTTTTATTTTAGATACAAAATAAAAGCAAAAGTTTATAGACTTTAAAATTTGAAATTACTTAATTTTTATATATAGTAGAGTTTGAAGACAATATAATTATGGTAATACATAATTTTTTAATAGAGTATAATTAAAAACTATATTCTTTAAAATATTTTTAAAAACTTTAAAATCTTGAATTAGTTAATTTTTGACATGTTGTAGAAATTGAATGTTATATATTTTAAATTGTGAGTTGTCACTATTTTTTAGATATATTATAAAAACAAAATACTGTAAATTTTTAAATATAGAATTATATGATTTTTTAACATATAATTAAAATTAAAAGGTATATAATTTAAATTATGATATTATATATTTTTTTTATGAAAGATCAAACTAAAGACTATAGAATTATACTGTTAACTAACAAAATAATTACACTGGTAATACATAGAAATAAATTTTCTTTTCAATTCGCAACTTCAATCTCAGGCTATAGTTAAGAACAATAAGTATTGACTGATTAGCTGAAGTGATCGTGAATTGATCAAGAAGAATAATATTCATATTATGCAGTGATGTTTGACAAGCTCAATTTGTAAAAGAAAAATAGGAAAACAAAGGCAACCCTAGTACGCATATTATATACATGTGGAGATAAATAAATAAATAAAAGAAACGAAATAAAAGAAAATAAGACTAAATATTTAAAGAGTTTAATTGTTGTTCACTATTACGGTAAAATAGTTTTATACACGTTGAAATCATATCTTACTATATCATCGGGAACAAGTAGTTTCTTTTTAAGATAGTGAATTTAAAACTCAAATTTATTTATTTATGTAATTACACGTGATTCGACGTCAATATAAACTATTTTATACTAACGGTGAATCAAAATTAAATTCATATTAAATATAGTATTTTTAGAAACATATTATTTTACAAATTAGTTTCTTAAAATTTTAGAGTTTAATATTGACCTTTATATTTTAAATAAAAGATAAATTTAACCTTTCATACATGTCCATACATAACATAGCATATATAATACATTCATATTGACTATTTTAACTAAGTTTTTAGATTAATTTTGATGCACTGACAATATAAAAGTATTTCACATTGTTATTCAATCAAAATACTCTGTTTATATGAATTTTTAAGTAGTAAGAGAAAAAAAACATAATTATAATTAACATAACAACACATAATTAAATGATTGTATAAACAAATTATACAATGTTAGGGAAAAATTATTTTTTTTATACACTAAATATTTATCTATTAAAAAGGTTGCATACATAGCATTAGCACAGCAGTCAGTAGCATAGAGAAGTGGAGAGTTGCGGCCGTTGTCTAATTGTCTGAAGAGGACAACAGCTCAGGTCATCCATCCCCATTACCTCATTGCTCTCTCTCTCCTCCTTCTTCTTCTTCTTCTTCTTCTTCTTCTTCTTTTAAACCCTATAACCATTCCAACCACCATAAATTAAATTAAATTAAATTAAATTATATCACTTCCTCAGAATCGCTGTTCAACGTCGCCACCATCTCCGGTAATTCATTCATTTATTTATCTTAATTCCCCACTAATTCGTTGTTGAACGTACCTCTTCATTTCATTCAATACAATTCAACTCTCTCTATGCCTTTTCAATCTCAATTTCATTTGTTTTATAGTTGCAATTGTAGAATTAAGATTTTATTGTATTATTCGGTGTTGATTTAAAGATTCTGAATATCGAAGAGTCTAGCCTGTTATAACGCCCATATTAATGGCAATTATTTTTTTTTTCCCCTTCTTTGTTCCATCAAGAGAAACCATATCTCGTGTTAATTAAATTTTGCATCTATGTATTTGTATTGTCTATTTTGTTTAACACTCTAGTCTTGTGGTTCGTGTTGGTTTGATCATGTGTAGAGGTTCCCCTTCCCCAGTTTTATGCGTGTTTTGTTCAATTAATCGCTGCATAGAGGACTCTATATTTTGGTGGCTGTTTTGTACTTTTGTTCTTTGTGTTGTAGTAACATGTTTTTGCCTGATTTTCAAGGCAAAAAGTTTCCTTTTTTTGGGAGGGGAATTGATGCTGAAATATGTAAAATTGTTACTGCAATTAATCACTTCTTATTCTGACAGCATTTCTATTGCTAACGATGTGCTCTGTCATGAACAGGAGGATTGACTTCCATGCTGGGATTCCGAAGAAGTCAGACCATGTTGGGTTGATGAGCGTTCACAACAAATACTGTTAAACTCAACGTCAGTTTAGTCTTTCTATATATAAGATGGATCGCCGTGATACTTCAGGATTTGTTAGTGGGGGAGCTAAACTGTTGTTGGGGTATCTGACACCATTTTTGTAGATATATATCACTCTTTTTACCCATAATTTAGGCAGTTGTACAGTTGAAGATAGATTTAGATAGTGTTACTGCAATTATTTCATGGACCTGAGGTTCCAGAACTTGGGATTTGTTGTCAATAGTTCAGCAAATGCATTCAAAATTCTGGGCGATTCTATGCATGTTGAAGGAAGTGGAGCTGGTTATGGTACAGATACCATCTTACGACTTGATTCCCCTGCTTCTTCCATTCCGTACATGCCCTCCTCAAAGGGAACAAAAAGGAAGTGGGATTTAATTGATGGAAGCATGGGTCAGACAGGCAGATCTTCTTTGTCCCTTGGGGTTGGGCTTTCAACGAGTTCTTCGGATAGCAAGGGGAACTCAGCCACTGCTTCATCTGCTATGTCTTCAGCCAAAGAGATTGATGAGGAATCATCAGCAGATATTGAACTGGACTTTTCACTCTATCTTGGCTGTGAGCAGGTACGTGGCCTGAAGCAACCTGCTTCTTCAAGTTTGAAGGGGTTTGAGTTGCAGCCCAAGGTTGATTTAGAGTTGAGCCTTTCCACTGGGCCTTCTAAATCAGACATTACTAGTGTTCATCTAAGTAGTCCCTCACATCTTCCACTGAACACAGAGATGCCACTAGCATTTAGTGGGACACAAAATACAGATGAGGGATCAACTTCATGTAGTTGGAAACCAGGGCTTGTTTTACCATTTCCAAGGACTTCACTGAACGCAGGCAATGATTGCATTGCAAACCAGGCTGAAAAGAAGTTTGATAGTAATTCCTTTGTTTTGGATCTCTCTTCAACCAGATCAAAAAGTTCAGTCTCCTGTACTTCTGAGATAACGCAGCAGCAGCAGCCCCTACATCGTAACAGCAGTTCTAAGACTTGCCAAGTTGAGGGATGTGGAAAGGGAGCCAGAGGTGCTTCTGGACGTTGTATATCTCATGGTGGTGGTAGAAGGTGTCAGAAATCTGGCTGCCACAAAGGAGCAGAGGGTCGCACTGTGTATTGCAAGGCTCATGGAGGTGGAAGACGATGTGAATATCTTGGTTGCACAAAAAGTGCAGAAGGGCGTACGGATTTCTGTATTGCCCATGGTGGTGGCCGAAGATGCAGCCATGAAGGTTGTATCCGTGCTGCCAGAGGGAAATCCGGTTTGTGTATTAGGCATGGTGGTGGCAAAAGATGCCAGAAAGAAAACTGCACTAAGAGTGCAGAAGGCCTATCAGGGCTTTGCATCTCACATGGTGGAGGGCGCCGATGTCAGGCTCCTGGATGCACAAAAGGGGCGCAGGGTAGCACTATGTTCTGCAAAGCACATGGTGGAGGAAAACGATGTACAGCACCGGGGTGCACCAAGGGGGCTGAGGGGACCACACCATTTTGCAAGGGCCATGGTGGAGGAAAACGCTGTACATACCAGGGTGGTGGAATTTGTACTAAAAGTGTGCATGGAGGCACCAATTTCTGTGTGGCACATGGGGGTGGAAAGAGGTGTGCTGTACCTGACTGCACCAAGAGTGCTAGAGGACGGACTGATTATTGTGTCCGCCATGGGGGAGGCAAGAGGTGCAAGTTTGAAGGGTGTGGAAAGAGTGCACAAGGTAGCACTGACTTTTGCAAGGCACATGGGGGAGGGAAGAGATGCTCTTGGGGCCATCCTGGATCAGAATATGGCAGTGAACGAGGTGGTCCTTGCAATTCATTTGCAAGGGGGAAGATAGGTCTGTGTGCACTTCACAGTGGGCTTGTGCAGGATAAGAGAGTTCATGGAGGAGTCTCCTGGGGATCAGGTGTTCAAGGTGCTCATGTTAGTAAACCTGATGAACCAAAGCTTGTAATCATTGACAGAGACATGGATGTGGATATGGTGAAAACAGGGAGTAGCCCAGTCACAGCGGGTACGGAAACCTGTTCTGATTTTACATTTCATGGAGTGGCAAGTACTCATGTTTCAGATGGTGAAGTTGCTGCTCCTGAAAGCAGGGTGCATGGTGGAAGTCTGATGGCAATGCTGGTAGGTTCCGGCCTTGGCTCAACTCTCAAGCAGCGGTAGAGGTCTAGTTAGTGATCCATCTGAGTCAACTAGACCTTGCATTATGCCCCAGAGTTGGATTTAAGGCTAGTTATTGCTTTTTTGTTGTTGTGATCTCCCTCGTTAGCAAATCTCATCTGCATGTTTACTTCCTTCAATGTTTGATTATTGATAAATTATCGTTCTCTTTTCTGTCATCCGCTGTAATGTAGAGGGTTTGCATGTTGTTTGTCATTCCTATGGTGGGGATATCAGGGTAGGACATTGTACTTTGATTAGGTAGTTGCTGTTCTTTCTTTGCTCATTCCTTCTGTATGTCTGTAAATATTATTATCTGATTACACGTCTAGCAGGTTGTGAATGCATGCTGCTAAATGTCAGGTCTGTCAGTGTGCCATGTATTCTATTTGAAATAAAGCCTTGAATAAGGTCGGATATGTTCTTGTTATAGTGCTATTCTGCTATCTTATTTTAGTTCATTAGGCCATGGTTGTTCCCATTTGATAATAACTGCTTTTATAGCAGATTGTAATAAGATTGTGTTGTTTGGTCGTTTATATTCTGAATGTTATCTTGTAATTCCCTCAGGGAGAATAATATGTTTGCAGTTTTATTGTATTAACTCTTTAACATGGGTTATACATGTATTTAATTATGTTCGATCTTAGTTGCTTTTGATGTTGACGAAGAAAGAATGAAGATCAAGTGTGTGACTAGATGACACTACCTGCAGTCTACAGAATTCATATATACATGTATTTATCATTATCATGAACGAAGGGTTTCATTTAATTGTTTAGCAAGTAACCAGCTTCTTCTTGTATTTCTATTTCTCAAGCAGGAATAGGTTAGTTCTGTCAAATATCAGTGACTTCTTCTATAGCCCCTATAGCACTAGGCTTAGTTTTTAACCTACTGTTTCTTTTTCATAATAAACATTTAATATTACAGTTGCAACTTCCCTTCTAAAATGCTTCAGGCTTGAAGTTGGCCATCTTGGAAAGCTTATCAACTTCCTCTATCAAGTGGTCAACCCTCACGACAAACTCGACGAGCGAGGAAGTGAAATTGGCCAGTGACAATGCTGCAGTACTCTCCAGGGCTCTCATCCTAGGAAGCAACAACTCTGTTCCAGTTCCACAATCTTCTTCATAGGCATCCACCTCCCTAGATGGCCAGGAATATAGCCTTCTCACCTGCTTCCTCATCATCTCATGGTAAGATTCTGTGTTCTGAGCAATTGTTGGGTTTGAGTGCTTTTCTGGGTCCTTGATCTCAACCATTCCCATTTGGGTATGTGAGTGCTTGAAAGGGTTATCACGTGCAGGGGATTCAAAAGTTGCAGCAAGTAAATATGAATGGAGCTGCATAGAACGTTGTAGCCTCTCGGTAGAGCTGTGAACCTTCTTGATGTGGGAGGTTTTAAGGCTCCATTTCATGCTGCTTATGTCTCTTCCAAGAACCCTTACTAGCTCGGCAGCTTCCTTCGACGCCTCTTGGATTTCAGACCGGAACGCAATCCGCAGATTGTAGGGTGCCTGAAAGAAAAACCTACAACTTCAAGGATTTACATAGACAAAATATGATGCATCTCTTGATGATGATAAAATGCTAGTTTTTGTCTATTTTTTGTATTGTTGTACATGGCTATTATTTGCTAGCTAAGACATGGAATATATCTGGAGAGATTGATTAAAGATTCTCGAGTTTCTGCCATCAACATGCAAGAATTGACGAATATTCTTCTTGATTGATTGGTTGAACATTATTTATCGGACAAGATCACTGATATATGTTTGAACACGGGATGCACACTAACGTGTCCATGTACACACGCTAGCCAAAGGAGACAAGAATAAGACCTGAATTTCAGAGTGCAGAATACTATGAAGTGTCATAACTTGATAAGCACAGTGTCGCAGCACAGCACCAACTTTAACATATTGTGACCATGGATAGATGAACTGCAAGAATCTACCATGCGGTGGTTCCCATTTTGCTGAATTAGCCTTCCATTCGGACAAAACAATTGCCACGCATTATTATTTTCTATCAACACAAATAATAAAACAGAAGTTGATGCTATTCTAGTAAATACATACTAGATTCTCAAGCTCTGGCCCTGAGTTTAAGGTGCTTTGGCATCTCTTATAAGCTGGTTCGTCTATACTAGTTGTAGTGAATTCTGACTTGTCTGATCCGTCCTCAAAATATTTTTGAACACATTCTGAACATATATAAATTTACATTAATGACATACATTATAAAATTAGCAATATTTTTTTTATATATAATAAAAAATTAGTCAACCCAGTATTATTCCAATAATGGATGTGCATCCGGTGTGACTATTGCAGTGCATATCATGTCAAATTTGAATAGTTAGCTGGATTGACTGGATTTTAGTTGTACACCTAACATCACTCTAAAATTAGTGATGTATATGGTTTTGTCATAATAATTTTCTTTCCTATTTTTTAAAAATTTTTATTGGGGGTTTTGAGGTTGCTTACCCTCAAGTGAATCAGCCACTGAATGGAAACTATTAACCAACTCTGCATGAAGCTGCTCCCCAGCCCAAATAGGATAGACCAAGACATTGACCAACACAGAAATGATTCCTCCAATGGCGATTGAATACAAGCGATCGATCATAGTTCTGATTGGGTTTCCCATTCTGTATCCAGATACTATGATCAAGCAGTAGCTTAGCAGTATCACTCTGAACCCGTATTCGTATTGGACAAGCCATGGCAACATTTTCATGAATGACGTTACGGCCGCTGAACACACATATACCAAAATATCATATTTTACTATTATAATGATAATTTTGGAGATTAATTAATATGAATATATATAGAGTACATATAAAATACCGATGAAGAAGATACTAAGGCCAATAATAATAGGCTCAACGGTACGGCCACTATACAATGCTGTCTGAGCAACAGCTATGGCCAAGATTCCCGCTAGCAAACTTCCCAGTGCTCGATTAAAGCCTCGATTAAATGTTGCTCCTTCAAAATTCACAAACATTGTATTAATCATAACTCAATTAATTAATTATGAGATATATGTTGGAATTGCTTAGAAGTTCCACATTGGGCACAAAACCAAGAGGGTGGAGTGTGTTTTAGTTATAGTATATAGGAACTTAGTTTTTTCATTTTAGTGCACCAAGTCAAAAACATTCAAACATAATTATTTCTGTTGTGCTTGTGTTTTTATTTTTTTATGTTTTAAGGTTATTTTTCAAGGGAAAAAGTAATTTTTTCCACCAATATATACATACATTTTCTCCTTAATTAATTAATTAATTAGTATATATATAGTGCAAATTAATACTGCTTATATAATAAGATAAGGGTTTGCAAAATTAATGAGCATACCAACGGTGTACTCGAAGACGAGGATAGCAGTGAGAATAGACCATATGATACTGGTGCCGAAGACTTGGTATGGGGCTTGAATTAGAACTAGTAATGACACTAGAACAACAGCTACTCCTACTTTTACACCAAATATTACTTTCCCTCTATCTTCCTTGCAATAATCCCATTTACTTCTAGTGTCGCCATTAGGCTTAGGCTTAGTAGTAGTACTTGTGGGAATGTTGATTTCAACTCTATCAATTTTCCCATCCATTCTCCACATGCACTACTAAGTATAACTACCTAATCGTTTTTTTTTTTTTTTTTTTCTGTTAGAGCCTCTTGATTAAACTCAAGAGACCCTCCAATTAAGGATGGATGTTATATTGTAGTAGCTTAGCTAGGAATGAGGACACGTTTTGTTAGTGAGTCTTGCATGTGTCTATATATAGATAGATATAGATATGGGTGGAAATTAAAGAGTGAGTTATTTAAAGGGGAAGGTTGGATCCAAGGTACTGGTGCAACTGAGGAAAGAAAAGTTTAGTTATTAGTAATTAAAAGTAAAAGAATTGATACGACAATAATGTATAGGAGTGATGAAATATTGGAGCTAGCTAGCAAGCTATAGACAATCTCTAGATAAGAAGATGCTTACCCTCAATAATACTTATATATATATATATATGAATAATTAGAATCTGAAATAGCTAGCCAGAGTGTAGTTTTTTATGCTTGCCCTGAACTCTCACACACAAAAAAACAAATAAATAAATAAAAATGAAGGGAATAGTAATAACTAATAAGAAATGTGAGATTACATAAAGTCTCGTCAATGTAACTAGGAAGGAGTTTCTTCAATGACATATGTCTCAAAATTGTGTGTCCCGAGAGAATGAAGATACCCAAGTTGTAAACATAATAAGTAATCATGCATGCATGCTGGCAGATCGAATTTGTTTCTCTGCTTTACAATCGTCTTCCACGTCGTTGGTTCAGGCATATAATAATATTGACAACAAATCTTAGTTTTATATCCATTCATGCATATACGATGTCATATATGCCTTTCATCCTGTTTCTGTTAAGATATTGTTCCTTTATTCTCAACGACAATTTGAGTGAGTGAGTTTCATGTCCCAATTATTATACATACACTTGTACATTAATTCTCACTCCTCATATATGACGCCGCAATCACACCAGTTAATTTAACAATAATGTTAATCGTACAATAAAAATACGTCTAACTAGTATTCAACGTGCGCTATACATAACATGGAATATGTGCTATACATACGTGTGTTATACGTTATACATATAACACACATTCCATAACTGTTATGTATAACACACGTTAGATACTAGTTACACTAGACCATCATTATTGTTAATTTATTATGGCCTTTAATTTTTGACGGTAAGGAAGATATCAATCATGTATGTACATTATCATATTATGTGCTTTACTTACTCCTTTATGGAAGTAATTATCAAACTCTATTAACCACACGCTTTGTTGGGCAACAGTAATAACAAGTGAGCAAAAGAATAAATCTATTTGGGGTGATGATCCTCCTCGGAGGCAGCAGGAGGAGCATTGTTTGTTTTTATATTTTATTTGTGGAAATAGCTAGTGTGATAATAATTGATGGATAAGAATATATGTTATATATTCTACACCAAAAATTGGAAGCTATTGGCGACATACACACACGATTAGGAATCTATTCCCACATTCGCAGAAGTTCTTGACCGTTTTGGTCGTAACGAGCCCGGGCCTTAAATATGACCTTCACTGGGCCGAGCTTGAATGGGCTTGGCAAGTATTTGTGTTACACTATTATATATGCTTCTCAACATGTTTGAACTAACTATACCAAAAACAGACATTTCTTCAATTTTGTCCAATTTTTCTTACTATTTTAGGTGAGAAAGTAGTGGGTCAACTTCCAAATCTAATTTTAAAAAATGTCTCAATCTAACTTCTGCTGATATTTTTTAAATTAGAAAAAAATTTAAAACATTAGACGGAGAGATGTCAGGAACTCAGGATGACACCCTCTTATAAGGGCGATTGTTTACTTACAGAACACTTTAAATATGTCTTCTTTTTGTCTCAAAAAATAAAAGTAAATGAGCTAAAAATAAATGAATTAATAGCTACCACATTGTTATTCGGAAATTATTCACATACATAGCATTTCATGCATAAAGTATTCATAGAGATTATTACTATTAAATAATGAGAGATATGTGAATAAATTTAAATTTTTATTTTAAATAATAGACTCACAAATCACATAATAACATATTAAGATATAATTAAAATTTATAATTATAATAATATTATAAAAAATTTTATTAGTACGTTACTATGTATAAAGCTGACACTTAAATCTATATTATCATTTTCTATCGTAATATTTTTTTTTTTGTAATGTTTTCCATAATTAAATTACTAGAGGGTGTAGGTGCATAGCATTAAAGTGAAGTCCAATTCAGTCATCAAAGCCCATCTTCCGACACGACCAAATCCCCCAAGTCAACTTAACCATTTTCAGTCACCACCCTCTCTTTCTCCGACCACCACCACCACCACCACCGTTACTTTCCAACAGATAAGCTCAATCTCCGATTCGATGGGAAACTGTAGCAGCAGCAGCACACCCTCTTCCCAAACCCATCACAACCACGATGGCACTCGCCCCTCCAATAACGGCATCACCGTCCTCCCTCCCCATTCCAACCCCACACCGCCAAAGCCACCACCACCCACATCCTCATCCTCCCCGATGGGCCGGGTCTTGGGCCGCCCCATGGAGGACGTCCGCTCCACCTACATCTTCGGCCGGGAGCTGGGCCGCGGCCAATTCGGCGTCACCTACCTGGTCACCCACAAGGCCACCAAGGAGCAGTTCGCCTGCAAATCAATCGCCACTCGCAAGCTCGTCAACCGCGACGACATCGACGACATCCGCCGCGAGGTTCAGATCATGCACCACCTCACCGGCCACCGCAACATCGTGGAGCTTAAGGCGGCGTACGAGGACCGCCACTCCGTCAACCTCATCATGGAGCTCTGCGCCGGCGGCGAGCTCTTCGACCGCATCATCGCCAAGGGACACTACTCGGAGCGCGCCGCCGCCAACCTCTGCCGCCAGATCGTGACGGTGGTCCATAACTGCCACTCCATGGGAGTGATGCACAGGGACCTCAAGCCAGAGAACTTCTTGCTCCTCAGCAAGGACGAGAACTCTCCTCTCAAGGCCACGGATTTTGGTCTCTCCGTGTTCTTCAAGCCAGGTTAGGTTAAGCTTAATCACATTGGGGTTTCTTCACTAATTGGGGGAGATTATTACTAATTGTGGATTTGTGTTTTTGTTTATTGTGAGAACAGGGGATGTGTTTAGAGATCTTGTTGGGAGTGCGTATTATGTTGCTCCTGAGGTGCTGCGTAGGAGTTATGGGCCTGAAGCTGATATTTGGAGTGCTGGTGTTATCTTGTACATTCTTCTCTCTGGTGTTCCTCCCTTCTGGGCTGGTAAAGTTCCTTCCTTTCTATGCTTCATAGATGCATAATTCTATAGTATGAATTTATAATGTTAATGGTTCTAGATTTGCTTACTTGTAAGGCTTTCTGCTTGATGTTTGAGCTTTAGTTTGGGAGCTTTATTTTCTTGTTCATTATTAGATATCTTACTTTGATTGTTGACAAGTTTTTCTTTTCGAGCTTTCTCACTTTTTTTTCTTCTCTTGTTCTGAAGAAAATGAACAGGGTATATTTGATGCTATTCTTCGTGGGCACATTGATTTCACTTCAGATCCTTGGCCTTCCATTTCTAGTACTGCCAAGGATCTGGTCAAGAAGATGATACGTGCTGACCCCAAGGAACGGCTTTCGGCAGTTGAAGTCCTTAGTGAGTTTGATTCTTGTTACAAGCATAAATAAATTTGTTCCGTGTCAAAAGTAGTTTCTATTGTTATAACTAGCATGAAATAGGACTGGTTTTGAAAAAAATATGTCACTCCCTTATGCATATGCATTTTGCATTTTACTGAAGAGTAGTATTCAAGGACTTTGTTCTGTGATTAATATTTTGCTTTCGAATTGACTAACACCTTGTTCTTGGTTAATTGGCTACCTCAAGGAACATAATATTGGTAACATATTTTTTACACATACACATGCAGAGATGCACATGTATATATGCATGCTTTTTCTAGCCTTTATCTTGTTCATATTAGAATGTTACTTGACCTGCAGATCATGCATGGATGAGAGAAGATGGGGCATCTGATAAGCCTCTTGATATTGCTGTTTTAACCAGAATGAAACAATTCAGGGCAATGAACAAGCTAAAGAAAGTTGCTTTGAAGGTATATAATTATTTGTCATCATCAACTATGTTGTAGTGATCATCATCACCATTATCAAGGGCAATTATCAACCGAACTTGATCAAAGGATCATATATGAAATTTGTTCTCTCTTGTAACAGGTTATTGCTGAAAATCTTTCTGAAGAAGAAATCATTGGCTTGAAGGAAATGTTCAAAAGTATGGACACAGATAACAGTGGAACAATTACTTATGAAGAGTTGAAAGCTGGTCTCCCTAAACTTGGTACTAAGCTTTCCGAGTCTGAAGTGAGACAGTTGATGGAGGCGGTGAGATATCTTTATTTTCTTTGACCTTAGTTGAGCTTTTAGATGATTTGGTCTCCATTTGATGAGAATGTATGTTCAATATTATGCGGTTCCTATTGCTGTGGCCTTTTCCCATTTTTCGTTCCTCTCTCTCTCTATTGTGTGTGTGTTTGTCTGTGACTAAACCACTGAAGCTTTGTTTCCCATTGCTAAATCTCCATATATGCCATATGTTATGGATAAATTCATTCTATGCACTCTGCAATATCTTCTCCAGTAATATTGTATGATATATTCATTCTCTGATCCTATCTTGATTTCAATTAATCTGGTTCTCAGGCTGATGTAGACGGAAATGGAACCATTGATTACATTGAATTTATAACAGCCACCATGCACATGAATAGAATGGAAAGAGAGGACCACCTATATAAAGCCTTTGAATATTTTGACAAGGACAGAAGCGGGTAATCTTCTTTTTCTTTCAATCCAGCCTTACTGCCTCTGATTTCAAATGAATCATATTTCTTGCTTCTGTTTTTGTAGGTACATCACAATGGAAGAGTTGGAAACTGCCCTGAAGAAGTATAACATGGGTGATGAGAAGACAATAAAGGAAATTATTGCCGAAGTTGATACCGACCATGTACTCTACTTTCTTTTTTACTTTTCATCCTTGTTCTTGATTATCCCGGTGTAAAACTAAAGACCTTTTTGTGTATAGATTTTTATCTGTTTTAAATATGTAATTCCAAAATCTTTTGCAGGATGGAAGAATCAACTATGACGAGTTTGCAGCCATGATGAGGAAAGGGAACCCAGATTTGAATGCCAACAGACGCCGCAAATAATCGAGTCGAGTTTAAATTGAGGCAGGAGGCCACATGATTCACATTACGTGTTTTAGTAATGGGATCTGCACTGCAGCATTCTTTAACAAGTATTTCTGCTCTGTCTTCTTTGTGATATAGTATTTTGCAGGTGGGTCTGGTGGGACAATTTTCTGTTCTATCCACTGATTGGAGTAGTAGAGGCATGAACATGATGAATATGTACAAATTTTACAAACAGATTAACCCCTTTTTCCCCACTGTAAGGCAAGAACAGAGTGAGAGATTTCCTTCGAGTATTTATTTCCTTGACTTGTGTTCCGAAATCTGTTATTGACAGTGGTTGTACTTGTTTCTTATTTCATTATTATTATGTCAATCACGACTGAGTCATGACATGTTTCTTTCGCTGAACTTCAATAAACAATAGCATTATTATTAGAGTTACAATAAAAAAAATCAGTCAATACAGCTAACAATAGGAAATTGGGTTAAAATTACTCAGTCCATTAAAAAAATACACATGGTTAATAATGCTATTTGGACCAAAAGTGTTAAAATGAGCTTTGTTGGCTGTTTTGGCTGAAAAAACGTTATTCCCCAAGCATTTATATAATCGATAAAAGTAAAATAATGAGAAATTTAGAGATATCAATTATTAATTAAAAAAATAATAATGAGGCTTACATATCGCGCTTTGTTTACACTACTTTAATCAGCCACCATTAGCTATCACTTTTAAAAGTAAATAAAATTTAACTAAAACAAAAAAAATCCATTCAAATAAATAAAAAAAATTTCAATCAAATAATAAAAAAATAATTTTAATAACAATTATAAATAAACTAAGGGTTTAGCAAAACCCATAAACTAAATAATGCATTTTATTAATTTTTAGTGTCAATGTGTATTGTTTTAATAATTTAATGATAGATGTACTACCTTTTAGAAAAAAAATAATGTATTTTATGCTATTTTCTATTTTTGTTATATTTATAGTGAATTTATTTGATTATTTAGTGAATTTTTAATTATTATTAAAGTTATTTTTCTATAGTTTGTTTGTGTTTTTATTATTTATTTGAATGAATTTTTTTATTTATTTGGTTGAGTTTTTTTACTTATGCGAGTGGTAATCGATGGTAGTTGATAATTGTGGTGTACAAATATATTATTGTCTATAAGGCTTGAACCTTTTCAACGTTCAAGAACAATTAGCAATGATTGCTCGGGTGAACGATAAAAAACAGAGTCGAAGAGAAATTACTTGTTCTATAAATTGAGAATGAGTTTAGGATCATAATTTTCTCAAGATGAAAAATATCTTAGGTGCTTATTTTCTGCACATACATGATACATTACCCTTTACCACTACTTATCAAAAGGAATTGTGCTTTTTTTTCCCAATATTTAACTGAAGATAGAAGAGATTGTTGTACCCAGCACCCTCAACACGCTAGGTATCAGGGATAAATATTTTAGATACAATAATGTTTGTATGTTATATATCATACATAATGCATGCTATAAATATGTTATTTAGATAGCATAGTTGTGATATCGCCTGTCGCATAGTGTTATTGTAGTAGCAAGTATTGTAGGATGTAGTAAGGATATACATTACACAATAGTATTGTTGTGTTTTCTTATTTTTAATTTTACATTTAATCTTTTTTGTCTAAAAAGATATTCAATTTTTTAATATTAAATTCATAATGTTAAAATTATCGGGATATTAGAGATAGATATTTATGTATAAAAAGAAAAAGAAAAAGAGATAAATATTTATTATTATAAATTTAGGATACATATAAAAAACAAATAAATAAATAAATATTCGATGTGTTTTATTTATGTTTCAAATCCGAAGATGCTTTTATTAACTATATATTCAGATCTAATAAAAAAAACACTACACATTCAGATACAAACCAAACTAAGTTCCTTACTAGGAGTGTTTAAACTTGAAAGGAAGCAGAATTTCTTATGATGGCAAGGTGGTTGGTGATTTCAGCTTTTAGTCTTGCTGTGGTAGTGGGATTTTGGTTTGACTTTGTTAAAGTGATACAAAAGATTAGAAGCAAATTTGCCTCAATTTGCTATGGTTCTTCTTCATCAAACCCCATTACCCCCCACAACATGGAGCAGGATATGCTACAATTGGTGCTTGATAAATCCAACGTTTCTCTTGATCAATTCCCTTATTATCTAAGGTATATATAATTCAATTTTTTTTCTCATTTTCTATTTAATTTAATCTCGATTCCGATCAAACTACTGTGTTTCTTTTTGAATTTGCAGTCGATTAGACTTTGAAAGCTCAAGAGTGTATTTTTGTGTTTCTGGCGACGTCTTTAATTTAGGGCTTGACTCATCCGATCTAGCAGAGAATACTGTGCTTCTTTTTGAATTTGCAGTCGATTAGACTTTGAAAGCTCAAGAGTGTATTTTTGCGTTTCTCACGACGTCTTTAATTTAGGGCTTGACTCATCCGATCTAGCAGAGAATATTGTGCTTCTTTTTTAATTTGCAGTCGATTAGATTTTGAAAGTTCAAGAGTGTATTTTTGTTTTTCTCACGACGTCTTTAATTTAGGGTTTGACTCATCCGATCTAGCAGAGAATACTGTGCTTCCTTTTGAATTTGCAGTCGATTAGATTTTGAAAGTTCAAGAGTGTATTTTTGTTTTTCTCACGAAGTCTTTAATTTAGGGCTTGACTCATCCGATCTAGCAGAGAATACTGTGCTTCCTTTTGAATTTGCAGTCGATTAGACTTTGAAAGCTCAAGAATGTATTTTTATTTTTCTCGCGACGTCTTTAATTTAGAACTTGACTCATCCGATCTAGCAGAGAATTCATCGTCTTGAGTATTTCCTTAAAAATTTGAACGAAAAATTGATCTTTTATGTCTGTCAAGTGCGCCGCCTAACGTTTATAAAATCATAAAATTTATTCAAAAGATCCATCGTTTTTTAAAATTTATCTAGATTATATCTGACGATCTTGATTGGCCAAAAGATATAACCCACTCTCCTTTTGCAATTTGCAATGTTATATGCTTGCAAACCCTACAAAGCCCTAATTTCTTACACTTGCTTCAGTGTGCTTATGAACTTGGCCTTTTTGTACAATTTCTACTCTAAGGAGGATAGCTGTGTGACTGTGATCCAATATTGGCCAAGTAAAAATAAGTCATAGAAAACTAAAAAAAAAATTTGCTTCATAACTGAGACTCTAAATAGTATTTTGTATGTTTATATGTTATCTTTTGTGAGTGAAAATTGACATGTATGGTGAATTGTTAATGAATTGTCATAATAGTCATGTAATGAACTTTGTTAGAAGTGTTGAAAGAGTAGAATTTACTCCATACAAGACCCTGCACTCAATGATTTATTCAATAAAATGCTTAATTTGACTGAGTAATTTCTTGATAATGTTGCTACTCCTTTTTTAACAGTGAGCAGACAAAATTGTTGCTGAAAAGTGCTGCCTATGTCCATTTGAAGAATAGTAATAATAACAACAACAATGTTGAGATTTCCAAATATGTAAGGAATCTTGCTCCTGCAAGTCGCACTATTCTACTTACAGGGCCAACAGGTTAGTCAAATGGTTATTCGCTTGTACTGTCACATTTGAAACTAACTAACTAACTAACTCAAACTTTAATATGTGTCATTCATGTCTCAGAACTTTACCAACAGCTGCTAGTCAAGGCTTTAGCTCACCACTCTGAGGCCAAGTTTCTTATCTTAGATTTAAATGATTTTTCAGTGAAGGTAAGTATGATGTGAAAACTAATGTCATTTTAACACACTAGCTCATTTATGTTAATTATGCACATAATGGTTAATCTGTCATTTTTGCAGATCAAGGTTAGATATGATTCTGCAAACAAGGAATCTGTAAGCTTCTTTTCCTACTTTACATTTTTACTGTGTTTGCTTCTGAATTCTGAGCATATCACACATGAAACAATGTGTTCTTTTCTTTCAGGTTTGATGTTGTGTGTGTGTTTGTGTTTTATTTATTTATTTATTTTTATTTTTTGCCTTTGTTTCACATTGCAGTCTCCAACAAGATCTAATTCAGGCTCCATCTGGGAGCGCTTATCTGACTTGTATGGGTTACTCTTTTCGAACAAAGTTTGGCCCAATGGTGAGTTTGGTTCCAGAATATTTTCTGTTTTCACTTTTTAAAGATTTTCAATTTGTAAACCAAAAAAAAAAAAGATTTTCAATTTCAAGAGAATGCATTTGGTTTATAAAAGTACTGAAATAGTTCTGTACACTCAATTTTACACCGCTAAATTGATCACTTAATTCAACTCCGATAAAATTCAATATTTATAACTACTCAATTTACTTTACATTCAAACTTTTATATCAAAACAATGATAATTTTTATATTGATATAATTCAACATTTATACTTATTCAATTCAACTTTTTATACTAATGACTGATTTAGTATCACTTATACTATACATGTAGTATATTTTATTTTGGAGCGGAGAAAACAATACAAACATAAGTTTGGTTTTTTAGACACAAAATATAATCCTCAAAATCAAATTAAACACAATATTAATAATTTCTAAATAAAATTAAACATTAAAAATCCCTTTTCTTTTTCTTTTTATAAATCAAACTACTAGCCTAACATTTGTTTGTAACACATTTGATTTTTAGATAAATTATAATCATAACTACTTAACAGAGACATAACTAAACGTATTTTGTCAAATAGCCCATGAAAGCCATATCTCTAGGCCGTCTAATCAGGACCTTTTATTATTTGCAGGCAAAACACTTATGCAGAGTAGAGCAGTGGACCTTCATGTAGTGTAAGAATCTTATATGTTTATTTATTGTCTACGAGAAGAAATATATACATAATTTACCCTATAAGCTTATATATATTTATATTATGGGTGAATCCATCCTTGTGGTTGCAGTGGGACTCAAAAATCTTTTACTCCTCCTGGGAATGCACCAGTTTCCCATACAAAGAGCCTTGTCGTGCAATTCAACACTTCAAATTCAGGTTCATTCAATATGATCATTGATTTATTAGCTACCAATTACCATCTGATTGAGATGCATTTTTCTGTACAGAACAGAGAAACCTGATTCAGAAATGTTATAAATGCCACCAACATAAATTTTGAGGAAAAAAAAAAAGATAGAGGAATAAATTGGTTTCATTATTTTTTCGTGATTATGAAACATAACCCTATATAATAGTTCATTTTCACATAAATCCAAGTGGTTCTTTAGGTTGCGTTTGTTTTTTCAGACTCTGGGTTAGAGTTAGGGAGTCAGTGAAAAATTGACTCTGTCAGGTGTTTAGTACGAGGGTCACACTGAACAAAATTGTCATTTTTTTATTCACTCCAATTTTGGAGTCACTATGTGGAAGGGACGCATAAATATGTGAGGATGTATTCGAAGTCAATTTTGAAGTCACTACTCTGATTCCTATAACACTGACTTTATCACTCCCTTAACTCTGCCTAGAGTCACTGAAAACATTAGAGTGTGCAGTTACACTGTGCATGTTTAAACACACAAATCTCTTGTCTGATTTCCTTATATCTTTTATCCAGGTGTTATGAGGAACACAACTAGTTGGTCTTTGGATGAAAAACTTCTTATAGAGACTCTTTACAAGGTAATGTACTAATGTTACTATTTTCCATTGTATAGAGATTTCAGCATCAGCCACATTAACATGTCTTGTGGGATTAAATGCCATATTCTGCAGGTTCTAGTTTCGGTGTCTGAAACCAGTCCCATTGTGCTGTATTTGCGAGATGTTGATAAGTTATTCTGTAGATCAGATAAGATGTGTGACCTGTTCCAAAATATGTTGAGCAAGTTATCTGGACCAATTTTGATTCTTGGTTCACGAGTTCTGGGTTCTACTTTAAGCTACCCAAAGGTCGACGACGTTCTCGATTCTCTCTTCAGTTACAACATTGAATTGAGGTCCCCGGAAGACGAAACAGATCTCGTCAAGTGGAAGGCTCAATTTGAAGAGGACATGAAGATAATAAAGGCTCAGGATAATAGGAACAATGTCATGAAGGTTCTTGCAGCCAATGATCTTGATTGTGGTGACCTAGAATCCATCTCTGTGGAAGATTTAACAGCTCTCAGCAATAGCATTGAAGAGATTGCTGTGGGAGCAATTTCACATCATTTGATGAATAACAAGGATCCTGAGTACAAAAATGGGAAACTTGTTATTCCATCCAATAGGTCAGTGTGTATTTGTGTGTGAGACTGACAGTAACTTTTGATAGCATGAATTGAAACTGTTTGAATCTGATGTATTTGATTTATTGTCTGTGAAACAGTTTGTCTCATGCGCTGGAAATATTCCGGAAGGGGAAATTCGGTGCGACGCCAAAACCAGTAGCTCAAGTAGTGAAATCTGAGGTTAGCACTACTTGTCATGTTTTGAGAATTGAATTGAGATCAATTCCAATCAGATATAATGTGATCTATCTATTCTTTTCCCTTTTTCATTTGTGTCTTGAGTCATAATGCATAAAACAGTGATAAGATAGAGAATTACTAGCAATGCTTGTCGTACAACAGAAATGCATCCAACAAGTATCCAATGTGTGCTATACATGTTACAGAATGTACACGTACGTATAGAACACGTTTTGTATCATGTATAGCACACGTTGGATACTAGTTAAGTGTATTTCTGTTGTACGACAAACATTATTAGAGAACTAGTTATTGATAGATAATTTTTCCGATAGTTCTGTTTTGTTACTGTTATACAATCTGCTATCAATCCTTTCCAATACAAGTCATTCCTCACCAAATGTAATTGTAATCAATTCAATACAATAAGTGATAATATTTCAGCTCTTTACTTCTCTCTTGTTGCCATACATAGAATTCTCACAAGCGGAGAGAGGAAGGTGGTAATTCATCGAAAAAAGCTGATGGTGCAAAGTTAGTTGCAGCACCCCAAGATGTACTTAGCCTCTTGCTTTGTTTCAATCAAAACAATTTATGGTATCACAAAGGCAACAAACAACATTACTACACTACCGTTGCGTCCAGACTCACCCTCTTATTGTCTTGCAGGTTTCTTCTTGTGATGAATTTGAGGAAGATATAAGGGCTTCATTAATACCAGCAAAGGAGATCGATGTAACATTCTCTGATATTGGAGCCTTAGAAGAGACCAAGGAATCCCTTGAGGAACTAATAATGCTTCCTCTTCGAAGGCCGGACCTATTCATCGATGGCGGCCTTATAAGGCCATGTAAAGGCATATTGTTGTTCGGGCCTCCAGGAACAGGGAAGACAATGCTAGCAAAGGCCATTGCGAAGGAGGCCGGATCGAGTTTCATAAACTTGCGCATGTCTTCCATCGCTACCAAATGGTTTGGTGAATCTGAGAAGTACGTGCATGCTGTGTTCACACTGGCAGCAAAAGTCTCACCAACGGTCATATTTATCGATGAGGTTGACAGCATGCTTGGTAAAAGGGGCTCTGAATCGGAGTCTAAATGTATGAGACCGGTAAAGAATGAGTTTTTGAGCCATTGGGATGGGCTTCTCTCCAAAGCAGAGGAGAGAATCCTTGTTCTTGGCGCAACCAACAGGCCCTTTGACTTGGATGATGCAGTTATTAGGCGATTCGAAAGAAGGTACGTACTTAATTGCTCCTCAATCTTTTTCTTATCATATTAAAAAATTAAACTAGTATCATTCATCTGATGCTTATCTTATCTATTTGATGAACAGGATTATGATAGGCTTGCCATCTTTTGCGAACAGGGAAAAGATTTTGAGGACAATTTTGGCGAAAGAGAAGCTCCACAAGGATGTTAATTTGAAGGAGCTAGCAGCTGTGACAGAAGGATATAGTGGAAGTGACTTGAAGGTTATTACTTCTATTCTCTGATATTATATATATATCTTCTACCGAACATTACTATATATACAACAAAAAAACCAGTCAAAACAGCGAACATGTTATGCACAACATATATAATATAATATAATATGCAAAACGTATATAAATGTTGTGCATACCATATATCATATGATATGTGTAACATGTAACACATGTTGCAAAGAAATATGATATTGCAATAGATGATATATAGTGTGCACAACATGTGATATACGTTGTGCATCTTATATATGTTATGCATAATATATTGACTGTTTTGACTGATTTTTTTGTTATACACCGAGTATTTACCATCTTCTACCGATACCAAGTCTATCCATGCAATTTTTTCACTGTCACTGACTAACTATTAAATGCAGAACTTGTGCGTAATTGCTGCTTATAGGCCTGTTAGAGAGTTGCTTAAGCAAGAGAGGCTACAAAAACTGGTAACTATTATGTGTTGTCTGGTTTTCTTTTCTTCTTTCTTTATCCAAGGATATATCTCGATCACTCGGGTAAATGTAAATCCTGAATATATTAATTACCATAATGATGTTGATTTCAATATTATGTTTTTGGCAGGAGAAAAAGCAGAATGGTACCCAAGATTCTACTGCTCCATCATCAGAAGATGGTGATGAAGAAAAGAAGGAAAAAATTGTAATTGCTCGTAGGCCATTGAATATGCAGGACTTGAGAGTGGCAAAGAATCAGGTAAGACCTAATTATTTTTTATTTGATTGAATCAATTAATAAAGATGATGGTGATATTTATTGACCTATGCAATAAATGCAGGTTGGGGCAAGCTATGTAGAAAATGGAGCAGAAATGCATTTGATGAAGGGGTGGAACGACCTATATGGAGACGGCGGTTCAAGAGACATGGAACAACTATTTTACTACCTCTAAGAATTTATGAGACAACACAGATAGATATTCATAGCTACACCCTTGTAGAGTTGTAGCTGCACTTCTATTTCATCATATCAGATCAGATATGTGAGCCAACATTATTTCTTAATCAGCTGCAACCGCAACTGCTGATTCTCGATTCATTATCAATTCATGAAACTTTGACATGGTAAATTGCCTACTTCTCAGGCATTGGATTTCGCACAATTTGCTGCAACCTAGTACTAAATTTGTTGTTTGTTACTTGGGTCAAAATTATATCGTTAAATTACATCCGCCATTTGATGGGATTTAGTTCACATTCCCTCTACTTTTAGAATTTGTTCTAGAAATTCACGAGTACGTGAAATTATTACACCAATCTCGCCTAAAATTACCCATCTCCTTTTTTTTCCTTCCAAATTGGCTCAAGAGAGGTTTTTCAATTTATAAGATTATTATAATGACCACTCCTATAAATGACTTTATTTTCAAAATTTGCTGTGGAGGTCCATAAATTTATAAATTATTACACTGACCTCCTTTGAAAATTACATTAATCTCTTTTGAAAAGTACATCGGTCTATCATAAATAATATATTTAGAGAAGATCAGTGTTATATAGATAAATAGAGTAGTCGTGCTGAATTTCTCCGAATGTCATCGTGGTTAGTTTAAAATATAGTACAAATTGAAGGCTATATATACTTTAAAATATGATATTTTATAATTTTTTTTGGATACGTTATAAAATAAAGACTACTCTTTAAAATATTGAATCACATGAATTTTTCTATATAGTATAAATTGAAGACTATAATCTTTAAAATGTGAGATTTGACAATTTTTTGGTTACAATATAAAATTAAGTCTATATAGCCTTTAAAATATTGAATCGCATTAATTTTTCACATATAAAAAAATTGAAGGTTATATACTTTAAAATGTGGATTTCACAATTTTTTTGGTTATATTATAAAATAAAAACTATAATATTTAAGATATTGAATCACATAAATTTTCATCTATGACACTATCCCTATGGGTCTCGAAGCTCTACTATGGTTATATGAGGACTATCCACCTGAGATTGAAGTTTTGTTTTGTTTGTTTTTTCTTTCCTAATAAGTACAAAAAAAATATATATAATTTTCACATATGATAGAAATTGAAGGATATATAGTTTAAAATGTGAAATTTTATAATTTTTTTAGTTGTATTATAAAATAAAGACTATAAGTTTTTAAATATTGAATCATATGAATTTTTCACATAAAGTAAAAAGTGAAGGCTATATATTTTAAAATGTGAGATTTCACAATTTTTTTAGATACACTAAAAAAATAAAGATTATAGTCTTTAAAATATTGAATCACATGAATTTTTCTATATAGTAAAAATTGAAGGCTATATACTTTAAAATGTAAGATTTCATAATTTTTTTGTTGTAATATAAAATAAAGGCTATAGCCAGTAAAATATTAAATCACATGAATTTTTCACATATAGTAGAAATTGAAGGCTATATACTTTAAAATGTGAGATTTTACTTTTTTCTGTTGTATTATAAAATAAAGACTATAACCTTTAAAATATTGAATCACATGAATTTTTCACATATTGTAGAAATTGAAGGCTATATACTTTAAAATGTGAAATATCATAACTTTTTTGGTTGTATAATAAAATAAAGATTATAGGATTTAAAATATTGAATCACATGAATATTTCACATATAGTTGAAAGTGAAGGCTATATACTTTAAAATGTGAGATTTCATAATTTTTTGTTAATACACTATAAAATAAAGACTATAGCCTTTAAAATATTGAATCACATAGATTTTTCACATATAGTAGAAATTGAAAGCTATATACTTTAAAATGTGAGATTTTACAAATTTTTTGAATACACTATAAAATAAAGACTATAGCCTTTAAAATACTGAATCATATAGATTTTTCACATATAGCAGAAATTGAAAACTATATACTTTAAAATGTGAGATTTTTCAATTTTTTTGGTTGTATTATAAAATAAAGATATATAGCCTTTAAAATATTAAATCACATGAATTTTTAACATGTAATAAAAATTGAAGGCTATATACTTTTCAATGTGAGATTTAACAATTGTTTTGAATATACTATTAAATAAAGACTTTAAATTAAATTATTGAATCACATTATTTTTCACATATAGTATAAATTGAAGGCTATATACTTTAAAATGTGAAAATTCAAATTTTTTTTGATACACTATAAAATAAAGACTATAGCCTTTAAAATATTGAATCACAATAATTTTTCTATACAGTATAAATTGAATGCTATATACTTTAAAATGTGAGATTTCACAATTTTTATTGTATTATAAAATAAAGAGTATAACCTTTAAAATATTGAATCACATTACTTTTTAACATATAGTAGAAATTGATGGCTACATAGTTTAAAATGTGAGATTTCGTAATTTTTTTTATTGTATTATAAAATAAAGACTATGGGCTTTAAAATATTGAATCACATGACTTTTTCACATATAATAGAAATTGAAGGCTATATACTTTAAAATGTGAGATTTCACAATTTTTTTGGATACACTATAAAATAAAGACTATAACATTTAAAATATTAGATCACATAGATTTTTCACATATTGTAGTAATTGAAGACTATATATATTTTAAAATATGAGATTTTTCAATTTTTTTTTGTTATATTATAAAATAAAGACTATATGCTTTAAAATATTGAATCATAAGGATTTTTCACATATAGTATAAATGAAGACTATATACTTTAAAATGTGAGATTTCACAATTTTTTTGATACACTATAAAATAAACACTATAGCCTTTAAAATATTGAATCACATAAATTTTTAAATATAGTATAGATTGAAGGTTGTATATTCTAAAATGTGAGATTTAACAATTCTTTTGGTTGTAATATAAAATAAAAACTATAGCCTTTAAAATATTGAATCACATGAATTTTTCACATATAGTATAAATTGAAGACTATATACTTTAAAATGTAGATTTCACAATTTTTTTGGTTGTATTATAAAATAAAGACTATGAGCTTTAAACTATTGAATCACATGATTTTTTCATATATAATAGAAATTGAAGGCTATATACTTTAAAATATGAAATTTCACAATTTTTTTGGATACATTTTAAAATAAGGATTATAGCATTTAAAATATTGAATCACATAGATATTTCACATATAGTAGAAATTGAAGGTTATACACTTTAAAATGTGATATTTTTCAGTTTTTTGTTGTATTATAAAATAAAGACGGTTGGCTTTAAAATATTGAATCACAATGATTTTTCACATATAGTAGAAATATTGAAGACTATATACTTTAAAATATGAGATTTAACAATTCTTTTGGTTTTAATATAAAATAAAAACTATAGCCTTTAAAATATTTAATCACATGAATTTTTCACATATAGTCAAAATTGAAGGCTATATACTTTAAAATATGATATTTCACAATTTTTTGGTTGTATTATAAACTAACAACCATGGGGTTTAAAATATTGAATCACATTACTTTTTCATATATAATAGAAATTGAAGGTTATATACTTTAAAATGTGAGATTTCACAATTTTTTGGATACACTATAAAATAAAGACTATAGCATTTAAAATATTGAATCACATAGATTTTTCATATATAGTAGAAATTGAAGACTATATACTTTAAAATGTAATATTTTTCAAATTTTTTGATTATATTATAAAATAAAGACTATAGGCTTTAAAATATTGAATCACATGAATTTTTCACATATAGTATAAGTATAAGTTAAAGGCTATATACTTTAAAAGGTGAAATTTCACAATTTTTTTAATACACTATAAAATAAAGGCTATAGTCTTTAAAATATTAAATTACATGAATTTTTCTATATAGTATAAATTGAAGGTACTTCAAATGATTTAATTTTCATCAACTGACAGTGTATAAATTTTCATCCATACCAATTAAATATTTTGGACAAATTAATCCTCCTATTATAGGGGCCAATTTGAATTTTCATAAATTTTGAGGGACTAATTTGTCTAATTTTTATTGGAGGACCAATTTGTCCGACATTTTAATTTGGGAGGAGTATATTTTGAATTTTTTATTATTAAGGAACTACTTTATCTGATGAGAAGTTTTGTATGGGCTAATTTAAGTGTTTTTCACTTTTTCATGTTAAAACCATTGTTTTAAAATAATAAAGGAAGAGACTAAATTAGCATACTTTAGTCACCGTTTTAAATTGGAAACTACTTAAACAAATTGCATCTCATTATTGGAGAGTAACAATGCAAGTTGGTACTGTATTGACTCTATGCTCCAACACAGAACTCCCATTAAAACATACGCCGATCCCTTGTATCACCCTACCTATTCTACGTTATTATCCTTAACTACTTTTTAATTAAAGAAAAATATAATAAAAAATCAATAAACTTTTTATAAAGTTATCAAACTCTAAGCAGAAGAGAGACAAAAATAGATTAATATTGTGCTTAAATGAGACGATGAAAAAGGAGTAATCAATCAAAAGTAAAGAATGAATGACCAGTCAGAGAACTTTATGTTCCAAAAGAAACTTAGTGGACCAAAAGATGCCAAAGTTTGTGATTACCGTCATCATTTTCATATGAGTTGTGCATGATTCATCATCATTCCTTAAAACAAATCAACGCAAGTCTTTGGAGTGTGTGTTGGGTTATTATAAAAGTTATGTAACTTAAATAATAAAAAATGTTATCTAAACATTTTCTTTTCAATTCGAACTCTTCATATAAAGTTTTAATTATATATATTGTATAAAAAGTATTATCTTATCATCGAATTATATTTCTATATTTACATGTCTTTTTAAATAGTAAATATAGAAAAATCACTTTTATCTACATATAAGTTTTATCTACGTATAAGCATGTAATTAAATTAATATACATATTGAAATTTATGATATCAGACTCATAGATCAAGAAGATAATTAAGAGAATAATAAAAAATAAAATGTGTATTGATTGAATGATGAAAAATATACAAAAGACTGAGTGAGTAGCCTAATATAGGCATGTATGAGTAAGTAGCACCTCACTCACTCTAACTAACACTTAATTACAAATATATGCCTAACACCCCCATAAGTCGGATCATGCGAACTCCCGCATGTCCCACTTGGGTAGAAAGCTCGATACAAACAAAATGAAAAAAATACATCAAATGAGAAAGAAATACAATGAGAGTCGACTCCATTAGAAGTCATTCTAGAATGGGCTATTAAACCCCCAAAAGAAAAGAAAAAGTCTCAACTCGAGATCAATAAGTTGACTCTATCAAAAGTCGTCGCTCTAAAAGGACTCTACGGCTCCAAGGCTCCAACTCTAATTAGACTCTATGGCATATCAAACGTTGTTTAATCATTACATTATAAGCACCAACAAAACTATTCAAAATTTTTTTTTAACAATGCTTAGCAGTTACAGCAGAAACAAAGTAAAACCAAATTTATGAGCCCAATACCAATATATCTTCACAAATCCTGGATCAGAGAAGTAAATCAGCAACAAATGCATTTTGGACGATCACCAAATCGTGAACCAGGAACACTTTCAGCCAATGTAATGCATTTAACTATCTAAAACTCACACAACTCCAATCATTGGGCAAAACCTCAAACACCTTATGTGCATCTATGGGTTAAACATTGCCAAATCACCAATATTCACATGTACCCATAATGCAACCAACAAAAGAGTAATAGACCAAACCAGAAGCACATAGATAGAATCACCAAACTTAGGATGACAATCCTAACAAACAAGCTTGAGTCAATAAGCATTGAATCATACTCTTCAACCCCCCTTTTTTTCCTTTATTCACAATCCAAGCAAAAACCAAATGAAAATAGAGAACCATCTTGAATCCGAAGCATATCTGTGAGCAAGCAGCAACAAAGAAATATGGAATTGCATGCAATGGAGGGCCATTCTAAAAGAAACCAAATCTAACTAATCATTGAATCAATATATCAAACATCTTGTGGGAAAACTATAAGAAGAGCAGTAGCTTCCATGAAGAGCAGTAGCTTCCATGATCCCCAAATCACTAAATCTAACCAATGAAACAACAACTGAACAATTTTGTTGTGCAAACATATCAATCAAGCCAACACAATAGAGAATGAATCCATAATAGCAAGCAAAACCAAATGTTACCAGAATGAATCTATAATCTTGCACCAGATTTTTTTTTAGGAAATTGAAAAACAGAATTGATGGGTAAAAGAACAAAGAAACAGAACCCGGAATACCAATCTTGAACCCATACTGAAGTCGGAAGCAAACCGGAGAAAGCATATCGAGAGAAGACGAGCATCGACGGAGAAATGAGGTCAGATCTGAGCAGTGACGGAATAAATCGAAACATCGCGGTGCCAACACGGAAACTTTGTTGGAGGGCCATCGCACCTGAGAACAAGAACCAGAACTCTACGGAGATGAAAGATTGAAACTTTGCTGAGAAAGAAATATGCAGGGGGTGAGGTCTTTGGTAATACCTTGCTTGAGGAGCTTCCATGCCAGAATGTTGGGTGGGTCATTGGGAGGACTTCACATTATTACATGACACATGGGTCTTAAGGTTGGTAAGACTAACAACTCAAATCTCTTGATGCTAGGCAGCAAAATTGGTTTCTTGCATTCTGGAAAGAAACAATTTTTTTTCTTTGTGCAGCAACAAATTTCTTTTAATTGATTTTGTTGGAAAGAGAGTAAAGATTAAAAGAAAAACTATACGGAAAAATGAAGAACTGTTTGAGTGCATGTTTTTGTTTATTGAATGACGTGAAATAAGTGTTTGGATGTTTTTCATCCAAATTTTTTTCGGTTGAATTTTTATCCCAATTCACATTAGGCAAAAGTAAGTTTTTATTGCTTTAACATTCATCCAACCTCCATTCATATTAAATAAAACTATACAAAGTCAAAATTGTTCCTATATTAACCTACTTTTGTTTATAAAAATACTTTTTTAATATTATGACAATAATTTTTCAACTATTAATTTAAAATTAAAAATATAATAAAATTTGAGCACTTTATACATTCATACTTTTATTTTTAAATAATATTAATATTATTTTAAATAAATTGACAAAATAATATAAATTTACTTAAAACAAATTTTGATGGTAATTTAAATCTTTTAAAAATTACATAACGTAAATATTTTATTTTTTAAACTATAAAATAATATTTAGATTTTTAAATATATTTCATTTTGTTATAAAATGTAAATTACAAAAGTAATATAAAAAATAATATAAATTATACCATTTCATTAATTTTACATTCTAATATGATTTTGAGTAACATTATCCAAACAACATTCATTTTTCCAAAATCACGTTTGACAGAAAGTATCCAAACACAAATCACATTGGCTCCAATTCAATTTTGATCAAAATTAATTTTGCAAAAGCACATTTGTATCAACATTCATTTACAAACATTAATCCAAACACACACCGAGCAATACTTGGGATGTAAGTTTTTGTGTGTGTTGAAAGCAAAGAATGTGAAAGAAACAATGTTTAATTTAAAAGAAACTTCAAGAAAATCTTAGAATCTGGAAATTGCAGTGGAGAGGAAATAATTCATAAAGAATAAGACTCATATTTGATAAAGATTCATTGGAGAATAACCCATGGAAATCAATAATTTGCAGAAAGAAAGATAAGTTCTAAACTCAATTTGCAATAGAATATTTTTCAATGTATCTAACGATGCCGATACCATGTTGAAATATTATACATCTTGCGGATATTATATTATCTATTTAATTGATTTTTTATTATATATATAATAATTATCAATTTTTTTATTTTGTCTATGTACGTAAATTAAAGTAATTATATCTGCAAATTAATATTATTCTCGAACATGCTGAACATCCTTTCTTTGGTTGTTGTCGTTTGTTATGGACTTACGGCCAGTTTGAATGACAGTGCTTCTGACTTATTTTAACTTCTGACTTATCAGAAGTTATATCTGTCCCGTTTGGCTATATAACTTATGACTTCTTCGGAAGTTATTTCAGTGCTTTTGAAGAAGATAGATTATTTGACTTCTCTATAAGCACTTTTTAAAATTATTGAAATAAAATTTTTTGTTATATCATATTCATATACAAAATAACTTATTCATAAGTTACTTCTCAAAAGTTACTTTTATATAAGGACTTAAATAAGTTGTTTATCCAAACTGGCTCTTAGAGGGGCATTGTATCCCTTTTTATTATGACTCCTTCCTTGGGATTAAACAATAGTTTAATTTCAATATACTGAAATGTTATGATTGAATGATTTTTAAATAGTGAATGATTAAATTAACTACTATAATTAATGTAATATTACTTAATTGACTAAATATGTAAACAAATTTTTCAATAAGTGTTAAAATTATATTCCTAATTGATATCATAATATTCCAATTAATTAAAAAAAATAGAAGGCGTGATATTAAACTTTGGGGTTGGATAGTATTTAAGTAGTTGGCAGCTCTTGAATTGAAATAAAATAAAAAATGAAGCGACGTTGCTTTGGGTGGTGACCCCATGATCCCTATGATTACTAATAAGCCCAGCATTTCCAAGATTAGATGGAGGAGGTTCCATCCAGTTCCCCAAACCAAAAGCATCCAATCAGTCATTTTCTTCTTGTGGGGTTTCCTTATGTTATTTTGCACTTAAATACACAGACACATCCTTCTTTTGTTCAAAACTTGTCATGCTTTTAGATTGCGCTGCTTTGCTTTCAAATAGAATATATATAGTTGTAGCAAATAGATACATTTACTTACTTGTCATCCCAAATTCTCTAATTAGGACTCCGTCGCAATCGCAGCTACCTTTTCCTCCAAATAAAAATATAAAACAACGCTTAAGACTATAGTCAATAAAAACTAAAGAACTACAGAAATACATCATAAAATGTTATTATATGTACAATAAAAAATCAGTCAAATCAATTAATAAATGAGATTTTGAATTACAATTACTAAATCCATTAAAATTTTAATAATTATTTGAGATAGAAAAAAGTCAAAATAAATCCATCAATTATATTAACTAATTTATCATTATACATCAAACACTATTATAGATCAAAACTAAGCATAATACAAAAGGATCGCTTTACTAATTAGTGTTTAGTGGGCCAGAGTGTTATTGAGATGAAGGAAGAATATATCTGATCTGATCTGGGTTTGGGGGTTGGTTGGGGCCAGGTTCATCAGTATTGAAGGCACGTGACTAGTTAAGTTATCATTCAGGTTTTTTCTTTGTTCGACAGAGTTATCCAATTTTTTTTCTCTCTTTGGGTGCAACGAGGCCCACCAAAGGGGGCCCCCCTGAACCCGATCCACACATCATATCCATCAATTCACCGGAGGCCGTGGGTCGATACTGAGCTAAGGCTTATGTTATCTTCATCTAAATTTTTATTTTACTGCTATGTAAACATCTATAGAATAGATATTTATAAATAAAATTTTCCTCACAAGTGTTTTAAAAGTATTTATTAAATATATTTTAAATAATAATATTTTTTAAAATTTATAATATTAAGGTAAGTTCTTTCAATATAAATATTTTCTATTTTACTATTGAATTTAATTTTGATGCACTGAAATTTACACTGTCGTCCAATTAAAACGCTTCGTTTGTATGACTTTTTAAGTAGTGGGAAAAATAAAACATAATTATGGTTGACGTGTTAACACATGATTGGATGACTGCGTAAAAAAATAGTATACTGTCGGTGGATAAAAATTAAATCCTTTACTATTTTAATTGGTGTTTTTATAAATATCTATCAAAATTTAACGGTTAAAATGATATGAAAAATAGTTTTTTTTAAATAAAATAAATAATAATAAGAGTTTAAAGAAATTGAAAGTAATAGATTAAATGCCTACCCAAATTATAAATAAAGAATGTTAAAATACTTTTTCTTAAATTTTTAAATGAGGACCATAATGTGTTGGCTAAAGCGGAGTGAAAGTCCAAAATTTAAAGAGCTCTAGATTAATGTTAATCTGAAATTACAAAAGTGGACTTACTAACTGTACATCGTGATCTAAAATCCTAAAGTGACGTGTTAATATTTTTTTCCCCATTTTAGCATGAAACTTTAGGTAACGTTAGTTTGGACTGGACAAGACAGGAAATATAATACAGATCTTTCTGTCACTTGTTTGTTTAGGAAAATATAATATAGGACACTTTGTATCTGTACAAATTTTTCCTGTATTTTGTGTCAATTCTCAAGGTATATACACAAAATACAGGTACAGATACAAAAATTTTAATAAAAAATTTGTTCCAAATATATCCTTATTAGTTTTTCAAAATCACACTCAATATCCTCTTCATTTGATAAGTATTGTACTTTGAATCAAACAAAAAATAATATAAAAAATACAAAAATAAGTTGATTCTGTATATGCTAAAACAAACACAAAACAAAATATACAAAATTTTCTATATTATACTATTCTGTATTTATATTTCTGTATTGTATTGTATCATGAAACAAACGCTACCTTGTTATTCACATTTAAGACATTCACATTTAAGACAGTAACATAGTGTAGGAGTCAGACTTGCATCCTTTGGGAGGAAGAGATATTCCTCCTCCACAATCCAAATGATACAATAATTATTTTATGAGTACAAAGAGAAAATGAAGAAGAAATAAAACAAATTGCGAAGTTAGAGATTACAGAAGGATTATAGAATTTTTTTGCATAATGTAAATTGTAAACATATTTTTCAATCAACAAATTTTTGTTATTGTATCATAATAAATTCATAATGTATGTATGGGACTAAATATGTAGTTTTGGGGTCAGAAATGGAGTTTTCTCAACCCCCTAGCTCCTTTCGGTTGTCTCAAGCGCACTAGTTAGACATAAAATGGTGCTGATGACGTTCTATGGTTACCTTTTTTGTGTCATCTTTGGACTTGTTGGGAAATTACTACTTTTTTATCCCATTTAAAACGCTATTGAAATGCATGGGAAATTTTGATTAAACATCTAAAAAGGAACCAACCAAAATCACAGTGTATGTGAAAAGCATGAAGAAAGCACAGGCTTTGGGAAAAGGAAGGTGAAAATCGTAGTATAGTACAATCACAGCCCCATTGAGTAGCACATAGGTAGGTCTACCCTCTGCAGGAAATCAAAAGCCATAATTTATTCCTGGAAGAAAAAAAAAACAACTATCCTTCTACTTTATTTTATTATATAAATAAATAAATAAATCCTTCTAAGTATTGAATGGAATAAAGTTTAATTACACAGTTAAGATTTTAGTAATTCTGTAATAGTGTCTAGTCTTTTGATTCATTCTAGTAAACACCATAAGATGAAGATAGCAGTATTGATATAGGAATTCAATAATGGATGAATAGTAGAAGAATAGATACCCCGGCAGCAGCAGCATCCATGAATGTACAGTAGTATGTACGTGTCTCTGAATTCTGATCTGAAATAAAGGCTACTGTATTTACTACCATTACTCTTTCTTTTCCCTATTCATATCTGACTACTCTCACATGACTTTCCCTGCAACCAAACCCACAAGCTAACTGACAAAATTGAATAAATTAATAAAAATACTATTTGTACATTTACATTTTTAAATATTACTATCGAATGATCCATAAATAAATGATATAGGATAAATATATAATAAAATATTAATCAAATCAGTTAATAAATGAGATTTTAGATCATAATTATTTAGCTCATTATAATTTTAATAATTATTTAGATCAAAACAAAAGTTAAAATAGACATTGATTTTTTATTATAAATTTAGTATTATTATAAAAAAATAAAACCAAAGGAAACCTCCTCGCACATACTCTCTCCCTCTCTCTGTGTTTCCCGTGATCTTTACTTGTTACTGCAAGCTCCACTAAGCAAAAACCATACGCTCCTTTTTCATCTCTTGCTTCCTTTTTTTTCTTTTTTTTCTTTGTTTCTCTCTCACTCGAAAAAAGCAAACGACGAACACAGAGAGAGAGAGAGGGAAAGAATATCTTTACTTTTACAGACCACACCATTTCCATTTGTGTAGACTGGCTCTCCCAACCATGGAAGCTTTTAGCTTGCTCAAATACTGGCGAGGTGGTGGTGGTACTACTACTACTACTACTACTACTAGTGCTGCTGTTGGAGCTCTCAACCCTGATTCCTCTCACACCGCCACCGTCCTCACCGCCGTCACTCACGCAACCGACAGCGATGAAGAAGGCGGCGGCGGCGGCGGAGGTGACGACGGCCCTTTCTTTGACCTAGAGTTCACCGTGCCAGACGAAGTGGACGACTCCGAAGAAAATGCACATGAAACCCCAAACGCCAACAAAAATGGTAGCAGCAACTCCGAGCACCACAGCGACGAAGAAGAAGAAGAAGATGATGATGATAACATTGAAGAATGTGAGAGAGAGTTCAAGTTTACTCTGTCTCCTTCAAGCAATGGTCGTAGCAGCGATGACCCGAACCTCTCGCTCTCTCCTTCGGAGGATCTGTTCTTCAAGGGAAAGCTGGTGCAGGTGGACGACCCTCCTTCTTCCGAACCAAACTCCAAGCCTCAATTCACGGCCTCATTGTTCAAATCCGCCACCAAATTCCGCGTCTTCATGTTGGGCCTGAAAAAGCCCAAGCCCAACAACCCCTCCTCCTCCTCTTCTTCCTCCTCCTCATCATCAGAGAAGGACTCAAATAATGGCTCAGACTCTGTTCCACCGGAACCACAGAAAAAGCAGCAAGCGTCAGAGAGAAAGCATTTCACGGTGAAGTTCAAAGTTGAGGAGGCACCAATCGTGTCTCTGTTCACAAGAGATAACAGCTCCAAAGGTGGAGGTAACAAGAAGCATAACCCTGAGGAATCGCCTTCTTCCTCCTCGGAAGAGAAGCGATCCTCCTCCTCATCAAAGGAAGCAATGAAGAACAAGTATCTCAAAATGGTGAAGCCTCTCTACATTAGAGTCTCTCGGAGGTACGGGGACAAGTTAGGGTTTTCCGGACAGCTCAGCTTGAGTTCTTCTGCCGGCAAGGCTGCGCCGCCGCGAGACACAGCGGAGAAGAAAGGTTCTCCGCCGGCGAAAGCGGCTGCGGAATCGGATTCTGGTGGTGGTGGTGGTGAAAACAGAGAAACGAGTGCGAAGAGCGAGAAGCAGGGGAATCTTCCATCAGGGCTTCGAATTGCGTGCAAGCGTTTGGGGAAGAGCCGTTCTGCTTCTTCGGCGGTTGCAGCTGCTCCGCCGGCGGCGTTACTGTCCTCGCAGCGGCGCGATGATTCGCTGTTGCAGCAACAGGACGGGATTCAAGGCGCCATTTTGCACTGCAAGAGGTCCTTCAACGCTTCCAGATCAGGTCAACTTTTTTAATTAATTAATTAAATTAGTTTACTGGTTAATCAATCGAGTCAATTATTTATTAATGGGTTGTTAAAGAGTTTTCGGTGGTGGTGTTTTTTAATTGATGTAACGATTGAAACAGAGAGCCAGTCTTGTGAAGAGCCATGTTCAGCGGTGAGCGAGATGATGATGACCTCGGAAGTATCAAGGAAGTCTACGAATGAATGAATGAATGTGTTCTCATCTGCTGAAAAGCTGTTTTCATGAGAGAAGTGGTTAATACTTAATAGCACCATGTTTTATAGGATTAGTTAATTAATCTAAGTATAGTTTTACTAGTGACAGACACCGAAGCTCATTTGCCATTAGCTAGTTTAGTGCCTTTTTTATTAGTTTTTCTGCTACTTCCTTGGTAGTGTAAACTGTAAAGCTCTTCTTTCTGAGAAAGTGAAAGAAGAAGAATCAACTCTTTTCTATGTATCTATGTTTTCCTGTTTCTTTCTCTCTTTTTTAATTGCCCATTTGTGCATATCTAGTTTTAAGCAGGGACTTTCTCTTCTGAGTTCTGACCCAGCAGCACCCAAAATCCTTAAGTTAAGTAGTAGTACTAATATGATTTATTAAGTTAATTAATTATTTTGTCTACATAATATAATCGGGTTTTCTGAAACCCCCGGTGAAGTACAGATCGAAACCAAAATAATAATGATAAGGATCGTTCAACGGCTGCTGTTGAATCCGTAAAGTTTGATACTTTTAATAATAATAAGAGTCATGGAGTGTATCAGAGTTACTCGAGAGGATGGAAAGTGCGGTCAGAGAAGTGGGAAAGATAGGGACTTGAGCAGTGAAAAGTAGTAAGATTTTCTTTTGGGTGAGTATGGGTAAAAAGATATTATGATTTTTGACCAAACAATAGAGAGGAGGATATAAATGTATTTTCAACCATAGTGGAAAAATACAAGAGCCTGTGGGGTTTTGGGTCTCCCAATTCATGAGTTCTGATGTGTAGCAGACATGGGAATTAGAGCTGTGTCTGTTCAATTTTAGTTTTGGTGCATTGAATTTGTTTGTGTGTGGTAAGGTAAACACTTACAACGTAGGATATTGAATTTGTCTCTTTGTGCTTAGAATAGTATAGAACCACCAAGATAAGATACCCTTACTATGCTCTTGCTCTTGCCACGTCCTAGCAAAAGTTGGAGGTGTATCCCCCAACCTCATGCCTCGTGGCCCTACAAATTACATCTGAGTTCATAAGTTTGTTGGTTTAATACTAGGGCCCAAAATTTGGACCCACTGTGATTAAACCATATTAATATTATCATTCCCACCGCTTACACAAGAAATTCAGCTTTGTCGTCATTTTTTTTCTTCCAATTTTAAAATTGTAGGAAAGGACAAGTCCACAATTCAATTGGGAGTAATAAGTCCAGATCTGGTTGTTACTTCACGGAGTTTAATCAAAGTTAGGATGTTTGAGGTTATCTGGATGGCGTCGAAGAGGACAAATGTGAGAAAGTATTGACGTTTCATAGTTAAATTTGTCTCCAGTTTTCAGGCCAAATGAAGTCATCATTTAGTTAATAGCAGTGTTAATATAGATTTGGGTTCACCGTGAATCCTATACGTGACAACATATAAATTATTCAAGACATAATTAAAAGTTATAACTAAAATAATATTATGAAACTCTTGGTTGATATGTTGTCACGTGTAGGATTCAACGTAAATTCGAATCTATATTATCATTTTCTCTGCTACTACATTTTTATTTTTGTATTCTCCTCAAGTTTGTGTTATTTTTTGTTTTCTTATGAAATGGATACAAAATGTTGATCTGACAGGACATGCGCATTCTACGTTAGGATTGGGTTTATTCGGTCCCGGTGATCACATACTCGACCAGCAAATGCAATTACGTACAGTGAAAGAATAAAAAATTCTCAATACTCTATACAAGTGAACCAGTTTATGTTACAGTATTTTACTAGTAAGGGTAAATAACGCTGATTTTCATTATATCTGTAAAATTTGCTTAAAAAGTTCCTAAATTTATAAAATTATAAAATTACTACATTGATCTTTCTTTAAAATATAATGAACCTCTCCTTAAAATACATTTAAATTTACCTAAGCAAATAGAGGGAAGTCAAGTTGAATTTTTATAAAATCTAATAGGAGATCAATCTAATTTACCCTATTATAAACTAAGAGAGTAATACTTTTTTTTAAGTACTATTTTCTCAGACCTTTTGAAGAAAAAAAGATCAATCTAAGCCCAAATATTAGGTGGATCAACTTCAGGGACGTGCATTGCCTGTTTCGATTGGGCCTACTGGGCTTGTTAGCAATCGTTTATTTCCTATATTCTTTTTTCCGAATACATTTTATTTCCTATATTCTAGATTTCTATTTACACCCTTGAACGATATTACAATCCAAAAAAAAGTTTTGAAAAAATCCTTGAACGATATCACATTCTTGAATGACCAATAAATCTCTGTTTGCAAACCAAAAAAGTAAAATAAAACAAATTAAATCAAATACATGGAAAAACATGTTGGCAAAAATTAGAAAAAAATCACACAAATTCTTGATGCATAATAAAAAATCAGTTAAGACAGTCAATAAATAATGCACAACATATAATATGTAATATGCATATTGTATATTATATATTAATATTATACATAATATATATGATATATTATGCACTACATATATCACATGTGATATGTCATATGCATTATATGTGATATATGTTGTGTACAACATGTAATATATATTGTGCATATTAATATATATTGTGCATACTATATTGGCTATTTTGGTTATTTTTCATTGTGCGTAACAATGAATATGATTGTTGTACAAGTATTGTATAATTTTCATTGTACACATAACATTAGTTAATATCAGTAATTGTTTTGATATTTTTTATACATTAAAAAATTAATGTATATAAACACAAAATGCATTCAAGTATATTAATTTTTTCAATGTATAAAAAAATTCAATATGAAATAGGAGGAGTGTTCCCCAGCACCAACACTTATGCTACCATACATGACATTCACAGTACTATTCTCATAACTGAATTGACCAAAGTTTGGGTTGCTGATCATCACAGAAGCAAACATGGCTAGTAGTAGTAGATATTGATTAACCACTACGTTTCCTTCTTAGAGCAAGAACATGGTGGTCTTGTTGAACACTTCATTCGTGTACTATTAACCGTCATTTTCTTAATATTAAATTCATTTAAAAATCATTGTATCTAGACCAAAATCTAAATGTCAACATTGCTTAATAATTAATGGAATTAATACAAAATGACAATATGGTATAACTTGAGAAACTCTTTTAATCATCGGATCTCTAGATATAAAAGAAGCCAATGAACAAAAAACAAAAGGTCTTATCTTAATTTCCATTTTCTTCTCACATATTCGGAAAGAATAGTAATTTGTAGTATAAAGATCTACTAGACTACTATGCCAAAGTGGGTACGGAAAGAATATTAGAATAGTAGTTTGATAGTATTACTTTAAGAATGATATTGAAAGAATGGTTTAAAATAATTGTTTGTAGAAATAATTAATTTATGTTTAGAAAAAATATAAAAATATATAAATTTGAGAGAATTATATAAAAGTAAAAATTAAAATATTTATAAATTTCATCATAATTGATTCGAACGTAAGTAAAACACTTTTTAGATAATAAAAATGCAAACCGAACACTTCCATTATTTTTTAATTCACTTTTTTTCGCCTCAACTGAGAAAAAGTTGCAAACCAGTGTAATAAGGATACTGGTATGTATTGCTTTTTGTAAAAAATAAGTAAATATTTCTTGATGAAGAGTTCAGGTTTGAGTTGTGGCAAACGTTCCATGGATTAATGTTTTTCACCTAGCAAAAGAACATGTCAAATGTACCTAACGTTTTCCTTAAATATGATAATATATGTTATTACATCAACATTAAAAGACCACACGAAGAAAATTGACAAAGATATGTTAATCACATCACAAAATTAACGTATCAACGTCAAATTAACAGAATAGACTTCAATTTGATGAAGTTAGTTCTAACAAAATATTTGGAGAACCAAAATTACGTAATCATCAAACAAGTACCAAAAAAAATCATGCACATTAGAGAATACGAAAATTGTTATTAACAATTGATACCGTAAACAGCGTGGGAACTCAAATTGAGATTCATTACGCAAACCATTTCTATGGTTTTTCTCTTGTTGATAATCTTCAAAAGATGAACAATACCACTTAATTTGACATAACTCGTGAGATTCAATTTACCTGAATTGATGTCACTACTAAGGTTCCCATCAGTAGTAACCGTCACATTACCGGATCCCAAATTCATTGTAAAATTGATTCTTCTGCTTTCTCTTGAATTCAATGTGTCACTGCTAATTTTTCTGTCACCGAATCTTACCCCGTTGTAGAGCACAATCACCGTGCTATTCTCGTAACTGAATCCACCACCGTAGTTTGGGTTCCGTATGCTGAGATTAGCGATAAGTGTTGCGTTGAATGATTTTGATGATGAAGAAGTGTTGTATTGAATTTGAGTCAACGTTGCTGATGTGAGTTTGACCTCTGGATTTCTCAAACGCACTATTGATGCAAAAATTAGCAGAACAGCGAATAGGATCACGAATGCAGCTAGAACGAACACGAAGCATTTGCTGCTTCGTGCTTCTGAATGAATTGGCTTGTACTGCGATGCCTCATGATCATTTTTTTTATGTCTGAATCTGGAATGATGTTCATTCTGGTGAGTATCTTGGGACATTTTTTTTTATTTGTGAACTGAAAAAACAAAAACAGAGTTCTAAGAGTTACAGAAGCTGAAGGAATTGGAGTTGAGGAATTTATTAATTTGTGAATGGAATGGATGTTATGAGCTATGAAGGGTTTCTTACAAGTTGTATTAATAGTAATTAACATCAAGCGCGTTAATATATATATATATATATATATATAATAATGTTTGTCGTAAAACAGAAATACGTCCAACTGGTATCTACCAACGTGTGCTATATATAAGAAGTAATGTGTGTCATACGTACGTGTGCTATACATATAACACACATCGTTATGTCTTATGTATAGCAAATGTTAGATACTAATTGGACGTATTTCTGTTTTACGATAAGTATTATTATATATATATATATATATATATATATATATATATATATATATATATGGCAGTTGATTGATTGAGGACTGATCGAGTCCGAATAACAATTATTTTATTTTTATCTTATCTGGGCATATCGTTCTCATACTTGGTTGGGGTTTTCAGCTTCGTTACCATTTTGTGGGCAAGTTGAGATTAATTTATTGGGTTATTGTTGATTTTCGTTGGAAACTAGTCGCATCATAATTAATTCTTGATTTAGATTGCACCTGGAGAAAATATATGGAAGAAGCAACTATATTATATCTTCAAGTATAATGCAGAAGAGCTAGAAACAAGAAATTACTGTAATTAGGGCAAGTTATTCATTTTGTGTTCTGGTTCAAGTGATTTTAACTTGATGCTCAAGAAACTGGGTTAACCGAGCGAGTTAGAAAAAGTCTCAAAGTTTCATAATAGTTGGAATGCAAATAATTGAACATATATCTATCTAAACATAATTTAAGATAGATATCATCTTGACATACACTAGTACTAAAGCTAGGTGCTACCAAATTTATAGAAGATAAAGTCACTCATTTCCTGTGTGTTTTTAAAGCTAATGTACATGTTAGACTTACACCAGCAATCTTACTATCTAAACTTTAATATTCTGAAAATTATGATAATATCATAAAGTCAATTCAGAATCTTGCAATATACAGTATCCACGACACAAGTACAGCCTCAGTATCAAATATCAATTAGTCATTGGAGTGGCTGGTGGCATTTTGTTCTTTAAGTCTTAGAACTGTTCTTTCAAAATTTATTTTATTTGGTGGACCCTTTCTTTATCACTCTATCTGATGAATATTGAATAGCAACAAGAAACGACAATGTAAGTTCTGGTTTATTGTTTGTAAGGGTTCCACTTGGAGTTCGAGTTGACTCAGCAGGGTAACCATAACTAAATGACCTTGATAAGCACAGAACACTACTCTGATTGAGGCGTTTGGCGAAATGAGTGAGAGTTTGAGACTTGACGGGTTCTTTCCCCGTCCCAATCTGTTTCCAAAAATGTTTTAAATTGCATTTGACAATTTTCCTAAACCCTAAAAATTTTATGTTTAAGAAAATGTTAGATAGCAAAGAATTTGGCATTATGCTTGTTTGGATGCCATTTTACAGTTAAAATAAGATCTTTTTTAATTAAAAAAAGATCTTATTGAATTTTTTGATATGTTTGGGTAACATTTTTGAGTAAAAATAAAATGACTAAAAAAAGTAGAAAAAGATCTTTTTTCAGAAGCGGTAATTTTCATCTTCTGACAAAAGACATTTTTTATAACATAGAAAAGATGTTTACGATTAAGTAAAAATCTTTTTATATTACATCCAAACATAAATTGATTTTGTATCCAAACGCTAAATTACTTCTGTTTCTTCAAAAGATCTTATTTAAAAAGATCAATTAAAAAAATCTTTTTCTAGAAGCTCATCCAAACCCATTTTCTGGACAACTGTTTTGCTCTTAAACACAAGGAAAAAATAAACAAGTGGCACAATGGAAGAAGTTAAAGAAAACATCACTATACTGGTATCATTTACAGTATATTCATATTCGTGTAAAGGTCTCCTCCTTTGTCAAGGGTACGAAATCCAATCGGAAAAGGAACCATACATGAATAAGCAGATTCATCTTCAATAATCAATACCTAGAAAGATTCCTTGAACCCACTCGCAGGAAGACTAGGAATTTTAGTCTTCCAAAGTCTCCCCTGTCCTAAGTCCACTACCTAATGGAGTAATTTCCCTTTTATCCCCTGTTTCAAAACTGTCTACATCCTACTTTGGACGTATCTATCTATCTATACGGCCCCAGCAGCCCTTCAGAATTGAGACCAGGTCATGATACATATATGCAGCTTAGCTGTAACGCACTGTTGCTTGTGCCCAGTACATCCACAATGCTTATCTCCATTGCGCGCGCTGCTGCCACGTGTAATGTATGATGCAATGCTCAACCATCTTGCTGGCCGCTATATACAATGCTTCCAATTATTCTAAACAGAATTGAAGATTGTAGCTTATTGAACTGAACATTATCTGATTATAATCTGCCTACGACAAGGTTGCTAAAATTTGTCGGGTTTAACAAGTCGTACTAGTGTAATTGTATGCTGAATCTAGGTAGAATGGTATATTATTTATTGTAAAGCTCCTTCCAAATTCCTTAGAAATGCTCCTTGTGGAACTCAAATTTTGTTTGACCTTTTTCATTGAACTCGAAGCAGAGCTTGCTTAGTTCTTTTGCCAAAACCGGTGCACCACAGTAAAATACCCCTGGATAATGAAGAGTCACGATGTGTCAGCGAGCACACGATGAAAACGAAGTCGACAAACCTAAGCGTGGTGGAGAGGGATGACTAACCTATTCGTCCATTCTTATGCTTGGAACATATTTTTGAGAAGACCTTCTTCCAGTTTGGCCTTGCAAAATGAGTCCGCACCTGATAGTAATTCAAGAAAGTAAATTAAAGTTTAAAATATAATTGCACAAGAAATAAAAGTAAACCAAGGATGACTGTATTTTTATGGCGAATAAGTTTCTCGTATTATCATTTACACCTTGTTTCAGACAAAAGAAAAGATATGTATTGAGATCTAATATATAAGAATGTTGTAATATAAATGCAGTGAAAATATCACTATCCAATTACTGAATTCGATGGCTCACCCTAGTCCCAGAAACAATATCAACTCCATTTTTCGCATGGTTGAGGGCTTGCACCATTGTGATGAGGGCGGACCTGGCATCGCCTTCCTCGTATACGCTAGTCAAGTAGTTATGCATCTCAATAACACCCTGAAGTACATAATTAGAACTTGAGCTTCAACCACTGAAAATAATACTTATTTATTTGGCAGCAGAGGAAAGGAAACCTAAGAATTCTTCAAGAGGAAGTAACAACAAGATAAATTAACGTTCCATAATAGTTAGTATCCTACCCTTTGGTCCAGATCAGCAACTTCATTCATGACCCCTTTAAACCAATCGAAAGAACCTTGCTCTCTTGTTACCCAATAGAAATAAGCGTTGGTAGTCTTGAGTGTTTTCTTGCGCTTTGGAGAAATCTTATTTAGAGATGGTGGGTCTGAACTCCCACCACTAAGGTCTGAACCCCTGCTTGAATCAGAGACTGAATCCTGGATAGATGCAATCATGGGTCATATTGTGCAATATACATATACATACTGTGTATTATAGATGATTAGTGCTCTGTTCCACTACAACTCACCGCCAGCTCTTCCATTTTGACTATGTTGTTGAGAAGATCTTTTAGAATGCTGATAAAAGGTGTTGCTCCTATTCCAAGACCGACAAGTAATAGGACATCATATTTCCTATAGTCTTGTGCCGGCGCACCGTAAGGTCCGTCTATCTTTAGCTTAGGTAAACTGTATCAATTATTAATCAAAAGATAGTGGGATCATAAATGTTTAGTCTTGAGGACAAAGTTCAAAGGCAAAGTATAGCAGGCACATTATGTACCTTTTCTTGGTTGTTTCATCAGCCCTGAGAAGCCCGCTCTTCCCAGCAACAGGAGCCTCACAGACCTCAGAGAATACCCTTTTAAGCTCCTGTGTCCAATCACCCAGTTGCCGAATGTGAACACTCAAATAGTCATCGCCAGGGGCTGAGGTAATAGAAAAAGGATGCCTGTCATACATGCATTGTTCAGTGTAATTGCCAGATACCGACAACAAAAATGCTCATGGTTGAAACGGAAAGGAAGTTGTCTCTACTCAATAAATGTGACATCAGTTAACTTCATTTCTGTCAATGTACTGTTTTTTTGTTTTGCGAACAGCTGAACTTGCAGAGAGTTGTAAGAATTTACATCAAGTAAAAGAAATTCACTTAAACTAGCTCAAAATAATGTAGAACAAATGAACAACTAGAATTGCAACTTACCACTCAAAAGGAGAAACAGCAGGACATTGCACAAACATGTATTGTCCACTCTTGTAACGAAATTGAGGTGGCTTTGACATTTGCAATGTGAGAACATTTCCAGGATAAATGGCAACCTAAATATTTTGCAGAATATGAATAGAAGACCCATAAGTTGGATTCGCGAGATTGTTTAGCTAAATGGAAGCGGTAATGGAGTCAAGATGGTGTAAGCCAATTTATAATACATTTTAAAGCCAGTTGGAAGCTACTAGCACTATCTTTACTCTCTTTTTTCCTCACCTTTATTAGACGGACAGTATACAGACCAGAGCGGAAGAATCTGAGTGTTCTTTCTCCAGCATAAAGTAAAACAGGAACTGCAAGATACATCCATGTCTGGAAAACAGAGATCAATGCATTAAGTAACTAACCAGAGATCTAATAATGGTCCCAAATAATTGAAATCTGATATAAAAAAGGATATACCGTTTGATGGTACCATTTGTGCACGAGGTAAAGATTTACACCATGGAGGATGAGCAGGACATAGACAATGACAAAGAGATGGTGTGAATACCAGAAAGCATTAAAACCAGTTAGCCTATTAAATGGTTTAGGCAGCTTAATGAGATTTCTCCTGAACCATTTTGTTGCAAGTGTAAATGCTATTGCCATAAAAATCACCATCAAAATCCCAGTCCAACCCTCAATCCCTTTAACGAGGTCTCCATAACTGGGTTTACGAACACCAAATACGCCATACAAATACTTCTCATATTTAAGTTCAGACGAATTCACGAGTCTTGGAAAATCACATGCAACATGATCCCCGACATGAAGTATAATACCAACCACTATGGCCGCAGCAATTGTCTGTAAGAATCCATAACTAAACATTATGTACTTCCCAAGTAGATTAACATATAAGTTTACTGTTTATGTATGTATTCTGTTTTCTTGTTTCTAATTTAATCTCGTAGAAGAGAAAGGATTTTTATCTTTTTGTTGCACATCCCATTTACAATGTCACCATTTTTTCATAATCATTGCCATAAAAACATTATTTAACCTGTGAAAGTTGCCAAGAAGGATTTGCAGTTTAATCCTCTTGTCAAAATATTTATGTGAGAATAAGGTTCTATATGATGCATGTTTAATAACAGTGGGCAAATTACACTTAACCAATGTTTAAATAAAAATGAGCATTCAAGATGTTTCGGTCTTGTACTGTGGTGCATACCTTGTGAAAGTTGATGTTGTCATCAAAAGGTAAAATGCCAGCCAGCTTTGTGGACCTGAGCCAAGTTATAGTATTTCTGCAGACGGGCAAGAGTATAAGTGCCATGTTCAATTTTAGAGTCTCAGCTGCACCTTTGGCTGTGAGTAGACAGTAACCCATGATATGAAAAGCATCTTTCTGCTTGTACTGAATGAACTTCCACGTAAAGAGACCAATCATAATGGAAATCCATAATGTTAAAACCCAAAGTCTCTTCCAATTTTCTTGCAAATAGTAGAGCAACCTGCGGCTCATCCTACGTATTGGACTTCTCATCCTTAGTCCCTGGAGGTTCTGGCTCAAAGCTTGACTTGTGTAGCTCAAAGCTTGGCTGTAGCTGAGATACGTGTCCTTTTGTAACAGAAGGGTCTCCAATTGCCATAGCTGTGGTAACATAATAACCATAAGTGCTGCAACACTATCAGAGGTTGAATCATGTAATAACACATTTCAACACATCTACATGCACTGTTAACAATTACAAGGAGAATTAATAATTTTTCTGATAGAGTCTATAGGCTAAACTGATGAAGTAGAAAGACCCACTTCGGAACTCATGCATGATGAAAAATGTACCCTCAAAGGGGGTGTTTGGTTGGGGGGAATGTTGTAAGATTCCCGGGAAACTTTTATGGGAAAGTTATTTTCCCATGATTGGTTCAACATTAGTTTCAAAGATTCCTGGGAAAATTGCATTCCCGGGAAACATTTTCCTCCACTTTTATTCCCATCCTCAACCCTGGGTAAGTTTTATTCCCATGGCATGGGAATCTTCTTAAATATGTAAAAATACATTTATGACCTCATTTATTATCTTGATGTTATAATTATTTTATTATGCATGGGTACTTTTGTAAATTACAAGCTTTGTCCCGAGAATGTTACTACGAACCAAACACGGGAATAAATCATTCCCAGGAATATTGTACAAGATTCCCAGGAATTTAGTGTACAAACCAAGCACATGAATAATACATTCCTGGAAAATGATTCCCGGGTTTATCATTCCTTGGAATCCTATTCCCGGGAATAAAATTTCAATCCGCGAACCAAACGCACCCAAAACACCATTGAGCAAGAATATGATTATATGAGTTGATGTTCAATGATGCATCTGCTCGGAATCAATTTAATCCACTATGCGAACTTAATCATATTTTAATTCATTAAAGAGAGAGAGGAGTGGAAAACAAGTGAAATTAATTGACGAACTGTTATCCAGCTTAACATCAGCAGCAGGCAATGACTCCAATTCCATCTAACCATTGATGAAATTGTTGTACAATCAAATCATTTTATCACTAGCTAGTTTGTATTTGAAAATCCAAGTCTATGGTCGTTTATGTATCTGTCATATTTAGCTTGCTTTTCACATCCTACCTGTTGAACAAGTGATTTTCTCAACTCTCATCTTTGCCCAACTTTGGACTGAGAAAGTTGCATGACTGGTCAACCATTGACTTAACTTATAGGATACTTCAAACTAAGACAGCAAAGCAAATCAGGGATAGAAATTAAGCCACAGAACATAAACAATAATGTCTACACCATGAATTAAAATATTAAACACATCTATTATCACTTCATTATCTCACTAATCAAACCAAAGGCAACTAAAATATATGCATCTATAAATAAATTCATATATAGACATATTGTCGTATAAAGAGAGTACTCACCTCGATGTAGCCAAGTCGTTCAGGGTCTAACTCTTCCATGATCAGAGCTGCATATTCTTCGGCCTGCTCCTTCAATCTGGATAACTTATTTGCTGAAGCGCTTAACTCGATAATCTGGAGAGTAAAATAAGATAAATATATGTTTGTGAAATTAAATAAATAAACAAATAAGAATGCATCTATCACTGAATAACTTTGTAAGTTATAACAAATAACAATAATAAATTTTGAATACTAAGATTTACAAATAAGAATTTTCATTAATTCAAAGTAAATGCAAAAAAAAAAAAAATTGAGGATAAGAATAGCATCATTAAAAAGATTCAATTATTGGGCTATTATATTCAAACTGATGTTATTTATACAATTGTTTAGGATAACTTTAAAAATAGACTCTGAGGTGTCCTTTAACCATTAATTTAGAGTAAGTCCTAATATTTTCTTTCCAACTAATAATTAAGATGCCAATTTAAAATTGCCTCAATCATCAATAACATTACTCTTAAATTTGCCTGTTCAATGATTTGACCCTCATATTTTCTTAACATTCATGCTACAGCTGGACCAAAAAAATGTGCTATAGCCGATAATGACAACTATGCCCCCACCAACTCCACTGAAAACGTCTGAATGATAAATTCCAAGAATTTGGTAAAATCAGGGAAATGAAAGTGCCACATGCATGACCAAAGCCAGAAAAGTAAGACTTGGTTCACTGATTCTTCAATATGTACCAACTAATTATAGCAAATATCATGCTTTTGAACATGGGAATCGTCCGGAGTAGGAACACTCAATATCAGTAATTACTAACTAGTTTTAGAGCTTGTATAGATTCAAGTTCACCCAATCCTGTCTATTGACTACCTTCGAGAGAAATATTTTCTAATTTTAAAATTATGAGGATATTTTGAGAGGAATATAATAAAATAAAGATCTATTAAGAAGGACAACTAGTGAATTGCGAAGGATAAGCAAGGCGGAAGCGCTTAATGGCCAATTCCTTGCTCTTGTTTTAATTAAATTATTATCTATGATAACTTCAGATTTGTTCTAACTTTATTGTTTATTTTTATGGAATATAAAAGACGTTTATTTATTAATTTAGGTTGATGGCTATATGCAAACTTTAACTACTTTAATCCTCATAAAAAAATCATTCAAATTGCTAAAAAGAAAAAGGCAAGTGCTAATATTTTAAACAAAAAACAACAGGTTTTTCCTTTTTTTTTGCTGGGGATGAGTGAGTTTATGTTTGGTTTGCAGTATGAAGAGCTCAAATATACTTCTTTTTAACCTAAAATGAAATTTTACAATATCAAATTTGCTGGGCTATCTTTTAGTGTGATTGAACTTAAGTTTAACTCATTACAAAAAAAAAAACTAATAACTTAAGTTTAACTAGTTTAAAAGTACTTCTGTTTGAAATATGTTCAATTTTACTTTTCCTTCTAGTTGAAAAAAAAAGGAAAGATATACTTTACTCATATATATTCTTCTCATTCCCTCCTTTCTAAAGTATTCTTTTTCATAATTTTACATCTAAAAGTAATTTTGTTTATTCTATCCAAACAAAAATAATTTTCTTAAATTTATATACTCAAATCAAATACAAATCAATTCTTTTAAAATATTTTTTTAACCTACTTTTGAAAGAAGTAATTCTCCTAAGAGTTAAACTCAAAAGTTTAGTAAGACTATAGCAGTTTCCAATTGAAATATGAAACAAAATTATTGCATACCTCTTTCACTTCTTCTTCTGCAATTCTACCATCTTCGTTCTTGTCCACCCTGTGTAGATGAAAGAAATTTAAATTAGGGGGTGGATAAAAAAAGTCAGCTAAGGACAATGATCAAATTCCTAAAGCAAATTACGGTAATACGTCTTAAAGATAAGAAAAGGAAACACGCGGATGATTATTTCTAAATAATTAGGCTGTACTTCAAAGTTAAAAATAATTATTAATTAAACAATCAATGATTACATGTCGAAGAAGATCTGGAGCCGCGAATCAAAACTTTGATCGGTAATTTGCGACCAAAACTCGAATAGCTCATCTCTGCTAATCTTTTCAACTCTCAGTCTTCGTCTACGACTCAGAGCATCGAACACTTCCAGAGCGAACTCCTTAGAATCTCTCATCCCTTCAGAAAAAAAAAAAAGTAAAGACTCTTGAACAAAACTGGCATATCAAAGAATTTACAAGATCTAACTAACATTTAAGCCACAAAATTGACGGAAACCGAATGGATTCAAACAAGGAACCAGTCAAAAAACAATTAGATGACGAATTGAAACGATTAGAGGCACATGCACAATGCGAAAATTCTAAGTTGAAGTTTGAAACAAGAAACGGACCTATGCATTGCGCAAAATCGGTGCGGTGGAGATAACCATCCTTGGCAAGCCTATCGAAGTTGCTCTTCACCTCGTTCCAAGCATCAACGCCATTGGATTTACTGCTGATAAATCTCAGTCCACGGAGCGCTTTATGAGCGCCGGACCGAGTGCGATCAAGCTGAGCGCGTTGCTTCCTGAGATCTCGAGCCGCCAACGCCGCCTCTGAACCGCCGCCGTGGCTCCACGAGAACCGCAGCAGCTCCTGCGAAAACTGCCTCGCCTTGGCAACCGCCTCCGCTTTCAGCTCCTGCGAGAACTGCCGCAGTCTGTTGGAAGGACTCCTCCTAACCGCCGGTGACCTCGCGGCGGACACCGGAGTTGCGTATCCACTGGTTGTGACGCTGTCGTCGACGTTGATGACAGTGACAGGCTCGACGCCGCGGAGAACGATGGTGTGATCGTCTTGAAGATCGAGAGTGACCTCAACATACTCGTCGCCGCAAGAGCTGTACTCTGTTCCCGGCGATGTCCCGGCACTGAGAGTTAGTTTCTCCGGTACGGTGTCTGACGCCCACCGGCGTTCGTGCTTTGGAACACCGTTCATTGATCACACAGAACACAAGAATGTGCGGGGTTTTAATTTTTGTATATATTGTTTTCTTTTTTATTTTAATAATCTTTGGAAAAAGGAATGCGAGTTTGTTATGTAACGCGATTCGGCGCGCGTTGCTAACGTGCGCGGGTGGTTGAATGAAGTTTTATTGGGAGGAAGGAATTGAAGAGAATGGAAATGGAAGAGTCTATGGGGGGAAAAAGACACGAACGCGTAATGAGCTAGCTAGTTAGGGAAAGGGAAAAGCATTCCTGACTCAGAAAAGGACAATTGATTCTGCTTTTCCAGCAGGAATCAAATGAAGCCAGGGGCTATAATTAATGAGGAGCTATATATGTCAGGACTTTGATAATGGGAATTGGAATGAAGAACAAAGATTCATGTATGGGATAATTAATAATGGTATTAGTGATAATTTATTCAGATATAAATAAAGTGTATATATATACATATATATACACCATTAATGAGGGGTGTATGGTTTTTATGTATTATTATAGGGGAGTGTAGGTAAGAATGGAAAGGTATAGAGAAAGGAATTGAGTAGTATGAACAGGGAGGTAGAAAGAAAAAAAAGGAAAAAGGTAAGGGTGCGAGGGAGGACCAAAAAATATAAAAATAGAATGGTGGTGTGTGGTTAATGTAATGAAGAGTAGAATTAAGCATTGGCGTAGGTGGCAGGGAGGGGTAAGAGAGAGAGTGTGTGGCGGAGTGGAGGGGTCGGAAAAGGAAAGGGGAACATCTGTATGTTACAATAATATGGGTGATACAAGTCAGTCCAATTAATATCTAACATATGTTATACGTAACATGGAATGTTATATATACATGTGTTATACTCTTATATTTTATATCAGATATAACACACGTTGAATACTAGTTAGATGTACTTTTATTGTACGACTAACATTATTGTTGTATGTTATGGATGTGGGCCCAGAGATTCCAGAGTCACCGATGTCGACGGCAGGGATCGCCGAGTAAACTCCACTCACGCCTGTCTCCTTCACTTCGTTTCAACTTTTTTTATTTTTCTGCTTGTCCTTTTTCTTGTAATCATTATTGTATTTTACTACGTTTTGTTTCAATTAAAACTATGAATGAATGAATCATATGGACACAAGACAAATCAACTTTCAAAATTCAGCACTCACCCTTGCGACCACACTAATTTTCTTTAATTAAATCATATATTACTCCTAACATTCCATGAAATTAAAGAAGAAATATATAAATGAATGTGATCATTTTCTTAAACTTCTTAATTAATAGTCATCATTTTTTTTTTCAATGATGGGTTGTGTATAATAAGATTTAGAACATTAGTTAATATGTTTTTTTTTATTGGAGCTACTAAAACTGTTTTCTAAGTTATCATTTATTTACTGTGTATAATACATATAACAAAAAATAATATGTATGTTTAGTACAGACACATACAAAACAAACTATATCAATACAAATTTTTTCTGTATTTTGTGTCCACAGTCAGAATAGGTACACAAAATACGGGTGTTGATGTAAGAATTTTAATGGAATTTGTTTCAAATTTATTCTAATTATTAATTCATAATTCCATCATTTACTCATCTCAAATTTTACCAAAGTTCCAAAATAAAATTTTGTATAAATACATGCACAAATTTATTCTATATATACTAAAACAAACATAAAATAAAATACACAAATTTTATTATATTATATGATATAAATATTTCTGTATTGTATTGTATCCATTCTTGAACAAACACAAACACTATGTAAGGTTACTCACTCTAACTAAACACTCATTTTCTCACTCACTGCTGGTTAACTCATAGCTAAGCTCACATTCAACTTGTGAAATTTTTTGCATTTTTTGGGATTGATCTCTCATCCATTCATCAAAATTAACAAGTGAACCTGAAATAATAGCAGTTGATGGAATCAAGGAGATTAGAAATTAACACATCATCTGTTTTAATCATTGTATTCTCAATACTTTATATGCAATTTAGCATATATTTCATTCAATCTTCATTTATACTCTATTTAAGAAATGCACAGCACAAAACACAAAATTCATCATATCTTAAAATTTCTAATTATATTAGTAGATCATAAATCACATAATATGCATTTCAAAACATTAAAGATGTGCATAGAGGTGACAATTTTCCCTGCCAAATGGGGACCCCGTGGGGACTGCCCTGCTTGGGACCCTGCAGGTGGGGATTTTTTTCCTATGGGGGTGGGGGTGGGGGCCAAATTTCCCGCGCAACAAGCATGGGGTGGGGGTGGGGATTAGCCTCCCCGCCCCGTGGGGACCTTGCATCACCCCGCACAAATATTATTTTTAAAATATTATTTATATTTTTTATGTAAAATATTTATTTATATTATTTGAAGAACATTTAAATAATTTATAGTATTAAAAAGATGTATATGGACAATATGGTCCAAATTATTTTCCACAACTCAACTTAAATACACTATATAAAAAAAACATTAATCCCCAAACTTATTGGGCTTAGACATGTTTAAAATAAAAAAAATGATTAGATCCTAAACTTAAAGCGAAGTAACACAATTAAGAAAGAAAGAAAGAAAGAAAGAAACTCTAACTCCACTTCACTCAATTCATCCTTATTCCTCAACCTCAAGCCTCAACAATTGTCATTTTGCCTCCTCTGCGCGGGTGTCAGTCCTAATTAAAATATCTTTAATTTTTAAAATTATTTATTTTATTTATACTTAATGGTCATTTCGTATTTTATTATCATTTTACAATTCTTCGATAACTATGTTTGTTGAACTATTATGTTAAATTTAAATTCTAAATTGTCAATATTATGATTGAAATGATTAAAATTTTAATTATTTATATTTTTTCTATTTTCTTTTTTTAAATTTATTTTTGCACAAGTGGAAATTCCTCAAGTGGTCTCCTAGGATTCCCGTGACCGAATAGGGACCCCACGGAGACTGCCTTGCACGGGGCCCCGCAGGTGGGGATTTTTTTTCCCGTGGAGGTGGGAGTCAAATTCCCCCCACAGCAAGCATGAGGGTGGGGTGGGGAAGGTACTCACTGCCCCTACCCTGCACAATTGTCACCCCTCATGTGCACTTATGTCACTATCAAAATATATCTCTTATATCATATATCATATAGTGTGCATATTAACACAGAAAAAATATGCATATTATGAATTATATGTCGTGCACATCAATACATAAAATTACATGTACATATTATCTTATATTCAGAATGCACATCATATAGCACAACAAAATATGAAAGACATGTATATTACTTTACATTTAAAATGCAAAAATATTATACGATTAAAAAATTTTGAAATAAGTTTTCTCTTATAAAAAAACATAAATAAGCTAAATTTTTCTCCTTCGACGAAAATGTATATATCGAGATCATAAGGCAGTAATAATTTCAAAAAATATTAATGCACAATAAAAAATAGTCGTAATAAGCAAAATATTGTACACACTATTTATTACATATTATGCATATTATATATCACATATTATACAAAAATAATATTGTAACATGTGATATATGATGTGCACAAAATGTAATAGATAATATGCACAATATGTAATATACGATGACGTGTTATATAATATTTAATGTGCATTGTTTTTTATCGTACACCATGCTCTAATAACTTAAATACTTCATAGTTATAGTGCAATATTTAGGATTACTTATTCACTAAAAGTAACTATCAACTATGATAAATAAGTAATTAATTATTCGTTATTATATTAAGTATTATATTATTAATCAATAAAATTTTACCAAAAGTGACAGTTCATATTAAATAAGTATCATCTATTGTTATCGCCTACCATATATAATTTGTTATTTTTGTTAATTTGGTTTTTACTAGAGTAGGTACATACATAAATGTTATACTCATATATAATCTTTACAATAATATAAAACATTTTTACATATTGCACCGAAATTAACATGTAAACAATACTATAAATAAAAATAAGTAATGCATGGTTCATGTTAATGATATTTTGTGGTATAAATTCATAGTAATAATCATATATACAAATAATTTCATATGATTAATAATTAAAGTTACACTAAAATTCCTCAAAATAAAATTAAGTGCTCTCTTAAGTCTCAACACAATATATCACGTCATATTTTGACTCTGATGAACCAAGGGGTCGGTAGTTATCTTATCAAAATCAAATGAAAAGATATATGTATACGAGAAATTATTAGGTGAAACAACAACAAGAGGATTTTTTGTTCTGCATCATTCATTGCATGACATATCAACAAATCTATTTTTTTATTGGAAATTTAACCCCTTCTCTTCCCACTATAGTTGACCTTTTGGATTATGTGTCACCCAATGAATGATGCAGAGCAAAAAATCCTCTTGCTCTTGGTGCACCTAATAATTTTTCATATGTATACGTATATATATAATATTAAAATAAAAACTTAACTCATCGTCGTAAAGCAGAATTTGTGTGAATGATATGAATTAAGTTGGAGTCTCATGCTTGCGGCATAGCATAGAAATATTAGGGTAGGGTGCAGTCAAAGTAGTGTCATATATAGCAGTAATTTTTTAAGGTGGTTGCTATGATACCAACATAAAATTAGGGGAAAGTTACCCGAGCTGAGTTGTAATGTATAGATTGGAGGAATAGAGATGCAAGACCCCACATACTTATATGTTTGCTATATTTCTAGTTTAACCCCATATCATCTGCACTTTTATGATTTCATCCCCCGATTTGTTTTCATCTCTCAGTAAAACACTACTTCTATTTTAACTGCAATCCAAAACTTAACATTTCTTCACCAAATCCGATACTCTGTTTAAATAGCCATCCCCTCCCTCCTCCATGAGTATAACCCACCATCTCCCCTAATACCACCATTTATCGAATATATTGTTCCCATCCACCACAGTCCACCAGCACAAGCCCGCCACTCTGACCAACCTACTCAAAAGCTCTTCACTGCCGCTCCGACCACAAGCTTCTATGCCCTCAATGCTTGTAGGCCTTCTCTGGATAAAGATATCTAAAACTGCTTGGTTATGGGGGTGGATGGGTCCTCCTTTCTCTGCACTACCACCATTTTTTATTCCTTAACATTGTCAACAACCCTTAGCTTAATTAAATTTTCATTTCAAGTTTGTTAGCTTCTAAAAGATAAAGTACATTCGTTCAAACAAATCTCATACTTTTATGGAACATTACCCTGTGTTTTATTAATACATGATTAAATATGAGGATCAATTTTTAGCACAATTTCGAAGAGAAAAAGTTATTTTCTTTGTCATAGTTATTTTTCAGCAGTGCTAGAGACACAAAAAAAAAAAAACCAGTCAAAACAGTCCACAAATAGGAATTTGAGCCACAATCAGCAAGCCCATTAAAAATATACTCATGATTAAAAGTGTTATTTGGGTTATAAAGTGTTAAATGGACTTTGTTGCCTGATTTTTTGTTGTGCCACAAACATTTGTGGTTATTTTATTAAGAGCATTGCTAGATGTACAACAAAAAAACCAGCCAAACAGCCAACATAGGATATTGAGCCTAAATCACTCGGTCTATTAAAAAAATACATATGGTTAATAATGCTATTTGGGCCAAAAGTGTTAAAATGAGTTTTGTTGTCTGGAAAAATATTGTTTCCTAACCATTTATGTTTTATTAATTAACACAAAATTCTCGTTAAATTTGCTGCAAAAAGTGTTATTATCCATCCTTGTTACCGATTTTGCTTTAAACTATTTTTAATTGTTTAGTAAATTTATAAAATAAAATTTAATACTGTTATGTCTATTTATGCATTGACATGTGCAAGAACATTAGTAATAATAAAGCAAAAATATTTGGTTAAAAATTACTTGACATTCATCCAACATTTCTTTGCACCGATTTATAATAAATTTCAAGGGAAAAAAAGTACCTTGTGTGCATATACTTTAATGAATAAATTCCTTTAAAATAAGAAAGAACGTAATGAATAAATTCCTTTAAAATAAGAAAGAACGTAATCTAACACAATAAAATATATGTAACAGAAAATTTAAAAACACAAATGCTATAGGTGAATATAAAAACACTATACACCTCTTTGTTTATCCATAATATGTTAATAACAACTTTGGTATATATATATATTGGCAAATTACCAATATATTATGAATATAGAAAGAAGTGTATAATGATTTTATATGTACAAATAATATTACTGGTTAAAAAGGACAATAATATGTGCACTGCAATGAAATATCTAGAGTTTAGACTCCATGATACCTCTCTATATCCAAGGATGATGATAATCCAACAATTGATAGTTGGGTCATGCCTTGTGATTTAAATATATATAAAAAAATATAGAGAACCACATTGCTGATATAGATCTGAACAGAAGCATATCCAGATTCGCGAACAATAAAGAAGGATAGGAATAACATATACGACAAATGGTGGTAGGGGTTCAGATTGGGGGAGGTGTTGGGTTATATTCATGGAGGATGGAGGAGGTGACTATTTAAACGGGGTATCAGATTTGGTGAAGAAATGTTAAAGTTTTGGATTGCAGTTAAAATGGAAGTAGTGTTTTATTGAAAGATGAAAACAAATCGGGGGATGAAATCATAAAAGTGCATATGACATGGGGTTAAACTAAAAATATAGCAAACATATAAGTATGTGGGGGCTTGCATCTCTATTCCTCCAATCTATACATTACAACTCAGCTTGGATAATTTACCCCTAATTTTATGTTGGGTATCATAGCAATCACCATTTTTTAATGGGAAATAATTGAGGCACAACAAAAAATCAGTCAAAACAGCCAATAAATTGTGCACAACATATATAATATAAAATGCACAACGTATATTATATGTAGTGCACAACGTATATCATCTATTGTGCACAACATATATCACATATTGCAACATCATCTTTCTTTGCAACATGTTATATATGTTGTGCACATCATGTGCTATATGGTGTGCACAACATGTAATATTCGTTGTGCAATTTATGTTATATACGTTGTGCACAATTTGTTGGCTGTGTTGGCTGTTTTTTTGTTGTGCCTCTAGCATTGCTCTTTTTTAATAATGCTAGATGCACGATGAAAAATCAGCCAATGTAAACAATGAGCCCATTTTAGTTTTGGTTTGAGCCCAAATAATCATTGAAATTGTAATGGACTGAGTAATTGTGACCCAAAATATCATTTATTGGCTGGTTTGGCTCATTTGACTGGTTTTTTATTGTGCATTTAGCATCACTCATAATTTTTTCAAGACGTAATTTTGTTGTTGATAGTTTGTTTTAATTATGTGGCACTGTTAATTAGTTGTTGTACAACAGAAATACATTAAATTAGTATCCAACGTGTATTATATATAATACGTAATATGTGTCATATGTACGTCTACTATACATATGATATATATTATATGTTATGTATAACATACATTTTGAATACTAATTTTATGTATTTATGTTGTATAATAAATATTAATGCTCTTTTAGTATATATGAAATATGAATGCCGTCCTTGTTCCTTGCGTTTGCTGAATATGGTAAGAAAAAAAAAAGTAACAATTTAGATGATGATGAAGGCTTGCCTTACGAGTAATTGTCAATATTTTAGACATGTGAAATTGATGGCTAAGTTATGGAGTAGTGAAGAGTTAATACATTGAAAAATGGTATTTTATTACCTGCTGTATGCTTTACGAAAACATTTTATACTAAAAAATTTATTTGAGAGATTGAACTTGTGATAAATATGGCATCACACTAATGTTTTGAAAAAATAAATACTAAAAATTAATCAAACGTATTTTTTTTTGTCAAATATATTTGATAAACTCAAAAAAAAACTTTCACAGTCGAAACCTAATAGATTCGATCGATTACATCATCATATATAAGACAGATGAAAGAAGAGGCTCTTTGTTATGATAAGAAAAATGTGCTATATATGGTAGTTAATTTGAAGCCAAATATATGTTATTGGATGAGTATACGGTCAAATTCGATCAAATTAGGTGAATTTAGTTTGAAATAAACTAATAAATTAAAAGATCCAGTTGAACAATTAGATATATATTTCCTATTGATCTTGAATTAAATATGAAACCTTCTCGTATATTTGTCCAACTATGTAGAGCGTATAACTTGTACCATAAGGCATCAATTCTTTTTTTTTCTCTGTGGGAAAAAAAATCAATGGGGGCACAAAAACCCGTCCATTCGTTTGTAGGGGAAGAAAAAAAAAAGGAAAAGTAAAGACAAGAAAGAAAAGAGAAGAAGAAAAAATAAACACATTTGAAAAATATCACTCACCAACTACTACACTATAAAATACAGCAACAAAACAAGATAAGAAAGTCCATCACATTTGCAGTAGTTTGACGCCATGTATTACTAGAATGAACCACAAAAACTAGCACACCCTCATTCGTCTAATTAAATTAAGTTAATTAATGAGACTTTGCCTCTGTAATTATTACGGTTTAGATGCGACTAATACATTTGAAGGTGAAAAAAGGGTTATTCTTTTTATGTATTCTTTTGGAATGATTCAATTTGTGGTTGGGGGAAGAGCACTATGACTTAGGAAAGTTTAATTCACCAACCTACTTAATTTCGATTCACATTTTTTTCCTCTGTAGATCTCAGATATTGAACAGTAGTAGTACACAAACAAGTACAAGCACGCGGCCAGCAAAATATGAAACGCTGCGTTTTCTTTTGGTCTAGTTAAGCGATTTTTGGTGGAGGTGTCAAAATTATGGTGCGGCGAATCCAGGATATGACTTGATCCTTTTTCTTTAAAAAAACAAAAAACTCTTATAGTTCCGTAAGGTCGTGTTTATTTCAAAATTAATACAATATAATAAGATATACAGATAAATTACAATAAATTTTATATATTTTATTTGTCTTTGATTTAGTATGTATATAATAAATTTATACTCGTATTTGTACCAAATTTAGTTTTGAAATTTTGATAAAAATAAAAAGGACAAATACTGAAATTATGAAAAAATATTAACGGGATGCTTGGAACAAAAATTTTATTAAAATTCTTGTATTCACACTTGTATTTTATGTATTTATTCTAAGTGTTGACAAAAAATACACAAAAAATTTGCATAAGTACTATCTATCTTGTATATATTTGTGCTAAATAAACATGTTATTTTCTATTTTATTGTATTTTCTTATCTTTATACAGTAAATAAATGCTCCCATAGCATTTGTCTTTGAATTACTTAGACATATTGCATTCAAACTAAAGTCGTAAATTTGATTTTTCTCTTGAGCATAATTAATGTGGCTATAGTAAATTGACGACAATAATATTTTTCTCTAATTTAATTGTGGCTGCTTAATATCCAATTTAAATTGAAGTACGGTTGAAATTTGCAGTGGTCATTGGTCAACTCATTACACCAATACACTGAATTAATCAAATGATTAATTATTAAAGGAACGTTGTCATGTAAAAGAACGAAAAAGAAAAAGAAAAAAAAAACCAAGATTGTCATATTGATATTTCAGGAACTCTTCAGCTATGGATTTTGCCTTTGGTTCCTTGGTTTAATACATTAACCACCGTTTAAAGTCTTGGAGCTATTAATATGAAACTAATGCACTGATTACCTTGTTTTAAAAGAATAAGTTAGACATACATAATCACATCATTGCCTTTTTCTTCTTAGTATTTGAAGTTATCCCTTTTGTTTTTTATGCACCCACCAACATTTTTTGGCACCGTCGGCTGAGGGAAATTAAACTCGCTAAAAGTTGATTTTACTCCCTCTATTTTTTTTTAATTGTCCAATTTAAAGATGCGTATATTTATTTTAATTGTTCATTTCAAATTTTGAGACAAAATTTATTATTTTCTCCCCTTTTACCTCTATTTAATACTATACACTAATCTCTTTTACTCTTTTACCAAGTAAAGTAATAAAGGATAATTTAGTAAAGTAGGTGTGCATTTTATTAATTTTTATACAACACCAATTATTTTATAAATATTCGCGTGCATTTAAAATTGGACAATTAAAAAAAAACATAGGGAATAACTGTTAAGAGTAGCATCACCACAAAGCATAAAGAAGAACATATAGATATAGTAATTACTTTTGAGACGAGGAATCTGAAGAGGGTAAACTTTAATTGTTTACTTTATTCATTTTTCTGAGTTATATAAAGTGCTAGTGATAAAAATGTTATAATAAAAACAGAAAAATTTCTCCGTCATATATTGGACAATGATAGTATTTCATGAACTAATAATTCCTCTATGAGGAAAAAGAAAAAGCAGTACTTAAGTCTTAAATTTCATGATACTTGTTTAAGACAACTTAAACTCAGGATAGTAGGGAAAACAAAATAAAAAAATACTTTAATGAATAATTTATTTATTGAGTCTTAATTTTTATATCAGTCAAAATTTCATCCATCATACCCTACCTTATTTATTAGAACTCATACATAATCCAATTATAAATAGATTTTTCATCAATTACTTCTACTCTCATTTCTGTTATTTGTTTATTTATTTATTTATTTCTGGTGGAAGCCTTAATGAAGAAATGGGTTTTTCTTCTAGAAGAGCATTACGTATTAAGCCTAGAGATGCGCGGGGCCCACTGGCTAATTGCACAAACTTCTAAAGTCTCAGGTCAAATGCTCACCAACTCCTATCCTCAATTTCTGATGGAACAATTGCTTCTATGTCAAAATGAAACAAATTATAAGTGCCTTTATTTAAATAATGTAATTATGATGTACTGACATTCAGTCAATCATATTCATTGATTTGTGTGACTTTTTAGTTAGTTGATGATTAAATTAAAGACTTTTGCTAATGTGTCAATCTATGATTGTATGTCAGTGTAAAATTACAATGGATTGAAATTAAATTCTTATTTAAATTGCTTCAAATAATATTATTTAATTAAATTATGCCGATTAATTAATGATTGCAATTAATAGGAAAAAACTATAATATAATCAAATTAAATGAAATTATATTTGTACATCAATTTTTTTCTTAATAAATTCTTAACTTAATTATATACCCACACAAACCCAGCCAAATGAGTAGGCAAAACAAAGTAAGACGGGACATTATTGATTCTTTATGTGTCACGATAATTAACGGACAAAAAAATAAAGTTGTAAGTTGCATCCATGTTCAAAAGTGAACCATGCATCCAAGATATGACAATTAAACATAAAGTAGGGGAAGAAATTAAGAATTATGGTCAGCACCTGCAATAATAACAAGTTATAAGATTGAAATGTTTAATTTTGCTCCTACTTCTTTTTTTTTTCACTTTAAAAAACAAGCGGTGAATAAGTAAACGCGTATATGGAAAGATGGTTGAAGCATGCATGTTTTCCCTTTGTTATTATAAATCCTAATTAAATTTGGATTTAATTTTTATTTATCGACACAATATCATCTTTTTTACACAGTTATATAAATAGAATATTTTGATTAAACGATACTGTAAAATATTTTTAAATTATCAGTGCACTAAAATTATGCTCATTAAATTTTATTACATAGACGAATAATACATTGTATAAGTTATTGCATAGAGGACATACACATGTTGAAATTAATATAAAATTATTTACCCAATTCTACTTAAATTGTTTTTAGAGAGAAGAGGACTCCTAATACATATTCAATTATATATATACTATGTTACTAACTCATACTTCGAACTTCGAAGTCTAAAGTTAATCAGTGAACCTTCTTTCTTATTTGATGATACACATGCTTAATTAATTCTTTTTTTTTTTTCCAAAATTGACGTATGTTTTCATTATCTAAAACAAATTGTTTTGGTAGAAACCTTAATTAATTTTCCAAACATGTATGCATATCTTACAAGTGACAAATACTTTTTTAGCCCATACATGCACAACGATTACGAATACTGGGCAAATTAAAAAAGCATGAAGAACATGACTCATTCATAGAGACTTTTAAATAATAATTTAATTTGTATGCACATTATTGTACAAATATTTTACACATCACTAATAGTAATAGATTTCCAATACATACTAAAGAAGTGCTTTGATTTGATCCATGTGTAAAATACATATATACTGGCTGCATTAAAATTAAACTTTTTCAATAAAATTATTTTATATAGTAAATGAATCAAACAATATAATTAACTTCGTTTATTTTAAATTAAATGTTAATAACATTGATGGTGCTGAGAATAAATTGGAGCAAGACATCAAGATCATGAACAGTTATAAACGCAGTCACTGTCTTACCGGTTTCAGCCAAACGAAGGACGGGGCATTTGGTAATTGCCGCTTGTACTAGGCTGTTATTGGAGTAACACATTAATATTCAAAATCAAAATCAAAATCAAATGCTAACATACGTAAAAAGACCATACACATAAGATTCCTATATTTTATATCGATGGTTGAATGATCATCAGTCATATGGTCACTCATATATGACATATCTTACACGCTTAATTTGGAGGCACATTAAATTCGGATTAGGTAGAGAGTGTAGAGGCTTCGTAAACGCAAGTTTATATCAAAACAATCTTGCGTTAACATGCAACTCATTCCACTTTTTTTTTTGTTACATTATTATATTAGTTTAATTTTAATGTATTATAGTGTAAATATATTTTACATTGTCATCCAATTAAAATAATTTGTTTGTACGACTTTTTAGGTAATGAAAGAGAGAAAATATAATTATAGCTAACATGACAGCACATGATTGAACGACTGTATAAAAAATTTTACAATGAAGAATAAATCCTTATTATATAATATTGAAGTAAATCTATTATTAAAAAAATATTAAATTTATATTTTAAGGTGATTATCTCATTTTTCGTTACTACCTTAGTAAAATCCTTATATATTATATAAGAATAAGAAGAATATATTTTGATTATATAATAAAAAAATAATTAAATGACTTTATATTTTAATTTTCACCGGTATTAGTATAAATTTTGATGGTATATTTTTTATACCATCTCACTTTTATATAAAATCACTCAACTCATTTAATGTTTTATATTAATTATTCATACAATTGAAAATTTGAAATGATTAAATTGAGCGTTCATGGTCAGTCAATCTATTAAAATTGAATTCGTTTTAAAAAATAATTTTTGCATGGACAATTAAACATTATCTGAATTTTTTAAAACGATGCCTCGGTAGGACAGGCTTTTCCTATCCTCACGTTTGAAAATTACATCACATTTTATTAACGAACTGTATCTTATTTTTATTTCATATGGAAAACTAGTACTGATGTGGCAGTTTGTAGCTGCACTGGGTGACAAGCTTGGACAAGTGATTTGCGAAATTTTTTAAATGGGTAGTTTAATAAAGTGAAGGGATTTTTTTAATTCTAAATTAAGATAAGTATGAGTTTTTACATAATTATTTGAATTACATGTCTTAATCACATTGAACATGAAAATGTTTGAAATTTCCGGTCAGTTATTTCATCTATTAAAGTGTTTATAAGCTAAATAAGAGTTAATCATAATGTTTGACAGTAAATACTCCGATCATGAATTAAAAAAAAGTTAAATATAATATAATGATCTCTTATTTTATTATTAATAAATAAAAATAAGAATTTAATTTCTATACACTTAGTAACCCAACCATGTCAAAAGTGGTTATTTTGTTTACGTAATAAATATGAAAGTCAATAATTTTTATTTATTAAAAGTGTTATTTTCAACATCTTTATGATACATTAATGTTATTTGTACATCAAAAATATATTTAACGAGTATCAAATGTGTACTATATGTTATACGTAATATGTACTATATATAATGTGTTATACTTATAGCACACATTACGTATGATATATAGCACACGTTAGATATACGATGAATATATATACGATGTGCACTAACAGTATAAAAAATTTTACAATGTCAGTTAATCACATTCATTGATTTGTGTGATTTTTTAGTTAATGGATGGTTAATTTAAAGACTTTTGTTGATGTGTCAATTCATGATTGGATGTCTGTGTAAAATTACTTTTTACACTCAATTAAAATTAAACTCAAATAATATAACTCATTAGATTGTACTTTGTAGTTAATTAAATGAAAGTCCCTAGATAGATTTGTATTTTTTTTTTGGGTATTAGATAGATTAATATTTTTTGTCAAGCAAGATAGATTTCTTCATACATGTAACTTCGCCCATGCTTAGTCTTGCTCTTGGGCTTCAGTGTTTCCTTGTGATTTTTGTTAAAAAAGGCCCTATATTTCATGATGTCTTGTTTTGATAGTTGGCCCATTTTGTTGTTTACAATAAGGACCATACATTAAAAAAGTAAGTCGTTAAAAAAGAGATGACTTTTGACCTAAAAAAAAAGAAACGAGTTGTTAATTAAGACATTTTTATTCCAAAAACAGAAATGAGGATTTTAGTAAACAAACCACTACTCTTTGAATAATATTACTTTTTCTCACTTTTTTGCTGATCGTCATGTTGAGATTTTATTATGAATGTAACAAGGTGGCAATCAATCAATAATCAAATTGCAGACCTTACCAACAAGGACATGCATGACCAGCCATGACTCATTTCTCAGATATATGTTTATTAAATGAGTCTTAGTGCACGTGGTTGACGCTTCTAGCTGAATATGGAAAATTGTGTAGAATCTTTTTTCCAAAAATGGCAGCGATTCATATCTTAAATAAGGCCCCACGTAAACTAGATGAGTAATGTTGCAACGTGGAAAGAGAGACGCGTGTCCATGGATCGTGTTCTCTAGTACTATAGAATAGAAGAATTCAAAATAGTTAATATGTAATGTACAATAAATATTATATAATATATAAATATTTGGGGCACAATAAAAAATAGTTAAAACAGTTAATAAAATTTATTTAACACTTTATGGCCCAAATATCACTTTTAATTATGAGTATATTTTTAATGGGCTGGGTGATTGTGACCCAAATTCCTATTTGTTGGCTGTTTTGGCTAGATTTTTATTATGTCTCTAACAATATGTGTCATGCATAATATATATCACATATTACACACATCATGAATATATGTTGTGCATAACATGTTATATATGATATATATAATATCCACAAATTCTTGAATTATACTTTTTCCAGCCAAAACAGCAAAAAAATCCATTTAACACTTTTAGTCCAAATAACATTCTTAATCATGTGTGTTTTTTTTCAATGGGCTGAGTAATTTAAGTTAAAAGTCCTATTTTTAAGCTGTTTTGACTGGTACAATTTTATACTCTAACAAAATTCTAAAATATCTAATATACATTATCTATATATATTACATATTATACATTAAGCATATTTATTAGTATTTTAACTGATTTTTTTACTAGTTACCAAAATTTTTTGGTATTATAGTATTCCTTCATTCATTCATATTTCATGCCAATATGCCATCATTCCATAGTTAGAAGAAGCAACCGCCTACCAATAAAATAGTTAGAAGAAGCACCCCGTAGCTACCATATCTCCAGCTAATGATTCCTAGATATACATAAATAAACATGATGAGTTCTTTTGACTGATCTTCGATCATGTGGAATTTCGAATGTCTTTTGTCGTCTTCATCTCATCAGCAAGCTAAGTGTCTGGTATTTTTTGTTTTTAATAGGCGAGGAAGTTTAAGTTTATAAAAGCGAAAAGAACACAAGATTTATCATAGATTAAATATCTTATTACACTTTCTACAAATATTCATATATATATATATATATATATATATATCATATTAGTTTCGCGGCAACTATAATATTCTTCTGTTTTGAGTGTGGGTGGATGACAAATTTTATACTAGGTGCAGAACAGTTATTTTTAAGAACAAATTTACTTTTAAGATGGTGGAATCTAAAAGACTAGAAGTTAATCATAAAATTTGGATAACACGTATCAGTATTAGCTTAACAAATTAAACTCTATTTTGATTGTACAAGTTTTTTAACAAGGTCTTTTCATGAATATACCATTTGGCAACATTCGGAAACGACGGCCTATGAATAATACTAATTAATAATACAATAATGTTTGACGTACAATAGAAATATGTCCAACGTGTGCTATCCATGTTACAGAGTGTGTGCTATACGTATAACACATATACATATAGCACACGTTGAATACAAATTGAACATATTTGTGTTGTATGTTAAACATTATTATTAATAATAATACTAGGGAGTCCAAAAATATGTGGTGAAAGTTGAGACTACGCACCAAATATGGTTAATGGTTCATGCGAAGCCAAAATGCGGCACGGGTCGGTTGGAAAAGCTTCCCCTTTTGTGTTTTGTCCCTTTTAACCATCACAAATGCTTGGGGCACAACAAAAAATCAGTCAAAAACAGTTAACAAAGTCCATTTAACACATTATGACTCAATTAACACTTTTAATCATAAGTATATTTTTAATGAACTGAGTGATTGTGGCCCAAATTTCTTTTTATTGACTGTGTTGGCTGGTTATTATTGTCTCTCTCACATTGCTCTCTAACCACACAAAGTTGAAAGTCTTGTTCCAAGAAATTATAGGGTAGGTCGACACTGGCGACTGCACAGTAATCTATACTTTATGATATCATCATCATAATATATCACCAGAAAATCAAATCTTACCAAGCTTCTTCAAGATATCATTATTTTCAGGTTTATTATTCTTAATTAGAATTTATTAATCTTGCTTAGTTTATATATTGAGATTTTGAAGCTGTTAATCACTAGAATTAAAAGAAAATGTTAAATTATCTTCAACTTGCAATGCGTTGCCCATGTTGACGACTAACCTCAGCTCCTAAGTCACTGTCATCCAATTTGCAGTGAATTTTATTTTATTTTTGTCACTTTTTTCTGTTATTTTGCTATCACAGCCTCTTCTGGTTTCCACTAGATGATTTCAAAGTATCAGAACCATAACACTTTTGTTATCCACTTGAATTTAGAAAAAAAAAATATATGGTTGGTTAATCTAAATAAAAAACAAAACTTTTTCAATAGTCTGAACACAAAACTAACTTTGTTATTATTTTCCAATCTTCTTATTAACCGACTAAATCTCATTTCAATGTTGTTGTTGTCTTTATTTAATTATTTAATTATTATTATGGATTAATCCCTTCGTTTTTTTTAATTGTCCAGTTTTAAATGCGCACGGATATTTAGGAAATGATTGGTATAGTATAAAAATTAACAAAATGTGCACCTACTTTACTAAATTACCCTTTGTTATTCATCTCTCCTCAATTATTATTGTTATTATTGTTACTCATCTCTCCTCAATTAAATAGGGGTAAAAGGGGAAGAAAATAATAAATGTTGTCTCAAATTTTGAAATGGTCAATTAAAAAAAACGCACACAACTCTAAATTGGACAATTAAAAAAAAAAAAAACGGACGAATTATATGAACAAGGTTCTTAGTTTTTGGTCAAAGTAATGTGTCCTTTTCGCTTTGAATATACGCAGCAATCACTCACTCACACACTCACCACGTGCAAGTTTTCCAACTGGGCCCAATGAGAGGCTATCCCATACCCATAGTGGGCCCAAGTGGGCCCGTGCTACTTTCGCATGCGTTGAACCAAATTTCATTTGGTCCTCTATTTTGTTTAATTTGTGGTTGAAGAAAAAGAATTAGTATCGTGTTTGGTAAAATAACTAGTTTTATTTTATCACACTCTACTTGCTCATCACTTGTGAGTCCTAATAATCTCTCTAGAATCTCGATTATATTGGTTCCCATTTCTGTTTCTTTCTTTCTCAAAAATATCTAGTGATGGACGTAATTGACTAGGAAACAAGAAACGCCCAAGTCCCAACTATAATAGAGAAAAGAACATAATGAATTGAACGAAGAATTTAGGAATTAGTAATATAATTAGGGATTTGCTAGCAAAGTGCATACACAAATATATTAAGAAAATTAAGTTTTAAACAAATTAAAAAAATTATAATGAATCCATTGTAAGATATTAAAATGCATATTTTTAATATAAATTACTCTACTTATTAGTCAGGCTCATATAATTATGAGTGATGCTATTTGCATAATAAAAAATCAGTCAAATTCAGTTATTAGAGAGATTTTTTTGTTAAATCCACTCAGCCTGCTAAAAATCAACTTTTTAAATAAAGTTTTTTTGAAAAAAAAATTACCAAATCAGCCTATTGACGGGTTGGATTATTTTTTTTATCGTTTATCAAATATTTCCTTGTAATTATTGATAATTATTGTCCAAGATTTTCAATGCAATTATGCGAATCGGCCACGTGTCATGCTTTTCCAACACACCTGTTACACGCAGAATTTCAGCGTCACTACTTTTCTTCTTGATTCTCTCAAATATCTTTTCAATCCCCACTTTGTCAACCAAAAATACCAGTGTGATAGATTTGTATAGATATACTCAATTGAAAACTTGTTTATCTAGCGATATTCGGATTACTCTGTTAGAAGATTAATTTCAATGCAATATAAATATCAAAGACTCGTATAATGTCATTCAATGTGTTTAATGTTTGCTTATTTGTTAGGATGATAATGACGTTGTAATGTATTAAAAGTTTAAAACTATATAAATTCCACTTTTAATTTCTTTAGTATCTAACATTTTATTATATAGTACCTTTGTTTTTTTCCAGTTGTGAACTTAACAAAGTAGTAGTGTTGATTAATTAAGATGTTAATTAGTAAACTTTTTTTTAGAGATAAGTAAAAAGAGCTAAAGAAGGAACCCATTATCTTCCATAGAATGTTAAATTAACAACACTTCATACAATTCTTTTAATCATACTTCAATATTTCAATACTAGTAATTTTGTAAATTTTCAGTGTAATAGTAATCAATTAATTAAGATGTGAAATCGTGAACAAATCAATAAAATAATGCAATTTAGGTAGGAGCGGGGTTGTCACCCACATAGGTAGCAGCATAATTCCATTCCCAAATAATTTTATTTTAATTTCTTATTATTTAATTTCGCCCGAAACGTGTCAACAAGACAGAGGTCCCTCATTCTATGAAGATATCTATATATAAGTATGATCCCTTGGGCCAAAAATTCTTAGGTGCTCCTCTTCGTCACCGTTAAAACCAAGAATTTAGCCATCTACAAAGTTTAATTATTATTAATTAATTAGTTAATACAGTGTTAAATAATAAGCTAAGATCAATTCAGAGCGCAGAGATCATATCAGATCAGAGATGAGGATATTTCCAAAGTTCAAGTCTCTGTCCAGAGCAGTTCATGAAGAAGAACAACAACAACGGCAAGATCTTGAGCATGATGAGAAAATCAAGTACCCAAGAATCAAAAGCGAAGGAAGCGTGAGCATTTCCTTAACAGTATGGAGAAAATCCCTTGTTATGAGTTGCAAAGGATTCACTGTGATCGATTCTCGCGGTAATTTGGTGTATCGGGTCGATAATTATATCGGGCACCCGGATGAAGTTGTTCTTATGGACGCTTCTGGAAACTCTGTCCTCACCATGTGCCGCCGCAGGGTAATAACCCTTTACTCCTAATTTTATTTTCGATTTAATTATTCTGATGCAGAAATTAAATCCCACAATTTCCTTATTAGTGTATGGTTTGATTGATGAATGCAGAAGCTAGGATTGGTGGTAGATAGCTGGTTTGTGTATGAAGGGGATTATTTGTGTAGCTCATCGGAATCGGAGGGTCCAATTTGTTGTGTAAAGAAGAATGTGAGAATTTTACAGGGAAACCCTAATGTTCAGGCGCAGGTGTACCGTGGAGGCTCACGGTGTGCGGCGGCGTTTACGGTGGAAGGTTCGTACGCGCATCGGAGATGTAAGGTGTTGGATGAGTGGAGAAGCGTGGTGGCTGAGATTAAGAGGAAGGAAGCGAAGAATGGTGAAAATGTTAGTTTTGGGGAAGAGATATTTCAGCTGGTTGTGCACCCTGGCTTTGATCCTGGCTTTGCCATGGCACTTGTTCTTCTCCTCGATCAAATGTTTTCGTAGCAGTCGTCATCTTCCTTGTTCCTTTACTCTCATGTACTACTGTTAAGAATATTTTGAATGAAGTCATAATCGTTTCCAATTTTGATACTTTTCGTGGAGAGATCAATTTTGGTTATTATATAGGATGAATATGTTAATGTATATTATTAAAAAATTTACGTTTCATTTCAAGAGTATTCATACATCAAGATTTTTAATACAGAAATGATGATTCTCCATAGTAAAAGCAGACAGAACGAAAATAGTTTTATTTCAATAAAACTCTATGTAGAATAAGAATATATATTTAAGGATTTAATTTTTATTTATGTATATTATTTTTTATACAGATATTCAATTATTTGTTATCATATTTGTTATGATTGTATTTTCTCTCTTTTACTACCTGAAAAGTCATACAAACAGAATATTTTTTATTAAATAATAGTATAAAAATATTTTACACTGTCAATCTATTAAAATTAAACTTAATATTCAATTCTATCAATTGTATAAAAATATGATTTCTAAATCCACTAATACTAATGACATCTACTCTCACTCACTACTTATCTGATGTATTAGTTGTAATTGAGTATAACATTATAAATAGATGATTTTTTATTTTATTTTGTACCGTGTTTGTTTTTTCTGTTTGGGTACTATCCAATGATTGTTTGGATATTAGTTTACTTCTTTGATTTGAGTATATAAATATATATAATTAAATGAAGAATACTTTATTTATACTATTTTTCAGACACTAATTAATTATTAATGTATTTTGTACAAAATATATGTATATTAGTGTAAAATATAAACATTGAATTATTTTACTTTACTCTCTCACTTTCTCACTTTTATTATTCACACTAAAATATTTTCTTCTTCTCCTCCTCATTTTTTTTTTCAGGTACATTATTCTATTCTTCATTTTTCTTCTCTTTCTTTCTTCTTCTTTTTCTCTTATTATTTTTTCTTTCCTTCTCTCCCCGGTACCTCTCCTTCTCGTTTTTTCTTTTTATATTTTTCACATATTCTATCACTCTTTTCTTATTTTCTCCTTCTTTTCTTTTTTATTTTTCTTCTATTCTTTTCCCTCATGTTGGTGTTTCTTTTCTCTTTATGTTCATTTCTCTTAGAAGATATTCTTTTTTTTATGGTTAATTTCTTTTTGAATTTAAGTAGTTGGATTATGTTTTGAAATATTTGTTAACCTATTTGAAAATATTGGATTACTAATAAGTAAAAGTTAGATTATTTGAAGATAAATGTTAGATTAAAACAATATTAAAGTTGAATTATTTTATTATAAATATTGGATTGCGATGATATTAAAGTTGGATTAATTGACTATAAATATTGGATTATATGTGCTAACTATTTTTTCTTTTCTTTTCTTAGATTTTTTTTACTGTTTTTAATTAATACATATACCATATAAAAGATTACACAAACTGAAATGAAAATAATTACAATACTAAGTAAAGAAGATTACACATACTAAATAAAGAAGATTACACATATAAAATAAAAAAAGGATTACACGTATCATATAAAAAGTATTACACATATCAAAATAAAGGGTATTACACATACCAAATAAAGAAAATTACACATATCGATGATGATAATATACGAAATGCATATCATTCTATATTAAAACAATACATGTAAATAAATAAGTGAGCAAATCTCGATATATGGAGCACTGAAATTTATCAACATGATGTGCACTAAACTCTCCTGTTGATATGAATATTAATAGATAAAGAAAGAGTTCAGAAAAAATACTGAAAGATGTATTGAATTTCTTGGAAAAGTAACAAAATAAAAAGAAGTATGTAAGTAATGTCGAATTTGATTCACATACTTTGATATATATATATATATATATATATATATATATAAGGAGAGATACATTTACATCGGTGTAAGTTATAATACTGATCTTACACCAGTTATAACTTTTTATTGAATATGTTTTTTTTTTAAAAATCTACCGTTCGATTGAAAAATTATATACTATAGATCATCTCTAATAAATTTGACATTAATCAGAAATCATTTGATACATTTTTTGTATGTCTATGAATCGACGTAATAAATAGTTCACAAATGTGTGTAATTTAGAATACTTTGATCACAATCTTATAGTTGTTCAATTTATTTGAAATTTTACACATACAATCACTTTAATATACAATTGTAATTCAACAGATGGATCGACAAAAAAATTATTATTCTATAAAAAATTATTGAAGGTGTAAGCGTACTAAATCTTACACCAATGTCAAAGTATTCCTCCTTTATATATATATATTAAAAAATCACATAATGAAAAATATATAAGTGAAAATCATCATATGGTGTCTTTGTACACATGTTATACCAATCATAAAAAATTTAAGTAAAATAAATAAATATATTTAACTAAGGCAAAAGATTCAATGATTATACCTAAAGGAAAAAAAAAATGATTAAATTGATTTTTTTCCGCTCCATCGAGATACACAACAAATCAAGATAAATTTGTGATATGTGGCAGCATGATACATTCAAATGGATTACTTACCGAGAAGATAAAATAATATTAGTTTTATAAAATTAGATTTGAAGTTATTAAAAATAAAAAGAAAATCAAACTTATTGAGATTTATTCAATTTTAGTTACCACAATTAAATTTTTAAAATATCTGATTAAGATTTACACAATTTTCAGACTATGAGTTTCATTTATTATATTAAATCTTAAATTTTGTTTATTCAAAATCAATTTTTTTTTAGAATTTTTTTACTTATATTAAATGATTGGTTTATTATTGGCTGAATATTAATGTATAAATAGAGTTTTTATTTTTTTTATCTTCGTATTTGCATCATAATAAGTATACATAGGCTTAGTTTGGTAAAACTTTTCGTTTGGGTGCTCCTGCTCTCAAAAAGTTGGAGCTCCTATTTTGCGTTTGGTAAATCAAAAAGTTGGACTGCTTTTGCTTCCGATTTTTGAGAGCAGGGGATGCTCTTGGGAGCCATCAAAAGTAGCTTTTCAGAGTCAGCTTTAGCTCTCTGAAAATGAAAATACATAAATGACCCTCATTTACACAATATCTTTTAATATTATGTCTATTATGGTCATTTAATATATTGGGAGCCATTTTATACTATTTTACCAAATATTATAATAGTGACTTCTGCTTTTTGAGAGCAATTTTTGTATAATTTTACCAAATGGTACTATTATGGCTCTCTAAGAGCAGCTTTTTGAGAGCCCAAGAAGATCAGCAGCTTTACCAAACTCAGCCTTACACCAACCTGGGGAGTGTGGTTGAGCGGTATGGGCTCATCTTCCCTTAATCAAGTGTTGATCGTTCGATCATCATCTTAAATATGAAAAAACTTTAAAATTCCGAGCCAATTGTCCCACCTTTAAGCCAACAAGGAGTAGTCACTTGGTCACAATAGATACTATCGTCGTGAACCCAAAAAAAAAAAAAAAAAAAAAAACTTACACGGTTACACCCCCAAACGCAGCTAAGGTTAATACCCACCACCATTACGTAGGAACCCAGCTCAAGAGAAAGCAAGTGGTAATTACTAATTACCAACATAGTGCCCTCCTCGGATACTTAAACCTTCTCCTCTCCTCTCCCCTATTCAATTCACTCTTACGAATCGACTGAAGAAGCCGCGTGGCGCGTGGACCCTATTTTTTTTTACATTATTTTTTTATTATTATTTTATAACAACTCACAAATTGTTCGCACAGGAGAACCAAGCGAAGCACTAATTTAGCAAATGAGCAGCACTACGTCGTCGTCGGCGGCGGCGCTGCCACCGGATCCCGCCGGGACCCAATTTCCACCGTCGGTCTTAAATTCATACCGAATCATCACCGTTGCGGAGCGTTTGGCTGGGCATGTTCAAAGTGGCAACCATAGCCAGAGCGGACCTTGGGATTTCTACAACCATTGCCTCTCCCTCGCGCGGTATTTCCTTGATTCTTCACTTCAATTCTCTCTTATTCTCTGTTTTAGGGCTATCTTTTGTGGTGGATTAGAAATCGTACTCACATTTTTAGTCTAGGCTATGTTTCAATTGTTGGTAAAGAGTGGAATGCAGAGGAATTAAGTAGAGTGGAAAGGTCCTTTGTATATTTCAAGGAAGGAATGAAAAAAATATTCCGTTTCACAGTTTGGATTTGTCAATGGAATAGAATGAAAAATTGTTATAATTATAAACTTTTTATTCTAAATTGCTTGATCTGTAATAGAGTAACTCCTGTGGCAGGGATACGGCAGTAATCTTATTTAAAACAAAAATAATAGAAACTTACCCTAAGGAATTGCAATCTGACAAGGTTTGGCTGGAGACTTGATGTTGAGCTGAAAATTAACATGTTTGAGTTTAAATTTCGATGCATAGAAACACTTGACATCAATTTTTGTGTACTGGTTCTTGCCTTAGTAGTGCTACATGATTTGTCATGAACTTTTTGGTGAATTTAGAGATATTTTTTATTTTAGCTATGAAAGGAGTCTGTGATTCTGTTTATGAATTATTCTTTTTAAACTAGTTTTACTATTGACATGCAGAGGTATTGATTATGCACTTGCTAATGCAGAAATTCCAACCAAAGTAGATCTGCCTACATTGATGAAACAGGTGGTTTCAATTTTACCTTTTGGAATGTGGATGCTGCATTTTTTTCTCTCATTTTTTATTATTTTTTTATGGGGTGTGGGAGTAGCCAGTGGGGGGCAGAAAGAAATTCTTTCATATTTTCTTAATTGTTATTGTTGATGGTTTGGTGGCCTTCACTCTTCCCTTTCCATGCAGCTTTTTCGACGAAAAAATGATGAATTATCACAAGCAGCTTTAATGGTTTTGATGATCTCTATAAAGGTATATTGTTGCTGGTTACTAATGATAACTTGTTGATTTTCCATTAGTCATGACTTGTGAAAATTCATATCTGAGTTTGTGGAAGAACAATTGATCAGTCTTAGGACAAATACTTGATGTTGACTTTATAGCTGCATGAAGACGATTTTGGATTTATACCAGCTCTTATGTGTTCAATGTTCATCTATAAAGTGGTTCTCTAAACAACATAAGTTATGTAAATACTGACACTATTTTTTTTTTCTCATTGTAGAATGCCTGTAAAATGGGATGGTTCCCGCCAAATGAGGTGGAGGAATTGTTTACTATTGCTGATGAGGTTTCCTAATATGCCTTTCTTTCTTTCCTTTTTTTTTTGTTTGGAGATTGCAGGGGGGGGGGGGGGGGTCATGTCATTTTGTGTATCTTACAATCACCTTTCTTCGTGTAGATAGGAAAGATCTACTGCAGCATGGGGAATATAAATGCTGAACCCAGTTCTTGCCATTCCATAATATCAACAATAATGGAGAGGTGGGGAACCTCAGCCATTCTAATCTCTTCTCTTGCGTATTTTCTTATATCTTTCAAATAAGCAATTATATTTTGCTTTGTGTGTGTCTGTAACTGAAGCCCAGTATCAAAGACTAGGACAAGTCAAAGGACCTATTATAAATAATGCATTTGAATTTGGATGATCTCTCACTTTATCTAATATGCAAAAGTATAAATTACCTTTACCGTGGATTCCTATGCAGGTTTTATCCAAAATTGAATCTAGGTCAGATACTTGTGTCAGTTGAAGCCAAGGTGGTACCTTTTACCTTGACTATTCTGGTCTTATTTTGCGCTGAAAACATGGTGTTTGGCAACTTGAAAAACCAATTTAACCTGGTACAGAAGAGAACCTGTTGTGTTAAGGATACATACCATTTTAAATTGTTTCTTCAAGTTGTCAAATAGCTCCTTAGTTACCAGAGATTTTTTTTAATCTTAAAATTGGCTTTATTGTAATTAAATATATGGTTTTTTGAAGATTGCTGAACTAACTATAATAGCATTTTAACCTGCAATGCAGCCTGGATATGGAGCTTATACTGTTGACTTTCATATTACTAAGAGAACGGTTCAGCAAGATAAAATTGTAAGGATCTCTAGGTGTTTTGTTTTTGTACCATGGGCATGTGACAAAGACATAATCATTTCTATCTTCGGCTTTAAGCTTAGTTTTCATTTTCCTGTCAATAATATATAAATAGCCACTTTATTGTTATTTGAACACATCTCTAATCTTTGGTTTGAAGGATGGGGGTTTAATTATGCTTTTGTAGATCTAAAGTGTTTCACTTGCAGTGGTTATTGGTGGCACAAACTGACAACATTGAGACATCTGCATGCCTCATAAATCCTCAGCAAGTGAAGTATGGTTTTGGTTGCTTTTGACTTTTTTTTTTTTAACTGTGGAGAGGGGTTCAATGTTTATGTTGATTGAATTATTTTGCCTCTGTTGTAGTTTTCTCCTCAATGGAAAAGCAGTTGACAGAAGAACTAATGTTTTCATGGTCTGTTTGTATCTTTGGACATACACTCTAAAACATCTACTTTTAGCCTGCTTCCAAGAGTCTGACTTCAGTTTTCTTTTTCTGTCATTTATCTCAGGACACTGGACCACAAATGCCAACTAACGTGACTAGTATGCTTAAATTTGGGACAAATCTTGTTCAAGCTGTAGGCCAGTTCAATGGTGAGCATTTAAAACTAGTGTTTCCTTTACTATCACCCTGGCTTCCAGTGTATCTTACCATATTTGTTATCATTTGTGAAGGTCATTATGTTATTATTGTTGCATATATGAGTATTAGATCCTTTCCCGACCATCCAGTTCTTCAAGATTATGTTCAGCCTGCTGTAACCTCAGTTGATACAGGTAAAATTTGAATCTGCAGGATCAACTGCACCCCAACCACCCCTTTCCCCCTCAAAAGAAAGGGAAAATGGCTAGCAGTCCTAATTCATTTTTATCTATGCCATTTTTATTGTTTAGTACTTGAACATGATTCTTTATATCTTTCTTATGATTGTTTAGATTCAGATGTTATCGAGGGGGCATCGCAAATTTCACTTAATTGTCCTATAAGGTATGCTTTGAGATTCTTTTTTCTAACATGTTTATGGCTTGATAATGTTTTGGTTAAATGCAGTTTCTTTTTTTCCTGATTTCAACTTTTTGGTGTTTGCTCTCATATAATCATAATCATTATAAAACAGCTTTTCACGTATAAAGACTCCAGTTAAAGGGCGTTCTTGCAAACATTTCCAGGTGAGTGATTCCTCTGTTAGCCTCACTTAATATGACTCTTGAGAGGGTGGTTGCTAGTTATTCTGTGTTGCTTATAAATAAGTAGCAAATGTGGCTTTTGAAATATTTAAAGTAGTACTTTGCCACAACTTATGCCTTTCTTTGGTATTTGTAATGCTCTGGTTTGCATATTTAAAGTTAGGAAACACTAAATTTTGCTTTAACGATTGTGGATTTATTACCCTCTCATACATATCTGTTATCTCTTTTCTGCAGTGTTTTGATTTTGACAACTTCATTAATATCAATACAAGGAGGCCATCCTGGCGCTGCCCACACTGTAATCAGTTTGTCTCCTATGCAGATATTCGTCTTGACCGAAACATGGTTGAGGCAAGTTTATGTGGTTCTTTAATCTTTAAATTGAGTTAATTTTCTCTATCCTCTCATAGAGTCAGTTCGGTATCACCTTAAAGTAAAACTTCCAATTTTTCATTTAATTATTTTTTACTAAAGATCCTAAAAGATGTTGGTGAGAACGTTGTGGAAGTGATCGTCCTTGCTGATGGATCGTGGAAGGCAGTCTTGGAAAATGATCATAATGTGGATAAGATGCAGAATAAGGCCCAACATTGTGAAAAGGATCCGACTGAAGCACAAGAATCTATTTCCTCACCTACTGCAGTTTCCACTGTTTTGGACCTCACCATCGATGATGATCACTTGGAGATAAGGGACACATTTGAAACTGCTGATAGGAAACCTTTCCCAGCATCGACTAATACTCAGTTTGTCACCCCAAATTCATCTTCCTTGGGTATGAACTCTACTGGTGTTAGTCAAAATGTTGCTCCTCGTTTAGAAGACGACTTTTGGTCTGGACTTGATCTTCCCTTTGGTAGATCAGAAACCCCAACAGTAGGCGAGCATCCTGTTCTGCCTGATACTGTTTCTCCTGCATTAAATCAGGAAGCCGAGGGTCATGACAATAACCCTGCTTTGAATTCTATAATGCATTCTCAAGTTTCTGCACCAAATAATTTACAGCTTCAGCTCAGTTATATGAATCCAGCAGTTAATGAGTGTGGAAGGTCCCCAACCTCAATGCCAAGACCTAATAGGACTCCAGTAGCAGTTCAGGCCCTCCCAGCCCACTCTCCCGCATCGGTACCTCAGCAAAATTTGAGAACTAATTTGAATTCTTTTGTACCGAGCAGTTCCTGTACAACTCCTCGTGCTCCTTTGTACAACACAGGCGCTGCAGATGGCTCTATTTCCATACTGAGCGATACAGAAAGACAACAGCACTTTTCACGATCCCCAATGAATCTGCCCTCAGGTGTAAATTCATCTGCATTGAAGCATCATACAGCACCACAGGTTTGATTTATTAATGCATTCTTATCAAGTTGAATATTATTAGAGCAGCCCATTTTTCATACATTACTTTCTGTTCATGGTTCTTGTACTCACGTTTTACTCACTCTTATATTTTTACCTTTCATTGAACTCAGAATCGAGTGCCACCAGCTAATAACATCTCAGCACCAAGTCCATTGCCTAACCCGAACAGACCATCTGGGTTGAGTGATTGGAGGAATGCACACCTTCAGCAAGTTCTGAACTCACAAGCACACCCAACACGACCACGGTCCCACATCCAGCAAGGTGGTTCAAATGTTCAGTCTGCTGGAGCTGCTGCTAATAGCCAACAAAGTAGGGTTAATGCTCCTTCCCTGATTCACAGTTTGCATGGGTTAACAGGAGATCAAAGAGGAAAAGTGGGAGGAACAGCTCAGTCGGTTTCAAGGACTGATGATTTAATCAATTTGCAGTCAGAGCAGAATTGGCGTCCTACTTCCCGAATGCGTGGAAGTCTTTCCGGTCGTCAGTTGTCTGATGATATTAGGGATCGGATAATTGCTCCAACACAACCTGTTCAAGGTTCAAGGCCGCAAGTTTCACAACCAGTGCAAAGTCCAAGGCCACAAGGTTCACAACCAGTTCAAGGCTCAAAGCCACAAGGTCCGCAACCAGGTCAAGGCTCAAGGCCACAAGGTCCGCAACCAGGTCAAGGCTCAAGGCCACAAGGTCAACTGCCAGTTCAGAGTCCAAGGCCAACGGGTGCACCGCCTTCTCGACCAACCGGTGTGTCATCACAACTCAATGTGCTTATCGCGAACAACCGAAATGCCCATAATCATCCTCCGAATGGCTAATACCTTCTGAAGGCTGTGCTCGGTGGTCTGCATGTGAATGAATTCAGAGCGAAGGGTGTAAATACGGTTATCTGGTGGCAATATATGGAGAAATAGAAGTCTTTGTCCTTTTGTTTCGTAATATCATTGGAACCTTATTCTTTAGATGGTCTAGTAAAAATTTGTTTTGATTAGATGAAATGTCTTACAATTTGATATGATGTTGCGCCTCTCACCTCTTGAATATTGATAGCTCCATTGCTTCATGTATCTCTCACGTTATTTATTCCCCCCCCCCCCCCCCCCCCCCTTTTAGCCACAGTTCTAAATCGTGGCTAAGTGCTTCCAGAGAGTAGTTTAGGTCATTATTCACCGCCCACTATATAGTGCCGGTTCAACAATTTCACACGTGACAAAAAGTCCAGGGCAAAATAATCGAGTGTGGTTTGGTATTTCACTTTATGTAAAACAAAATTATACTACTGAGAGGGTACCTCGTTGGGTTGGAAAACAAAGTTCATTTTTTTAGTTTATTTATTGTTTGACACGTTTACAATTGTTTTTTTTATTATAGTTGATTTATATAATTGAGTTTAATTATGATACACTGAACTGACCATGTACACTGTCAGCCAATCACATTCATTGATTTGTGTGACATTTTAGTTAGTAGGTGGTTGAGTTAAATACTTTTATTGATATGTCAATTCATGATTATATGTTTGTATAAAATTACTTTACACCGATAATAAATTAAAATTAAACTCTATATAATTACGTATTAATTTTGAATAATGCAAAGTAAATGCACCAAAGATTTTTCAAATAAATAATGTGTTTCATTTATTTATTTTTTGTGAGTAGGAGTATAAATTCAGGAGAAACTGCTACGAACAGCATCCGTCACGAACAAAACCCCACCGCTTTCTCGGCCAATTCCCTCTCTCAGAGCAAAAGAAGGAAAAAAAGAAAGTCAATCGAGTGAAGAGCCGCGTGGCGCGTGCGCCATTTTGGTATTAATTTAGCAACTCTGTCTGAACTCTGAACTCTCAAAGCAAAAATAATTCACAGACAGCACAAGAGAACCAAACACACCAGATTCTCGACTATGAATAGCACTTCGTGGGCGCCACCGGATCCCGCCGCGTACGGTGGTGCTGGCCTCCAATATCCGCCGTACCGGAATTCAGCTGCTTATGTTCAAAGTGGCATCCCCAATCAACAACTCAGCACTTCCGATTTCCATAAGCAATGCCTCTCCCTCGCGCGGTATTTCCTTGCTTTCTTCACTTCAACACTCCCTCGTCTTCTTCGTCTTAGGGCTATCTTTTCTTAAGTTGATGCTATTGGAGTAGTTGCTTTTATTCGGAACTTTAACTTGAACTGAAATATTACCCGTTTGAGCTTGAATTTCCAAGCATAGCACTAAGAAAACACTTTACTTCAATTTTTGTGCGCTTTCTTGCTTTAGTAGTGTAACATCACTTAGTATAAAGTTTTTGCTGAATATGGAGATATTTAGGTTGAATGGAATCTATGATACTGCATATTTACTCTTTTTTTTGTTTTTCCCAAACTAAGATTTGATATTGACATGCAGAAGTTTAGATAATGCACTTGCCAACGGGGAAGTTCCAGCCATAGCTAAAGATCTGCCTGAATTGATGAAACGGGTGAATGTCCTTTTTTTTTTACTTTGATTATTATTTTTTAAATGGGGTGGGGGAGTGGCCATTTGGGAGCACAAACAGATTCTGTCGTCATATCTTCTTAACTATTATTCTTGATGGTTTGGTGAGCTCTACTTTTACTTTTCCATGCAGCTTTATAGAGGAAAGAATGATTCATCATCACAAGCAGCTTTGATGATTTTGATGATCTATGTAAAGGTATGTTCATCTTTCCATGTTGTTGCTGGCTTGCTGCTGGTTACTAATACAGTGAATGATTTGAGTTCGGTGAGTTTCCATTAGTTATGAATTGTGAAAGTTCATTGTCTTTGAGGTTTTGGTAGAGCCATTAATCTGCCTAGGACAAATACTTGGTATTGAATACAGCCACATGTAGACAACTTTGGATTTATACCTGTTTTTCTGTGTCCATCTATTATGTGTTTCTCTAAAAACACCCAGAAGTTATGCACCTACTGACACTTTATTATTGTAGAATGCCTGTAAAATGGGATGGTTCCAGCCGAATGAGGCAGAAGAACTGTTTAATATTGCTGATGAGGTTTGCTAAGGATTTATCTTTTCTTTTTCCTTTTTGGGGGGATTATGTGTCAATATTGTCATTAGAACATTTCTCACAATCATCTTTCATAGTGTAGGTAGAAAAGATCTACTGCAACATGGAGAATATAAATACTGAACCTAGCCCTTGCCATTCCGTAATATCAACAGTAATGGAGAGGTGGGGACCCTCAGGCCTTCCTCTATAAATCTGCTCTTGCGTATTTTGTTTTGTTTCAAATAAGCAATTATATTTTGCTTTATGTGTTTCTGTAACTGAAGGCAAGTATCAAAGACTACTAGACTAGGACAAACCAAAGGAGATATTTGAAAGAATGCACTTGATTTTGGATGATCTCTCACTTCATCTAATATATGCAAAATGTATAAATTCCCTCTTTGTGGATTCCCATGCAGGTTCTATCCAAAAATGAATTTGGGTCAGATACTCGTGTCAGTTGAAACTAAGGTGGTACCTTGTACAATGTCTACTCTGGTCTTATTTCGTGCTGAAAACATGTTATAAAAGGATGTCAGGCAATTCGAAAAACCAATTTAACATGGTACAAAATAGAACGCGTTAACATAACTGGTTCTATTCCATAATCTATACCATGTTAACTTGGTTTTTCAAGTTTTCAAACAGCTCTTTAGTTAACAAACATTTTTTATCTTAAAATTAACCCTATTGTATTAAAATATTTAGGTTTTTAAGATTTCCGGACAAACTCTAATAGTATTCTAACCTGCATTGCAGCCTGGATATGGAGCTTATACTGTTGATTTTCAGATTACTAAGAGTACGGTACAGCTAGATAAAATCGTAAGAATCTCTAGATGATTTATTTTTTATAATTATTGTAAAGGTGACAAAGCCCTAATCTTATCATCCACTGGATAGTCTTGAATAATTGCCCCCTTTTCACATATAATATAATAATGAATTGTGTATCTTTATTTTTAATTATATGAAGTTTGGCTTTATTTCAATTCTCAACTTTACAAAACTTTTTTTACAAACCTGAACTTTGTGAATCCCTCAGCTTTTGGGATGCAAAGTATTTCATGATTCTTTTATGAAAAATATTGTAATAGTATCATCCTTTGTTCTGTGTGATTAATACCTACTACCTGATGACTTCTTATGGCGGATGTAATCATGTAATCCATTCCATGCTTATATCATAGTTGAGCCAACTTCTATGGTGAATCATATTGCATGTATTACTTTTAACTGTTCCTATATTTATAATTGGGCTTGTGCATTTATTCCTTCGTATTTTGCTTGTTTCTTCAGAAAATATTAGTTTGGCTCCTCTCTCTTTCCTATCTTTTGGCATTTGTTTGCATGGTCCACTTTACAACCATTATAGTGCATACATCTTGTTTTGCTACATTAGTTGGTCTAAATTTGAGTATATTTAGTTTCTTATCTATCTTTAGTGTTTAGCTTAGTTTACATTTTTCTGGCAATAATATATGAATGTATTTCTCTCTTTCTTTTTTGTTATTTGAATGCACATCTAATATTTGTTTTGGAAGGTGGGGGTTTAATTTTGCTTTTAAACATCTAAGATGTTTCACTTGCAGTGCTTATTGGTGGCACAAACTGAAAACATTGAGACATCTGCATGCCTCATAAGCCCTCCACAAGTAAGGTATGGCTTTGGTTGCTTTTGACTTTTTTTCATTTTAATTGTTGAGAGGGGTTCAGTATTGATGGTGATTGAATTATTTTGCCTCTGTTGTAGCTTTCTCGTCAATGGAAATGCAGTCGAAGGAAGAACTAATGTTTACATGGTCTGTTTGTATCTTTAGACATACAATCTAAAATACTTTAGCCTGCTTCCAAGGGTGTGACCTTTTTTTTATTTGTCATTTATTTCTCAGGACCCTGGACCACAATTGCCAACTAATGTGGCTAGTATTCTTAAATTTGGGACAAATCTTCTTCAAGCAGTAGGCCAGTTCAATGGTGAGCATTTAAAACAAGTGTTATCTTTCCTATCATTCTGACTTTTAATGTATGTATCTTACCTTAAGCATCATTATTTGTGAAGGTCATTATGTTATTCTTGTGGCCCATATGAATTTTAGATCCTTACCTGACCATCCAGTTCTTCAAGATTATGTTCAGCCCGCTGCTACCTCGGTTGATACAGGTATAATTTGGATATTCAGGATCAACTGTACCTCACAAAAAGAGTGAAAAACACTACCAGTCAATTCTTGTTTATCTGTGTTATTGGTCAGTATTTGAGCATGACTCTTTATTTCTTTCTTATGGTTGTTATTTTAGATTCAGATATTATTGAGGGGCCATCGCAAATTTCACTTAATTGCCCCATAAGGTATGCAGTGATATTCTTTGTTCCTAGCACTGACTACTTTTTGCATTCTCGAATCCTTGGCTTATCTTTGAATAATTGGATTGGGCAAAGTAGTACCATAGACTGTAGTTTTTGTTTGAGATCCAATATTGAATAATGAGGGAGTTAAGATTACTCGCTGGATTTCTGTTTTTTTTTTTTTTTTACTTTGTTGCGTGCTTCTTTTCATTGGAATGTTTTGCTCAGCAGAAGTGAGGCTAAGATCAAATATTACACGTGCTTCTCACTTTTCCGATGCTAATAGTTTTCCTTTTGCCATTGTATCTCATTTACCAAACAGCTTTTCACGTATCAAGACTCCTGTTAAAGGTCATTCTTGCAAACATTTCCAGGTGAGTGATTCCTCTATAAGTCAGTTAATGAGCTGTCACGGTGGTTGCTAGTTATTCTGTGTTGCTTGTAGTAAGTAGTAAATGTGTCTTTTGAAGTCTTTCTAAAAGTAGTTTTTCACTGCAACTTGTGCCTTTCTTTGGTATTTGTAATGTTTTGGTTTGCATAATTAGTTAGGAAGTGCTAAATTTTACTTTTAAAAGTTCTGGAATTAATACCCTCTTACACATATCTGTTATATCTTTTCTGTAGTGTTTTGATTTTGACAACTTCATTGATATGAATTCAAGGAGGCCATCCTGGCGTTGCCCTCATTGTAATCAATATGTCTCGTATACAGATATTCGTCTTGATCGAAACATGGTTGAGGCAAGTTAGTTTGGTTCTTTAGTCTTTAAATTGAGTTAATTTTTTTTATCCTCTTTAGTTTTTAAACATGGTGATTACTTTTTAATAACAATTGAGTTTGAAATTGTTTATAGTCTGAAATATAAGCGATTTTGGGTTCTGGTCCTGAATCTTTTTTTTTTTATGGTTTGGTTTCAGTCCGAACATTTCTAAAGTTGTTTGGTTTCCGCCCCTGTTACATATGGTTGTTAGCAATCATGTAGGACTGATGACCTAACCATAGGCAGTCTAACGAAATGACAAATTTTATAAATATCTTGACCAAAACCTCCCAAAAAAGGGGCCAAAACCAAAATTTATTTATTTTTCAGGGTTAAGAAACATATTCAAGCCTTAATCTTTTCCCTAATTTTTCAAAATTTTTAAGGCTATACCAAACTGACGCTAGGGATAAAGGAATCCTGAAATGGAAAAGAATAGTAAAATTCTCAAATTTTTATTTTGTTTCCTTATTTTTTTTCCTTATTTTTTTTCCTTATTTTTTTTCCTAAAGATATTGAAAGATGTTGGTGAGAACATTGTGGAAGTGATCGTCCTTGCTGATGGATCGTGGAAGGCAGTCTTGGAAAATGATCGTAATGTGAATAAGATGCAGAATAAGGTCCACAATTGTGAAAAGGAGCCGCATGATCCACAAGCCTCTATTTTGCCTGATGCAGTTTCCAATGTTTTGGACCTCACCATCGATGATTATCACATTGATATAATGGACACTTTAGAAACTGCAGACAGGAAACTTTCCCCAGCATCAGTTGATACTCAGTCTGTCACCCCAAATTCAACTTCCTTGGGAATGACCTCTACCAGTGTTGATCAAAATGGTACTCCTCATTTAGAAGATGACTTTTGGGCTGGACTTGATCTTGTCTTTGGTACATCAGATGCACCGACAGTTGGCATCTCTGAGCATCCTGTTCTGCCTGATACTTCTCCTCATGCTTCTTTTTCCAATACAGCCACTGCAGATAGCTCCATTGGCATACTAAGTGATACAGAAAGACGACAGCACTTCTCTCGATCCCCAATGAATCTGCCCCAGGTCTCGGGGATAAATCCATCTGCGTTGCCCAACCACTCAGCGCCACAGGTTTGATTTCTTGATGTACTCTTATATCCTTTTATCAGCTGTTGGGCATATATAGCAACGCTTTTCTCTCTTGGTAGCTTCCCTGTGGTTGTGTTGTTTCTTAATTTTTATGTTGTGGCTTTTTTGAGCACTAAAAAAAAATACAACTAATTTGTATAAAAGAGAAATGTACTCGAAACTTCAAATTTTGATTGAGAATTCATTTTAGGATTGATTGGAGTACCTGGGTTACTTCAAATTTATTATTAGTTGATATTTTAAAACAAATTGGAACTGGATCTTTTGCAGTCCAAAAAGGAACTGCTTGGTTTGCACTTTGCAGTTCTGTATCCAACAATTTATATTTTGCAACTTATGGTATGAAAATTTTGTTTGCTATAGGATACAATATACAATACTTAAGATAGTGTGCATTTTTTCTTTTTTGAAAAAAAAAATACTCTGAACAATCTTGGTCCCTAAGAAATAATAAGATGTGAATGGAACCACTAAAGAATGAAGATATCTGTTCTTATGTAGGTTGCTGTATTTCTGACTGTCTTTTCAATACCAATTATGCTTTATGAACTGATTCGGTATTCTTCATTTCTTGTATTGTCATAGTCATAGTTGCCTGCAGCGTAGGTCACCGATTAATCAAGTTGAATATCATTAGAAGAACCTCATTTTTACATTCATTACTTTCTGATCATGGTTTTTGCACTCATGTTTTACTTTGCTTTCATTTTACTTTTCATCGAACTCAGAATCGAGTCCCACCAGCTAGCAACATCTCAGCATCAAGTCCAGCGCCAACCCCGAACAGACCACATAGGTCGTTAAGTGAATTGGGAAACCCGCACCTGCAGCGAGTCCTGAACCCACAAGCACACCCAATGATGCGATCGCGGTCCCACATTCAGCAAAGTGGTTCAAATGTTCAGTCAGCTGGAGCTACTGCAAATAGCCAACAAATCAGGGTCGATGTTCCCAACCAGATTCGCAGACTTTCATCACCAGTGTCCGGCGTGCCCGTTACTGGTGACAGTTCGCGCGGGCTAACAGGAGATCAAAGAGTAAATGTGGGAGGAACGGCACAGTCAGTTTCTAGGACTAATGATTCAGTCAATTTGCAGTCAGAGCAGAGTTGGCGCCCTACTGCACGAATGCGTGGAAGTCTCTCAGGTCGTCAGTTTTCTGATGATATTAGGCAGCGAATGATTGTACCAACGCAAATGGCTCAAGATTCACGACCACCAGTTTTACAACCAGTTCAAGGTTCAAGGCCCCCAGGTCCAACCACATTATCACTCGATGCGCTTATCATGAAGAACAGAAATGCCCATAATCATTCTCCGAACACCTAGTATCCTATGAAGGCTCTGCTCCACGTGAATGAATTCAGAGCCAAGGTTGTAAATATTGTATCTGGTGTCAATGTATGGATGAACAGATCTCTTGATAGTGAACTAGCATTATGTTCAATAGCTGTGCATGAGGAATGGAATTATCATATAAACATGGCAAATGAAAGAAGATTCATCTGTCACAGCTATTTGTAGGTTTTATTGAATACGTTTTTCATATTTTTTTTGTGTACTGCACGTTGAATGTTGGCATTCAAGGATAGCGCATGGGGTATTATTTATTTCACTATTATTAAATAGACGTATCTGATTTACTTATTATAAAAGGAGGAAAGGGGTGATAATAATGACAATTATTATGCCTTTATTTACTTTTATAGTGGATTAAATTGTAGCGTATAAAACATGGAGAAACATAACGTAGGCATATTAACGATCATCTTTCATGGATGGTGGCAAATACCGAACTTACACGCCAACATAATAGAATTGATGTTCCAATCTTGTCTCGTCGGTAATTCACAAACGAGTCTTCAGAAATAAAACTAAATCACAACTTTTGCTAAGTTTAAGATAACAAAACAAAATCTACCTCTACAACACATAGTAAATAGTACCAAATAACAAAACTAAGGGACTACAGAATTTCTTTCTCCTTTTGGATTAATTTATTGACTTAATTTTTGGATGAGACGAAAAGATAGTGAAAATACCAAAGGCTGTGTATACCGAGAACAAAATCAATACTCCCATTTCCTCAACTCCATGCCTTCTGGAGGACTGCTTTCTACCTTCTTTGATCCTACTTCTTTCCAGTCAGTTGACAACACTGTTCCATTTGACTCCAACTGCAAAATAACACATAATTCAAGAACACTGTCAAATGTTACTGTTTACAAGGAGAAACAAAGCACAATTGATGAGAAGGCTAAATTGTGAAGATAGCACGGAATGGATATCTCACAAAGGACTTGCTCATCGCTCTCCTCATGTCCTCGTCTGCATTTTGGTAAATATCACGGAACAATTTATTCAATGCAGCATCGCCGTCTAGCTTCTCTTCTTTCTCCTGAAGAACAGAACACCATTATGTCAAAATTTATCTGAAACTGCTACACATGATGAAGTATATATTAACAAAAACGAAACACGGGATAACTAGGAAACCTCTTTTTTCACTAGAGCTTCCAACTTATCCCAATCTTTTGTCCTTGGCTTTGATGATGGGTATGAAGGCCTTTCAGGTTGAACTGCATAAATACACATCGGAAGTAAATTCACAAGGAAAGTCAAAGCATCTTACGGTTCTTACCTAACCTCCCGTTTATTCAATAAGCGAATTCGAGATCATGGCAAATAAACCATAATAATACCACTGGTGTCATAAAATCTCACCTGTCAGCTTACTTATTTTTTGGGGAAGCATATCCTTGCTGTATTCCAGAGATGTCCAATTACTAGCTTCAGCCTTTGCAAGACGGATTTCAATTTTAGTTGACAACACAACAACTCTGCTCTTATCAGGAATTATCTGCTCAGGTAGAAGGAAAAATAAGGTTAAGTTACTTGGAGATCTGCAATCAATAATGAACTCAAACATTTTATCTGTCGAAGAACAGAGCTATACATACATATTGTCAAATTAAAAAAACTGAAAAAGTGCACTGAGTTCATTCAAGCATTCCAAAACAAGGGGCAAGTAAAAGTAACAGGAAAGAACAGAGACCTTCCCTCAATTCCTACACAAAAAAGGAATGTTCTGCTTATTGTCTTGTTCTATTCTCAAGTGTCTACATGATAGTGAAGCAAACATACAACCTCAAGATAGATAAAGCTGTATCTTTTTTTCTTGACAGCACTGCTAGAAAGTTATGTCTATAGTATGCTGATAATAATATTTATTATTTAATAGTATGAGTATATCTAGAAGCACATAGAAGTAAAGTGTTGATGACATGAGTTAGTTACCTTTCCAAACAATCGAGGTTGATAGTGGTAGGGTTCTTGCCCAGGAACATCAATAGTAACACTTAGCTGCAATATTAAAGTGCTTCGAATTAGTACATAAGTTATTTCTCAAATTATGTGGAATTATATATATAAAATATCAGAAAATCAAACAAGAGTGAGTTAGAGTTAAAGGAAACATTCATATAAACATACAATCTGTTCACCAAAGTCAACAACCACATTGTCTGCTGGTATTCCTTTTGCAAATATAGTCACAACCACTTCGTCTGGCTTCTGGTAGTATTCATGTCTGTTCAAGTATTAATTAAACGGTTACCAGACAGTTGAGGCAGCATTTTCAACATACATGCCGAGATTCTCGCATGGAAAAAAGGAAAGGCATACAGACTTGGATGAAAAACTTTAACATTATCACAGGGCAAATCAACAAACAGCACTCCCAAAAAAACTCCTATAAATTTTATTAGGACTATAAAATCAACAAACTATCATACAAAACTACAAATTCTTCTCGGTTCCTACATCATCCATCTTCAAGGAGGGAAAAAACAGTTTAAAAGTTTGTTGTCATGATGAAAGTTAAACTTTTTTCTTACAAAAATCAATGAGTTACAAAATAGCGGCATTGGCAAGAGAAAAATCAGTGAGAACCTGTATTTTGGTCTGACTGATGCAGATTCATCGATTTTGGATACCGAACTGTCTCTTTCAGCTTCTTTAACTGTCTCAGCACTTTTAGCATTCAAATTGGAAGAGCTACTACCAGTAGGCACAGACGTTACGGGCCCAGTTGGTGACAAGGTGGTACCAAGACCATTTGATTCCTCTGACATAACAACAGAAATCACACACACATAAATTGAGCAATACGAAAACTAGAGTATATATTTAGATATAAATTGTTCCATACATGCCTACATATCTACATGACATATTGAAAAAATAAAAAAGAGTAAAATTGGGATCTGCGGATATGATGCAAACCTGCGATGTGTTGATCACATTCCTGAATCAAATTGGTGAATTTGGAGTCATTGGGGGCAATAGAGGCACCAGTTTGCAGTGCCACCTTGGCAGTATGATATTCTTCAAGCTTAATGCAAGCGGTCCTGTATCAATCAATCGATCAATCAACCAATGGATTATGCAAAATCAATGAATCAATTACCTTGAAAAAAGTGAAAACTGAAAAAAGATTTACCCTTTCCGGAGGTAGGCCTTGGCTAAAGAGGGACTCAATTGAATAGCTTTGTTTGCATCAGAAACTGCTTCGGTGAAGGAGGCGAGCTTGATGTGGGCTTGAGCCCTATCGGCATAGAGATTGGGATTGGTGGGATCCAATTCGATGGCTTGAGAGTAGAGATCAACGGCCACAACGAAGTCGTCGTCGAAGAACGCTTCTTTCGCTTTGTTTTCGAGCTCTCTCGCCGCCATTCCCAACGCGAAACGCCGTTGACACACACAGCACAACACAGTGAAGTTCTCTTCTCTTCTCCGTTATTCGTTCCTTTCTCTGTTTCTGAATAGTTTCTAGAGCCTTCTAAAGTATAAGTCTTCCCTTTTTTCTTCACTCAGCCCAACCCCACGCCTTCTCTTCCCTATCTATCTTATATCCTCCTTCTACAAAACACCATTCTCTATTTTTTATTTTATTTTATTTTAACCATCAATTATCTATAGCTATTTGTATTTATTTTATTTTTTTATACGCCTGAAAATAAAAGAAATATTTACATATATTTAGTACAATATGTTTGAGATATTACGATTTTATATAGTTTACCTTTGTTCAATTGTTTTAAAAAAAACGATTCTTTCTGTTTGATGCTGATATATATTAGTTTAAAATATGTATATAGATTCAAAATATCGATAAATTTTCTTATTAGCAATAAAAAAATATTTAAATTTATAAAATTTTTCTTGCCTAGGTCATAAATTTTTATGGATAAATATTAAAAATGTATAAATAAAGATAATATGTGTATAAATATAGACGAGTTAGTATATTGAAGTTATTGGTTATATCTATTACTTATATATGCAATGAAGATTTTTTTTAAAAAAAATGTACTGCATAAAAATATTTGTCATGTAATATTTTTCTTTAATGTCTAAACATGCTCTTGAGAAAGAGTAACTTTGTATGTCCTCCATGGCAGTTTATAGGAAAGGGAAAATTTATATATATATTTATAACGCGTGGAAACAATTAATAACTTGATCAAGTTTTGAGAAAATAAGCCTTTATATTTACATTTAAATGAAAATTATTATCCTTTTTTGTTTCCAATTATTACTGTATTGTTTAAAGTTGCAGACTGTGACTTGCACAAGTATTATTTGCGAAGGCGCCGATAGACAACTCTATAGATTTGGGTAGAATTAGAGATTGCAGCCACCCTATATATATATATATATATATATATATTAGAGTAATGATATTGGTACATACCAAATGGTATATATAGGATACATATGATTTAATCTAATGGTGGAGAAAAGAAGTGTAAGTGATGGAGTAATGTCACATCAAAATCCAAAAAATAAAGTAGATGTAGAAGATATAGAAGAGAAAAATGTACGTAAAAATAGTATTATTGTATATATTATGTATATATTTAATGCTTTGCTTGTGTTGTGCATCTACTCTCTACTTGTTACTACTATATCTAAGTCCTCTATAAAAACCAACCAAGAGCAAGAGAAAATGGGGAACCAAGATAGCAGAAGAACCAAAAGGAAGGAGAATTTCATTTCATAGAAGAACTATTGGCAAGTTAGAAATTGAGCTAAGCAGTCTCGTTTATCTCATCAGGTAAACCATATGCTCCTTCGTTTTCTTATCATATTTTGAAAATGAATTTTGCATCCATGAATATTGAATGCATGATTAACTGCTGTCGAATTCTATTTGCATCATTATAATGGACCTAAAGAGTTTGGTTAGGAATACAAAATTATATTAGTCAAAACAGTCAAAAATAGAAGTTTAAACCTAAATTATTCAGCACATTTAAAACACATACATGATTAAAAATGTTATTTGTATCAAAAATGTTAAAAAAAATTTTCTTTACTGTTTTGATAAAAAAATATGTTAACCAAAACTGTGTGCACGTGCACCCTAAAATCAAACTAAAGTGGAGACTCTCTGTATATTTTTCGGTTTTCTCTCTTTTATTTTTTTATCAGAAATGAATTTTTATTTTTTCTTTTGATCCTGATTTTAATTTTTTGGATGACAATTCGGGCTTGGAATCCAAGCCACAAAATGGGCCTCATGGACTTCCAAGTTAGCTAAATTAGGTTTGCTCAAAATTGGACAGACGCCTCTAATTTTGATAAAAAGAACAAAAATATGAAAAAAATATCCCAGAAAATCCAGATCCAATGATAATGACTGAAGTACAAAATAATAGAATACCAAAAACAAAAAGCCAACAAAGGGTTGGCAAAACAATTGAGATCTGAAGTTAAGTGTGTCTTTAGATTAACGTTTACAAATTGAAGTTTGAATAAAATTGATTCTGTAGAATTAATTTTGGGTAAAAATAGGTTAAGGTTAATATGATTTATATTTGAATACTTTTATCTTAAAATTAATTTTAATATAATGAATGGATACCCTTTTAAATATAATTGCATTTTCAACCTGAAAGCAAATTTTTTTTACTTTGGATGAAACGGTGTTAGCTTACTAAATAAAAGTCACGTTAACGTGTTAAAACACTACCTACATTATGAATTTTTCTCGATTCTTGGGTTCAATTCCCCAGCTGCAAAATCCTTCGCTGGTACAGTGACAATCCTTTACCGATCTATATTAGCATCCAAACGAGTGCTCGAGATGCCTTGGATCAACCTAGTGTGGAGAGCTAGGGGTGTGACATCTATTACTTTAATGGCTAGACTCTTAAGGATTAGTTTGGATAAAAAATTTAATTAAGTTTTTATACATAAAATTTTTTTTAATAATAACTTTAATAATAAGTAATTTTTGAAAAAGTTATTTTATATTTAAAAGTAAAATAATATAAGTGCTTATTTTAGTTTGTAGTGGTAGTTTTTAGAAAGTTGTGCAAAACTTTTTTTGAAAAACTTAAATATTTTAACTTCTCTAAGAAACACTTAAAATAACTTTTTAAAAAGTTAAAAGTTACATCAAAATTAATCCAAACATCCATACAATAACTTATAACTTATAAAAGATTAAAAAAATTATAAGTTTACTATCCAAACTGGCCCTAAAGGTATTAGCCTTGTCACTGATACCGAAGGTACCTCCCCTACCGATATCTTTTGTTTATCAAAAAATAATAACAAAATAAAATAATACTTGACATAAATAAATGATTAATTTTGATGAATTGACAATCTAAAGCTATTTTTTACTGTCATCCAATAAAATATTATGTTTGTATATATGACTTAGTGGGAGAGAGAAAACACTATTATGACTGACATGTCAGCATATGAGTGAATAACTGTATAAAAAAGTTATACGATCAGTTGATTAAAATTAAATTTCATAAATAAATGTAATATTTTTATTAATAAATTTATCATTGCAACTTGACCAATAAAGTTTTATGCAAGGAAATTTGAGTTGAGATTCAGTTCCGCTATTGTATATCCCTTCATCTTCTTCGTATTTTTTGTGATATATGCTAATTACAAGTTGAATTCTTGATTATTTTTCAAATATTCACTATGTCTGATAAAAAAAGTTACATATATATATAAAGTTGTGGAAAGAAAAAGGAGAATTTGAGTTTCTGACTCACATATAGTTGCTAGAGAATTTTTTAAATTTTGAAATAAAACAGAAAAAACTAGTTCGATCATAATGATGGTTTTTCCCTAAGTCTGATGAGCTTATTGAGGGTTGGACAAAAGTTCGAGTTATCAAATTTTGTTTCAGAGAGTATATTATATAAAGTTATGTACATTTATGTAATATGGATGGAATAAGCATGGCCAAATGATTTTCGCTAATTGTATATTAGGATGCGTACCCGAATTGCTCTATACCATTTTCTTCATGTAGCTTATGCAAGTTGATCCTTATTTTACGCTCCTAATTCTCCATTCGATTTTTGCCTAGACTAATTTTGATAGATATTTAATTAATTTGGATCGTTCATTTATCTAATTCTTTAAGTGATGGATAATTATACTAATTTATATTAATAATATGATAACATAATTGATTGAAAGGGTAAAAAAATCTTTTATAGTATTGATATATCTATACTATTATATAAAAGTGATAGTTATTTTTTAATTATTTGTTTAATTTTAATTTATATAACTATTAGATTAATTAAAATTAAATAAAAATAATAAAATATATGGAACTAAAATCATATAAAAAATAATGATAGAATATTAGTACGTTTACGTAACTTTTCGGAGGAAAATAAAGTAATAGACTAAACAAGAAAAAACCCCACTTTCATGTTGAATGTGTTTTTCAAATCTTGACTTTCTAAATCAATCTATATATATGGTACCTACACTACTCAATAAATGGCTAATCCTCACATGACATTGCATACATACATTACATTACATTACCAAATGGTTGAGCATGTGCATATATTTCTTTCTTTTCCATTTTGTCTAGAACATATATATATGCAGCTGATCTTTTCCTTCCTCCCTTACCTGAATTAAGAAGGATAAAAATACAAGCAAATTTATCTATTCCATTCCATATGTATCGCCGAATTATATGCGGGAAATTAGGAGGAAAGAAATTAAGGCGGTGACTACGTTATTTCAAGGATTGCAGAAAAACAATTAAAATCCATGAGCATGCATGATAAGTTATCCATGTGAATAATAATAATAATGTGATGGCCATTAATGAATCAATAGTTTTCAGGTATATAAGTCGTCACATGTGGATGTGAATAGTGTAGTGAGATAACCCAATGTATATGATAGATAGGGTAGGGTCAACCTAACCAAGGTGAGAGTTAAAGTCACGGAACAAGCTTAGTCCCATTGCATTGTGTTTTGCTTGCAGTTGCAGCTCGACATACAAACATGATCATAACACTTGGAATTAATTATATTCATAGAATTGCATATAATAATATATATAGTAGAAGATTCATATGATTTATGAGAAACAAAAAAGACTAGTGTTTTTATAAGCAACAGTGGAATTGCTATTGAGTGACACAATAAAAACTGTGTATACACAAGGCAACAGTGGAATTGCTATTCGATCTTTCATGTAAAACACATTCATGCTGCCGAAACAATCTTATACTAATTATTAATTAATTAATTACACCACTTGTATATTGGAAGTCAGAGGAGATCGAGGAAGAAGGAGTTGTATATGCACACGGAAAACTAAAATGTGACGTTCTCAGGAATGGGTAGGGTGTAGGAATGCATGTCTTCAACACATGAATATCTATAATTAAACCATCTTCATCTCATCCGTGACTTCCTTTAGGTAGTGTTTCTAATCATTAAAATTTGAAAAATATAATTGAATCATTTCTATTTTATTTTTTTAATGATTAAATCATTTTCAATAGAATATTATTATTTGCATATCTAAAAATGAATGTCCTATTGAAATATCAATTTTATAACTCATGAATAAATCATGTAATAGGTAGGGATAACCAAATCTCAAGATTATAAAATGATCTCCATGTTTGGATATATATATATATAGTACACTTTAACATCTTATTCATAAAGTGCATAAAATTCATCATTTAGTTTTTTTTTTTTTTAACTTCCTTTAATTTCTATATACCATTCTTATGAACGAATGATGTCCAATTTGACGAAAACAGCATAATTTCATCCTTGATTAGTCTGACTTCAATTCCTATTATATGTTGTAGTGGCTACTGCCTATTGTTAAGGAAATTATTACAAAAATAAATGCATGAAATTATGGCAGGAATAGAGGAAGGTAATCGAGAAGATAATAAGGAAATTATATGACAAGAGAAAAATGTTACATATCCATAATTTTCTCCATAAAATAAGTATTATAACAACTAAATATAACCAGATTATTTGAATGAAGTGATCACTACAACAAAAATAATTATTTTCAACATGTAATTGTCGAAAAATGTTGATAAAAGTATTGTCAAAAAAAGATATATTGACATTTGTTGACCGTTGAAAATAGTCATAAACTTTTCTTTGACAATTAATGACCGTTGAAAATACTCATAAATTAAACTAGTTTTAAGTATTTTCGACGGCCACCAATTGTCAATATTACTTTTATTGACAATACTTTTGTTGACACATTTAATGATAAAAATGCTCATTTTTTTAGTAGTGGATGTATCGGGATGAAAATTATAGATATGTAAGGCAGTGATGAGAAAATTAGATACTATATGGACACTAGTAGTGAAAGAATCTCTTAATTCTCTATTGCAATCAACTTATTTCTAATAAGTGACAAATACCATTACATCTAATGATAAGAAAAGGAAGTTTTGTTTATAAGAGTGTATGCAAAATCAAATTCTAGTTAATTCAGCTATTTATTTTAATTTGGTATAATATACACTGCACTCAACTCAATAGTGCATATCAAGATTGGATTGTTAGTTTAACTGATTTTTAATTATACATAAAAAATCATTATTTTTATATATTTGATTCTCTACAAGTCTTTTTATCAGTTAAATCAATTAATAAATAAGCACACTTATTGAACCCATTAAAATGAAGGCTTCATTGTTGTTCTGTTACACGTCACGCTATTCCCCCACTCCACCCCCATTTCATGGTTATTATATATATGCACGTTGTAGTTATGGCTTTTCGCATCAAGTTAGCAGTTATAATAAGTAACGGTCATTCTCTCTACATATACGTATACATACTAGCTCGCAGCAATAGTTAAAGAGAATGATGATGATGAGGTACTCTTTGGTGGCCAGTTGTGTGTTGTTATGGTGTGCCATAATTGGCCACAATAATGGACTTGTTCTAGCAATCAGGGACGTCAAGTTAACCTCCTCCTCCTCATCAGCCAATTATGACTACGCAGATGCTCTTGCCAAAGCCATTCTCTTTTTCGAAGGACAACGCTCTGGCAAGTTACCCTCCAGTCAGAGAGTCAAGTGGAGGGGAGACTCCGCTCTCTCCGATGGCCAGCCTCAAAATGTACGTCCTATATATAACATCATAATTCATACACACACACATATATATAGATTAATAAATTATTAATTAGAAATAGAATTGTATGTGTTTAATGAATGTAATGTAATTGTTTGGGTGCAGGTGGATTTGAGGGGAGGGTACTACGATGCAGGTGATAATGTAAAGTTTACATGGCCGATGGCATATGCGACTACCTTGTTGAGTTGGGCTGCAGTTGAGTACCCAACTGAGATATCCTCGGGCAACCAGATTGGCAATCTCCACACTGCAATCCGTTGGGCCTCTGACTTCATAATCAAAGCCCACACTTCCCCAACCACTCTCTATACACAGGTGCTCTCATCTCTAATATTTCTATTTATATTTTTAGTATTTGTAATGAAGTTTAAGCTTGAACCAGATGATCACACAATATTGAGTAGTGAATAATGGATATTGAGTAGGGTTATATCTAGAATAGTGAGTAGGCGGTAGAACTTGCTAGGAGGTGTTGACCCCTGTGTTCAAAAGGTTGTTGCACCTCCTCTTAATTTTTTTAATGATGTTGTCCGTTTATAATCGACATAGGGACGTTACTAAATTAGATATCCTACACTTGCCAATAAGAATATTGGACCGACTTGTTTAAAGTGAGAATTAAGTCGAGATTACTTTAGAATTGAGCTAAATCTGATCTTTTTATTAGGTCGAGCTTGTTGGACCTAATCCACTGTAATTTTATATTAAATTTAATTATTAAATTACTGTTATATTATATAATAAATTAATAATATTGTAATTGAGTACTATTACTTATTAATTAAACACAAATGTTTGGGAAATAACGTTTTTATAGTCAAAACCGCCAACAAAGTTCATTTAACATTTTATAGTCCAAATTGCATTTCAATCGTGACTATATTTTTAATGACTGAGATTGTGTCTTAAATTACTATTTATTGACTGTTTTGACTGATTTTTTTGTGTACCTCTAGCAATGCTCTTAATTAATTGTTGTTGTATGTGTGTGGTTGTGATATATAGGTGGGAGACGGAAACGCAGATCATAATTGTTGGGAGCGCCCGGAAGACATGGATACAGCAAGAACACTGTACAAGATCGATGCTAATTCCCCTGGAACCGAAGCTGCAGCTGACTCTGCTGCTGCTCTTGCTGCTGCTTCTATTGTCTTCAAGACTGTCGATGCCAATTATTCCTCAACACTATTAACCAATTCTAAATCAGTAAGCAAAGCAATCGATTTAATTATTAAACAAATTATTATTCAAATATATATATATATGTATCCACTATACTATTACTATATATAGCAATATATATATATTGATTGGCCATGTATGTACGTATGTATGTTTTGTAGCTGTTTGATTTTGCTGACAAGTACAGAGGTTCTTACTCGGCTTCTTGCCCATTCTACTGCTCTTACTCTGGTTACCAGGTAAAAGCTTTAGTTGGTGGAAACAGCATTTAAATACTAATTAATTAATTAATTCTTCATAGATGTTTGATGGAAGGATATATAATTGAATTGATTTTGAATTGTATACCAAAAAATAAAAGGATGAACTGTTATGGGCGGCGTCTTGGCTACACAAGGCCAGTGGAGAAAGCCAATACTTGAGCTACGCCACTAGTAACCAGGGTTCGAGTCAGGCCGTTTCTGAGTTCAGCTGGGATAACAAATTGGTTGGAGCTCAGACATTGTTAACAGAGGTTTTCATTTATATATATGTTTTAACTTCCATCTAATTTAATAAAGTGCCATTATAATAATTCTTTATTTATTTAGTTTTACAGTTTTGAAAATAAATTATGCAGGAGTTCTATGCTGGGAAGAAGGAGTTGACCAAGGTTAAGAGTGACGCTGAATCATTTGTATGTGCTGTGATGCCGGGAAGTAGCTCTCAACAGATTAAGACGACTCCTGGTATGTATTGATGGATTAAGGATATGAGTGTAGATTTGGCTATCCAAATCCTCAATTAGTGACTTTATCCTGCAAACCAATTAAACTGGATTTGGTAATCATTTCTTTTCGTCACAACCTAACATATTTATGTTAGATCCATATACACCTTTACATCTCACTCACAAAAATATATTACTCTCTTATTTAATTTTAGTTTTTAATTTATTGTTTCTCCAACACGCTTCTAGTAATGTCATCTATGTACAAGATATATACACATTGATATGAACCAGAAACAATTCTCAACTATTTAGGATATAATCTGTATATATTGCTTTTGGTATGCAGTTACTATATAATTGTAGGAATGATTTTGTTGTCTAATTTCAACCATTGTATGAAATTGTTCACTTCAGGCGGACTACTTTATACTAGGGACAGCAGTAACTTGCAATATACGACAAGCTCAACCATGGTGCTGTTCATTTTCTCGAAAATCCTAACCAGAAATAATATTAAATCAATCCAGTGTGGCTCTTCCCAATTCACACCCTCTCAAATTAGAGACTTTGCAAAAACACAGGTCCGTCTATATATATATCCCAGTTAATCTTAATTTTTTTTCTTCTAATTAAAATAATATTATTAACAATGACATACAAATTACGCAGGTGGACTACATACTAGGAAACAATCCGAAGAAAATGTCGTACATGGTAGGATTTGGCAGTAAATACCCACAGCAATTACATCACAGAGGCTCATCGATCCCTTCAATCCAAGCTCACCCCAACAAGGTGGGATGCAATGAGGGTCAGAACAGTTATTACTCTTCCCCGAATCCAAATCCGAACACTCACGTGGGAGCCATTGTTGGAGGCCCTGATTCCAATGACAACTTCAGTGATTCAAGATCTGACTACTCTCACACCGAACCCACAACCTACATGAATGCTGCTTTCGTCGCTTCTCTCGCTGCTTTGCTTGGACAAAACAACCATGCTCCTGCTGCTGCCTCCTTGAAATTTCCCAACATTCATAATCGCCTGGCTAATCAAGCTAATTAATTAATTATATATATATATAATCCCTGATTACGTGTTTTATAGTTTAAGCTGGTGTGTGTTATACTGTTACGTCTAGGTACATGTTAAGAAAATTAAACCTCACTGATATCATATAGCCACTGTGAGCAGCGTCATATACTTGTTCCACAACGAAAAAAAATTCACTGAAAATATCCAACAAGTTGTGTCAATATATATAATAATAAATACACCACGTATATCACATGTCATATATTACTTATTAGCACAATATATATCACATGTTGCAATATCATTTTTTTTATAACATGTGATATATGGTGTGTACGATATATAATATTTGTTGTGCATTTTATATTATATATAGTGTGCATAATTTATTACATGAGATATATAGCAATGTTTAAGAGTGACCTATTATACAGTAAGATCATGAAAGTTCAGGTTCAAATACCACTAGTACTAATTGGTTATCCAAAAATTAAAACCTCACTTGGATGAGAGGTTAATGTTATACAAAAATAAAAATACTATATACGTCTTTGTATTTGTCATGTTATTTTCTTTTATTTATACAATAATACTTGACGTTAACATAAATATGTCTAACTTGTGCTATCTATGTTACAGAATGTGTGCTATACGTATATGTGCTATACGTATAGCACACATCCTGTCATATGGATAGTACACGTTAGACGTATTTCTATTGTATGTCCATCATTATTGTTATTTATATCTATTATGCTCGAATACTTTCATCTGGCTTAAATCTTTTAAGAGCAAAACCCCTGCAAACAGATCTTGCACGTGAAGCTAGTCACAGAATTATATACGGGGACTCAAACAAACTCAATAAGAAGAAAATAGCTTATATTCTGTTAAGCGCAACTTGTAATGAAAAGCGTTTGAGATTACATACCATTTTGTACAGAAAAATGATTATGTCTAAAAAGTAAAAAATAATCAGTTTTAACCTTAATTGCAATTACGGATTAAGTTCTACGATCATCTTAGAATTTTCAAATATTTTTTCTTGTTCCGTAAACAACAAAAAACTATTAAGTGATCATAATTTAGTATATATAAATTTAATCAAGATAATTTTAATAATTTTTTATGTCTGTGCATAATTAAGAACAAAAGATTAACAAAACACAAAAGTACAGAACAAAGGAAGATTGACAAGAACGGGATACGAGGGATAACTCAACTGTCCTCGCTCGCTATAGAAAAATGGAAATTCACAGGTTAAACTTGAGCTACTTCATTACATACTACGTTAGGTCTATGGAGGAATTGAACCAAGTGTCATCATCAAAAGTAGTATCCATGAAACCGCAGCCATCAAAATCAAGTAGTTGGTCATCAAGGTCGAGCCCGTTCAGTTCCTCCTCTAACTCAATGTTCTGTAACCAATTTCCACTATCTGCGTCTTCGCCCCTATTATTATTGCTTTGTTCTTCATCACCAACACTTGGTACCCGCACATGCCCACCATGATCTTCAACCGCCCTTGAAGAAGATGCAGCAGCAATAATCATGGAACTACTAGTACTGTTCTTATTATTATTATTATTATTATTCCTGGTGGGTCCTGATGAAGAGTATTTTCTGCGAGTTGGTTGGGGATGGGTGTGTTCTGCGGCGGTGTAGGTAACTATGAAAACTTGAGGATCAAAAGGGCTCCGCTCAACCTGTTTCCTACACAAGCATCCTTTGGAGCTGCTGCACCTGTAATAGCTCCTCGGATACGGCGACCCCTTTATTGGTTTCTGCCCATATTTACGCCACGCCCATCCGTCGCTATATGCCTCTGCTTCTGTCACCTCCTTCACTCTCCTCTTCCCATTCTTCTTCCTGCATAATATATTCATTCATTCCTATCATCACTGGACATTATTTAACTAATGTAAAACAGATGATTTTTATATATGTACCTTCTTTTAGATTTGGATGCTGCAGGTGGTTTGAGTACTTTGACTTGTTCTTCGGGGATAGCTAGTAGCGAGCTTGTGACGGTGGAAATACTACTGTTGTTCTCCGGAACAGGGTACAAAGGTTTGTAAAGCTCTTCCAATTCGTCAATGACCCATGTGGTTTCTGAGAATTCGTGGAAATTGAAAAACAGGTCCTGTTGATGATGATGAGGAGAATTATTGTCTATGATGGTGGCGGCTGCAGCAACAGGGGCTTCTTCACTGGTGCTTATTCCTTTCACAATGGCTTGCAAATCCCAGTCCATAAAGCGTGCAACTTCATCCATCACCTACCAATCACAGCTAGGAAACGTAACGATCGTCCAGGTATATATAATAAGGCAGGCTCTAAGGGAGCTAGTATGTACGTAGTAGATATCAGATATGTCAACCAAGGTTTAATTTGGCTATAATTTTTCGGTGTTTGTTGCGTCACTTTCAATAATTAGATAATATTCATACGTATTTGGTTGTACTAACTTCAATAAATAATGACTAGGTGCTGACATAAATAATACAATCAATTAGAAAGTGTCATATAATAATTTGTATGAGTACTATTTAATTATCGAAAGTGTCCAAGTAAACACGCAATCCATATTTTTTAATGTCAAATTCATTTTATTATTATAATATTATAAAAGGACTAGTTAATTAAGCTTTGTCAGAAATGGTAACCTGTACGTAAGTACCTTGTGCCTTAAGTTGTGAGTGCTGACCTTTTCAACGTGTCTGTAATTGGCTCCAAAGTTCAAACAAAAATTGGGTTGACTTACTGTAAAAGTCAAAGGGGGTGAAAATTGAAGTGAGAACCACTTCTTTTTCGGCGATTCGGTGCTGAACCCATTCGGCGAAAATTGCCCTTTCTCTGGAGTATAATTAGACTACTGGTGAACCGACCATATTGGTTGATATAAATAAATAAATAAAAGTATATAATTAAAAATCAGTCATTATTAATAATTAATAATTAAAATTTTAAAATTATCAACTCAAATTTTAATATTATAAATTAATTACATATTTTAAACTAAATTATTAATATAATATGTGACTAATTTCATAAATGTACATACAATATTATTATTAAATTAAATTAAGCTTAAGCTCTCTCTTCCGTGGGCCGTTTTTTCCTCTCACCGAAAAGATTGACCTAGAGAAAAGTCTTAGTAATCATGTACATTAGAGACCAACAAGGATAGGCACAAGTGGTAAGCGGCTTGTTGTCCCTTAAGCAAGGTCTCAGGTTCGAGCCTTGTGGATGGAAAAAATCCTTACTGAGAGCCTCACCTGCCATTCCCAGGTACGCGACCCGGGACGACAGATTAGTCGAGGCGAAATTCTGGATACCGTGGGCAACCAAAAAAAAAATCATGTACATTAGATAAATATTTAAGATATGATACTAAATGTACAATAAAAAATCAGTCAAACCAGCCAATAAATGAGATTTTTTGCCATAATTACTCAGCTCATTACAATCTCAATGATTATTTGAGCCAAAATCAAAGCTAAAATAGACCCATTGACTATATTAGCTGATTTTTCATTATCCACTTAATATTATTGAAATATTTAATCTACTCTATTATTTTAGAAATCTTTTTATTTTTTTCCAAATATAGCTAGGTACCCTAGAGTCGTAGTCCATGTATGTCATACCAATTGTTAATAGTAGCTAGGAATACATTAATCAATCATCCATTAAGCATTATGTAATTTGTGGATCCACCATTTAAAATAAAAACTCAAACTCACACATATACCCCTCACTCTCCAATTTGACACGTGACACACCGGTTATCATGGATGAAATGATGAAGTATGCCGATCATTTCCAATGTCATGCAATGGCTCTCGGACGCTGGGAGGTGGTTACGTACCAGTTGTACCTCCACCACCATCAGCGCTATAGTTTCCTCCAAATATAATAACATATATCCATGGTGATATAATGAAATGCTTCCAACTTATACAGCTATCTGTGTTGAAAAAATGTGTACGGCAAAGAGTATTCTAAGATGAAATTCTCATTTACTCAATCGGGACAAGTAAGTAACCCATTGACTGTCAACCAAAATATATCAAAGGAAAACAATAATTGGCACATATATAATAGTAAAATCATAAACTTTCACACGCTTTAATTTAGCTTGGAGAATTTAGACAAGGTGAAGTCATTTGAGTTATTAGTATAATTAAAATAATAATATTAAACATATAAATATGCAAAAGATTTAATTTATGAGTAGCTTATATTAGTCAGTATAAACAGATTTATGATGATGCCAATGCGAGGAATTGTGACGAATGCCTTGCAAGTTGCAACTGTAGATCATCGTGGTCCACGATCAGCCGGTCATCCCTATCTTGATTCTTGAGTGTGGAATTATCAATCAACAATATATTCCATCTCATCATCCCCGGTTTTGTGTTTTTTCACCAGCTGTTTATTTTGACTAGTTTGGAAGAGTGTAGCTACCTAGCAAGTAAGTTATAGATCCAAATTAAATATCGAAAGCTATACATGTATGTGGTAATGTGGTATGCATATCCACGGTTTCTACAATGGATTTTTCGTAATGATGTAGTAACTCTAGGCTCTAAATAATGTTTCTAATGTCAAAAATAAATTTATTTAACTATTTTATTGCACTAGACCAAAACTAATTAAAGATTGACCTAAAAGTGCATGCGAACCGGCACTTCAAAATATTACCTGACGGAATTTCAACGGGTAGTAACATTTGAAACTGACCCTCAGTATTCAGTGAGGCATTAAAAACTCTTAAAGATATCAAAGGAAGAAGGGCATCATGAATCTCATCTCTTGTGTTTGGAGAGAGTGTAAAGCTATTAATCCATAGAAATGATTCTTGTACACTTGCAAATCAGCCACTAATTAGCCACCAATGTATTTTATACAAAATACGTATATATTATCGTATAAATTCAAAAGTAGGATTATTTTTACCCACTCGCTTGTTCATTTTAATTTTCTCCGCCCACTCACTTGTTCATTTTAAGCTCTTTCAAGAACCCAGTAACCATCAAGAGGGTCACATGACACTTCCTGTGTCTTCTCATCCCCGAAACTAATGTTTCTGCTTCTGCTTCCATGGTGGTGAAAGAAAAAACAGAACATGTGAGAAATAATGACTTTTATATATGATGAAATTTCTATTTTCTTGATTGCATTAATAAGTTAACAAAATAACTAATTCTTGGCTTTTCAACTTTCTTGCATATAAATAAGAGAAACAAACACACGAAAAACAGAATAACTCTGTAATTTCCCACGCACACACAAAGCTCTGTCTTTGTTGCATTATAGTTAAAAATATGTTGGGATTGTGGTATTTATTATGTTGGATTGTGGTCTTTATTATGTTGGATTGTGGTCTTTATTTATGTTTGATTGTGATATTTATTTATGTTGGATTGTGATCTTTATTTATGTTGGATTGTGGTCTTTATTTATGTTTGATTGTGATATTTATTTATGTTGGATTGTGATCTTTATTTATATTGGATTGTGGTCTTTATTTATGTTGGATTGTGGTCTTTATTATGTTGGATTGTGGTCTTTATTTATGTTGAATTGTTGTCTTTATTATGTTGGAAGATCAAACAAAGCATGACACAACATGAAAGTATATATTAAATCTGATTTTTTTTGTGTCCATATTCACCCTCTTGGATGTTGGATTATGGTCTTTATTTATGTTGGATTGTTGTCTTTATTTATGTTGGAGTGTGGTCTTTATTATGTTGGATTGTGTCCTTTATTTATGTTGGATTATGATCTTTATTTATGTTGGATTGTGGTCTTTATTATTTATGTTTGATTGTGGTCTTTATTATGTTGAATTGTGATCTTTATTTATGTTGGATTGTGGTCTTTATTATGTTGAATTGTGGTATTTATTTATGTTGAATTGTGGTCTTTATTATGTTGGATTGTGATCTTTATTTATGTTGGATTGTGGTCTTTATTTATGTTAGATTGTGGTCTTTATTTATGTTTGATTGTGGTCTTTATTATGTTGGAGGATCAAATAGAGCATGAGACAACATGAAAGCATATATTAAATCTGATTTTTTTGTGTGTCCATATTCACCCTCTTGGATGTTGGGTTGTGGTCTTCATTTATGTTGGATTGTAATCTTTATTATGTTGGATTGTGGTGTTCCGAAGTTCAAATCTACACCACCACCTTCTCTGCCACTTTCACCACCACGAGGCTTATGATTTTTTTTTCAGTTGGAGGAGAAGCTAAAAGATCATAGAATGAAGTGTTTATGAAAGGGTGAGTTGAAAAAGTGACGTTTGTGTAAAAATTAGCAGAAATGTCTAAGCTACTAGAAGAAGATGCCATAAGAGAATGAAGGAGAAACACAAACAGAGGAAGAAGAAGAAGAAAGTGATGACGGTGTTTGTGTTTTGGTGAAGAGAAAAATTTTTGATCAAGAGAAGATGAGGAGATTTTATTGTGAAGGAAGAGAGAAAAAGGGGTCACGTATTTTAGAAGGCTTTGGTTTCTATTGGATGAAAGAATAATGAATGAATAAGGATGGTTCTGAGAACATGTGTGTGTGTAATGAAATGAAAAATGGTTTTTATTTATGTTGGATTGTGGTCTTTATTTATGTTGGATTATGATATTTATTTATGTTGGATTGTGGTCTTTATTTATGTTGAATTGTGATCTTTATTTATGTTGGATTGTGATCTTTATTTATGTTGGATTGTGGTCTTTATTTATGTTGAATTGTGGTCTTTATTTATGTTGGAGTGTAGTATTTATTATGTTGGATTGTGGTCTTTATTTATGTTGGATTGTGGTCTTTATTTATTTTGGATTGTGGTCTTTATTTATGTTGGAGTGTAGTATTTATTATGTTGGATTGTGATCTTTATTTATGTTGGATTGTAGTCTTTATTTAGTCACTCCTAAAATTATGTTGGATTATTCAGGCGCGTGAGTTTCACTCTTTCAAATGTGAAAGTAGATGTTTTAAAATTAAATTATACAAAATACGTATTTTAGTTACTGTGGCTGATTTGGAGTGTACGCGTAGCATATCCTATTAATCCAAGTTCATAACATTCTATAGTAGAAGTTGGTATACTATTTGGCAAAGCAAAAATACTAATATCTTTGAACACTAAAAATATCAATATTTTGTCAATTCAGATGGGTGATGCTAAATAAACAATACAAAACCAGCCCAACCAGTCAATAAATGAGATTTTTGGCCATAATTACTCAGCCCATTACAATCTCAATGATTATTTGGGCCAAAACCAAAGCCAAAATAGGTCCATTGACTATATGAGCTGGTTTTTTATGGTTTACTTATCATTATTGATTCAGATTAGCAAGATATTTTAGAAATCGAAACATTGATACAAGACTAGACATGTATGCAAAACTTTTTGTTGCTTTTTCTTTTCAAAACCTATTTTTTAATTGAAAATTCACACACACATATATAATTTCACATCAATAGCATGTACATAAAATTTCACATTGATCCAATTGTGTAATACACTCTTAATGTGCATTTAAATCAACATATTAAATATCTTAAGTGTATGTGAATAAGAACTATTACTTGATCACATTCTTATTGGTTAGGGAATAGAAATCAATGCATCAAAATTAAGTGTGTATATATTCCCTCCATTCCAAAATATTAGTCTTTTAAGGTTTTTACACATAGATTAAGAAATTCAATAAATATTCTTAATTTTATAAAATGATATATTAAAATGACTAAACTACCTAAAACATTAATGAGAAAGAAAGATGGTTAGTGGTCCCTTGAAGTAATATTTAAGAAAGAAAGAGAAATAATACTAGGGGTATAATAGGTATGAAAAAATTAAATTGGCATTGGAAGTTAAAAATGACAATGAATTTTTTTTTTCTTTCTAAAACGACTAATATTTTGGAATGGAGGGAGTACAATTAATGTGAAAGAAAGAATAAGATTAATGCATAAAAACCATTTGTCCGTAGTCCAACGTGTTGGAGTATCGCATAACATGAGAAAGAGCGTTACGAAAACGTTTTGTTAGGCATTAGGCGCCATTTTAAGAGCGTTCAAAATTTGAAGATTTCAGTACCCGATGGAGGTTCGTCGGAATTCGAAGCTAAAGTTCTTCTCCGATCAAGATCTTTGTTATGCCGATATCATCCCTCCTGCTCAGGTATATTAATACTGTCGCTCTTCAATATCTCCCATTCTTCTTTCTTCACAACTACATTGCCACTTTCTTCCGATGCAACCGTGCAGGTCCGAGCAAGAATCGAAGTGTCGGTGCTCAATTTTCTCAAAATATTGAATGCATCCAACCCTGCCGTCTCTGATTTGCCTCTGGTACATTCGCCATCTCTGTGTTTTCAATTATGATGATTTGCTTAGGTCATTGTAATGTATAGTGATTGGTTTAATTCAGCTGAATTAGTTGTAATCAACGTGTTGGAAATTGGATGTTCATTTTTTTTTTCATCAATTCGTTTTTAGCCGATGATGTTGCTAATTTTAGTTCAGTAATCCTAATAAATGAACAGATCCAGAGAAAATTGAGCAATAGCCGAGTGAATCATGGCCTTTTGACTGAATTATCATGTGTTTTCCTCTCCCATTCTGTATCTTCAAGGTCTTTGATGAGACCTAATGCAACAAAGGCCTTTGTTAGGGGTACATACTACAACTACAGATTTTCGTTTTTCATTTTTTTAATTTTTCTTCCAAGAAATTTTACATGTCCTGAGTTGGAAACTTATGGCTAGTAGTGTGGAAGGTGATGGAGATGTGCTATCAAGTACTGCTTCAGGAAAAGCGTGTCACACAAAGGGAGCTCTACTACAAGTTGCTGTGTGATTCGCCACACCTGTTTCCTTCTCAAACAGATGTCAACAGGACAATTCAAGGTTTATCTCTCTGTGGCTCATCTGGTTCAAGTTTGATTTCTTGGTGTTTTTGATGTGGAATGATTGATCTGCACCATTCTAGATGTTGTAGCGTTGCTTCGGTGCAGCCGATACAGTCTTGGAATCATGGCATCTAGTCGAGGACTCATAGCTGGTCGCCTCATTTTGCAGGTTTCTCATGATGCCACCAACTCCATACTTTTTTTACTATCCTTGTCACTGTTTGACAAAATGCTACTATGATATTAACATTACTCACTTCTAGTTTCCAATTTTTCTTACATTTAGGAACCAGGCAAAGAGGCTGTTGATTGTTCTGTATGTGGATCTTCTGGACATGCAATTTCTGGAGACTTGAATTTGTTAGAGAATTTGGTTATAAATGCTGATGCACGGTACATTATAATTGTGGAAAAGGTGAGTTTCTTGGAGGTGATTATAAAGGGGAGTCCTAAACTAACTGACCAATTTCATCATGCTACTTGAAAAACCTTCCATATTTCCCCGCGGTAGGAAAATACGTTTAGATACAAGAGTAATTGGTTCTGTTTAGCATGCAATATTCCAGCGGCTTACAGAGGATCGGTTCTTTAATCAAATTCCAAGCATTCTTATCACAGCCAAAGGTTACCCAGATATGGCGACGAGGTACTTTGTGAACCATTTTGCAGGATACAGAATTAATCATCTTGGAGTTTTTACGGGATGCTTTTAGAAAAGCTGTTTTCTTCATACTTGAAACTCTATTATACTTTATATGAATATGAATATGATAGGGTTAATCTTAATCTATTGATATGATAGCCTATGTCTAAGTTCTGAAGTTTAAATGCAGATTTCTTCTTCATCGATTAAGCCGAGGTTTTCCAGACTTGCCAATTTTAGGTTTGGTGGATTGGTATGATTGCTTGCCGAAAACTTTTGTTCTGACTTCTGATATACAAATTTGCCTCTTTAATCTTTAGGAGAAGACATTCTACTGCTTCCTTTTTTTACTGTTGTTGTTAATTTGTATTACGTTTCCCACATTTAAACCTTTGTAGGAATCCAGCTGGATTAGCCATTCTATGCACCTTCAAATTTGGAAGTGTAGGAATGGGCCTGGAGGCTTATAGATACGGTAATTTTACAGTCTCACTTCAGTACAAAGCATTCAAGCTCTACTATGTTGGAATGAAAGTTATACTTGAGTTGAGAGTGTTTCTTTTCTTTGTTTGGTTGCATGATTTAGCTTGCAACGTGAAGTGGTTAGGACTGCGAGGGCATGATCTACACATGCTGCCCGACGAATCCTTGGTTCCATTGAAGTCAAAGGATCTGCAAATTGCTCAAAGCTTGATGTCCTCGGGAACATTACAGGTAAATCACAGGGAAACTCAGCAGATAGCCCTTATTATTGCTTGGCTAACCTGTAGTACTGATTAGGTGATTACTGAATAGCGACTTTTGTATATCACTTTCATTAACATAAGTCGTTGCTGCTTCAATTCTTGCACTAGAGATTTTGAAATAGATATATATAGGAACTTGTGATTGATACCTCATGTTGGATATTAGGAATCCTGAATTTACATGCCTGTGCAGGAAACTTTCACAAAAATTATACATTATGTTAAAAGTAATGAGCACCAAACACAGGCTATAAAAGATGCTTACAAAATGGTTTTTAACAGGAGAATTACAGGGATGAGGTGGCCTTGATGGTTCAAAGTGGCAAGAGAGCTGAAATCGAGGCTCTATACTTTCATGGATATGATTATCTGGGGAAGTACATAGCTAAAAAAATTGTTCAGTCCGATTATATATAATTAAGATACTAAATCCTACGTTTAGAACAATAATATAGAAATAGAAAACAAATATGGAGACTTTCCTGCATAAACAAAATGAATATGAAGTAACTATGAGAAAAAATGCATCTTATATGGCATAGCCTAGAAATGGATTATCTCATGTTTATTTTTGACATGAGTACATGACAAATTTAACATCGTTGATTATGTCTTATGTCATGTGTGTATCTCACATTTAAAATTAATGGTTATAACTTGCAAATGATAAAAAGTCATGTGAAAATGATAGGAACACAACTAAAACAAACTTACTATCCTTTATTGCAACAGAGATGGTAAATCACCAGTCTCTTAAAGGGGATACAATGGAGGAACTACCTCCTCAATAAAGAGAAATGCTAAAGCTATTTATACTAATTCAGGCCTTTTATCGCCTGAACTAACTCTAACTAACTTGCCAACTCAGCTCTTCTTTTCCTAGAGTACACTTTCCCGAACCTCACTCGCATCCTATGAGAAAAATCTTACATGAGAAAATTCATTCTCATCCCAACATAATCCTAATAATTAGAATTAATTCATGAATAAATAATGTAGTATATGTTGAATAGAGTTTATTAAATTCATTTATATTGAGTGTGTCTGAAGTATAACATCATTAACATGTTAGATTCTTTTCATCTGCATCAATATATACTCCTGTGAGGATCTTTCAAATTTAAAAATCTGTATTAAGATATGCTCTTGCATAGAAAACGTTTTATTTTTTAGGTTATAAAGAGAATGTGATTTAGGAGCGCATTGGCCTACTGGGCTGCTGCCTTTGAAGTGCCCTATTGGGCTTCTCGCAGACTGAGTGGTTCGGTACTCTGCTTTTCTTGATAATTTTTTATTTGGTCCAACTGCAGATAAAACATGAAGCTCTTTTCTTCTGACCAAAAACCAATTGCTTTCGTGATTCGGAATATCTCAGCAAAAATAACTAAAGAAATAAAGAATATTGGTGTTATCCTTTTGGATAATTTCATTCTTGACTTATTTATTTAGTGCAGTGTGGACTGAAAATACAATTAAAAATATATTAAAAGATGAATTTGTTATCTTCTCTCTCCAATTCATAATAATATAATGATTTTTACTTTTTTAGTATATTAAAAAAATTAATATATTTACTTATTTAGACACAAAATGTATCTAAATATACTAATTTTTTAATATATTAAAAAAAGTCAAATCAATTGTTATGAAATATAAGTAGTACTTATAAATTTTCTAGAATTGAACCTCCATTCATTAAAAAGAAAAATTCTTTTGGTTGAAATAAAAAGAGTAATTGAGTAATGTATAATCGAATTTTTAAAATATTGGATTATGGTATAATATTAAAAATTAGATGAATAATTTTAAAAAATTATATTATTGTATATGATAATGATAGTAATAATTTTGTAATGTATGAAAATTATTTTTTAATAAAAATTAATTTTATTACACAGTATTCTCAATTTTGATAGGGACCAATTTTGAGGTTTTTTTCCTTCTTTTTCGGTTATGTTACCTAACCTAACAATACAAAGCACATTTTTTTGTGGGGTAAATTTCTCAATTTTTCATTAATTTCGGGCTCAGCTACTAGTGACATTCATTCACTTGACTCGTCTCATATACATACAAAATACATCTGTGCTTATCTTACAACACAAATAACTAATATCTAACTAATATTTAATATGTGCTATTACATAATATGTAATATGTGCTATATGTATAATATACGTACATATAGCACACCTTTTAAATCATATATAGCACGTTATAAATACTAGTTGTACGTATTTTTATTATGCGATAAATATTATTGATACAGAATATACCATTATGTTCAGTTTATGTGGCCTCTTAACTTGTGGTTTGTCTGAAACTGGTGGTCTCCGTTTCAATTTCAATTCCATAGCATAGCAGAGGCTCTAAGTTCACCACAGTTATGGCTGCCTCTTCCTTCACAGCATCCACCATCTCCTTCCCCTTCACAACCGCCACCAAATCCTCCCATCTTCTTCTCCCTTCATTCTCCTGTTATTTCCCTCGCAAATATTCCTCCCAACTTCCCAGCTTCACCATCTCGGCCTCCGCGGCTGCAACTCCAACAACCACTTCCATCCAAATCGAGCAATCCACTGTCTCCTCCACTCCCTCCAAGGCTCTACCCTTTCGGATTGGGCATGGTTTTGACCTCCACCGCTTGGAGCCCGGTTACCCCTTAATCATCGGTGGAATTAACATACCCCACGATAGAGGCTGCGAGGCTCATTCCGACGGTAAGTTAAATTATCTCTCAACCTTCAAAATTACATTTTTGTACTGTTTTCATTTGTTTTCTAGAGTATGATGAAGATACCTGTGTTGATTGTTGTTGTTGTTGGGGGTACAGGGGATGTTCTGCTTCACTGTGTGGTCGATGCGATTTTGGGGGCTTTAGGTCTTCCTGATATCGGGCAGATATTCCCGGATTCGGATCCTAAGTGGAAGGGTTGTGACTCCTCTGTGTTCATCAAGGAATCTGTGAGTTATATATCCTACCCCACATTTATATAGCTTGCTTTCTACCGTGTTTATTTCATGTGTGTAAATCTGATACTGAGTTTTAGTTTTAGGTGTGATTCAATTTTTTTATTTGAATTGATCTTTATCCTGGGAATAAATCTAAAGGACATCAAGTGTACAGTGGAATGTTCTGTCTGTCAATTCATACATACTGATTGATTATTTGGTTTCATATATGGAGGCTTCATGCGGTTGCTTGAATTTAATAATGTTATGCGTCTTGTGGTTGTGCCTTACAAACCTCTTTGGTCAATTCGCAGAGCGAAGTAAATGGTTTACTAGGATTTACAATGAAATTGATCCTTTAGCAATCAATCTTCAACTTTTGCTTGTTGCAGTTAGTTGCCTTCATCATTCAGCAAAGTGTAGAGAACGACTAAGTATATTTGTGAGTTTGAATTTAGGAGGGGAAGGGAGTGGAAATAAGGGCTTGTAAAGTTTAAAACACTACAAAATCCAAACTCACATAGTCATATACATACCTTGGAAGTGAGCTCGTGCTTAAGCAAGATGGATTTCTGGGGCAAGTGTATGAGAAGAACTGTTTCATCTTGATGAGTGCTCAATTTTGCCATTTGTTTTAGTTGTTGTTGTATGGCATATTCTTCGATTTGCATTTGCATTTACATTTGCTGTATGATGGCTGTACGGTAGAAATCAGATATGTTTTTTTCCAGAATATGTTTGCAGATGTATATGTCTGTACCTCTGCAAGAGATTCTATCAAGCATTTTCTAATCTGTGTTATGGAATTTCACAGGTGAGGCTTATGCATGAGGCAGGTTATGACATTGGGAATTTAGATGCTACATTGATTCTGCAAAGGCCAAAGCTAAGCCCACACAAGGATGCTATCAAGGCCAACTTATCTGCTCTACTTGGAGTTGACCCTTCTGTGGTGAATATCAAAGCGAAAACCCATGAAAAAGTAGACAGCCTTGGAGAAAACAGGAGTATTGCGGCTCACACAGTGGTTCTTCTTATGAAGAAATAAGGTGAAATCATTATAATTTACAAAAAAGAATGACTGTAAATGTTATAAATGATGCTTCATTAGCGTTCTAGAGTACTATTTATACAGATCCAATGGCTTACCCTGGCTGCTAAGTGAGTATTGATTTGATTAAACTTTACAAAATTTTGGTTGGGGTCTTATAATAAGGTGGAGATGGCCCAACGTATATACTCGCCATTTCAATTGAAATATTGTCTAATTCGATGGTCAATTATCTTGATAATTACTTGACTCTGTTGTTATATTTGGGTTTTTATTAGAAAATTTTCATGCCTTTTGAGTTTGAAAGGGCTGGAGTGTGGAGTTATTTGCCATTCTCAAAATGTCCATCCATGCTTTCTATCAACAATTTATAACGAGGATTGTCAGAGACACAGCAAAAAAAATCAGCCAAAACAGTCAACAAACAGAAATTTGGGCCACAATCACTCAGCCCATTAAAAATATACTCATGATTAAAATGTTATTTTGGCCATAAAATGTTAAATGGACTTTGTTGACTATTTTGGCTGAAAAAGTGTTGTTTCCCAAGCATTTGTGATTTATAATTGTAATTTGGGAAATAGTTGGGGAACAAAGTCAAATCGGCCATGGGTCCATTTGATAACTTTTTGGCCCAAAAAAACTTCTTCTAAGAAGTTAGTTATTAGTGGGTTGAGTCATTGTGATCCAAAATCTCTATATTAACTAGTTTAATATTGTGCAAATAGCAACACTCTAACCAACTTAGGTTAGTCAAATAGTTAGCTCACTTGTCCGCTTAAGCAAGGGTCGGAGGTTCGATCTCCATCTTGTGTATGCAGCAACCCTTTGACCAGCGGTGAAATCCTTAAATGGAGCTCCACACTGTAACGGATTAGTCCTTAACCTATCGGACCAAGGGATATCGTTGGTCCAGTATAAAAAAAAAAAACAAAAATAAGAGCACTCTTGTAATTTTATAAATTATTTGTCTAAATGGCTTGGTTTGATTTAATAAAAAAAATATACGGGTATAGCTTCCTTTATCACCCCTCTCTCCATAAATTTTTAATAAATCTTTAACTATGTTCGAAAGCTTGATATTGTATCTCTTGTGATCTTCTAACATTGTGAAGTGACATTTTACGTTTTGTTGTGGCTTTCTAATATTGTAATTTTATTTTTATTTGATCTTTATCTGTTTGTAATTCGGCTACAACCTATTCAAAGGTTAATATTGAAACATTTTGAAAATTTTAAGGATAAAAATTAAATAAAAATAAAAACTTTTGGGATTATATCAGAACTTTGGTAATACAAAATATCTGCAATTCAGAGGCTGGTAGGCTTCAACATTGAAGTAGACGTATATGATATTTTCATTTTGATTTTATCTAAGACTGGGCTTTTGTTTAAAATAATTTTTACCTATTTGTCAATGGAGTTGTAGGAAATCAGTTAATTATTGTGAGTTTTATAATGATGAGTAATTAGTTATAATCATTTGACATCTCAAAATTTTACCAATTCATAGGATAAAATTATTTCAAATAATCGGTTTATAAAATCTAATGTTTAATTTTATTGCAATGATATTATAAAATATTTTTATACTATTATCCTATTAAAATATGTTACTACTATTTGCACAATTTTTAAAATAATATGTGGAGTAACTATCATAATTAATGTGATAATACATATTTAAATAATTATATAAAAGTTTGAATACTAGAAATTAAATCCCATTTCAAATGGCTCTTAATTTATTTATTTTGGTAAGTTTATCATCTTAACTTTCATCAACCATTACAAGAAACGATAATGTGCCAACAATGATCTACACGTGACAAGTACATCTCAATGTTGATCAAACTTTTGAATCATAAAGTATACCTTATTTTGCATTACAAAAGTACAAGCATTAAAAGAAAAAAAAGATTAATGGCAAACTTGTTGAAGATATCTAGAGAGCTTATTTTGACGGAATATTTTCCAAGTTCTAAAGTTTTCGTCGTAATTTTGAATGATGCCATTGTCGTTCTACAAAGTAGAAAATGTCATCACAGCTTCTCAACTTTTCTTTAAAAAAAATCATTTTTTTTTCATCGTATATTTTTAAGCAAGATTCTCTAACGACTGAAAATTATGTTCCCAAATTTAGATAGGAAAAAATTAATAGTATTTGACCCAATAAATTTCACGTGCACTTATGAAATTCAATCCTAGACTTTTTGACCAAAACCCTCTTCCAATCCAAGTTTCAAGTTGAACGTTCATTTTTCTCTATATATGTATATATATATATTAATGGGTGATTAGTTTAATTTTGATTGGAGTTGAAACACCATAAAGAATCATTTACGCCTATATATATATATGTGCTACTGCTGGGTGGTAGATTAATTTAATTCATTGCCCGCTACATCATACAATAATTAATTAAAATATTTTCAGTCACAGCCACCAACCCTTGCCCACTTTTCACATATGAGGTTTATATGGATTATTAATATGTTAAATATTATATATTTTTATGGATTTAATTTTGAGGGTTTGCTAATAAGTACCTTAAAAGATAGCAAAAAAGAAAAAATTCGTCTTAAAAACATGTATTTTGATATTTTTTATGTAATAGACCTACCATAATTTCTTTTATTTTCAAAAACTTACCTTTTTTTAGTATCCTTAGAGCACTTGTTAGCAAAATTCTTAATTTTGTTCGACTACTATCAATCCATAGAAATTCTATAAAATAATAAATTATCTATTAAATTTTTCTAAATTTTAGACATTATAAATGTATTATTAATACGTGTACACAATTAAAACTTAACACATAAAAAAAAATATAGATGGAGTATGATTTAGTCATTGATATGATAAATTTAAAAAAAAAAAGTTTAGTAAAGTACATAACCTATTTATAATTGTTTATAAAAAAAAATAACCTATTTATAATTATAAATTAAAATTCTCCATTACGTTTTTTATATTTGTATCAATTTTTTGGCTCCGATATCATCTTCCCGCCTCTATTTTTGTACTGTATTGGTCCATTATTGTCTCGACTTATAGAATTAACATGAGTGAACAAGGCATAAATAAATAATTTCTAGGAAGTTGTAACATGCATGGCTCAATAAGAGTAGCCTCCATAGGAAACTTGGTCCGCGTTTCAATTTCTGTGGAACACATGTATATATGTTGCTAACATATAAATACCTACCTGTCTGGGGACTCGCTGATCATTCACATAAATAATTAACACAAGAAGTTTAATTTGGAAGAGGTCTGACAATAATATAGTACTAATAAACAAGTATGGGGGTGATGGAGAAACCAATGTTGCTCCTGTCGAGGATAGCGAGAGGGAATGGACATGGTGAAGACAGCTCCCCATATTTTGATGGCTGGAAGGCTTATCAAAATGACCCCTTTCATCCCACCAACAATCCCAACGGTGTTATCCAGATGGGTCTTGCAGAAAATCAGGTTATTACTATATATACTAGTACTATTTCTCTATATACTATCATCTTTTTTCCATCTTTTACTTTTTTTCATCATGTATCAATCATCACTTTGTCTATAATATTATCATACGCAGCTTACTTGTGATTTGGTTCAACAATGGATAAAGAGTAATCCAAAGGCTTCGATTTGCAGTCCAGAAGGAGTGCGTGATTTCAAGGCCATAGCTAACTTTCAGGATTATCATGGTTTGCCCATGTTCAGACAAGTGAGTACATTGCTGCATATATATGTATATTTATTAATTAATGCAACTGCTATAGCTATATGCACAATGAAAAAACAGTTAACACAGTATGCACAACATATACTATATAATAATGTGCACAATATATATCACATCTTTAAAGAAAGATGATGTTACCATGTGAGATATATGTTATGCACAACGTGGCATATATTTTGTGCACTATTTATGCACTGTTTTCCCTGAATTTTCATCTCGTGCGCTCAAAATTTCTGTTTTAAAAATACAAGGTAAATATTGGTCATTCAAATATATGGTAAAATGAATACAGGCGGTGGCTAAATTCATGGGAAGAACAAGAGGGAACAGAGTGAGGTTCGATCCTGAACGCATTGTTATGAGCGGAGGAGCAACCGGAGCACATGAGGTTACTGCTTTTTGTCTCGCTGATCCCGGTGACGCTTTCTTAGTCCCCACTCCCTATTATCCTGGGTATTCTATTTTCATACTTCATATATACATTCATTTTTATGATAATCTTCATTTCAAATTATAAATTTATAATCAATTTTCACACTAGCTTGTATTTTCTTGTATTCTAATGCAGATTTGATCGGGATTTGAGATGGAGAACAGGAGTTAAACTTGTCCCAGTAATCTGTGAAAGCTCAAACAATTTCAAGGTGACAAGGACAGCCTTGGAATCTGCTTTTGAAAAAGCCAAAGAGGACAAGATCAGAGTTAAGGGCTTACTCATCACAAATCCATCAAACCCACTTGGAACCATCATGGACAGAGACACCCTCACAACACTATTGACCTTCATCAATGAAAAGCAAATCCACCTTGTATCCGATGAGATATACTCTGCCACTGTTTTCTCCCACCCCTCTTTCACAAGCATTGCTGAGATAATAGAACAGGACAATAATATTGGCGGCGGAATCCAATTCAACCGCGACCTCATTCACATTGTTTATAGTCTTTCAAAGGATATGGGGTTCCCTGGCTTCAGAGTTGGAATCATATACTCTTACAATGATGAAGTGGTGAATTGTGCTCGCAGAATGTCAAGCTTTGGATTAGTCTCATCACAGACACAATATCTTATGGCATCGATGCTTTCTGATGATGAATTTGTGGAACGGTTCTTGGCAGAGAGTGCAGAGAGGCTTGCGAAGAGGTATTGTGTTTTCTCTAAGGGGTTTGCTCAGGTTGGCATAAAGTGCTTGGAGAGCAATGCTGGGCTTTTTCTGTGGATGGATTTGCGTCCTCTTCTCAAGAATCAGACATTTGAGGCCGAAATGGCGCTGTGGCGAGTGATTGTTGATCAGGTAAAGATCAATATTTCCCCTGGCTCTTCATTCCATTGCTCTGAGCCAGGATGGTTCAGGGTGTGCTATGCAAATATGGATGATATGGCTGTTGAAGTTTCTTTGATGAGAATGCGTGGCTTTGTGCTTCAGTACAAGGAGGTCATGATGTCTGAGAACAAGAAACCTTGTACCCTAAGGAACTTGAGCTTCTCATCTAGGAGATTTGAAGATTTGCTGATTTCACCTCACTCTCCTCTAGTGAAAGCCACAATATGATGAGTTTATCATGCAATTTTGTTTCCACCCTTTAGAAATAGAGTAACCCTATCTGAACATTCATTACTTCTGCTCATAACATATGAATCCCACCATTTTTGTCACTTATGTTGGATACCTACATCCATTTTGAACCTCAAAACTTCATTTCCTTTGGAAAGAGTCAAATAAATGATTCATAGAAAGGTTGTTTTGTATATCTAGTAAGGTAAAAGGTACCTTTTTTACTGTAGGGTTTTGTTTCTTTGACAATCAAACAAAATTGGGGAATATTTTTCCTTTTTTCCTTCTTGGATCCGATTCATGGTGAAAGTAGATTTTTGGTTTGGAAAGTTGTCTTTACTTCACTGTAATTCTTATTGGTAAAAATAAATGTAGCAAAACTCTTATTATTAACTTGTCAAATCAGGTCATCATGACTCATATTATATGTATGTAGTACTACTTAGATAAACAGAAATGCTACTAGTTCATACATTTGGTACATACACTCATTTCTACACCCTTTCAAATGTTTGCCAACAAATTCATCAAATTTGCCAATATTTGAAAGGGTGTATGCTTAGAATGTATGTACTAATAGCATAGCCCATAATTTAATAAGGATTACAATTTACATACTTTATTAGAAGAGCAATTAAACTTCATTTATGCATAAATAATATGGCTATCATATTTTAGCAATAGAAAAAAGTGTTATGTATATCATGATGTACATTTTAATAAAAGTATTTAGGCACCTTTTGATATATTTCTATGCACAACATGAATAAGGACACTAGGAGAATAAAAGATTGAGACATAAAAAATTGTCTTTGTATTTTATTTGGTTACAATGGACAAGACTTAATCATGTTTGGTTATGAAGGACAAGACACAAAGCCATATATAAAATGACCAAAATTATCTTTATTATATTCTTATTAATTTATCCCCAATTATCCCTAATTTAGAGAAAAATCACCTCTTCTCCTAACTAATCATAAAAATCATCATCTAAAAACATGTGTACTAAAATTAATTTCAGTAGCTAATATTTTAGGTATCACTGCGAAGAGAAAATTAGATAAAATTAAAAAAATATTAAGGTCAAAGTGGAAATGTAATCTTATTAATAGTTATAGTCCCTCTATGTCCTTCACTTGATGGAAGTACTAAAAATTTGTGTCCAATGTCCACCCAGACACAACATTTAGTTCATCATTGTCCATTGTCTCAGCAACCAAACACAATTTAGTCCTTCTTAGTCTTTATTCATGTTACCCATGGACATGTACCAAACGGTGCCTTAATTTTTATCCACTGATCTTGTGTAATTTTTTTACACAATCATTCAATCATGTACTGTCACGTCAGTTATGATAGTATTTTTTCTCTCTCACTACCTAAAAGGTCATACAATCAGAATATTTCGATTGGATGATAGTGTAAAATACTGCATTAAAATTAAGTCATAGCAAAGTTAGGTAATTATAGATCAGTTGAAACTTGAAAGCTATCCACTAAAAAATTGAGGCGGGCCATATCGCTAACATATACCCTTTTTTTTGCTGTCCTAATTTGTTTTTTATCCAATTTGTTAACATTAAAATCTTTAATACGGACAGCAAAGAAAGAAAAGTATAAAATATGCTTTTCAGTTACGGTTAGCTAGATCTATATACATTGAAATGTCCTACAGGTCACACTTACAAAAGCAACAAATCATTGGCAAATACATATACTTCAATGCAATGCAACTTTATGATCTGATATTGAGCTCCTAATGCACCGGGAGAGACACTTGAGAATATAATCCACAAGCATGATATGATGATGTGTACCAAGGATTCAGAGAATAGGGTAATAATCTTAAAGATCTTTATAGGTAACGTTTTCGAATATTGTTTTGTTATATGTATAGATAAAACAACAATGAAGAATTTCCATATTATTATACTAGTCATAGATATTATAATTTATTTATTTTCTTCTTGGGTTGCATAATGCTTATAATAAATTGATAACATCCTTGGCTGAGTACTAAATAAAAATGTCCAATTCATTTTGAGCAATATAATGCTATATACACCCATTTTCACGAACGTTTTAATCAAACATTAATAAAAATAAAAATAAAAATAACATTAATAACAATAAAAGTAGAATTATATTATTTGCACAATTTTTTCTCAATTCCATATAGTAGTCAATAAACATTTCATGTACTATTAGACTTGATACAAATCTCATTCAAGTACATAACTTATTCCATCCAACAACAACCAATAATATTTATCGTATATCAGAAATGTGTTCATGAAGTATTCAACGTATACTATACATGATATGAGATGTGTGTTATATGTACATGTACTATACAAATAACACACATCTCATATCATATAACACACGCTGGATAATTAAGGGACGTATTTATGATGTACCACACTAACGATAAATTGAGTATTGATGAAAGAAAAAGACAAAAAAAAATTGTTAAAAAATCATTACGGCATATATCAGTTTCATGCACATTCACATTTGTTAGCAAATCTGCGTCCACATCAAGCGGTTGATAGCGAATTATGAATGGTAGCACAACTAACATGACAAACTGCTGCTACATTGAGTCAAAGTCATGCCCAATCAGAGAATGAAAACACCCAAGCACACACTCCATAATTTCAACTTTCAATCTTAACCCAAGAAACAAGCTGCCATCAATTTTTTAGTTGAAAATTCTTACACAACTTAAATGGTGCAACCATTTGCTCAATCTCAATCTCAATTTTATTCATTCAAAACCCCTACGAAAACTATCCATAGTTTTTCCTTCTAAATAAATAAGCCACTAGTAATCCTCTGGACCACAACAATATTTCAAGGCTCAATCGACCCACCAATCATATGTACACAACACACAACATAAACACTCCTGATTACCTAGATCGTTCTAGTCTAGGTTGCTACATTGAATTTCACCACAAAAAAACAACAATAATTGTGCATTGTCCATATATATATTTTTAGAAATTCAATCATCATCTATTATCATATATAATAATTCAACTTTTTTAAACTATTAATTAAATTTTTAATATTTTATATTAATCTAATATTTAAAAGTTAATTAAAAATTTAGAAAAGTTGAATTATTTCATATTCTATCTTTATTTTTTTTATCATATTCCAAGTTAAAGTATAACACAAGCATTTGGATTTTCCTCTGCACTATGAACAGTATAGTACATAGTCATGTAGGGATTGTAGGCTTTGTAGAGGTCAACAAGCTCCTTAATTTGTTCATTAGGGTCTTTCTTATTCTTGTCTCCACCATCTTTCTTCCCTTCATCTTTTTCTTTCTTTCCATCATCCTTCTTCTTCTCTTGCTCTTTTGCAGGCCCAACTGATAAGATTTGTGTGTGGCGCCATGACTTCCTCAATTTGCTAACCACATCGACAGGGTCAATACTATCACCCACCACCGTCATTTTCTTCTCCTTCATGTCCATCGAGATTGAATCTATGCCTGCACATAATAATAATAATAACACAATTTTACATCAATCATAAAATTGACATACAAATTGTCATCCTATTTGCGTATGTATGCATATATATAAATAAGTACAACACTACAAGCCATCAATATCAAATGCATAGAATATTTCAAAGACGTTTATCTATTTTAATGACTAATTAAGGTCCATTGACTCCATTCTTATCAGCAACCGTAGAAATTAGAAAACAATAAAAAAGAAAGAGACCAGCAATGTATAGTTCTTAGGAAATATCTCTCTATAATAGTATTAAAAAAAATCAAAAAAAAAAAAAAAACTCATAGTAAATTCTGATTTACAGAGGATTATACAGTGATCATTTTGGCTCCTTTGAAACCAGTATAATACAGATCAATTAGCATAGCTGACTAGCTGTTAAACTTATTTTACTATTTGATGCTTATTTACATATGCGATTATTTTAAAAAAATCAAATTCAACAAAAAAAAAAAGACAAGAATTTGCAGCAGAGACTAATGTGATGGATTTACCTGTAAGGCCAGAAACCATTTTCATGGCCTTCTGCTTTGCTTTGTCATCGTGGACGTCCACCTTCACTACCACTTTCTGGAACAAAAGGAGCAAAACACATCATCATGTTATATGCGTAAAACCAAACCACATACATGATTTAATAAAGGGAAAGGAGGTGGAGTGAAAAAAACAGAGGAATCAGGATATCGAAGTTTATCACTTTATTGAATTGGGTTTCGCAAGTTGTTTTAGCTTCTTAATATTAGAGGATTCATAACCATATAAGAAAGAAACACAATCTCTACCGGTTATCATAATCGTAGTTTGATTATATATTATTAGCAAGGGACTGGGAGTGGGGGCAGAGAAAAACAGAGCTTCATAGAAAACAGGGTAGGTTGGGAATATATATATATATAGACACCTAATTCTAGTAAATTTTGATGAAACTTCGCATTAGAAAAAGAAAACATAGTATGTTGAAATGGTTATACTTATAAATTCATGATAGGAAGTAAAGAAATGAGAAAATAAGGGGAAACAGAGCATGGCATAAGGAATTTACGTGGTGGTATTAAAAAGAGTGGGAATTCTCACCTTCATTTGACAAATGAGATGAGGAGTGATGAAACAGTATTAGTATAATTTAAGGAGAAGACTACTGAGAAGGAAAGAGGAAGGTGTTGTGTAAAATTGTAAATTGAGGAGCAGCAATATAATAGAAGAAAAAGAGGCGATGAATGAATTTGTAAAATTGGCGTGTTGGAGAAGGAGCCAAAGATTGAAGGACGGGGCCGCTAGCATGACAATGATGTTTGAATAACTCCAAAACAAGTCAAACAAAACCTTTTTACAATTAACTAATAATACTTACTACTCACTCCTTACTACTACTATTGTTTAAGGAGTGTTACTTGGACAAGGCAACAGAGGAACCAATGAATCAATCATTGTGGGAAGACCGCACATCCAAATGAGAACGATTTAATTTGGGAAATGCACCACAAAAAAACCAAAATATAGTAACAACAGATAATATATTGTGCACAATATATATAACATATTACAACGTCATTTTTCTTTAACACGTGATATATGTTATGCACATTATATGATATATATAACGTGCATAATTTGTTAACTACTTTAGCTGATTTTTATTTTTTTTTGTATATATAGCTATGTTTATTTAATTTTGTCTCTTATTAGATTGGGTGTTTGTTTCATAGCAAGCTGAAAGCAGAGACCTAACCGAGACACAGTCATTGTTCCTTGTTGTTTAGTATGTCCTATGCACTCCATCCCCTGGCCCCTATATCCTAGCCCAGCCCATGATAAAAAAGTTTCTGTCATTCTGTGTGCTCTAAAACTGGAAACAATTAAGTTTATACCTAGTATACTTTTGTTTAATCTTAGTATAAGTTTAGTGATGCCAATTATAGGATTTTCAAAAACTAATAATTAGGTATAGTACAATTGATATACTGTATCTAGTTAGACTTGACCAATTGTGAATTACTCCTATTGATCTTCCATTTAGTCCCTGAATAACATGTCCCATGTTCTAACGTTTCTAAGTTTCTTGGTACTTACATTATTGGTCAAAGCATTTTTGTTCTCCTCAAAATTATTAATGTAACAGTTTATGAACAATTTATATAGTACCAAAGTAGTACTCCCTCCGTCCACTTTTAATTAACGTTTTAGAGTATTGTACACTTATTAAGAAGATGATTAAAACACATAAATTTCTATAGAAGTAAATGTACAATGACAAAATTATCCTTATAGTTTTTTGTGCAATAATAATTGTAATAGATAAAGAGATAGTGTATGTAAGGATAAAACTGGAAAAAGATTGTAAATGTTTCATTGAAAATCTAAAATGACAAATAATAGTGGACAAATAAATTTCCTAGAAAGACAAATAAAAGTGGACGGAGGGAGTATTCTTTAACGACCGAAGCATTATTTCCAAAATATTAGTATTATAAATAAATCACACAGCCTCCTTGAGTTGAGATAACTGTTTTGGAAAAGAAACAATTCTACTTGCTTTGTATCAAAAATAATTTCGATTCAGTTATGATTCAATAAGTGCAACTATATGATTAAGACTTGAAAAAGAAAATTCCAGAAAAAGAAAATAAAGTAATACGCCATAAGTGACAAAAGCCATTTAAAGAAAAGGACAACTTAAAACTAATGAAAAATATAATACAAGAATTATAATTATAATTAGTTACACGTATTTTTTTATTTTTTTAAAATGATAAAGAGAGAGAGAAAAAATGCTACTAAAACTCTAAAAGTATGAAAAAGAAAGGCATTTCTTCCTTTCTTTCCCTTTTCGTAATTTTTGGTCAGAGAGGCCTTTTTTTTCTATGTAAAATGGATGTTGTTATGTTACACGAAGACGATTGATTGTTTGAGGGGAAGTAACACATGCAGCTACAACTCTGTGAAGGGGACAATCCGTGAGTGATTCGTCGAAATAAGATAATAAACATTGACCATTTGAGAGAATTGTTGTGAAATAGTAAAAATAGAAGTTAATAATTTTAACTTTCATTAAAATTATTGATTTTGAAAGTTAAACAAACGATTTTTTCTGGACTCACTTTTATTTAACCTAATCACATTTTACATGCTAACCAAATATGCACTTAAATGCACCCACAACTATATAAATTCTTAAGTGCATTGGGAGTAAAGAGATCAATTTTCTATGTATTTCTGCACCATTAGTCTAGTTTTGGTTAGTTTAACGTTGTTAGTTTAACCTCGGTAGAAACATATAATCACTGTATACTCATGACCAAATCATATCCCTCTTATGCGTCAAAAGACGATTAATATAAAGCAAATGAATTCATTACTTTAATTGCAGATAGAAATTCATTGAAAACGAAAACATTCTGTAAATAGGCCATCCATGATTAAGAAATCTAATTTTTAGGAGATAATGTTTGTCAGGACTCAGGACGAACTTGCAATTTTTAGTAGACAGTTGTGCTGGGTTGGGCATCGATGTTGGTAATGGGCCTCTTCTTTTCGATTTGGGTCTAAAAGGCTTAAGATCTACATATTTCATAAAAATGGCTCAGCCCAATCAATTTGGGCCGTAGATGCAATACCCTGTATAAATATAGTTTCTATGGACCTTTGCTTTTAAAAATCAAATCAATCATTTCTTAATAAATATTTGTTACTTATAAATAAATTCAGACATTTAAACTTGATATTTCAAACATATTAAATGTTTATATATATATATATATATATATTTCATAAAGTAGTTGAAAAGTAAATAATTTGATAAAGAAGACTCTGTGTATGTGTAAGTAGTTGAGGATTGGTGCCGCTGTCACTTCCATAGTCCTTATCCTTATAATTTTGAGAACCTTCTTCAACAGGTTTTATTTGGGTTTAATTTTATCCTCTTCATTATCATCTCATCACAGTGCTAATCAAGCAGTCTTCTTTTTTTGGGGCCAGCAACTTGATTCTTTGCCCCTAGCTTGTTCGGGTGCTAATCCGTCTAATTATTTCTAGATATATATTTACAACTATTTTACTACTCGCTTGTGCAAATTTAATTTATTGAAAGACAACTCAACATGATTGATAATGAACTCAATGAATTAATTTTGCTAAGGTCATTGTGGCCTACCATTACCAGCCATATATTGATCGATCTTTCTTTTTTCTCTCACGACTTAAGTACAATGTCTAATCCTTTGATGATATTTCGTTCATACATGTAAAAAGTAATGATTATTTATTAAGCAGGGAACTGAATGTACTATTTTTTCCCTTATTGTGTCTATGTGAGCCTAATTGCCGACTCCCCTAAACTAATAAACTTTATATGGGTGTCCCAATGGCAACTGTTCATTCAGGCTGCATTTACTTTTACAGATTTCGGTTGCTCAGTGGAGCCGCCCGTGTCAGTATCATTGGAATTATTGATACAATGTCACAATAACTTCGTACTATTTTATTTGGTAACTATGTAGAGCCAGAGTAATTAATATCTTGTATCATATTTATTTTGATAAGACAAATTATTGTTACGGTTGTAAAGGATAAAATTAGAATTTTGTAAAATAAATAAGGACATAATTGGAACAAAAATTTATTAAACTATCACATGACTCAATGTGTCCACCCAGCCAGAGACTCGATGGCTAAACTTTTGGAGTGGACAAAAATTAAGAAAATTTGTTTATTGGGTCAAAGTGACTATATCTCTCTTATTGTGACCCCAAAATCAAACAGTATATGAAATCACTTTTTCTCTGACTTTGTGACTCTGACCCTAAAGTTAGCGAAAACAAATGCAGCCTCAAATTCTGATTATTAGATGAGTAATGTTAATATATATAGATTTTCGGATAAATAGTGAACTCTACAAGTAACAATACATTAACCATTAAAATCATAATTAAAAATAAATTATAATTGCACTAATATTGTGAAATCTTTTATTGATATATTATCACGTGTAGAGTTATCATAAATTCTAGTCAACAATTTAATTGATAATTCCACGTAGTATAAACCCTTACTTTCCACATCATATGTGTAGGGCACGGTTTGTGAGACAAATACTGTTGAGTTGAGCAAGTGCTGGATGGTTTATTTTCCTAGTAGCTAGGAGGTGGCACCTTATTCTCAAATGATGGCTACCCAATCAAACTCGTTCCCATATGGATGGCATATCCAATAAACAAACCAACTATACATATATATGCATGAAGATGAAGTATATATATATATAAGCTTCCGAAACACCTCTTCTGCAAAACATTTGTAAATAAACAAGTAATATATTCATTCATTAACACGTGTGAAAGAAAATTGTATAAATACTTTTCTTATCTTATTTTATTTGATTGTAAGCTTTGATTAATTTATTCTCATTATAAACTTTTTCATTGTTGAGAAAGCCATTCATATTTGGCATCAAACTGACCTTTTTAAAAGATAAAAATCTTTTTTGATTTTTTGCTTTTCTGTTACTTTTCCCGCCCCGCCCCCTTTTTCTGATGATCCTTCACTTGATTGCATTTTACAAGATACAACAACACATATATATTAAAGCACCATAAATTAATTGATTAATTGTTATTTATTTGCTGATGGGGCCTTTGGATGCTTCGATTACAAAAAGGGGAGAGAAAATTTCCACGGAAGGAAAGAGGGGTCCATATGAATGCCTCCACTGGTAGAAAGAAAAGGGACCCTCTGTCGGGAATGCACTTGGCTACAAAAAATGTATCATATCCATGCATCAATATTAATCATCATTTTGTAATTGGCTAGATATACGTACATGCATCACAAAGTACATTATTATGTATTTTGTGATTGATTGATACTACGCGAATAATGTAGTATGATTAAGAAGAAGAAAAAGATCATACTTTAATTTTATAATAATTTTTGTCTTGTTCTATTTAATTTTATGAAGGCCCATGCTTCTCATGAGTACAAAAAATACATAAATTTTTTGTCATGAAATAAATAATGTTATCATGTCTTCATAATTAAATACATCATTTCTATATATTTAGTCAAGTATATTTTATCAAATATATCCTTAACATTAACATATCATGCCTATAATAAATAAACATTTGAATAATATAATAAAAATAATGTATAGAGACATCTTTATAGAAAATTTTTAATGAGGTTAAATCTTGCTGAATACAGTGCACCAAATATGGTATTTTCTGTGGGTTTCCCTCTTTTTGGTGCTCTTTATGATCTATAAAAAAAAAATCTAAAAGAGTTATGTTTAAAACAATACATTCAAATTGCATTTGATTAGATTTACACTAAATCAAAAGAAGAATATATATTCAATTTTCGTATCACATACCTTTGGATAAAATGTACTGTAATATAGTGGTTTTTATTTCTTTATGCTCAATTTTATATTACATTTTATCTCAAACTTTTTAAAAGTACAAAAAATACATAAATTTCATTATATAATATATAAATTTTCGAGGAATGCTATATAATGAAAATTGTACAATATTTATACAACAATTATATTCACCATGGAATTGCACTAGTTTATAAATCTATATTACAATTCAATGATGAATATGATTGTTGTACAAGTATTACACAATTTTCATGGTATACATTAGTGTAAATTTTCTATCTTATTCAATTTCTTGTATACTTTCACCGAATGGAATCTAAGGTAAGTTGAGTTCTTAGAATAATTCTATCAACTCCCTTTTTTGTTCCGATCAATTTTCAATTATTTTGGATCGAATAATACATATATGCTAATCTCAAATCAACTTGGATTGAATTGTAATACAAAAAATACAATATAAATGTATATGAAATAAAATTCCAAACTAAAAAAAATTAATTTTTATCTATTGATATTGTACCATTTTTTTACACAGTAATTCAATCATGTATTGTCACGTCAACCATGATTATATTTTCTCTTTCCGACTACCTAAAGAATTATACAAACAAAATATTTTGACAGAATAAAAATGTAAAATAAGTGTATCAAAATTAAACTCCTAAAAAAAAAAAGAATGGGAGAGAAACATACGGACCATAGATCTGTACTAAAAGAGGCGATGGTGGAGACATTTCATCCATGACATAATAACTTAACCAACCATGCTTATAAAGGCAATGTCCTTAATGTGATTATTTCCTCATCACTAATTACTAATCTCTCACTTGTTATAATTTTTAAAATCAAATGGCCTGGCCCACACCCCTGTCCCTTGCTCCTCCTTAAAGCTAAGTACAATCATTTTCCCTTTTCAATCTCAATCCTAAAGGGTCTCTTTTATAAATCATTTGTATATTACTTTCAAAGTTTTGGCTTGCGATTCATACAAGCAAATGTCTCTTTCCTCTCTTTCACATCAGACTTGGTGGTTCATTCGCATTAATCAAACACACTTATCCCTTTCTCTACTCCCCCCTCTCCTCTCTTGCTCCCTAATAACTATCTATATATTATTATAAATTCCATGTATACGTATTAATACAAGTAAGTACGTTTGATATGACATATATATTAAACAACATTATATTTTGCATTTGCTAGTTATATGTCTTAACTAATCAACGCAACTTGAGCCCAAGCCAAGACATCTTTCTTCAACAAGCTGCATCATAATTTCTTCAACTGAACATTTCGGCGTTGCATTAGGTTGAATTCCATCAATTTATTCATTTTTTATACATAAAACTAATTGAACATGTTTGGTTGATGTATAGGGAATCAACTATATCAAGCGAGAGAAACTAATTAATAAATGTAAGTGTGATATGAGTAATATTTAAGATTACATTTTATATTTTGTTGATGGTGATGATTTAAATATAAATTATTGTGGCTTTTCTATGTTATTGCGCTATCATTAAATAACTTACATTATAGTTTTAAGTATTTATATATACATAACTATATATATATATATATATATAGTTATTTGACTCAAATCTATATAAAAAAAATTGTCTACTCTTTAGAGCAAGTATTTTCTTTTGTACGTAATTTTAGCTATTAGATGTAAACAAAATTTGAAAGATAAATTGTATTAAAAAAATATTGTTGTTATAAAAAAAGAATGGTGCTGAATGGACAATGAAAAACCAGTCAAATCAGTCAATACGTGAGATTTTGGGTCATAATTACTCAGCCCATTACAATTTCATTGATTATTTGGAACCAAACTAAAGTCAAAATGGACTCATTGACTGCATTTACTGATTTCTCATTGTACATATCTAGCATTATTAAAAAAAATTGTATTGAAAAATCTATTAAAACCTAGATGAAAAGAAGAGAGAAAAAAATCTCTTATTCTTAATGTATTTAAGAATTTCTTCCAATTTATGATTACTTGCTCTCATATATTTATCATCATTTATGTGATAATAGTATAACATATATGGTGATTGAAACAATTTAACATTTGAATAAAGTAAATGAGTTTTGATAAGTTCAATCATGCTCAGATGATTAAGACTAAAAGTTAGCTAAACATGATGTAAGTTATAGTTACTATTCCATGTCATGAGATGTAGAAGAACTTACCTGAATTCATGTTAAACAATAGGTTGATGATCTTTGTCTTCTTGATCTTCTTATTTTCCTCTCTCTTCCTTCTTTTTTTCATTTTTTTCTTTATGGTCAAAGAAGTTAATCACTTTATTATATATATATATATATATGTTGATAACTCATTTTTGGGAGTTATTCCATTAACTTTTTATTATAAAGGGAAAGAGGAGAGAATTTTTTTTTATTATTTATTAAATAAATAATCTTTTGCTAATTTTATTATACTTTTAAAGAGTAATAATAATCATATTGACACTCTTTTATTAGAGTTAATCCTATTAATTACATAGATCATAATTATAAATATTTATTTAAATATTATTACAAACAGGTTACATTATCGCTAAAAAAATCACATATACACACATGTTACTTGTATAACAAAAATGTTTACTAACATAGTTACAACGACCATAGAAAGGGATTTATGGTGAGTTTATTGAATATCTTACACGAATAATGCATATATAAGTTGTTAAGATTTTATACAAATTTTATTCTATAACACAAATAAAATTTAACAAAATTTTATATATTTTATAAGACAAACAAACACATACACACACACAAAAAGTTAAGACTGCACATAAATTTTTTATATATCACATATAAAACTTAACATGGTTGCACGTATTATAAGAAAAATATATATATTTTTACAATTATAAATAATTTTAATAATATATACTAAAAATTGTATACAATGTAGATAAAAAAAATGTGATCAACACACTACAATAATAATGATCATTTTTAACATATAATTATCGAAAAGTATTGATAAAAGTACTGTAAAAAAAGATATATTGACAATTGTTGATCGTTGAAAATAGTCATAAAAGTTTCTTTAACAATTAATAACCGTTAAAAATACTCATAAACTAATTTTAAGTATTTTCGACGACCACTAATTATTAATATTACTTTTATTAACAAAACTTTTATTAACACATTTAATCTTAAAAATACTATTTTTATAGAAGTGACACTTACAAATATTGTAGGCGATGATATGTATTTATATGCATTATTGGGTTATATTGTGCGTTGAGTGTGCACACTGAGCTTCCTTTCTACGTTACAAGTATTTTGTTGTACATGTGATTTTACATGTGTGTATCTTTACTGTTATATAAATAAGATTTTCTAACATAACTTTCTTTAGTGTCCAAACTCATTAATAATACAACTGTTTTAGAAAATAAATATAAAAATAATTAAACAAATATAATAACTATTTTTTTATTATTTTGATCTTATTTACTATTTATTTTTAATTTATATTATTATTAAATTAAATTGAAATTCAAGTGCCAGGAAAATAAAAAACACTGGTATATATAAAGTACTTAAATGTGACACAAATTTAAATAAATTACGAGTTTTGATATGAGTACAAAATTGTACTAAGTAAAATATTCAAAAATAAACGTTTGAGCCTAAATTATTCAGCTCATTAAAAAGGTACACATGGATAAGGGCTCGTTTGGATTATAGTATTTTTGACTTTTTTTAACTTCAGACTTATCAGAAGTTACTCTGTCATGTTTGGCTATATAACTTATGACTTTTCCATAAGTTATTTCAGTGTTTTCGGAGAAGTCTGAATATTTGACTTCTCTATAAGCATCTTTTAAAATAATTCAAATAAACTTTTTTGTTCTTTTATATCCACATATAAAATAACTTATTCATAAGTTACTTCTTAAAAGTTTATTTTATATAAAAGTTTAAATAAGTTATTTATCTATACTAGCCCTAAATGTGTTATTTAAGCTAAAAAAAGTGTTAAAATAAATTTTTTTACTCTTTATTGAAAAAAAAATTATTTAAAATTTTGTGATAAATTAAATAATTATGGCATATGGCCGGGAACTCGCGATGGACATGGCGTCTTATCCAATCATTATCAAGACAGAGAAATGATCTTGGAATTCACTAATCTTTGTCCCAAATCCTGATGACGATACTAAAGATCGGGAGAAGAGTGAGTACTGAAGTTCATTGCATGGTAGCTTTAAGAGCCAATGTCATTGTGCAATAGCAACATGATCTCACCCCATAACTAAAAGGCCTTTTCACATAGAGGCATCATTATATTCATATTCAAGAAACATACACCATATATATATATATTCATTATTTCGTACATCATATCGACATACAATTTATTATTTTTAATTTTTAATATAATTTCACTTCAATTTTTAAATTCTTCTTATCTATCATTAGTCTGGATGGATATATCATAAATATTCAATATTAAATATATCAATATTACATTATTCTATATATAATAGGCTACTTTAATTTAATTCACCCTAACAATAATAAGCCGACATTCTATCTTTCCTGAATAATGCACGCACTTCATGCCTTGTATATGTTGGTGAATTTACCATCCTCTGGAGATTAAAGAAAAAGTGATTATCTTATATTTACTCTGTAATTAATTAATAATGTAAAAGATAAACATCACACGAGCATTGCTAGAAGTAACACAAAATCAGCCAAAACAGTCAATAAATAAAAATTTAGGCAACAATCATTCAACCCATTAAAAATATACTCATAATTAAAATGTTATTTGAACCCTAAAATATTAAATGAATTTTATTATTTGGCTGAAAAAATATTATTCCCTGATATCACACTAAACTTGTATTATTCTATTAACGATTATAGATAATGATAAAAAAAAAACTGGAAGAGAATAGAAACGGAAAACCACTCTTCACCTGAGACATGACATGTACATATATAGATTAGACATACACACTCAAGTGCGTACATGACTAAGTTGATGGTCCTGAAAATGAATTAAGGTCTATTTAATTATCATAAATATTTGAGAATAATATTTTTTCTGTCAAAACAATTAACAAGGTTTATTTTAATATTTTTAGTCCAAATAGTATTATTAAATATGTTATTTTTTAATGGACGGAATAATTTAGGCTCAATTTCCTATTATTGGCTATTTTAGCTGGTTTTTTATTGTGCCTCTACCAATACTCTTTAATTAAACATAAAGTCTTGAGTAACAAACTTTTCCGTCAAAACAATAAAAAAAAAAACTCATTTTAATACTTTTGGTCTAGATAACATTCTTAATCAATAGTACTATACATGTACATCAAACACACATCCATCAAATCATTATGTGATTTATCGGTCCACCATTTAAAACAAAAAATTCAAATTTGCACACATATCCCTCACTCTTTAATGGTAATAATATCTGATAGATGCTTGATGGATGAAATATTGATGTACCTCAATCATTTTCGCATTCTTAATTATGTGAATTTTTTAAATGGGCTGAGTGATTTAGATCAAAATTTATATTTTTGCTGTTTTGATTGGTACAATTTTGTATCCCCAATTTAATTTGCACTTAATTTAATTTGATACACTCCCAACTCAACTTTAAGTAACCAAGTCGAGTGGTCCAATCTTGTCCAGGCATAGAGGTCTTATTCGCGTTGAAATTGTTAAGATCAACAATGATTATATATCCTTTTCAGGGTACATATTATATAAAAATTCATGTGCCTCTCATCGTGTGAAATCTACATATATTGAAATTAACACGTCTTATTAAGTGAATTAACTTTAATTGATGTCAATCTTGTTACCTGTACATAATTGTTCACACCCCGGATTGCGGTCCAATTCGTTGCCCCAGTTCGGAACCCCAATTACGGCCCAAACAAAGGACGGCCCAAATCAAGCAAGTAAGGGACCTACCTGGAGCCCAAGGTCGAACCTCAGGTACGCCACAGGAAGGGGCCCAGTCCAGACCAAGGCTCAATAAGAAATGGGTAACCCAATGACAGTGGGTCGCAAACGGATTCGGGTACGGATTCGCTGACCCGACCCGACCTAGAGGACCTGAAGCTAAACCCGGGTCCGGGTACCCTGACCCGACCCGAGGGAGAAATATGCACGTTCCCCCGAAAAGGGTGGACGCTTATCCACAAAGCGGATGATGACGCCGAGTAATCCGCGCTGCAACGGCACTACGCGGATCAACCTAGTACGCCGTAGAAAGCGGGATAGAGGTTATCCCGAGTCGCTCGGAAGCGGAAGCGCGGAAGGAGCTCACATCCCGCTCTATAAATAGGGCGTCACTCTCATGAACCAGGTACGCTCTCAGTTGAGTTCCCAAGCCTTGAGCACTTACTGACTTAAGCTTCGAAGTCCTTTCAGGGAAACCAACCCCCGCGCCTTGGAGAGAAGCTGTGTGAGAAGTCAGAGACCGGCGATAGTTCCTACCGGAGCAAAGGTACGGAACATTGGCGCCGTTGCCGGGGAGGCACCGCAATTTCAGTTAAGGTCGGTTTACCTTCTAAGGGACCGCGGTTGTGAAAGTAGCTCTGGCTAGAACCAAAACCACATTTCACATCGTCCACCCCGGTGACCCAGGATACGGCATGGCAGGAACCTCGGAAGGGCATTGCGAGACGGTCCACGAGACCAACGAGCAACCCCAACGCCAGCTGTCACCCAGGCTGGATGAACCGGCGGTCGGAGCCACTAACGGAGTCCAGACGCGCCCGCAGCTCAAATCGGTCGTAGGAGCCGATCAAGTTGGACCAACCGTAGCTCCCGACTTACAACAGACCGTCCTGATAATTCGGGATCAGCAAGAACGACTGCGTGTTTTGGAGCAAGAAATGGTGAAGCGAGCCCCTCTGGAGGAACAACTCCAGAGGGAGGAACGCCGCAACCGCAAGGTTGAAGAGAAGCTCCACGCAGAGCGCGAAAAGGTCAAGGACCTAGCTCAGCGCCTTCGAAAGCTGGAGCAGAAGCAAAAGCACCGCAATGGCGAGTCCCGCGGGAAGGAGCACTCTCGGGAAAGAAGGCAGAAGCGACCGGGATCCGACGATAGACGTCGATCTCGGGAACGCGACGAAAGGGACAACCGAAGGAGATCTCGGGAAAGGGAAAGGGACCAACAGTCCCAAAATTACGACGAGCTGGAACACTCCCAAACCCACGTCGAGCACCGAAGTACGGTCGGCGAAGGAGGAGGAGGGTTCCAGTTCCGTGCAGAAGGTCCCTTAGCTCCCCACATCCTAAAATACCAGATTCCCCCAGGTCGGACCCCACCAGGACTTAAGTACGACGGGACCTCCGACCAAGAGGAACATCTGGAGGCCTTCAAGTCCCGGATGGATTACGATGGAGCAGTAGATGAGGAACGGTACCGGGCATTCCCGATCACCTTGCTGAAGACGGCCCTGAAGTGGTATAACCGTCTTCCGCCGAGGTCGATCCGCTGCTTTTCCGACCTCGCTACCCAGTTCCTGGCTCATTTCACCACCAGGAAGACGAAGCCGAGGTCAGCTGTAAGCTTGATGAACATCAAGCAGAAGCAGGGGAGCCACTCAGGACATATTTCGAAAGATTTAATGCCGAAGCACTCTTAGTGAAAGATCTGCATGTGTCAAATGCGATCACCCTGCTCATAAACGGGCTCCGTTGGTCGCCATTTGCCGAGTCCCTCTCCAGGTTGGAGCCTACGACCATGGAGGAAATCCAGGACCGAGCTGTCGAGTTCATAAGGGCCGAGGAGGCGATGATGGCAAAAATGGCAAAGGAGTCTGCTGAAGACATGACCGAAGAAAGACGGATAGAAAACCCCCGATCTCAGAGGCCTCAGGAAGAAGGCCTCAAGTCGGAGAGAGCCCCCCGAAGAGGGAAGTTTTCCGACTACACCCCCTTATCTCGGTCGATAAGTGAGGTGTACCAGGAAATACAACATACTGAACGGTTACCCAAGCCTAAGGCAATGAGGCAAAGGGCAAATACAAACTGAAGTATGTATTGTGAATACCATAAGCAATATGGCCACCGAACGGAGGACTGTCACGATCTCCGGGATACAATTGAGGAGCTAATTCGAGCTGGCAAACTCGCCGAATACGTGTCCGATCAGAAGGGACCCAAGAGAAGGAGGGAAGCTAGCCCTGAGAATGAGAAATGAAATCCGAGGAACCAGAAAACCAATTAGGAAGATGACCCCGAAAACAGCTCCGAGATAGTAAAAACAATTTACACTATCTCCGGAGGGTTCGCAGGAGGAGGTCCCACTGGTGCGGCAAGGAAAAGGGCGCTCAAAGAAATAATGAGCGTCGATAAGGAGTTGGCTTCAAAGGCGCTGAAAAAAGCCTCTGTTCCAATGACCTTCTCGGATCTCGACAACCCCGGGGTAATTGCTGATTACGTTGATCCTTTGGTAGTATCAGTCATAGCCCGGAATATGGAAATAAGAAGGGTCTTGATCGACACGGGAAGCTCGGTCGAACTGCTGACCAGAAAGGCATTTGACGAAATGGGCCTAAAGGATTCCGACCTAAGGGCTCATACCGAGAAACTTGTGGGGTTCTCGGGGTACGATGTAGTCAAGCCTGATGGCTACATCACCTTATACCTCACAATGGGCACCAAACCACTCATGAGAACCGTTGAAATCGACTTCATAGTGGCAAGAATTGACTCAGCCTTTAACATGATCATTGTGAGACCCTCCTTGTGCAAACTCGGAGCAGCGGTGTCAATCCCCCACTTGGTCATGAAGTTCCCTACCGAGGATGGGAGTGTGGTCACAGTAAGGGGCTGCCAGGTCACGGCTCGAAAATGCTACATCAATAGCCTCAAGATCAAAGACAAGATCAAAGGCGAGAAAGATGAAGAAAAAGAAGACAAGCTAGAGACCCTAGGCGGAAATTCCGAGGTCGTGGAATGTCACGAACCTTAAGAAACTCTACTTGTAACAAATGTACCCCAGCTCGTACTCTTTTTCCTACCTCGGACGCTTACCCAGGAGGTTTTAACGAGGCGAGTTCGGAAAGAATATTAATAAAAATATTTTCTTTTCAAATTCTTTTACTATTTTCATAAAAACCCGACGTACGAGGACATCTAATCCCGACCGCGAGACAAAAACGCGTGAACACTTAGAAACGAAACGCGTTTATTATTATTAATTATCAATATATTTATATATATTTGCAACAGCATATTTATTATTATTAATTATCAATATCTGATTCCTTCTCAATTAAACGAAGGCACAATCAAGTCAAAACAATTAGTAGTTTGTAGGGATTGCTTAAATCATAAAACAACCAACTGATTTTTCTGACACACGTGTGCATAATATATGATCTATTAATGGAAGATTATATTGGACGCTAAATTAAAATAAGATTGAAAATGTCAACTGGTTTATAAATTAATAACCGAAGGATAATACTAAATGTACAATAAAAAATCAGTCAAACTAGTTAATAAATGAGATTTTGAGCCATAACTACTCCGCTCATTACAATTTCAATGATTATTTGAGTCAAAACCAAAATAGGTACATTGACTATATGGACTGATTTTCATTATATATTTAACAGATAACGGAAATATACCACGCCATCTCACTGTCAGCAATACATTTAGCGAATAATATTATTTGATTATCTAATGGAAAAGAAACTTAAAGTTACTCCTGCTATGCGATATATGAAGTCTTGAAGAGATTAATTGGACAAGATATTATAAGTAAGCATTAAGCAAAATCTTCGTGATTGAAAGATTTCCTTTCGCCGATAAAAGAATTATTTCATTTTCATAATATTCAATTTATCCCAAAAAATGATACTATCTTGATTGAGGATCCTCAGACTCCCATGAATGTATATTCCTTGGATGTATAATTTGGTATATATGTATTTGAGGATACGATGATATATTATATCAGTGATTGATATGGTGATATCCTTGATTGATATGATGTGATTCAGATTGATTTAGGAGAATATTATATAATATCATTGATTGATTTACAATGATATTATTAGATTGATATGTTTTGATTTAATATTTATCTATAAACACATCATATCAATCAAGGATATCATCATATCAATCACTGATATGATATATCATCACATCCTCCAATAATATGAGAATGAAGATGGAAAGTTGAACTTTAATGGATAAATTTTGTATAATATTATATATGAAACTTATCGTAATCAAACACATTTGTACAGAATATGATCACCATAATGCTGCAAACATATATATAAGTTGTGTCTATCAATAAGACAATTTCTTTCAACATTTAAAATTGTACGTGAAATACAAGAGTACTATTATCCAATTATGTATGTATTGTCATATAAACTATAATATTGAACTCTTTTAAGTTCTATGCACACTAATTAAATAGTTGTGAAAATGAGATATTTAATTGGATGTTAGTATAAAACTAAGCTTAAAGACTAGAATGATTTTGTGATTGATATAAAAAAGAACTAGAGGCACAACAAAAAATCAGTCAAAACAACCAATAAATAGGAATTTGGGCCACAATCACTCATCCCATTAAAATTATACCCATGATTAAAATTGTTATTTGGGCCATAAAGTGTTAAATGAGCTTTGTTGGCTGTTTTTGCTGATTTTTTGTTGTGCCATAAGTATTTGCGTATAAAAAATTATTGGTGTGCAATAAAAAACAACTAAAACAATTAATATGTTACGCACATCATATACTACATGTTGTAATATTATATTTCTTTACAATATGTAATATATGATGTGTACAATATGTAATATATTGTGTGAACATTATATAATATATAATAAAACATTTTTATATGTACAACAAATATCAGTCAAAATAATAAATATATTATGCACAATATATATAATATGATGTGCACAACGTATATCACATATGTACAACATGTGATAATATATGGTTTGCACAATATGTTAATTGATTTAACTATTTTTTTTTTTGACATCAAATATTTACCTATATAATATGGATTATATTTTTGTTAAAATTTTGTTGTACACGGTATATATGTCATGGAATAATGAGTAGTATACGATATTCAGAACTTTGTTATTAGTGAGAGTGAGGTAACATATACAAGTTCTCCTGATTTAGCAAGCACATTAGTCAATTATTGCAAAAGAGTACTTGCTTGTAGTGGTGTGCAAGTGCAACGAAGCTCTAAATCAGAAAGTAGAAAAAGACTAACGAAACAAAGTAAAGTTAATCGATTTGAGATGTACGTACTGCTGTTTAACGACACATACACGGAGAATTGTCAATTTAATTTGCTCCTCTGGTGAATAAATTTGTGTGCAAGAAATTAATTAACTATTGCATAATTTCATGGATTCAATGATCACTTTCAGTAGCGGTAAATCTAACCACTAGTGATGTCATGACGTTGCTGAGGAGACAGGGGAGAAAATCAATTAGGAGGTGCATGAAACAACCGGCAGCAGTAACAACGTGCATACATCATATAACTGCCCTCATTTTCTATCTATCTAGCTATTTGAGGATGTGAAGTGGGGGTAAGTAAGTAAGTAGATAGAGATGAATTAAAGTTTGGTTACGTAATACAAGCTACTACACAGCATGATGTACGTAGAAAATGGTGGTGACATTAATTAATTAATGAATTAATTAAGCTGGTTAGAGTAAAGTTGATGGAGTGTCCTTTTTATGGTTAGATGGAGGATATGGGCCCCTTTCCTCCATCGGGCCGGTTGTAAATGTCGGCTCTTCCCCTCCTTTTTAAATAAGTAATAGCAAAGACACAGAGTGAGAGAGACCTCGATCGGCCATCACTATTATTTCATTTCAATTCACATACACCAATTAATCCCCTGCTCTCATCATCATCAACTTGATCGCAGGGAGCAAGTTAGACCGCTATAAGACAGACAGACAGACAGACATACATACAGGGAATATATATAATAGAATAGAAGAAGATAAGAGAACAGAACAAGAGTGGAAGCAGCAGCAAAGCAATTAATTGGAGGTAATTAAATAAAGATCAGGTATGGGGCATCATTCATGCTGCAACCAACAGAAGGTAAAAAGAGGCTCTGGTCCCTGAGAAGATGAGAAACTCATCAGATACATCACCACCCATGGCTATGGCTGCTGGAGTGAAGTTCCAGACAAAGCTGGTCCGTACTACCTACCTATTTCATCTCCTCTCTCTGCTTAATTAATTATTATATATTCTTCTTATATACTCCTATGTATGTATGTATGTATGTAAGTGTAGCATTTCATTAATTAATTTGTTGTATGCGCGTGTGGCTGGGCATTCATTAATTTGCATCCATAATATATATAATAATCAGGGCTTCAACGGTGTGGAAAGAGTTGTCGGCTGAGATGGATTAATTATCTGAGGCCCGATATTAGAAGAGGCAGGTTTACTCCCGACGAGGAGAAGCTTATTATAAGCCTTCATGCCGTCGTTGGCAACAGGTACTCTATACCTATCTCCTTTCCTCTTCTAGCTACCTTTATTACCAGCCCAATTTTGGTTGAGGCCAACTTCATTTTGCAGATACATAGATAGATGTATTATATTGCGATTGATTAATATGAGGATTTTACATTGTAAAACCAAACCTTAGCTTAGGTACATATGTACGTACGTATTAGTCATTATTAAATTAACTGCTAAAATTATTAAGTAATGTGATGAATGAATAATTAGCGCTATCTATCAGCCTCAGACAACATTTTTGAACAAGTTAAGCAGCAAGCAGGCAGGCAGGCAGGCGACTTCGTCAGCTACAATTTACTTGTCTGCTTGCAGTTTCTTCAAAGTCCTTTCTCTTAAGCAACTAATTAAATTATATATTATCTTATTTCTTCCCAGTTTTTGTCAACATAAATGTTTCCAATTTTAATTTTGATTAGTTATTCAATATATTAATTTTGTCTGTGGGGATTAATAATAATACAATGCAGATGGGCTCACATTGCAAGCCACTTGCCTGGTAGAACAGACAACGAAATAAAGAACTACTGGAACTCTTGGATCAAAAAGAAAATCCGAAAGCCTAACAGTTCGGTGCCTTCAACCACAACAACTTCATCTCATCAAAGTATTGTTGATCATCAGTTCAGTACTTACAACTCCAATCATCATCATCACTTGGATAATAATAATAGTAATAATAGTGTAACAGCAAAGCAGCAACCAATACCATCATCATCACCACTTGAAGAAACCACCACCACCAACAACATATTTCCTTCTTCCACCACTTGTCCACTATTTATGTTTGACACTACTAGTTCATTAGATCATGCAACAACAGACACCACCACCAATAACGTGCGAGCAGAACTACTCTTTCAATTAGACTCTAGTAGTAGTGTGGGTGTGGGTTTGGGTTCAGCTGACACGTGGAATTATTATAACATGAGCCAGCATCAGGTTGAGGCTCATCATCCAACATTTGCGGCGGTCATGGATACCAATAATAGTAACTACCTGCATCTACCACCGTTGATAGAGAACGTGGAAAACATGGTTCCTAATATTGCGGTGCAGTGTTGCAGTGGTGGTGTTGATCATGAGGAAGGAGAGATGGCAACGGTGGAGTGTTTGCAGAGGCAAGGTGGTGGTGATGGTTTAATTAATGAGTGGGTGTTGGATTCTACTACTGCCACTACTACTACTACTACAGTATTACAACAATGTCCTAACTTTCTGTTCTGGGAGGAAGGACTACAATTTGATGGAAGGGAAGAAGAAGAAGAAGAGCATCAACTAGTACCCATTAGTAATTCACCACATATGGGAACACCCACGCTCTCTCCTTTCCCTTCCACTTTCTGATCCATCCATCTTTTTTTGTTTTTCTATCTCTAACTTGCAGCAGGCAGAGGTTGGTTGGTCCTTCGATTCTACCTTTTTGATTTTCTCTCTTTTTCCCCACTACTTTTGATTGCTGATTGGAAAGGAGATTGCAAGAAATGGGTGAGTGAGTGAGTGAGTGAGTGAAGATATATAAATAATAATATATTATTGATTATTGTATGTATGCGTATGAGCAGGCGTGACGTGTTTATTGTTATTGAGTGTTTTGACATACATGGAAGAGGAAAATAAATAAATAAAGGCTAGATTGCAACCACATACGCTAGAAGGAAAGTTTGATTTTGAAGATAAACAAAAACAGCATCTTCAATTTCTATCCTACCTACATATATATTAATATTATATATTTGACTGTACATTTGGTGGTTTTTGAATGAATAAATAATAATGGGTTTGCCTTTTTACATTTTCATCATTGTCTATCTGATCTATCGTGTCTTTTTAATACAACAACCCTGCCTTCTAGAAAATAAACGCAGAGCAACCATTGACTTAATTAATTACCACATGCAAAACAAGCACAATTAGGGATGGGAGAATAGTATAATTATATATTGTGAGATGTTGGTGAGGCTTCAATATAAACTGCATTCTGCATTCAGAAGTTCAAGGGCATGCAAATTTGGCCACACCCCTTAGCTACCAGTGTTACACACACATATACATACCTTGCAACGAGTGTATATAGATTAGGCAAACGTTTTTTTAACCTTGAAAATGTGCAAAGATGTCAGAAGAAAATGAATTGAAAGAAAAAATAATCATAAAGTGAAGAGAATCACCTTTGTTAAAAAGAGTTTAATGTTCAAATAACATTAATCTAGGGTGATGCTAAATGAACCATACAAAACCAGCCCAACCAGCCAATAAATGAGATTTTGGGCCATAATTACTCTGCCCATTACAATCTCAATGATTATTTGGGCCAAAACCAAAGCAAAAATAGGCTCATTGACTGTATGAGCTGATTTTTCATTGTTCACTTAACATTATTGTTAATGTTATGTTATACCGTGGATAAGTTTCATTGGTCATAGCTTGCGCTCATTTAGTAGTTTCAAAAGTTGTGTGACTATATGAGAATTTAGCGTTGTTTAACTCTTAAAATCATCACTCAATTAATTCATGAAATAAATTAGTTAAAAATAGTTTATCACATACTCTACAAATTATATAGTTTGCTCTATGAGAATGGACAAAATTCTTGTTAAAAAAAATTAACTGTCTTTTTACGATATTTCAGTCGTATTGAATCGAATTAATCGAGTTTCTAATAATAGAATACATTGCTAGTTTCATCTAGATCAAAATATACAACACCCTTATAATTGGTGAGTATATAGATACTATATATACATTTAAGTAAAATATTTATTTTTACTATTATAAAAATATAACTTTTTTGGTTAAGCTCATCTTTAAGCTCATGTAGAAAATGTTAGTTTTTTTTTAGTTTAAAATTATTGTGATTTTGTTATTGGTTGAAAATATATTTTTGTAACACTGAAATTAGAATGAAAAGTTGAATTAAACTAATTGTTACGTTTGTGGCCCAAAACGAAAAAAACCAAAAACTGTAGAACTTTCATGAGGCCATGGGCTTGGGTCACGGGGAAGCTTAAAAATTGGCCATAGTTAGGCCCAGAAAAAAGCCCAAGCTGGTTGAAAGGTCCATTATAAAAAGTGGAGAAGGTGGTATTAGGGTTTAGGGTTACATTTGCAGCAAGGAGCGAAGGATAAATTAGAAGCGCGAGTAAGCGTCGTTGCTGCCTCTCCCCTTGCTTCAACCCTGCAACCATGGTATCTCAACCCTTTCTTCTCTATTCTTCTGTGAATCTCAATCCTGTTTCCTTTGCATTGGTCGATTTGATTTGTTTATATTCTTTTGTTAAAAATTTTCAGATCATTCCTGAGAAGAACCGTAAAGAGATCTGCAAGTACCTCTTCCAAGGTTCACCTCATCTAAACTGTACCACTAAATAATCCTTATTTTTTTTTTTTGAATTTTGTGTTGATGTTGAGAAATTATTGTTGGATTCAGAGGGAGTATGCTATGCGAAGAAGGACTTCAACCTGGCGAAGCACCCTGAGATCGACGTGCCGAATCTGCAGGTGATTAAGCTGATGCAGAGCTTCAAGTCGAAGGAGTACGTGAGGGAGACCTTCGCCTGGATGCACTATTACTGGTTCCTGACCAACGATGGCATCGAGCACCTCAGGACTTACCTCAACCTTCCTTCTGAGATTGTCCCCGCCACTCTCAAGAAGCAGGCCAAGCCAGCTGGCAGGCCATTCGGTGGCCCACCCGGTGACCGCCCTAGGTATTGTTAAATTGTTTGATTTTTCAATTTTGTTTGTTTTATTGCAAATTTGCGAATTGCGAGTGTATGATTCAATGTTTGTGGTTTCTTGAACAGGGGCCCACCCCGCTTTGATGGAGAAAGGAGGTTTGGCGGTGACCGTGATGGATACCGTGGAGGTCCCCGCGGCCCTGGCGGTGACTTTGGAGGAGACAAAGGTGGAGCTCCTGCTGATTACAGGCCTTCTTTTGGGGTATGTCTTATTGCCTCATTGTTTCATTTGATATTGAGATTGTGTTATCTCTGTCATGTTTTCATATGTTAAATTTGTGCCATGATTATGTATTATTTTTTTTTTGTCATTAGATTGCGGTTGATCTTTTTATCCATGGTCTGTTCTGGTTTGTTTGCATAAGATTGTAATGTGTGTGAACAAGTGTGTATGCTTTTTCATGCTGGGTTAAGCTTTCAAATAATTCAAATCGTTCATTTGTTTGCGAAACCAATGTAAGTGCAAAAAAATTCCACAATTTTGCCTGTGTAGGATTATGGTTAGTTATTTCTAGTCACCTAGTTCATGTAATCCCTTATCTTGGTATAAAGCTTGGTTGTTACCAGTAGCTTTTATATTTTGGTTATTATTGTTCCAAGAATCATCTGCCACACTGTGCCAATGGTCACTTTTCTGTGCATCTGTGTTCTGTGATCCACATTTTAACTCATTTTTGGTTTCCCTTGGTGCCTATTATCTTCGAAGCACTACTGTCCTATGTTCATATTTTTTGAAGATGTTGGTTTCTTTGTGGAGCACAGTAATTCTTTAATTTCTCTGTTGTGAATTTTATTATGTTTTTTCAACTTTATAAAGAAAAGGATTTCTGAACTAGATTTTGTGTTTTTTGTCTTAATCTTGCAGGGTTCTGGCGGAAGGCCTGGCTTTGGTCGTGGTGCTGGTGGTTTTGGAGGAGCCCCAACAAGCTCAAACAATGCTTAAATGCGTTGATTTCTGCCCCCTTTTTTGCTTTTAGATGGATGTTCTTTGAGTCAATAGTAGTTCCCCTACCCCAAAAGTTGTTTGTCGATTTGATACTTCACTTTTATTTGGTTATTTATCGTATTAAGATTTTGAATTGAGTGTTTTTGCTAATTAGTATGACCAACTTATTTTTCATTGTCCAAGACGGATAGTTGAGTGGTAAACTAGCAATGCAAATACTATGGCTGACATGGTAAAGAGAGGATGTGGAAACTAGCATTTCGAATCTTTTGGAACTATCTAGGGTACTTTATCAAACTGTTTTTAACCAGTTAAGTTATAGTGGATAATCTATAACAGTTATAGTACAGCTATCCAAGCAATTGTTGAATACAACTTTAGGGAATATAAGTTAGACTAATTCTGTAATCACTAAATTATATCAATTATTGGAGTTAGGTGGCTTTCAATGTAGTTATTAAATCAGTTGCAACTTGCTGAGTAATTCTACCGAACCTAAGTCATTGGAGATCTAGTCAATTCTCAATTCAGAACAGATTAACAGAATCCTTAGAAGACATGGTCGTATATTAGAAATCTGAAGGTCAAACTCCTAGTAAAGTTTTCATCTGAAGATAGTTATTGAATTCGTGTAATTTTGACATATTATTAGTGTGCATTTTTTTTATTCGTGCATCTAATCAAAAATCAAAATAGTTTTTTTACAACGCCTTCTCAAGTAGCGAGAGAGAGATCATACAAATTTTTAACCAGTTAAATCCATATTGAAGATGTTACATTATAGTAGCAGTAGGCGTACACGGAAAGCAGCACAAGAAATTGAACTGGACAAAAGGATGACCAAGTAAGTGAGAAGGAGTTTTGGCATTAGAATTTAAAATCGAAGGGGTGTCTTCACATCACGGATTTTCCCATCATTGAAACGAACAGAGAAGGCCATAAAGAAGGGGGCGAGCAGTACAAAGAAAGAAAGAAAGAGAAGTTTGGCGGCATTGACATTGCTTCCATCAAATCAAATACTAATTGCATCCACACGCTGCAAAAATTGAGAACGAAACCAATACTCGTAGTGAGAGAGTTTTGGTGAGAAAGAAAAGGCTTTGAAAATGGCAACGAAAGAGTCAAGGGGAAGGGGAAGGGGAGCGGAGGGCAAAATCAACAAGATTGTGAGTCACGGAGGTCGATACGTGCAGTACAATGTGTACGGTAACCTCTTCGAGGTGTCCTCCAACTACATCCCTCCCCTTCGCCCTATTGGTCGAGGCGCTTATGGCATCGTCTGGTATGTATTCCCTTCCTTCTTCTTCTCTTCAATGATACAGTTTAACATAACAGAGTGAAGGGTGAATGAATAATGTCAGTGTTTGTGGCTATGTTTCGTTTACTTGCATCGCACAGTGCTGCTATTAATTCAGATACGCGCGAGGAAGTTGCCATCAAGAAGATTGGTAACGCCTTCGACAATCTCGTTGATGCTAGGCGCACTTTGAGGGAAATTAAGCTCCTTCGCCACATGGACCATGAAAATGTAATTAATCATCATTAATCCCTAACTTTCTGCTTTGTTGCATAAAATTGCTAAATTTTATATAATTTATTTATACAGATCGTTGCCATTAAGGATATCATTCGACCTCCTAAAAAGGAAACCTTCAACGATGTATACATTGTTTATGAGTTGATGGACACTGATCTTCACCAGATTATTCGCTCTGACCAACCCCTTAATGATGACCATTGTCAGGTTTGTCACACATTTGATGATATTGCTGAGATTTTGTAAAGTATTGAAATGCTTTCTTTATTATGCATGCCATTTGATATAAGAAACGACTGTCTTTCACACAATGGCTCACATCAACAATTATTATGTTTTGATTTCTGCTTTTTGTTTTGACTTTGATCATGGTATTGAACTTTCGTGAAAATTCTGCAGTACTTTATGTACCAGCTGTTACGGGGCCTGAAATATGTGCATTCGGCTAATGTTTTGCACCGCGATCTTAAACCCAGCAATATACTTCTGAATTCAAACTGTGACCTTAAAATTGGGGACTTTGGCTTGGCAAGGACCACATCTGAAACGGATTTCATGACAGAGTATGTTGTCACCCGATGGTACCGCGCCCCTGAATTGCTCCTTAATTGTTCAGAATACACCTCTGCAATTGATGTGTGGTCTGTCGGTTGCATACTTGGCGAAATTATGACTAGAGAACCCTTGTTCCCTGGGAAAGACTATGTTCATCAATTGAGGCTTATAACAGAGGTATGGGTTTGGTGCTTCAATTTGAAGTTATGAGCTGCTGAAACATTCTAAACAATTGTGTTGCATTACCTCTCTTTCAGTAGTTCGTAAGTTGTTTGGTGAAGTATAAAGTACTCATCTTGCATAAGTATTGAAAGACCTACTGTAATCCATCTTGTTATAGTCTTATAGATCAATCTTGAGTTCTGTAGGGAAATGCATATTAGCTGATTTCGCAGTTCCCTTTAAATTGATTTCTACAAGTTCTGACACCACTCATGAATTCTGTTGCCCTTGTGCTTAAAAGTTAATAGGATCACCTGACGATGCCAGCATCGGATTTCTCCGAAGTGAAAATGCCAGAAGGTATGTTAGACAGCTTCCACAATATAGGAAGCAAAAATTCTCAGCTAGATTCCCTAATATGTCTGCTGAGGCACTGGACTTGCTAGAAAAGATGCTTATATTTGATCCCAACAAACGCATTACAGGTAACACTTGAAGAATTATATTTCAGCTTTCAACCACTGATTTATAACTTCTTCATTGAATGTAATTTCTCATTTCATATCTTCATGTTGTATTTTCTTTTATTTACAGTTGATGAGGCACTGTGTCACCCATATCTTTCATCGCTTCATGACATCAATGATGAGCCAGTTGGTCCTAGGCCATTCAGCTTTGATTTTGAGCAGCCAGCATGCACTAGAGAGCACATCAAGGAGCTCATATGGAGGGAATCCGTGAGGTTCAATCCAGATCCTCCTCCCTGCAAGTAATTCTATGTTATTTGCTGTTTGTGCACAAATGTAACATAACAAGATAAACAAGTTTCCCCTTGGATATAGTTCCCGTTGATCAATATATAGATAAGTTTGCTAGGTGCAGAAAGTCTCTTCCTTGTAATATAGGCCTAGATCAGCTAATAGGAGTGCCTCAGGAGAGCAAATGTGTGAATGGAATGGAGCGTGTTATATTCTCTTATTCAGATGTTTAAGGAAGGAGACACAGAAAGAGGAATTTCATACTCCTTTTCTTTTGTGCAGCTATTGGTGATGATTTCCATTTTCCCCTCAATTAAAAGGCTGCACTACAGTGTAACATAATGAATTGAAGACCTGGAAAAACATATTGAATTATATGATTTTTTTATATATAGTAGAAATTAAAGGCTATATATTTTAAAATATAAGAATTTATAATTTTTTTATTTATATTATAAAATACAGACTATAAACTTTAAAATATTGAATTACAAATTTTTCTTAAAATATAGTAGAAATTGAAGGTTGTATACTTTAAAATGTGTGATTTCATACTTTTTTTAGTTGTATTATAAAATAAAGACTATAATATTTAAAATATTTAATCACATGAATTTTTTACCTATAGTAAAAATTGAATGTTATATACGTTGAAAGGTGAGATTTTACAATTTTTTTAGTTATATTATAAAATAAAGAATATAGTATCTAAAATATTGAATGACATTGATTTTTCGCATATATTAGAAATTAAAGGCTAATACTTTAAAATTAGTGATTTCATAATCTTTGGTTATATTTTATAATAAAGATTATAACCTTTAAAATATTCAATTATATGAATTTTTCACATATAGTAGAAATTGAATGTTATATACTTTAAAATGTGAGATTTTACAATTTTTTTGGTTTTTTTATAAAATAAAACTACAACTTTTAAAATCATGATCATATGAATTTTTTACATATAGTAAAAGATGTAGACTATATACTTTAAAATATGATATTTCACTATTTTCTTAAATATACTATAGAACAAAAACAATAAGCTTTAAAATATTGAATTACATGAATTTTTTACATATAATATAAATTGAAGTCTATATACTTTAAAATATGAGATTGTACAATTTTTTTGTTGTATTATAAAATAAAGATTATACCTTTAAAATATTGAATCACATGAATTTTTCACATATAGTAGAAATTGAAGGGTATATACTTTAAAATGTAAGATTTCATATTCTTTTGTTGTATTATAAAATAAAGATAATAGACTCTAAAATATTGATAAATCACATGAATTTTTTACATATAGTAGAAATTGAATGTTATATACTCTAAAATGTAATATTCATAATTTTTCGATTGTATTATAAAATAAAGCCTTTAAAATATTGAATTACATGAATATTTTACATATAGTAGAAATTGAAGACTATATACTTTAAAATATTATGTTTCACAATTTTTTTAAATAGACTATAACATTTAAACTATTGAATTATATGAGTTTTTTACTTATAGTAAAAATTGAAGGCTATATACTTCAAAATGATTTCACAATTTTTTGTTTGCATTATAAAATAAAGATTATAGCCTTTAAAATATTGAATCAAATGAATTTTTTAAATATAGTAGAAGTTGAAGGCTATATATTTTAAAATGTGATATTTCACTATTTTTTAAATATATTTTATACAATAAAGACTATAGCCTTTAAAATATTGAATCACATAAATTTTCTACATATAATAGAAATTAAAGGTTATATACGTTAAAATATGAGTTTTCATAATTTTTTTTATTACATTATAAAATAAAGACTAAAGCCTCTAAAATATTGAAACACATGAATATTTTAAATCTAGTAGAAATTAAAGGCTATATATTTTAAAATGTGAGATTTCATAATTTTTTTATTGTATTTTAAAATAAAAACTATAACTTTTAAAATATATAATCATATGAATTTTTTAAAATATTATGCCACCTGCCATACACGTGGCTTTATAATATTGATCGGAAACTTCAGGAACACTCTGTTTTCCTTCCATTTGTTCAATCAATTCTGTTCACTCCATCGCTTCCGTTCTGCACTTGTGCTGATTGGCCCTCTGATTGTGCTTACTAGCAATACCCTTTTTCTGGTCGTTCAATCCAATCCAAGTTTATCCATTTTGTAAGGCTTCGCTTTACTTGTCCCATATGACTTAAAGCTTTTGAATTTTTTTATGAGACTTTGTATTCTGTTTGCTGTATTATATTAGGAATTTATCATCTATGATTAGCCATAGTGGGTTTCAAAAATCGTTTTTTTTTTTTTTTTTTTTGTGTTATGAAATCGTTAAAAAATCTTGTGCTTGTTATCATCGATTATTGTAGGAGAAGTTCATGCGTGGACTTGTTGCACTTGTGGTGCCTGCAAAATACAGATTCAAGCTAATGTACCCGGTGCAAGGATCACAGGGTAGGTTCTCTGTTTCTGTTTATTTACTTAATTAACAAACAATTGTTAGGTTAAAAGGAACTTGCTAATATGAGCAAATTTGTTTATTGAATAAAATTTCTGTATTTTTAACAGGTATATTGGCAACTTCTACAGCTACGAAACAAGAGAAGAATGAATCTGGCGAAATGGGGATGGCTACTAAGGACATGGTTGATCCAATTGTCACCTTTAGCAGGCCTCCACCACCTCCTCCTGTTCTTGGACCATTAGTTGCTCTCTCCTTGCTTGACACATGGTGGAACCGGACAACCGATGATGATGATGCCAAGTGATCCATGTATGTGAGATCATTATACCCTCTACTCTAGTGCTACCTATTGACTAACTAGTTCTTAAATAGGAGAAAGACTTATTTGGTTTGAGTTCCATTGCTATGTGTGCTTTCTACTTTATGAAAATCTTGGAAATCAATATCACAATGTTGAATGCATAGCTTAGCATTCGAGCCATTAAGCTCCAAAGCTGTATGTAACCATCCACTAGAGGGTTCAGGAAAGGTGCTATAAATATACTGTAGATTTTCCATATCCATTTTAGTATTGTATGAGGACTTCTTAAGAACCCTGCATCCACACATATTTTTAATGAGTGAATATCCTTTTTGGGATGATTAAAAAGGAAATTATTAGAGTTCATAATTTAGGAGTGTCAGACTCACATTCAGCTGCCCGTGGAAAGTCATCAAATAATGAAGTAATGGTCTTCAACAGTGTCTGAATTTCTCAAGAGGAAGCCCCCAATTGATAGGAGCAAATATGCAATAGGAATATCAGATATTATAAGAAGATGCTTTTAATAATATAAAAAAAAATCAGGTTGCTTTTTTATTGTTACCAGAACTATGCCTCCAGGCTTGATTGGTGATTCAACTAATACTTCAGCTCTCCTAAATATCATTTTGAAGTGAGTACTAGCTTAGTATTGTTCACACAATAGAAGACTATGTCATATTATCATCAATAATTGAATTGTTTTGTTTGCAATGTACCTAATGATCATGTTTTCTCCTTCTTTCGATAACTCGAAGAAGCTGCAACCTCTGGTGAATGGTATCTGTTCCTTTTTCCATTCTACCATACCACAAAACATTTTCATCAAGCCCTGTATGATCTGTTAATTAGGAAATAGTAAATAGCAAAATAAAAAAAGTACTGAGAATGAATATGACCCAAGTGCCAGTTTGCTGCAGCAGTAAAATCATCTCCTTGGCATATCTGTCTAACTCTGAATCTCACATTCTGGCCCATGCTTGCAGTAAGCTTCTCTAAGAATTGCATCACTTCCTGCAATGTCAGTTCAATCAGCCATGACTTATTTCAGGGCAAGAAGTATATGGTTCAGATACAAACCAACCTTCTTTCCTTGGAATGGTTTTGTGAATGCATAGTCATCAAAGCAAGCATCTTTCGATATGCATTGATCTAATTGTCTTAGCTTTTTCTCATTGATGCATGTGTAGAATTGATCAACTGTTTCTGCTGGGGAGAATGAATTGTTCTTCCCATTATTGAGATCTCCAGTAGTTGATGTAATGGCTGAAATTCTATTCTTGTCCCAAGATTTCTGTAGGACATTTCTTCTTAAACACATGCCACGATGTTGTTGTTCTTTCAGCTTGTGTGTGTGCAAGTTGCATGGCGTTTTGATGGATGGATACCTGAGAGAATTCCTCTTTGTGATGTTGGAGTTTAAGCTGTGACATGAAATACTAGTTGGGAATTTGAAAATAGCATCCATTACTAAATTTTCTTGATGAAGGGTAAGCCTGTACAAAGTAAAGGCAACTGGCTAATATATTGTTGTATAACCAAGGAATCAGTGCCAAGTTTGTTTGGCTTCTCCATTTGCTTTAATGCTTATGCCTTGACATGAAATCCAAGAATAATATTACCTCATTCCTTCGTGAGGTATAGAATCACGTTAAATGCTACTTTTACCTTCTTTTTGAATTTTTCCTTTTTTCCTTTCTAAATTTGCAAAATTCTCATCCCTTGTTGGCACGTCAAGTCACAACTCACAAGTGTAAGGTTAAGAATGCCATCATTTTATTCTTTCTCTGCAATAAACAAATAACTAATTCATCTTAGTTTTTCCTTAACTCTGCCTAATTTCAATCCTAAGCTTTGTTACAATTCTATGCACTCCTAAGTCTCAGACAAGCAATGTGCATGACAGGAAAGGATAGAGTTGCTGGCAACTGATGATTGAAACAGAATATATATTGAAATAGCAGCTCTAATTATTCATCTTAAACAACAATTAGGCAATGCATTGACCAAATCAAGAACCACAGAAGAGTTGAACTTGTGGGTACAATTGGGTGCCAGCAATACCCTATAGGAATCTATGGGTATAGCATCATAGGGTGAGCTGGTTTTTCTGGTCTTTAGTTTACAGAAATAATGAACAAGCAAGAGCAAGAAGGAGGAACAATCAATCATAAGGGGGAATGAGCTCTCATTTTCAATTAGCTGCAACAGATTCCCATTCTTAAAATAATTTGCATTTCTGTCTGACATGACCTCCACATAGCACATACTGATAGAATCTATATATGTATCTTATTCATTTGCCTTAGGCTCAATTAAATTCCAAAAGTCAAGATTAGATTTTTCTGATACCAATAACATAGAGAACATATATAGGAAAAATCCCACCTGTCATGTCCTTATGTCTAGCCAAACAGGAGGCAGTCACATATTATTAATATACACAAATGGGTTAAGCAAACACCGCTCAGACAACAACCATGACAGAAAGGCTAATTCAACACATATCAACCAGAAACACTACGGAAAAGAAGATAAAATGAAGATTCAGATTTAATTAGTTAAATCCTTTTTGGTACTTGTAATCGTATTTTTCAAATGATTGTGCACCACGGTGGTCATGCAGTTATGTGAAGCCGCATCAACATGTATGTATAATATAATATAAGAGGAGGATATTTATTAAGTATTTGTGTGTGTGAATGTGTTTGTTTAAATATACGTAGCCAGCTAGCTTTTTCTAATTAATTTCCGGTGAAATAAGGACAACTACTAGAGAAGAAAAAAGAACATGTTGTTTCCGGAAAGGTAGTCAATTGGTACATGACATGAAATATTAACAAACGTATCCGGCAAACAAAAAAATGATGACTTGTGACTCCAGGAATACTATGCATATAACAATTATATTCACTAATACAATGTAATAGTAAATATGGTTATTATACAAGTATTGTACAATTTTCATTGCAAACATAGTATTGATGATACTCGTGAATCTCTAGTTATAAGTAGAAACCAGCACCATGGTCCAGAAACCACAAGACAGCTTAAAGATTAGATACCCCTGATCACCCGCACGTGTTCATCATTCAGACACACAACTCTGCTGTCTCTATGGCCTATGTTGATTTTATTAATTATTATTATAGGGTCACTCAAAATCATGAGAAACATATACCTATGTACGGGATTATTTGTTGTGATAATAATATGATATGATAGAAGAGTTGTCCTGTGTTGAGGTGAAGGGGAATCTTGTAGAGTCATACAAAATTAGCTGGCATGCTCCCTAACCCACACCAGTATGATAGACAAAACTGTTTCACCTTCCTTAGCTTCCAAATATTTATTTTTATAATAATAATATCTATCTGCTAATCAAATCCCCATACCCCTACTCTCCACAATCTCACACACTCAAGCTAATTATTATTCAGGGCTCTATATAAACAAACTCCTTGATCACAGATTCATGATCCATCTTATCTTATCCCTTTTAGTTTTCAGGAATACACACTCGCTATCTTGATAGCTTCATCTAAGAGCTCATATATATATATAGATATGATGATGAGAATGAACAGCAGCAGAGTGGGTGATGTTCCAGAAGCTGCAGAATTAGGGGACAGGACGAGCATGTACAGAGCAGGGAAAAGGGCACTTCCGAAAAGAGGGCAGATAAAATCAAAGATAGCGGCTCATGCTTTTCATTCCATCGTCTCTGTGATTTCCAGAGCCTCTTCATCATCCTCTGCCTTGCACTCTCCAAGAAAAAACTAACTAGTCCAAATATATAATGTGAAGCTGCAGACTTTGGTTATGCTATATATATATACATATATGCATGAAGAGATATGATATATTGTTGTTTGTATATTGCTATATATCAACTTCATCTATATAACTACATCTAGTTTTTTCTTCCTTTCTCCTTTATAACTTGTTTTTCTGGCCTCAAAAGAAATGGAATTTTTGTCAGCAACTTTAATTTGAGGAGGTGCTAGTCCGTGCTTGTGGCACCAAACAAGGTTGGCTGTAATATATATGAGGATCAGTGCACTGTACTGCTTTAATTTGCATAGAAATATCGGTAATGATTTGCAAACAATGTTAACTTTAAAGACTTTTGGTGTAGCCATCTGAAAATTTAAAAGGAAAGGGAAAACTCAAATCATTCACATCATTCCACTTTCTAGTTTCAAATTAGTCAACCAGTTGCACTAACCAAAGCAAACACACACTTTCTTATATATATTTTTTGGTGAGGAATCGGGGCCGAGGCCCAAAACTTCCGTATATTTTTCTTCGTGTCGTAGCACTTCTACTGCTGAATACTTTGGGCCCATAGGCCCATCTCTACACAAGGCCCATACTGAAAACGGGGACTTTCTTACCTTTTGAGAATATAAAAAAGAGTAAATATCTATATTAGTCTTTAAACTTTTTTTAATGTCTATTTTATATTTTTAGTCTCTAAAATTTTATCCTCATTTTCATGTTACTAATGAGGACTTAACAGAGGAACTTATTTACTTAATAGAATGTAAACTTGAGGACTAAGGGATGAATAAAATTTTGGTAATTGAAGTGAGCATCCAGAAAAAGGTAAGGAACTGATATAGGTATTTACTAAAAAAGTTAGAAAAAAAGAATAAACAAGAGAGGCTAAATAAATAAGACTAAATGATACACAATAAGGGTAGTGTGGTTAAAGGTGAAGAGTTTAATTTTCAGTTTTAGTATATAAAAACTTTGGATCAATTGTTTTGACTTTTGACCCATCTCTGATTTACTTAATTAAAAAAGATCTTATTTAACAAAAATGTTGATGAATGGAACCAGCTGAAAACCCAACTCACTAACTTGTACTTACTGAAGTATGATCAAAGTCATTAGTAAGACCGTTTTGTATGAATGCACCCCACATGTTTTCTCAACAAGGAATAGACATTGACTTATAGTCTTATATTTCTCAAAAGATGTTGACGTTTGTTATTTTATTTTGTCGGTGGTGATAGGTGAGAAGCTGTGCTAGTAAGAAATAAATGTGCTGCAAACTAAAAAAGAAAAAATAAATAAATGTGCTGAATGCTTCGATTCAGTCATATGCAGAGTACAAGATTATAGACAGATTAGTTCCTGGTCATATGTATGAAAAAGTTCATAGGAGGAAGAATTTGTATCATAATTTGGTTGTGTTTGATCTTTGGTCATTAGAGGCAAAGTAAATAAATTAAAAAGAGAAAAAACAAAACTTTACTATAGGTAGTTGTAGATGAGAAAGAGTTGTTTGTGTGAGTGTGAATGTGACACTGCGATAGAAAGTATCTGTTAAGCTGCCGTGAATAGTAAAAACACAGAGAGAACTGGGAATTAATTTCTGCCCTATTATGTGGGTTTATTGCTATTATGTTGCGGTTGTTTTGTTGGGATAAAATTGCCCCTGTCTAATCACGAGCCCAAATAGAGTAAGAGTAAGACAGATTAGAATTTTGGACGTTTCTCTTTTCTTGAGTCCAACCATTCTATTTATCACTAGACATTATACCAGTGGTCACACTCAATTCAACCTCTCTACCCCACGCAATCTATCTGTACGATTCATAATTCATTTACTGATATTTACACGCTTAAATCCCCCTACTAGGATTATGAATTATGATCGGATCATATATCTTTTAGATTTTACCTCTGTTTAATGATAGTGTTTTTTTTTATATAAAAAAACAGAGTAGTTCATTTATTCTCTGTATTTTTATCTCTCATTTATATTCATACTGCAATGCAACCTGTGACCTGTGACCTGTGCTGTGCATGTTCTCTCTGGGTTTTCCCTTTCCTTTTACACTCTGAGCAGCAACCAGCTTCCCCTGTTCTCTTCATCTTCTCCGCCAATCCCTTCAAAACTCACACCGCTCACTCTCTAATCTATACATAATAATCTTATCTTCTTCTCTTTCCCGCATTCCGACCCCTCCCTTCAAAACTCCTCTGTCACTGACAGGCCTTTTCCATTACACAGTAATCAATCAATAAATAAAAAATAAAATGAAAGAGCATTCAGAAAAGCTCATCATCACTCCCATTGCCGCACAGCCCCGAGCTTCAGCCTCACCCAAGATCATGGTATGGACCATCCTCTTCGTCTCCCTCACCTACGTCCTCTACACCCTCAAGCTCGTAACCACCTCCACCACCTGCAACCATGGCCCCTTCTCCTCCATCAACCGCCTCTCTTCCCCTTCTCCTTCCCCATCCCTCACCAACAATGCCACCGCCCCCTTCTCCCACCAATCGCCAACAAAGCCTGAATCTCGGGAAACAACAGGGCTCCGCCACGTGGTCTTCGGAATCGCGGCGTCATCGAAGCTCTGGGAACAGAGGAAGAACTACATAAAGCTGTGGTACAAGGCGGAGGAGATGAGAGGGGTTGTGTGGCTCGACGACAGAGTGAAGACCCACCGGAATGAAGGGCTGCCGCCGGTGAAGATCTCCACCGACACATCGAACTTCCCTTACACGAACAAACAGGGGCACCGCTCAGCCATCCGAATATCGCGGATCGTGTCGGAGACGCTGCGGCTAGGGCACAAGGATGTGCGGTGGTTCGTGATGGGGGACGACGACACCGTTTTCGTGACGGATAATCTGCTGAGAATTCTGAACAAGTATGATCATAATCAGTACTATTACATCGGGAGCTTGTCAGAGAGCCATTTGCAGAACATATTCTTTTCGTACGGAATGGCGTACGGTGGGGGTGGGTTCGCCATAAGCTACCCTCTGGCCAAGGCACTGCAAAAAATGCAGGACAGGTGTATCAAGAGGTACCCTGCTCTCTATGGCTCCGATGACAGAATGCAAGCTTGTATGGCAGAACTCGGTGTTCCACTCACCAAGGAAATCGGTTTTCACCAGGTACCTACTACCTACGTCATTACCAAAGCTAATTAGTGTTTTGGTTCGTCACGAACTGGGTAAACTTTTTTGTCAGTGAGGATTCCAGTGTTGAAAGATATACCAATACTACTAACTTTTTGTATTACCATATTTGGCAATTTCCAACTTTGGAGTGCTTTCGCCCCAAAACGACGAGGAAGGTGTCGGTGTGATGACTTGTGCATGCATTGCATTTAGAAATTCTTTTTTGAGTGATTACGGTTTTTGTCTTTGCCAGAAAATTATTTCAGCATTCAATGACCTGCTTTCCCTTATCCGTGATCAGTCGGTTTTCAAAATAATGAATGGATTTGTATTTATCAAGAAAAGGAATGAGATTTGCGTTTTACGACTTCCAGTATTAGTTCCTTTTTATATTATCGGAGAAATTCAGCTGACTTGTTCTTTTATCTTTGTCTTTTTTACTTGAGACGCTCTTCTCTTGACTCTTGTCCATGCACACAGAAATAGATTATGTTATGTTGACTTGACCATCAAGTTTCAAGGCACATTCTCACAATCCTATGCTGCTATTACAAACGTAAATCGTTGGAGACCATTTGAGTGGAAAATTCAGCTGTTCCTTAACTAATTTTGGTTTGATGGTGAACTTTTTTAATCTAACTGCAAATCTTTTACAATACAAAGTTCCTTTCAGGAGGGTCGGTGCCTGTGGTGGACTGGTCAACAAGTTTTTGCTTCTTTTCTTCACTCTTTAAGTTGACTGAGGCTTCCAAATTGTAGCAATATCTATTATCTCCATGTCCAGTGGAATGTTACGTATACATTTTATATTTTGACTTCAAGTGATTAATGTTGAGTAGTTGCCAGGTCCTAAGTGATGAAACAACCAGGACAACTAAACAATGAGATCTTTCCTTGTTTTTTTTCCTCAAACTAGATATTGGAAAATAAATCAGTATACTTCTTACTTTATGTCATTATTATGTACAAATATAATTCAGTTGGTTGTTGTGTTAACGATATTGCTTGTCGTACTATAGAAATACGTCAAACGAGCATCCAACGTGTGCTATACATAAGACGTAATGTGTGCTATATGTACAACACACATTATGTCTTATATATAGCACACGTTGGACGTATTTCTGTTGTACGACAAATATTATTGATTGTGCTAACTATTGATAATGTGGACCTGCTTGCTATTCTGTAAGATAATTTGCACTGACAGGGCTTGTTGGTTAATTTGTTGAAACAGTATGATGTGTATGGGAACCTGTTCGGGCTTCTTGCAGCACACCCTGTGACTCCATTGGTGTCACTGCACCACCTTGACGTGGTTGAGCCAATCTTCCCCAACGCGACTCGCGTGGAGGCCCTGAAGCGGCTCACCATACCAATGAAGCTTGATTCAGCATCACTCATTCAGCAATCCATCTGCTACGACAAGAACAGGAGCTGGACCATTTCAGTCTCGTGGGGTTTCGCTGTTCAGATATTCCGCGGGATATTCTCACCGAGGGAGATGGAGATGCCTTCCAGGACATTCTTGAACTGGTACAGAAGAGCAGATTACACTGCCTATGCATTCAACACACGCCCTGTTAGCCGAAACCCGTGTCAGAAGCCTTTCGTGTTTTACTTGTCGAATGCAAAGTTGAATTCCACAATGAAGAAGACAGTGAGTGAATATGAGAGGCATCGTGTCCCTCATCCAGAATGCCGCTGGAGGATGGCTGATCCTTCAGCTCTTGACAAAGTTGTCGTGTATAAGAAGCCAGACCCACATCTATGGGACAGAGTAAACTTTCTTGACACACCTATATATTCCGTAAATTTGAGGGTGTGAATGTGATTATTATCAAATCTAGTAATTGAAATTGATTTGTGTTTTCTTTGGTTTTTTGCTGATATGTTTGTTTGGCAGAGTCCAAGGAGGAACTGTTGCAGAGTGATGAAGTCGAACAAGGAAGGAACCATAGTGATAGATGTTGGCGTCTGCAAAAGTGGCGAGGTCACGGAAATTTGATCCTGACATGTGACTGATTAAGATTATTGTCTATATTCTTAGGGCTAATTTCTTCAATTATTTGTTAGGTATCAATGTCAAATTTTGTTATTTTTCTCCCAGGCTCACTAAAGAATATCAGGTGGGTCGTTGAAAGAACGTATATGTAAAATAAGATGATGTTTATTCTTGTATTAATCTAATCAATAAAGCAATCTTCAGAATTCAGATAATCAATCACATGCGTGCTCAACTGCAAGTGTACTAATTAATTAGCAAAGCAAACGATTATCGTTCCAAATCTTAACTTGTTGGTTACTAAAACACGTATACAGAAAAAACACAAGTAAGTGGTAGGAGTAAGATATCCTTTGGCTCACTTTTAGCTTTTGGCGTTGAAAAGAAAGCCATTTACAGAAAATACTTGTTTTACTCTGCCATATCTTTCTCTAATTAGTTACTCTACATAACAAGGCTTAAGAGCATGAATTTGTTTCATATAATAAAAGACATCGAACTATATTTATGATCCAAAAGAGAAGGATTGTAATGTGAGATCATTCCTAAAATGAAAAACAGAGTGAGTAAAGTAGTGGAGCATTTACTATTTTACATTTGAGAGTATTAAAAAGAAATTGTAAAGAAATAAAGCGATTGGATGGATGGATGGATGTAAAAGACAGGAGGAGGGGATAGAAAGCAGGGAATAAAGAAACCATGATCAGCAGCTGTATGCAGCCAAATTAGGGAATTCTGTGATGCCATCGTCGGAGCAATCCATCTTCATTCCCTCCCTCCCTTCGGGTATCACATGCATGTTTAAAGAAAGTCGGGACAATAGAAAGTTCAAAACGTGTCTTGAGATATTATTACTGTTGGATGATTCTTGAAATCACGTGTTCGATCGAACAATGTATAATAAACTAAACAAACTATATTCATGGAAATGGAATCTAACAGATGATGCTATGAGGTAGCTAGATAAATGTGCAGTGTCCACACAATTTAATTTCATAGAGACACGACGGGGCTAACCAGCTTGCTATTCACCAGAATTATTAATACTATTCATCAATACAACCAAACCAAAGAAGGGGACCTGAACAATTAACTGGAATTGGTACCAGTTCAATTTGCCGCTCAGAGTTTTAGCTGTTTCGCTGGCCGTTTCTGATTGATTCATGATTCAATCAAGGACAGTTTCTGCAACAGTATTGGACATTTCTTCTTGGTGGTCCTCTAACCATTATTATTTCTTATTTGTTCGTTACATAACAATATGGGCTTCTCTCAAAATTTATTAGGTGATGGATAGATGTACAAGTATTGGTATAACATTCATATATCATTCGGGTACAACTTTTGTTATATTCTAATCATTTTTATAGGTGCAGTAATAGCAAAAAAATTCATTGCTATGCACTATTTGTTGCACTATTCATCTAGGAAAAATCTTGGTGCACCATAAAAATTAGCCAAAATAGTCAATAGATTGCTCACAATATATAACACATAATATGCACAACATATATGATATGTTGCACAACATATATTACATGTTGTAACATCATTTTTCTTTACAACATGTGATATTGTTATGCATAATATGTGATATATGTTATGTGCAACATGAAATATATGTTATGCACATTACATAATATTTATTTGTTGTGCATAACACATTGACTATTTTAGCTGATTTTTCATTGTATATATAACCAGATTCATTCATCTACTATGCTCTTACCTGACATAACATTTATATATTTTTGCTATATGTACAATGAAAAATCCGTCAAATTAGTCAATATGAAGGTTTTAGCCCACGATTATTCAGTCCATTAATATTTCACTCTTATTCTTACTCTCACATTTGGACCAAGGGAAAGTCAAATTTGACATATTGGTTAGTTTCTCATTATATATCAAAATTTATTGTAAGACTTAAAACCAACCAAAATTATATATTCTCTCAATTGTTTATAGCCTTTTTGTTTGTTTGGGTCAGCGTCCTGCGATTTGTTTAGGGCTTTATGCATTCTTTTAAAATATATGTATGGTCTGGTCCTGTGTATATTTCCATCAATGTGCAATATGGGCCATCATAAAATATGCCAATTGAAAATATGGGCCTACAAAAGGAAAAAGCGCATGCAGCCGGCGTAATGTAACTTGGGCCATCCCCAACCCAAACCATTTCTCTCCCCATTTGCTCACACTCTTGGTTGGATCTCTAGAAAGAAATTGAACAAGAATATTGATTCAATCCAAATTTTGATATTGTTAGAAATTTCTTAGGATAATTTCGATCGTCAATGACCACTTTTCTCAATGCTGAAATTGTTAAGGATAGTTTATGAATTTACTCTTGAAATAAAAGAATTATGTAAACATTTATAATTAGTTGCAAAATATCTACCATTCATCAAAATATATTGTTTGTACTTAATTATGAATGTAAAAGAAGTATAAAAGAACTAGTAAGTTTTGATTTTTTTTCTTTTCTAAAGATAAATTGAAAGATAGATAACAAGAGATTGAAATAAAGAAGAAGAAAATATCAAATGATTAATTGAAAGAAGGTTGCAAAGACACATCTACATGCATCCCCAAAGTCATAAAAGAAAAAATGAAGGAAGATGGGATGAATGAGAAATATGAAGGTGAATGCATGCGTAAAAAGGCATCTGCAGTATTAATGAAGACACTAACGTTTCTGGGAAATTAATACCCAACGTACAGACACAGAAACACATTGGAAAAGGAAGGATCGTGCGCAATATGCGGAAATTGTTTTTGATGAGGTTATTTTGATTTCAGACACAAAAATGGCAACTTGGTTGGTTGGCAAGGTAGAACAAGCTCTTTCTTTCTCTATAATACTACCACCACTACACTACACTATCTCACATACAATAATACTTGCTGCGCAACAGAAATACGTTCAACTAGTATCTAAAGATATGTGTGCTATACATGATATGGAATGTGTACTATGCGTACATATGCTATACATATAGCACACATTTTATATCATATATAGCACACATTGGATACTAGTTGAATGTATTTATTATGTATAACAAATATTATTTATATCACATATATATCTCCTAACAGTTGTGAAATCAAAATTTGAACCAATTACACCAAACTGTGCAAAATCAAAACGGTCTTCTATAGGTTCTACCTACTGTACTTACAACATATATAGCTCCTCCATCTATCTTAATAAATATTCTTTGCGTTTGTACTTGTTCATTAAATCGCGTATAGCTAGCTAGGAATTATTAATTAGCTGCAGCACTCGCTATTATTAATTAAAATTCTTATATATCCTCCTGTTCCTATTTTTAATTTATTCCACTGATCATCAGCATTAATAATTCATTCAATACCACTGATGATGACTACTTAATTAATTTTCCTAGCTAGCTATTCCCTTAGTTTCCTCGATCTACACATGTATATATATACCATGTATGTGTACTAGTAATTAATTAATTAGTTTCACTCAAATATATATACTATATAGGTATATTAACCTTCTGGTGATTCAGCCATGTGATTGCTTGTGCATAAAAGGTACTATACATACCACAGGATAGAACCTGTCTGGTTTTATCGAGGATGCAAAACTGCTATTTCCACAATGTTCTAATGGAACATTTATTTTATTTTTCTGGTGGAAATTATCAATTTTATTTTTCAGATATTCAAGAATAATGAAGTGAATGTTTTTTTCACTTTTAAATGTTAAAATTGTACTTTATAACTTATATAGGACATGAGACTATATATATATATATGTATCCGCCTACTCTACTCACCTTCGTCATTGTTGGCATGGATATATGTACTTAACAGAAAATAAAAATAAATAAGGATTTTGTTAAATGTCATAAAATTTTGGGATATATAATGCATTAAATAATGTATGTAAAATTTCTCTAACTTTTCACTTTGAAAAAATTTCACTTTTTATCCCATAAATAATGAGCTTAATTATGATATACTGATCGTTGATTAATCATATTCATTGATTGATGTGACCTTTTAATTAATGGGTGATTGAGTTAAAAAAAATTATGTGTCAATCTATAATTGGACTATAATTGGATATCCGTATAAAATTACTAAAAGTGTATTAAAATTTAACTCATAAATAAATACAAACTTCAATGTGATTTGTCACCCAAAAGAGAGAGAGAATGTGAGAGAAATTCAATCAAAATTAACACACACAAATGAACAAACAAATTTTAGGGTTTCATCATAACAAGAAAATATGCAAAGCGGAGAGAGGTTACACGAGAACGGTACATATATTGATTCATGCATCAGTCTAGATTCAATTATTGGATCTTTTATATATTCCTTTTGTCCTTCTTTCCTGATAGAATACTTTTGTTTTCCATACATTAAGTAATAAATTAAGTATCATCATAATATATAAATTGATTTAGCTGTTTTTTCATTATTCACCTAGTATTTTTCTAGAAATTATTTGTCTGCGAGAGGTGCACGGCTCTTCACACGCATATTCAACTAGTTCTAAATTTATTTTCTTTTGTTAAAGGCAATTATAAAATGTGAATTGGTCTAAGCGAATTAACCAATGAGCTAGATTAATAATAATGAAATAAGAATATTGCTATATTTATAAAAAAATTACTCAAAACAGATAATATATTGTGCATAATATATATAATATAGGGGTGATGCTAAATAAACAATACAAAATCAGTCCAACCAGCCAATAAATGAGATTTTGGGTCATAATTACTCAGCTCATTACAATCTCAATGATTATTTGGGCCAAAACCAAAGTCAAAATAGGTCTATTGGCTTTATGGGCTGATTTTTCATGGTTCACTTAGCATTATTGTTAATATAATATGCACAACATATATCACATGTTGTGCATACTATATATCACATGATATGCAGAACATATATCACAGCATGTTGCACAGAAAGATGATGTTGCAACATGCTGTGATATATGTTGTGCACAATATATAATATTATAGTGTGCATAATATGTAATTATGTTATGCATATTATATTATATTATATATGTTATGCATATCATATTAACAATGTCTTATTTTTTCTTGTACACCCAAGTTTTTAGTATGAATAAATGGCACAAGGTATTAATCCGACTTCAACCAGATTGTAATTCCCTTGTATATAGGTAAGTAATTTTCTTGTTGTGATTGAGATTAGTAGTTAGTGGTGTGATATATGTTAGAATGGACAAGAAAATAACTGAATTAACTCATATAATATTAAACACAGATGCTTGGGGCACAACAAAAAATCAGTCCAAATAGTCAACAAAGTCCTTTTAACCCTTTATGACCCAAATAAAACTTTTAATCATGGGTATATTTTTAATGGACTGGGTGATTGTGGCCCAAATTCTTATTTATTGGCTGTTTTGACTGGTTTTTTTTTGTTGTGCATCTAGTCATGCTCAATATTAAAAGCAACTGAAGTAATTAAATAATTGCCATTCGATCAGAATCCATTATCCAAAAGGATATAACCGAAGATGAGAGAATAAAATTATGCAATAATTATTGGTGTGCCGTGTGCGCAAATTAAATAAACTAAATACATAGTACGTACGTACAGGATTAAATATGAAGGTGGTTGGCGTTAGTATTGGTATGCCGATAAACATAGAAAAAATGAAGGGATGAAATTAAAATGCGTATGTATACAAAAGATGCGATATATTGTGTTGGTCATCCTTAGCTTTAGCGAGCAATGCAAGAGATGGAGGGTATGTGTGAATAACATGGATGGATGGATGGTGTGTCTAACACTGAAGTGAACTCATTGAAAAGGTGTTGCTCCCATTGGCTAAAAATTAGAAGAGGGGTACAGATAAAACCAATGATGAAAGTTGACATATCATAAAGCAACCAATTCTTATCGGCACGAGATGTTGTCTTCATGAGCTAGGGATGGACCACAAGGCACCAATTTATCTTTGATATTTTTAATTCTCCTCAGCATCCCACCAAATTTGTACAGCCAAATGTTCTTGTCCTTTTGCATTATTCTTTTCATATATTTGGTTTGGCGGATAATGCAATATTATTCTTTTCTTTTCTTCCTATAACAACCTACAAATAAATATCTTCATCAATAGCCTAACATCCAAAAGAATTTTATTTTGCTAGCCACTTGGTCTCTTGGTGGTGAATAAGCCCCTACCAAATTAAAGTTCCTCCTCATCGTTGAGCATCGAAACCAAAATAATTCCCAATTCCAAAAACCAAAATATATATAGATAGATGATACTGATCTATGGAGCAAAACCTACTCTATTATATAATCTTGCATACGATCACTTAGTTACTCATTAAGATAATTCCAATAACAATCTTTGTCGTACAATATAAATACGTCAAATTAGCATACAATATATGTATAGCACACATTCTCTATCATGTATAACACACATTAGATGCTAGTTGGACGTATTTTTGTTGTTTCGGAAAGAGAGGAGGCATGAAGATTGAATACACATTTTGAAACTACAAACATGATGATTATCTGTTGCAATTTTATGTATAGAAGGTGCGCATTATATATATATCTTCAATTTGTACGTACGTAGCTAGCCAGTACAAAGTATATTAAAAAAAAAAAAAACTAATCATTCTCTACTAGCTTAATTAATGTATGTGATGATCAGCTCACCATCACAGGCACGAGGAAATCTCAACAGCGAGGGTTATAGAGACATTTTAGAGATAGATAGATAGATAAAGAAATAATAATTAATGAAATGCAAGATAGATAGATGTATTACTATCCTGCGAGATCATGAAGGAGCTGTGCACCCATGAGATTCCGATAAGGAAGATGATTCTGTGATTCTCCATCAAGAAGCGAAGAGTACTGATGATGAGTACAGTCTTCAAGCTGCTGCTCCCTTCCGTAGAACATGGAGCTCTGAGACCCTGCACCAGGGAACGCAATGCTCACACCATGACCATGACCGTGTTGCTGTAACCCTAGCGTCAGAGACACTCCACCGCCACCACTATTGAAACCTTGTTGGTGCTGCGTGCTGTATGATGAAAAATCAAGCTCAACGGACCCAAATGTTGCGCACTGGTCGTTTTTGTTTTCATGGTGCAGGTTGAGTATGGATGAGGATGTTGCGCACTCTGACTCCATTACCAGTCTATCCGGTGTTGGCTTTTGGTCCTCCGATCTTGTTGAAGGACCTTGCTGCTGCCGGTTATGATGATGATCGTCTAGATCGGGATCGGTCCCCCCACCCTCTGAGGAGCCCATGTTGTTTTCTTGCTCCCTTAGCTCCTCCGTGTACATTTCCTCCACCATTGGCTTCCATAGCCTCACCCTTGCATTGATAAACCAATTCGACACCTGCTTTCATTTTCAAACATATATCTGTCGTCATCAGCTGAGGATTTTTTTAATCAATTTTTATATATATAATACGTGTGATGATATACACAAATGCTTGGGGCACAACAAAAAACCAGCCAACACAGTCAACAAAGCCCATTTAACAATTTATGGCGCAAATAGCACTTTTAATCATGAGTATATTCTTAATGGGCTGCGTGATTGTGGCCAAATTCTTATTTGTTGGCTGTTTTGGCTGGTTTTTGTTGTGCCTCTAGCAATGCTCGATGATATATTATAGTATAAGACTTGATTTGGTCCCTATTTATAATGGTATGGTAAGTTTTAATTAATGGTATATATATATCCAAATGAGATTTTGAGTAACTTTATTCGGACAAGGCCGTCTACCTAATGCCTTCTCAAGACAACAATGGTGGTGGTAAACCAAAAATGCGTCCATATCTAACGTGTGTTATACATAATATGAAATGTATGCTATATATGTATGTGTATTATACATATAGCACACATTGGATACTAATTGGACGTATTTATGTTGTACGACTAGCATTATTATCTCAAGACTATATATATGATGATGATGATTTGTGCAAAACAGTTTATTAGAAATTAAATCAAGAATGAATGTTGAAGAAATTGAAGACATTATGTATGTATGTACGTGCCTGGCTTCTTGAGAGGCCAGTTTGGCGGGCTAAAATATGTTTATCAACGTCGCTTGGGTACCTGCAAGGATTAACCACCAAAATGAATAACTAATCAGGAACAATATGATATTATTTGTATAGAGAATTAATTAAGGGGGTCCTATATATTACGCACGATTGAAAACAAAATATATGACAAAATGTGAGTAGATGGAATCTGAATGGTGATGCACAGAAACTACCAAAGTAGTATTTGCAAGCATAAATGATTGAGATTCTACACATCATAAACTCATGGTACCAAATACTATACCATCCATCAACTTGGCTCTTTTAATATTTTGGATACAACATTGATTCTCTCCCAAAATCTACTTTGCACCTTTCTTGTATTGGGATTTCAATCTTGCTACTAGCTAGCTACCAATTGTAAAAGATTAAATGATAGTAAAATGAGAGAGATTTACGTACGGATGGAGAAAATGCTCAAAAAGCCAAGCACGAAGAACCGAGACAGATCTCTCGGGGAGGCCACGTTGTGGTCTCCAAGGATGTGTCTCCATCATGGTCATTTGCTGAAACGCCCTTTGCTGCCTCATGGCTTGGTCAATCACCTTCAGCCTTGGCGTCTCACCCCTTGTCGTCCCAGGTGCAACCGGATCCTTCTCCCCCATGGCCTTCCTTGTCGCCTGAATCTGCCCCATTATCGCATCCTTCAGATTCCTGAAGTACTTTGACATCGCCTTCAGAGCCAAGGCTGAGTACACCGTCGCCGCGCCGCTGCCTGCCACCGCCTCGAACGACGACACCACCGCCTTCATCTGATTTCTGTAGTGCTTGTATCTTCTGTCAAGCTACATATATATATAGCCACATACACACAAATATGTATGTTAATTAATTAATTAATTAATTAATGCCAGGCCAGCATGGAATGAATGAACAACCTAGGTAACTATAAAGAGTAGAAATTAAATTACACTAGAAAAGAAAAGAGAAAGAGTTACGTTGTGACGAGGTGGGCATTAATGAAAAGGCCCGCACTGGCTGCTGAATTAGTTCGAAAGACCCAAATCCCATCAACACACACACACACCACCATAAAGTTTTTATTATAGCCGCACCTCATTCATACAACAAATTCACTTGGCTGGAGTAGTAAAGCCTTTAATTTGATTTTTCACTCACACCTTTTTTTTCCTTTTTCCATGTATTGGGAAAACTAAACCATCATCGATAAAGATATATATTTGCTTTGTGAAGGACACAGTTAAAAGAAGAGTCTTATTAAATGAAGATTTATATATATATATATATATATATATGAAACATAAGATATGAGTATTATTATTATACCTCTTCGAGCATTGAAAGCAGCTTAGTCTTTCTCTTCTGCAATTCCATGAATTCAAGAGAGGTAAGAGTATGCTTCTTTGAGGAGGAAGCGCTTCCACCACCACCACCACCGTTATCCTCTTCTACTTCCCACTGTTTCTTGTTGGACTTTTGCTTTGCCGCATCGGTTTGCCTGATGCCTAGGCTACAAAACTCGTTGAGGAGTTCCTGTGCTGGCAACAAGTACTTTGAGTTCTTGAGCACAAAGTGTCCCTGATACAGACTCGGATTAGAAGAAGGAGCTTGCAACATGAGTTGTTGATGATGAGATTGAGGAGGACCATTATTATTATTATTATTCCCTCCTGATTTTGCATACAAGTGGTGGGGGCTGCTGGTTTGCCTGAGCTCAAAGGATTGCAAGCCTATGGTTGAAGGATTTGATGAACTGAGAGAGAGTGAAAGGCCTTGACTTGGCCTCTCGTTTCCCTCACAAGGGAACACACACCTCAAAGATGAATCATCCACTAACAAATTAGCCCTGCTGCTATTGTTGTTGGTGTTCTGATCTTGCCACGGCTGTACTACTTGTGTGGAATCATGATGATGATGATGAGCCCCGAGGATTAGATTCTGATGATGATGATCGGCGCTTGTTGTTTCAGAAATCCCGGATGTGAAATCGGGTTGGTGTTGTTGGTACAAGGGTGTGGTCTTGGAAGAGGAAGGACCTGCTGCTGCGTCGTCTGCAGGGTGCTGACCGTGTTTGAAGAAGCTTTTCCACATGAGAGCGTTGGTGGTATCAGTGCTCTGTTGAAGGTGGTTCTTGGAAAACCCTATCATCTCCATCCCTGTGGTGAGGTTGAACATCTCAGGGTCAGATACAAACCCAGCAGCAGCAGCTTGGATCTGGTTCACCAGTAGATGGGTGGTTTGCATATTACCACCAGATGATGATGACACATCCGAATAGCAGAACCCTCCAGTTGATGATGAAACCATCTCCCTTGATTTCTCTTCACACACTGCTCGACCCATCATCATCGACCAAATTCACTTCGATTCTAACCCAATAATAATCTTCTATTTCAAAACAGCTGCTTTCGTCATGGTCCACTGAAACAGAGTTTTGAAGAGAAATTGATCCAGCATCAATCAAATTAAAGGAGATCCATCGATGGATGCATCGATCGTACGCAATTATATTCTTTGTAGCCCACAAAGAAAGAAGGAAATTTGTTTAAGAATTTTGATGATGGCTATATATACTTGACTCTAATTTGCTTGTGTGTTTGTGTGTATGTGGAAAGTAGTAGTGATAAGTGGAGGGTGTTACTGTATGTATGTAGCTGGGAAGAGTGGAAAAAGGTGGGTAGGTTTGATCAAAGGGAACTAGCTAGCTATGAGGAGAAGGAGAAGGAGAAGGAGGAGGAGGAAGACGTGATGGTGGTGAAGAATATGATTATATTGGGGAGGGAGAGAGAGTCTGTGGTAGTTTTTGTTGTTGGGTGAGAGATAGAGTTGTTGATTCTCTTAATAAGCCAACATGGGCGGTAGCATGAAATTAAAAAACCAACCTAGGAAGAAAGAAGAGATCATACTTCCTCAGAAATAGAAGATCAGATAGGGGTTGATGATGACCTTCATGCCATGATAATCAATCATCATTTCATTTCATATATGCCTCTCTCTCTCTCTCTACCAAAGAAAAGTGGGTCAATGCTCCTATATAAATACAACCAAAATAGTCTTCTCACACACACAAATAATTTTATTTATTTATTTATAGATATTTCAAGGAAATTACCTCATCAGTTATTTCTTACCCCCTAGCTAATTAAGATTATTATAAGAAAACACCTACGACACTCACCTAAATTAAATTCAATTCAATAGTATTATAAAATATATATGTATTTTTTAATTTAGAGATATTTGGAGGAGTAGGTATTGAAAAAGAAATGAATGAATGAATAAAAAAAGAAAGAAAATGAAAAACTGAGGGAGGTTCTCTAGTAGAAAGTACAGTTATGAAGGACCAGGAGCAACAGAAAGTAATGATCGTCCTTTGCCTGGTACATATACTACAAGCCGCCACATGAGTTGCTCTCTGATTACTAAAATGTTGATTTTTTAACAAATTCTGCTTTTAGCTCCCAAATCCAGAACCAACCCCCAAATCCCACAATAATGCTACCTCCCATCATCATACCAACAAATTGCTGCCTGGACGACAGAGATTATTATTTCTAGTTGTAGTTAGGAGCATCACTTATTAATTTTCTTTCTTTCTTCTAATCCAATGACTAATTAAAAATACTATTATTATTATCATTATTAATTATAAAATAAAAATAAAGGGGACTGGGCTATAATAATAGTGTAGATAGTATTGGGGGGATCTTTGTAGGGGGAAACGAATCCCAAGATCAAAGTGATCCTAAGTAGAGTCTTTTCCAGGCTTTTTCAGATGGGTTTCAGCGAGAGAAGTCTGTGTGTTGGGGGGATGAGTTCTTGTGGGCCACGCTGCCTCACTCTACTCCCTCTTCCTAATTAATTAATTCATGGGTATAGCAGAGAGAGTTTTGTGCTCTGAAATAATCTGATGGATGTTCTGTTTTCTTACACAAGAAACAGAGAGAGAGAGAGAGAGAGTGAAAAGAGAAAGAATAGATGCGCCTGGGTTTGTGTAAAATGTTCCTAAAATAAGGGACTGAGCGTGAGATGAGATATTGAGATGAGGTGGTCCAATCTTTGCCCATCTAATTCTAATTAATTCCTCTATTAAAGTTCTCCACCCATCCTCCCCTCTCCTCTCCTCTCCTCTCCTCTCTCCATTTTGCATGGGACCGCATCTTTTCTTTTCTTTTCTATTTTTTTTATTTATTCATCATCCTATCCTATAATATGCCCCTTCCACGCGCAACTTAATTCCCATTTCTATCACAACTCAAGCACTTAATTCGCCCAATCTAATTAACGGTAATTATCCATTTGTCAAGCAACCAATAGTGATGTTAGCTTTTTCTTACGGGTCATCATTTAATTACATATGCAACCATAAATATAAATTAAAGGTTTATTAATTATTAGTATTTGTTGCATTTCGAATGCATGCATGCATGTTGAATTCATGAACCCTATTTCACATTAAATACCATGATGTTGGGTTTTATTTGTCAATGATTATTGGCGATTTGCCATTTTGTGATTGAAAATGATAATAATCAAGGCATATATCAAAGGTAATTTTCAATCAAAACCATAGCTCCCAAGCATGTTTTGCATCATGTCTATATATGACTCTCCTTTCGCATCGGTCTTAAAGAATAAACAAGCCAATTTCTTCAATAATAATTCTCTTTCCGTTTCCATTTCACCAACATTATGATAAATAATAATTCACACATGCGTGTGTGTGTTTGTATAGTGATGGTCTCAGTTAATATATATATATAGGCCGTGTTTGTGTAATGGCGATGGGATGATTAAAACAAAAGAGGCTTGTTGTGAAAGAAGAAATTGGGTCATTCATCCACAATCACAATCAATCATTCATGGCAATATATAGATAATATGGCCATGCAAGGGAAGCTCCCACCAACACGCGCGAGAGATGAGAGTGGGGAAGAGTGAATGCAAAGGGAGAACAGCTTTAAATATTTGTCTGTTAAAAAGCAAGTGGTCCAGTACAGTGAAGGGAGCTTTCTCCGCCGCTTGCCAAATTTCTCACCTCCCCTTTGCCCTACACTCCCCCAATATGACCTCACCCTCCTATTCTTTTAGGTAATCTTATTTCCATTTCCACATTTTATTCACTATCAAATTTTCACCTACAATATATATTATAATTAAATAAAAACCAAATTATTCATTTTCTCCACCTTAAATTTAATAGATATGAAATTAACATTATTGGTTTCGAATGATTGTATGCTGTGGGGTGTGCAGTACGCACTCTGCGCATGATTTCACAGCACCATCCAATTCTTGGATCACCGTTGATTTTTTGTTATTCTAATTTAAAAAACAATTTAATTTGTTGTTCACAAAATATATAGCCTGTTGTTGGACGTAACTTTCAGTGGAGATTTTTATATGTGAATGGCTCGTTTGTATGCTTTTCGTGGGGAATTAATAATGTAGGAGACTACACACTACAATCTATATAGTAGAGACAAGGAGTAGTCTAACTCTTTACCTTAACCTACCTATCTCTCTCTCTCTCTCTATGTATATATTCCAATCCCACGAATAAAATTCTACACAAGTCAATACTGAAACAAATGAATGAAAAAGCTGGAGCCTGCACGGAAAAGTTTTTTTAATTTAAATTTAATTTCAAAGAAACTATATTACAGAAGAGCGAGAATTGTTGTATTTATTTTTTATTATTTATGTGAAATTCAAATTTCAAAGACCTAGAAAGAATAGAATTAGGAGTCATGATATATGTATATGTATATGACTCATGGGCGTGGGAGAAGGGTCAATATAGAGAGTCCACAAATGGCGGGGGATTGTGTGCGTGTAAGACCCTGTACAACTCTGAGACTTCATTAACAACAGCCACATTTTTGAACAGGTTTGAAACTTGTAACTACATGCCACTCCAACCCAGCCTACCAACTCTAGGGTGGTCCATATATATATATATATATATATATATACTAGTATCTTTATTTATTTATATATTTATTAAAAATATAAAATATAAAATATATAAATAGTTCTTTCTTCACTATTCCGTACAGTGTTAGAGTAGTGATTAGCAACTGATTAGGACCATCCTAAAGTGCTATATATGATAGGGTTACTGTTATGTATAGGTAGCTAGGGAGGGGCATGCAGCTAGCTTTTTAAAATTGGAGGATCAAAGGGTTGTCTGGGTTTGAGATTGACACACACGAATTAAGTGGGTGAGTGAGTGAGTGAGTGTGAACTACACTTTTGCAAATCCACCGACTAAAAAGAGAAAAAACCAATATGCTACTTGCTTTCATCATTAACATATATAAACAACAATTATAATATTATTATTCTTTGATTTGTCTCCATCATATACAAACTCACCAACAAAAGCTTAGACATCATTATATATACTGTGCACTATGTATGTATGTTTAACCTCATCAACCCTACTGTTGCTCGGTCAATGTGAGTCTTACAACATATTGCTACTGTACTAATTGTTGGAGTCCGTTTAATATTTTAAAAATAATTGATATTTAAGAAATCATTTTTTACATAATTCAAATAATTGATTTGTTTTTTTTAAATGATGTTATAAAAAAAATGAATTTAGAAGGACTGATTTGAAATTAAAAAAGTAAAAGGTAGTATTTATTACTTCTAATAAAATTAATTTTAATAGAAATGATACAATTTATTTAACAGTAAAAAATATTAAATAAACTAGATCATTTTCTCTCAGTTCAATTTTTTCCAACTCAAGGAGAAAATTTTGTTTAACCAAATAGACACTTGCTTGTTTCAATCGGAGCTAATAACAAATCATTCTTAGCTAGTATTTCTCCTCCTCCTATGCAGTAGTACTTTCTTTCTCATAATCATTCCAACATGTATCAATTAAAATCTTGTATTTTCTACATTTAATTTCCAGCGGAAACTTAATTTCAAAACTGTTCCAAAATTAAAAAGTCCAAACGATTATTTAGGACAAGTGGACGACTAACGAAGCATATGCTGTGCTAAGAAGGGTTTTAGATTTTTGGACTAATCAAATAAGCAATAATACTTGATGTACAACAGAAATACGTTCAACTTGTATCCAACGTGTGCTATCCATGTTATAGAATGTGTACTATGATATACGTATAGCACACATCCTGTAACATGGATAGCACACGTTGGATACAAGTTGGACGTATTTCTGTTGTACGTCAAACATTAAAAAGCTCAAGTTTTGGGACACTTTGATTTATTGTTTCTCTTAGAGCCCCCATGTTCGGGTTCCTAGATCTAGGCGAGGGGATCCTTCATTAGCTGCTTTGGCTGCGGGGATGCAAAATGTGAATCAATCTATTCAACAACTAGTGAATGCTTTGGGAGGACAAAGACAACAACAACATGAAGAAGAGCAAGATGACTCAATTTCTGAACCTGAGAACATAAATGATGAGCAGCCACACGTGCAACGTCAAAGGATAGAGGTTTCCTTATCTGCATTCACGAGGCATAACCCTCAAGTATTTAGTGGCTCAAACACTAGTGAGGATCCTCAGCGGTTCTTGGATGATGTGGCATGGATATGTAGGGCTCTAGGATGCTCTCCTGCTCGGATGGTTGAGTTGACAACTTTTCAGTTGCAAGACGTGGCAAGAGATTGGTATGGGACTATGCTTCAAGCGAGGCAAAGAGGATCACCCCCTTTGGTTTGGGATGAGTTTGCTCAATCCTTCTTAACTCATTTCTTACCAAAGAGTGTTCGAGTTGGTAGAAGACAGGAGTTCGAATCTCTTGTGCAGACAGATCAGATGACTGTGATGGAGTATAGCATTCAATTTGAGAAGTTATCTAGATATGCACCTCACTTGGTTGCTACCGAGGAGCTACATGTTGAGCGTTTTGTTGAGGGCCTCAAGCCCTATATATACAGAGTCATGGCAGGTACTGAGATGACTTATGAGTATGCTTTGAATAGAGCTTTGGCGATTGAGCGCGGAGGCAAAGAAAAAGGTGGAGGATCACGTGACTCACGCAAGAGGTCGAGGACAGAAGCTACTCAAGGAGGCCATCAGGGCCGTGTCAGTGGAGGTTTTAGAGATAATATCAACCAAGATCGTCGAGGTCAGCGAGGTGTTCAGTCACAGAGTGTTATGGGAAGTCAAACGGCTAGCACCACTCCTAGTAGAGGTTCAATACACCAACAGAGGAATTTTTATCGAGCTCCTACTGCTTGTGCCACATGTGGGAAGGCACATTATGGACCTTGTAGACATGGCTTCATGGGGTGTTATCACTGTGGACAGATGGGACATTTTGCGAGGAATTGTCCTGTGACATATTCTCAGCCTCTTGCGGGTAGAGCACCAGCATCAATGGTCTCAGGAAGGCAGAGTGGTGGTTCATATGGTCGGGGATCTAGCAGTGCTCAGTGGGGAGGTAGAGGATCAGGTGTTAGAGGACAGGGCCATGTTGGAAGAGGACAAGCTCGTGTTTTTGCCTTGACTAGACAGGATGCTCAGGCCTCCAATGCCGTAGTGATAGGTACACTCTCAGTTTGTTCTCTTGATGCACGTGTTTTGTTTGACCCTGGAGCTACAGATTCTTTTGTATCAGCTTTGTTTGCATCTAGTTTTGGGGAAGAACCATCGCCTCTTATTGACCCTATGATAGTAGCTACACCCGTGGGTGATCCTTTATGTGCTAGTTCAGTGTTTAGATCATGTGAGGTTATAGTAGGAGGCAAACTCTCAACAGTTGACCTTATCATCCTCGATATGGTGGATTTTGATGTGATATTAGGCATGGACTGGTTAGCTTCTTGTTATGCTACGTTAGATTGCCACAATAAAGTAGTAAAGTTTAGCATGCCGGGGGAACCAGAGTTCACGTTTCAAGATGATCAGGAGTGGTCACCAAGCAACTTGATTTCAGCCTTAGTGGCTCAAAAGTTGTTGCAAAAGGGTTGTTCTGCATACCTAGCGTTGGTGAGAGATACCAGCTCATCAGCAGATAGTCCGGAGCGTATCTCGGTGGTATGTGAGTATCCAGATGCCTTTCCTGAAGAGCTGCCAGGTTTACCACCAGACAGGGAGATATAATTTTGCATTGACTTGCTTCCAGATACTCAACCAATCTCCATACCTCCATATAGAATGGCTCCGGCTGAACTTAAGGAGTTAAAAGAACAGTTGAAAGATCTTCTCGATAAGGGCTTCATTCGCCCTAGTTGTTCTCCTTGGGGTGCACCGGTATTGTTTGTCAAGAAGAAGGACGGGTCACTACGTTTGTGCATTGATTATCGACAACTAAACAAAGTGACTGTAAAGAATAAGTATCCTCTCCCTCGTATTGATGATCTATTCGACCAACTTCAGGGTTCTCAATGTTTCTCAAAAATTGACTTAAGATCCGGTTATCACCAACTGAAGATAAGAGGTGAAGACATTTCCAAGACAGCTTTTCGCACTCATCATGGTCATTACGAGTTCCTGGTCATGTCTTTTGGACTCACCAATGCCCCTGCAGCTTTTATGGATTTGATGAATCGTGTCTTCAGACCATTCTTGGATCATTTTGTCATAGTCTTCATTGATGATATCTTGGTTTATTCCAAGAGTAAGGAAGAACATGAGCGACATTTGAGGCTAGCCTTGCATACATTAAGAGAACATAAGTTATATGCTAAGTTCTCTAAGTGTGAATTCTGGCTCGAGGATGTGACCTTCTTAGGTCACATTGTGTCTAAAGAAGGGATAAGTGTTGATCCAAAAAAAGTAGAGGCAGTGCAGAATTGGCCTAGGCCTACATCAGTGACCGAGATTCATGGTTTTCTTGGGCTCGCTGGGTACTATCGTCGGTTTGTCAGGGATTTCTCCAAGTTAGCAGCTCCTCTGACTAAGCTGACACAAAAACAAGTTAAATTTCTGTGGACAGATGCTTGTGATCAAAGCTTCCAAAAACTAAAGGATTGTTTGACTTCTGCTCCGGTGCTAGCGTTACCTACTCCGGGTGGTGGATGTACGGTGTACTGTGATGCTTCCAGAGTTGGCCTCGGTTGCGTGTTAATGCAGCAAGGAAAAGTGATTGCGTATGCTTCTAGACAACTCAAGAGGCATGAGCAAAACTACCCCACCCATGATTTAGAGATGGCGGCCGTGATTTTTGCTCTTAAGATTTGGAGGCATTACCTTTATGGTGAGACATGTGAGATTTACACTGATCACAAGAGTCTTAAGTATATCTTCCAACAAAAAGACTTGAATTTGAGACAGAGAAGGTGGATGGAACTCTTAAAAGACTATGATTGCACGATTTTGTATCACCCGGGGAGGGCAAATATGGTTGCCGATGCTTTGAGTAGAAAGTCTATGGGTAGTCTTGCTCACATAGTTGCGATTAGAAGACCAGTTGTGAGAGAATTCCAACAATTGCTCGATGAGGGGGTGAATTTTGAAATCAGTGGTACAAACTCGCTTCTGGCCAATGTTCAGATTCGTTCTTCTCTAGTGGATAGTATCAAAGTTCATCAAGCAGAAGATCCCCACCTATAGAAGATTATTTCAGAAGTTCTGGCTGGTAAGACTTCAAAGTTTGTGGTTGGGCCGGATGGTGTTTTACGACACGGTAACCATTTGTGTGTTCCCGATGTAGCAGATCTAAAAAGGAAAATATTAGAGGAAGCACATTATTCTTCATATACTATTCATCCAGGTTCTACAAAGATGTACCAAGATTTGAAAGATTTGTATTGGTGGGAAGGAATGAAGAAGGAGGTAGCTAACTTTGTTTCTAAGTGTTTGGTGTGCCAACAAGTAAAGGCCGAACACCAAAAGCCCGCTGGTTTGCTCCAACAAATCGAGATACCTCAGTGGAAGTGGGAAGAAATCACCATGGATTTTGTAACTGGATTACCAAAAACCTTCAAAGGTTATGATTCTATTTGGGTGATTGTTGACAGATTAACAAAATCTGCACACTTTATACCTGTGAAGATTTCCTACACAGCAGCTCAGTATGCCAAGCTTTATTTGGAGAAAATTGTGCCATTGCATGGAGTGCCATTGTCTATCATATCTGACAGAGGTACACAATTCACTGCTCACTTTTGGAGATCTTTTCAAGAGGCATTAGGAACTAGAACAAAGTTTAGTACTGCTTTTCATCCCCAAACAGATGGCCAATCTGAAAGGACTATACAGATTTTGGAGGACATGCTTCGTGCTTGCACCTTAGACTTTAAAGGTAGTTGGGACCAGTATCTATCATTGGTGGAGTTTGCATACAACAACAGCTACCAAGCTAGCATCCGAATGGCACCATTCAAAGCTCTTTATGGAAGACGTTGTCGATCTCCAATTGGATGGTTTGAGGCAGGGGAATCCAAACTTGTGGGTCCAGACTTGATTCAGGATGCCGTTGGAAAAGTTCAAGTGATCCGAGAACGATTAGAGGCAGCTCATAGTAGGCAGAAATCTTATGCAGACAAGAGACGTCGACCTTTGGAGTTTGGCGTGGGAGAACATGTGTTTTTACGTGTTTCTCCCATGAAAGGCCTTTTGAAGTTTGGGAGGAAAGGGAAGTTGAGTCCGAGATTCATTGGACCTTTCGAAATCCTAGAGAGGGTAGGTCAAGTGGCTTATCGTTTAGCCCTTCCGCCTGACCTATCTGGGGTTCATCCAGTTTTTCATGTTTCGATGCTTCGTAAGTATGTGCATGATCCTTCTCATATCATCCAACACCAATTGGTTGATCTTGATGAGAATCTAAACTTCACTGAGCAACCAGTAGCAATAGTTGATAGACAAGCAAAACGTCTACGTTCTAAAGATGTTGCTTCAGTTAAAGTTATTTGGCGGGGACCATCTGGAGAGGAAACCACATGGGAACCCGAAGCGACAATGAAAGAAAAGTATCCGCATCTTTTTGAAATTCAAGGTTAGTAAGTGATTTGAAAATTCGATGACGAATTTCTTTTAAGGGGGGGAGTATTGTAACAAATAGAAAATTAATATATGTATATAATAGAGGTGGTGGGACCCACCCCACTTTTTTTAAAAAAAAAAACAAAGAAAGCAACACACACACACAACACTTTCCTCTTCTTTCTTCTTTCTCTTCTTCTTCTCGACACCCCCTATCTATTTCTTTTTTTTCTTTTTGTTCTCTTTCTTTTCTTCCTTTCTCTTAATCACACAACTCTACCCCCATTTCATACCTAATTTTCTTACCATTCTTGTGTCTTCCTTTTCCAAACCTTGAGGTGAGTTTTAAACTTTTGTTATATTTATTTATTTTATTCCTTTAATGTGTTCCAAGATTCAAGAAATTGTAATAATAGGATTTATGAGTAGACTTTTGGAGTTATTAAGTATAGATTTAGTGAGTTAGAACCTCTAATGTAACTAGATTAGTAGTGGGTAAGTTAACAATTTAGATTTTCCTTAATCTTTAGAAACCCTAAGTTACCAATTTGGGGGTTTTCTTAATAGGCTCTCTAATTGATAAATTGTCTCTAAATACTTTATCTAAACATGCTTAAATGCTTGCTATTGTTCAGATTCTGTTGGTGCGGAGCCGGTTACACCCTCCGGAGCTATTAGGGAGTAGCCCTTTTGACTTCCCTGTGTTGTGAGTGGTTATCTACTTAGTGGCAATGTTTTAAATTTATTTTTATGGGAGAAACTAAAATTATTTATGCATATTAACCCCTAATTTGCATTATTGAAATTATTTGATTGTTTATTTAACTAAAGAATATTCTAAATTGTGACTTTACTCTATTGCATAATAATTTTGATGATGATATTATGAAATATGATACTTTGGCGAGAATAGAACTAAGTTTGAACTAAGATGATAAGTATGAAATATGATATTTTGTTATGATTTGATATAAGTTGTGGTTTTGGTAGTGATTATGAAGTATGCCATTTTAATTGTGATTTCACTTAAATAATTGTTTTGATTATGATATTGGAACATGAATAATATCTATATAATGTCATAATGTTTTCAAGTATTGTTTTAGTAGTAAGGAGAATATTTTGTTTTGAAAATGAAAGTAAGGGAGGTTGTAGCAATTGTTTGGATACATATAGTGTTTGAGAAAAAAATCATGATGAAGCCTAAGTTAAATACCGCTTGCCGAAGCGAAGAGAATTATCGGCTATACCGCTTGCCGAAGCGAAGAGAATTATCGGTTATACATATACCGCTTGCCGAAGCGAAGAGAATTATCGGCTATGTATATATATACCGCTTGCCGAAGCGAAGAGAATTATCGGTCTATGTGCACATAGAATTTAGTGAGATAAAAACGATTAAAAAGCTCAAGTTTTGGGGCACTTTGATTTATTGTTTCTCTTAGAGTTCCCTCATGAAACATTTGGAAAAGATGAGTAATAGAGATAAATATATACATAGTTACGTGTTACTTAGAGAATGTGATTGATTATTAAATTTCTCCATTTTGATCCAAAACTCGTGCTCTATTTGTTTCTCCTTCCTGTTCACCATGTATTTGCCCTCACTGAGTCTGTGACTCACCCCCAAAATCTTCAGATTTTGCAGGTTCTGAGTAACAAGATACTGAGACTTGCTGCCTACCTAGGAATATCTATTTTGGTATGCCTCAATGGTTGATAGAGGCTTTTGGTATTGTAGACTTCAGTATTTTGCAGCCATAGGACATAGGTTTTATATTCTTGGAAGTAGATTCGTAGCTATAACTCATATTATGTCTTTTGTATACTGAGTACTATTGGTGTCGAAGATATGAATTCTGGATATATGTGTGTTGTTATTGGATTGAATATTTTAATTAAACAGGTTTATGTTATGTACGGTATATCCGAGTTTTAGGGGAGGTTCTGCCGAATTTTTGGTAGTCATGACGTTTAAGATATATATGTCATATGGGAAAACTATGCTTCTAGGCTTGCCGGGTTAAGTAGATTTGTTTAACCCGTGCGCCAGTCACGTCCTCGAGTTCGGGTCGTGACACCGTTGGTGGGTTATATATGAAATTATGAACGTGTAATTGACGATGTGGAATAAATTAGGCGGCTACAAGATTAGTTCTTACCATCAAGAGTCAAATCATGATTATAATTCAATATTGATGACACACATATTTAATTAGTATCAATAGCGACTAGTTGTCTCCATCCATAATATATATATATATATATATATATAATTGTATATCCTGATTATAATATTTAGTTTTTCCAAAGGTGTAATGACAATACCTTCATCATCACCAATTCACCCAGCCATTGACATAGGAATTGTAAGTTCTGTACAACTATAGATATATATTCCCTTAATAATTAATTGGTTTGCTTGCTTTCATCTTACTATATGAAGCACAACAGCCAATTAATTCCAACACTTGAATATATATAATCACTTAATTTTCCATTTTTGTTGACTCACAGTTAGTTTGGGAACCTAAACAATTTTAGTACCTGTCTATGTATGTGCTTAATTTGATTATGCAAAATATTAAAGTTTATGACCGTTAATTAAACTGTTTGTTCATTCTTAATTCTCAAAGTGAAATGATAGATGCAGGATGATAGTAATGGTTTTCACACCGTTTATGTTGTTGAACAGACCATTGAACTAACTGTCAATTTCGAATGGATCGTAATATGCAATATATGCTATTTTAATTCAGTAAACAGATCCTATCAATCCTCCATCAGAAATAACAGTTTTTAAAAATCCTTTTTCAGCACGTATCGACCTTTATATCTAAATGAAGGCTCAAAGGACACATAATGAACAACAAAATGCGAAAGTGAAAGAAAATAATAATGGATTTGCAATTAATATTATTTCCTTCGCAAAGAATTTAATTGGTTTCCATTTGTCGTCATGAATCATAATTCTTTGCCGGGACCTGTCCGATTGTGCATGAGAATGACAAACACAGTCATTTTATCACCAAATTTATCTAAAAGTCCAAGGTCCGGATTTGAGGTATATATATATATATATATATTAGGATTCTTTTTCTTTTTAAATTAGATTTGGATATTTACTAGCAGAAATAATTATAAGAAATAAATAGTTGGATGGTCATAAAATGTGCTCCATAATTCATTTCGACATATGGTTTATGGATCATTATGTACGTAAAACAGATTGTATCCTAATTAATTAATATATTCTTATTATTTATTATTTATTAATGCATTGGATGTTCACTGATTATAATTAGTTTGAGTTCTAATACGCTCATCATTTGCTTGACTTCAGAGGTCCACTCTGATTATTCAATCCATAAAATTCCATGGTATCAATTCAATCAATCCAAAAATTAAGAAGAAAAGAGGTGAAAAATAAAAAATGAAATGGATGGAATTGAATTATCGATGATTACAATCACTAATGTCTTATTTAGGATACAAAATTAATAACTAACTACTAATCATTGTTATCTAAAATACAATCATATATTTTAACATTAATATCTCTAACAATAATTTAATTTATCATCTTTTGTTTTTCCAACTGAAAAGTATTATTAGACTATATATATAAGTGATTGAATTTTCCTTGCAATCAAGGTGGGTTTGTATAAGGGAATTATATATATATATATATGTGTGTGTGTGTGTATTGGATGCTGTTTGTGTGGCAGTGCTTGTCCTCACTCTCCAAAGAAACATAAGTCGCACTCATCATCAGATCAGAGTCAGGACTAAAGTTAATACGAATGATGAAACCTGTACACAACAAATTTAATTTGTTTATCATGTTTCAAACACGCTATTTACTACCCATTTTACGCTACAGCCTATTTTTCGAATCGGGACAAAAATTTAAGAAAATCATTTTATACATAATTAAGATGATAATAATTTCATATAGTGTTTGAATTCAATAAGTTTTATTACAATAATAAAAAACAAACCATTTTCAACATGCTGATGTATAAACGAAAGGCAAGATTAACATTGCTAGCTAAGTTAGTAACAAATGGCTGGCACCAATAATAAAATAGTATTGTTATATTGTTGTCGCTGTCCGATAGGGATCCTCCCTCCTTGCATCACACTCTGATCTCTCTTCTCTTTTTTTATATTTTTATAAGCATGGCTAGGGGCACAACAAAAAAATCAGTCAACACAGTCAACAAATTATGCACAACATGTATAATATAAATTGCACAACGAATATTACATATTGTGTACGTTATATATTACATGATGTGCACAACATATATCACATGTTATAAAAAAAGATGATGTTACAACATGTGATATATGTTGTGCACAATAGGTGAAATATGTTGTGCATTGCATGTGATATACATTGTGCATTTTATATTATATATGTTATGCATAATTTATTGGTTGTGTTGGCTTGTTTTTTTGTTGTGACCCAAGTATTTCTCCTTTTTTTGTTTTTTTTTTATAGTAACTCATTGAACTTTAATCAATCTACTTCCACTTTCGGCTTGTTCTAATTCCACATATAGCACGTAGGATACATGAGATAAATAATAATTTGCACTTTTAATTTTTATCTCAATGTTATACCTTGCTTGAAATTGTCCGCATCCACACGAGATATATACCATTATTGACTAATAAAGATTGAAAAACTTAATCCTTTATTACTCCCCTTGTAATAATTATTACGTGACCTAGTAGTTAATTAAACATAAATAAGTTACTGCTGTTGATATACAATAATGCTTGACATAAATACGTCCAACTTGTATCCAACATGTGCTATCTATGTTACAGGCACACATTCTGTAACATGTAACATGGATAGCACATGTTGAATACAAGTTGGACATATTTCTATTGTATGCCAAGCATGCATTATGGTTGATATATAAGCTGGCCCTTGTTGTTGCCCAGCAGGACAGTCTCTACACCAACTTTGACTTGGTCTATTCTTTTTTCCGATTCTTATCTCTCAGCCTCGCAATTATAGCTTGCCGAAGAAAATGATTTCTGTACCAATAGAAGAGAATCTCCATCAAGGAGAATGACGTCATAATGAACTTCAGTTTAGTTATTTATTTATTTATTTATTCCAGCAGAATCCGAGTTATGTATGTAAAGATTGTCCTTGCTTGTCCAATGTTGCAGCTATGCTTTTTGGTCTGCCCAACATCGCATAATTAACTTTACATGTGAATGTGCTAGTTAACTCAGGTTAAAGTCTTTCTTTTTTTATATTATATATGAGTGAATGGGAGAGCCTAATGTCAAATCTTCTTCCCCTTCATATCTCCTCCTACTATACTATGAGTCGTTTGTTGATGAAACATATATAAAGATTTTTCAAGTAACAAGTGAAAAACTTCACATAAAAGAGAAACAAGAAATCCTAGAAAAACGAACAATATCTTAAGCCCAAGGCCAAGCCCAAGTAAAAACACAGTGGGTCATGACAAAAGCAATTCTTGGGGTCAACCAAAACAAAAAATCAATTCCTGGGGGAATATGGGCTCAAGTTTTGGAGGAAAGCATCTAAAATGAAATGAGAGATTCGGATATTAAGTTCCTCCATCATGGAAGAAAAAACAGAGGACACAACAAGTAGGACTTTAGGATCCAATTTGGCATACCACGATGATTGAACCTGGTCATGTATATCCCTGTCTATCCCACTCGATGCATCTCCACCGCAAACACTCAAATAACCCCACTTGATTTGAGGCTGCTATTCCTTACTCACAACCACCTTTGTTGGTGCTAGCTTATTAAAGCCTAATTATGCAACGATGATATGGCCATAGATTGCTGAAAGCACAAAAAAAAAATAAAAATAATAATAATTAATAAATTGATCCAACATTTAGAGACTCTAATTAAATTAAGCAATTCTGAGTTTTGCACGTATTTGTAATTTGCATTAATCGCAGAAATAATGAGTATAGCTGCGCTACCTTTCCCATGCTCAGGTTCCCCTTCTCTCCCAGCTTCTTCTCAACGAAAACGGCTTAAAACTAACCACAATTCCAATTCCAATTCCAATCCAAACGCGTCCTTATTATTAGTTCAATGCTGCCACAACCAAACAGAGCCGATGGAACTGATTACAAGCGCGAACGGGAACGGCCTAAGATTCCCGGAGAAGAATCCTCTGTCCAACCTCAACCCTAGCGAAGCAGCTGTCCCTCCGCGGCCTCGAAGAATCATCCTTGTCAGGCACGGCGAGAGCGAAGGCAACGTCGACGAGACGGCGTACACCAGAGTCGCTGATCCCAAGATAAGCCTCACCGCGAAGGGAATGGCTCAGGCTGAAGAATGCGGCCACAGGATCAAGAACATGATCGAGCAAGATGGTGACCTCAATTGGAAGCTCTACTTCTACGTTTCCCCTTATAGAAGGACCCTCCAGACCTTGAAGAGCCTCGCTCGTCCCTTTGAACGCTCCAGAATCGCTGGATTCAGAGAAGAGCCTCGCATTCGTGAACAGGATTTTGGTACCACAGCACTACTTTCTTCTTTTGTACTAATTAATTTTTTGAGTTCACTTCACTAATGAACTGTTCTGTGGTTTCTGTTCTGAATGGGGTCAATAATAATAAAAGGGAATTTTCAAAATAGAGAGAAGATGAGAGTGGAGAAACAAATGCGCATGAGGTATGGTCGTTTCTTTTACCGATTTCCGGATGGAGAATCCGCGGCTGATGTATATGATAGAATCACTGGTAATGCTAGTAAAATTAACTGATTCCTGTTCTTAAATGTTTCTAACTGTTAGTGTTTGGTAAAAGCAGTAGTGATGATTCAATATTCATGTCTAAACAGGATTCAGAGAAACATTGAGAGCAGATATAAATATTGGAAGGTATCAGCCACCAGGGGGACAGAGATCAGACATGAGCTTGGTGATCGTGTCACACGGCCTAACTCTTCGAGTATTTCTGATGAGGTGGTACAAGTGGACGGTGGCGCAATTCGAGGGCCTCAACAACATGGGCAATGGAAATATGCTTGTCATGAAAAAGGGTTATGGTGGAAGGTAAAACTCATACAAATGCTGCTTAATTTGCATTTGATTGATATTAATGGCTTATTGAAATTGTACAGGTATAGCTTATCGATGCATCACGATGAACAAGAGCTAAGACAGTTCGGTTTGACGGATGAAATGCTGATTGATCAGGAGTGGTAAGCATAGTAATTATGATCCCATAATACCATAATTAATATGATTACTATTAAGTTCATTTCTCTTTACTATTATTTGAGTTTTATAGTGACTTATGTGATGGATTGGCTGATACATGTATATATATATCTGTCATGAAGGCATAAATTTGCAAGGCCTGCTGATCTGAATTACGATTGTCCAATGGTGAATTCCTTCTTTCCCCATCTGAGTGAAGGAGCAAGCATGGGTCAACAAGAAGGCTGATTCATGGTGATACACTATTTATCAGTTTAATTTTGCTAGTGAAGAAGAAGAACATCATTTTTAAAAGAGGGAAGAAAATTGTACCAGACAGTTAAAAGTTAAGTAAATAAGAACTATAATAATATTTGTATATATTTTTATTCTTATATGTCTTGTGCTGTCACATTTTAATTTTGACATAATCTCACTCAAAACTCCATCCATGGATGATAATATATAACATTATACATATATACTATATATTCTCTATGTATAAGTAACATTGCTTTGAAAAATAGTATTTTTCATTTATACTGTGTACATCTCCCGTATCAGCAGCTGCATAGTCACGTGGCTATCTAACTCCAGAATAATAAGTTGGTGACACTTTTGTTAACTTGGTTAGACAGTAGTTAGCTATGAAACAACACACAGTTTCCTTATTTTGCAATATTGAAATAGTATAAGAAGAGTATTGTGAAAAACAAAACATAGATGTGATTACATATCAATAGATGGAAAAAGAGTATTGAAAAAAACAGAACATAGATGGAGATGCGGGGTATCGATCCCCGTACCTCTCGCATGCTAAGCGAGCGCTCTACCATCTGAGCTACATCCCCACTTGTTACTTCTCAGACGTAATTTAATTTTATATTAAGTGCAGAATTATAAATCATATCAATTCTTTTTTTTTTTTGATACTCAACCGGGTGAAACACACCCAAAGAAGGAGCAAAAGAAACAAGAAAAATTAAAATACTAACAACTAAGCCCTCCTATGGAGAGCAACTCCCATATTATCCCAAGACAGAAGATCAATAACACTAGCAGGAGGCTCATCAAACACCACCAGCTCAGCATCCAAGGAGTGACTCATATTTGCAAGCTTATCTGCCACATGATTTGTTTCTCTAACAATATGACCAAAATCCAATTGCCAATCCCGATCAAACATATCAATAATGGCCAAGACAAAAGAAAAAGCCACATGAGTTGAAGAAGGAGGATTAGCAATGAACTTAATACAAGTCATTGAGTCAACATTCACGGACAATTTCTTGATTCCAAGGTCCCAGGAAATTTGAAGACCAAACAGAATACCTGCAAGCTCAGCAATAGTAATAGAAGCACAACCTAAATTACCAGCATAAGCTTTAATAAATTCCCCTGAGTCCCCTCGAAGAACACCACCACAAGCGGCCATACTGCCCTCTCTAACAGAGCCATCTGAATTCAAACAAGTCCAGCCAGGTCTGGGAAACTTCCAGGAATGAAAATCATCAGGAGCAGCAGAACACTGAGTAATCCTTCTATCCATCTTATCAATCATTGCATAGCTACGAACTTTAGCCCAAAAAGCAGGAATATGATTCCTCAAACTTTGCCTATTACCAAATAGAAGATCATTCCTCAAATTCCACATAAAGTGCACTCCAACTCCAAAAATAAAATTCCAGACATAGCCTTTAAAACGTCTATTATTTTGCAGGTTGGAAAAAATCCATGAATTACTATCAGCACCAAAGAAATCATCAAGAGGAACCCCTTCAAAGATGAGACACCAAAGATCTTGAATTTGGGAGCAGTCACGAACGACATGCAGCGGAGTTTCATCCTGAGTAAGGTTGCATAACTGACAGAAAGGAGAAGAAGACAAATGCCGAGCATGCCTCCTGGAATTTGTAAGAAGTCCATCTGTTATAAAAAGCCACATACAAGTCTTAACTCTTTCAGGTCCTTTCCATCTCCAAATTGATTTGAAAGAAAGAGAAGGAGTAATATTATACTGATGAGTAATAATATTAAAAGCTGATTTTGTTGTAAAAACACCATCAGAAGATCCCTGTCACGCCACAATATCAGCACCAGCATTGGAGCGAGGAGGACAGATACCTGCAATAAAAGAACAGATATAGGAGGGCAAACAGTTATGGAATAAATTCCAATCCCATTGTCCAGAGGGGGTCACACAATCAACCACCTTCATAGACCATTCAGCATCAACAAGATGACGACATAAATGTTCAGAGAGAGACCCAACATGAGGAATCCAAGGGTCAACCCACACCCTGATGCTAGTTCCATCCCTAACTCTCCAAATTAAATTTTCCTGCACAAACTTCTAGTTATTGGCAATGCCTTTCCAGATATTTGATTGGATCTGTCGAGTCTTAACAAGCGGGATAGACGAGTCACCACACCCATATTTGCTACGAAGCACTTTCACCCAAAAACAATTAGGAGCAGCAATAAGCTTCCAACCCAATTTGGTCATAAAAGCTTTATTAACATCTTCCATTCTTCTAAGGCCAAGACCACCAAATTCTTTCCCTTTAGTCACCTCTGACCAATTAACTAAGGAGAGTTTCCTCTTCTCATCAGTAGATCCCCAAAGAAAACCTCTACAGATTTTATCCAACTCCTCACACACACCAAGAGACACTTGATTAGTTTGAAGAGCATAAGAAGGAATAGATCTCAGCACCGAGGAACACAAAGTAAGACGCCCCGCCAGAGACAAAGTCTTAGCTTAAATGTGGTGAATACAAGTTAAACAAGGTTTTCAACAGAAAAGGTTCTATATGTACATAAGCAACCCATTTGACATTTGTTGCGTTATCCAGTGCCGTTCACGAATCACGAGAATACAAGTTACATTTTTTCTTATTTTCCCTTTTTGGGTTGTGAAAAGTTATAATACAAAAAATCATGCTCAGCCCACAGCTGGAACCCAATTATATGATTTAAATGAATATGCATAGTACACTCTCACAAGCCCAATTCCTTGTCTTCTAAAGATCCCAAGTCCATAAAACACAAAAGCAGTATGGTCTGACCCATAAAACAGGTAGTTCTAAAAAATTACCATATTTTTTTGTGTATTAATAGATGGTCAAAAACTAAAAATTGATGTGGCATTTAGAGAAGATATTTTGGAAGAATTCGTCTACCTATATATATAGTACTAAAAAGTGATTGACTCACTTACTGGAATTCGGTGACTATTGCTATATACACTTGGCACATTTTTCTCCTTAAATATTGTTGTGAGTCTTTAAAGTTTAAAGCAATCTATCAAACTACTATTAAAATAAGGACAAGAATATAATAAATCCTATGTATCTATATTATTGTATGCAAGAAATATTATAAGGTGATGTGTATGTATCTATAAATATGCAAACAATATGACTCGTGTAAGAAAACAGGAAACATCCCACATGCCAACATGACCCACTTTTATTTATTATTTTTTTTAAGATGAGACTTGTGTGTGTGTCTGTGATCTGTTAATATCGTTACTCTCAACGTGAATCGGGACATACACTCTTCTTCTCACTATATATCTATCTATATATAGTTGGCTTAATTGCCTTTACTCGATGTAAATTGTATGGTCCATCTAATTTTTATACAATTGCTATTTGTATAATTAAGAAGATAGTCAAAATTAGTCAATATAGAAATTTTGGATCATAATCATTTAATATAGGGTGATGCTAAATGAACAATACAAAACCAGCCCAACCAGCCAATAAATGAGATTTTGGGCTATAATTACTCAGTCCATTACAATCTCAATGATTATTTGGGCCAAAACCAAAGCCAAAATAGGCTCATTGGCTGTATGGACTGATTTTTCATTGTCCACTTAGCATTATTGTTTAACATATTAAAAGATAACTTTTTAAAGAGTATTTTTTTTGAAAAAAAGTTATTAAATATATCAATTAACTAATTTAGCTATTTTTTTATTATTCATCAAATATTATTATTTTACTAAACTAGATATATACTACTACTCTACACTTGAATTGACAAGTTAATATTTATATGATTGATTAGAGCATAAATTAATTAACAAGAATATATAGGGCAAGACATGCATACAATGCCTCATTCATTTATGTGCTGGAAAGAGAGTTCAATAACATTAAATAAGTAATCTTGATTCGTTATAAATTAAATTGCTGCTCTAGCACTCTACAAATTAAAGATTCCACTTAATTAATTTTCACGGGTTTTCTTGCACAAACAAAACGTGCGGACATACACAAAAAAGTGTTCTGCATATATAACTAGTTTTCGCAGCACAACAAGGAAGAAATTTTTTCACAATTTATACACGCCACTTGCTACCTACCTATGTATATGCTTTTGGCCTAGTATTATTCCCATATAGACTATGGGAGCAATGATATAAATATTTAAAAAGTTTTTGTTCCGGTCCTTTTTTAACACTTAGTCAATCGAACACTTGGTCGACATTACATGCCAGTAGTCCAAAAACAAGAAAAATGATAAGAGTTGAAAGTCTACTCAGTTCAACCTGTTTAGAGAAGTGTGTTGAGCTCACTATTTAAATAGTGATCGACTCTTCCCATCTTAATGAAGCATAATGTCAGCTTCTAGCCGTCATAGAGACATTACAAGAGATATTCCTCATGTGTCGAATAAAAATATTTGATAGACCTTATTGAACATAGTCCACTACACAATTTCCTGAAATAGAGCCTAAATAAGAGTTGAGTCAAGATTTTAGAGTCGAGCTCAATCTAGTCCTTATTTTGGATCTAGTCTTTTTCCATGGACACTACATAATTTCATCACAACTTTTTTCTTTCTCATCACAATTCTTTGTGCAAGGTTTAATAACTATCGGTTTGAATAAACTGGGAGATTAATAAACTAATATTGTGTCTATGAGAAACATATGAGTCCGTACGTGTTGAGTAGTACAAGGATGTTCTCATCTTATATATATGTAGTTAATTAATCATCAATTGAATAGAATATTTAGGCTAACTATATTTCAAGATAGGGAAGGTGGCTCAAATTAAAATAATATAATTAAACAGGAGGCAACACCTCCTTTATATTTAATTTTCGTGTAACCAGCCAGCTATGTCAATGTCAGAGTCCGCGTCTGGCTTAATTTATTTATTTGTTATAGTGCTCTGTGCGTGTGGGTGCCTATGTGTAACGTGTTACACCGATTGATGGTGGTTATAATATGGCCATATAGGTACCATATATATCCCAAGTACATAGCTGCCTATAACTAGAATAAATATAGGGAAGTACTCTTCGCTACTTAAACATCTAACTTAATTTTTTATTTTTGGAGTAAAATATGCATCATGTACATTTTCTTCTATGTGTATATAATAGGGAGAAACGAGTGTACGAGACTCTTATCAGGTGAGATTTGGAAAGAATGAATGTATGCAATCTTATCACTACTTTGTGAAGAGGTAATTTTCAGGATTTAAACCAATAACTTTTCGGTCACAAGACAACAACCTTACTGTTATTTTGAGGCTTACCATTTCTGTGTATATAATGCGTTTTTTTTATTATGTTTATCTTTTTACTTTATTTTGTCTTTAAATAGGTTAGTTTTTTTGGAAGGGATTTGTTAAAGAAAAAATAATATATACATACAAATATATTTATGTATGAATATACATTTTAAATTCAAAGGTGAATATTATGAATTGGAATGTTTTGAATGTTATATCAAATTTAAAAATAGAAAAATGAGTGTAGGATAAATATTGAAAAAATATGTATCATTATCATTTGTTTTTTTTTAAAGAGCCTTAATTTTTTTGAGTATGAGTATTCGGACCCACTTTCCACCTTTCCATTTGCTCCTTATTAGGTGCACTTGGTGTTTTTATCAAAAAAGAAAAACTCTCAAGTTAGTGTTAGGACTTAGGAATGGAAGTAAAGTAATAACTAACAAGAGTACTATATATGTTAATTAGCTTTATAAGGACGGCACTGAGCCCCTTTACATAGACTATACTTATAGGTCATATAAAGATGTATATAATAAGAGCATTGTAAGGGGTATAACAAAAAATTAGCCAAACAGTCAATAAATAGGAATTTGAGTCACAATCACTCATCCCATTAAAAATATACTGATAATTAAAATGTTATTTGGGCCATAAAATGCTAAATGAGTTTTGTTGACTGTTTTGACTGGTTTTTTGTTGTTCCCCAAACATTTGTGATATAATAAATGATGATTCTCTATATTAAGTTTAATTGAAGAAATAAAGGTTATATAGTTCATAATTGGAAAGGGAGTAACAGATCTAGAAGTGAATCTCTGAATGAGATCGAGGTCTCTAAGTAATCAAATATGTTTTCGTGTGGCTGATCTCTATATTATGTTGATGGAGCTCATAAAACTAGTCCGAAGCGGTGCCATATTATTTGGTTCACCCACCTTTTCCTAGAATCCTTACAATATATAGGACCGTATTATTTATACTTTGATGTGATACTGCTTTATTTGTAGATCCTGCATTCACAAATTGCCTAATTTGTTTCTATATTTTGAATGTTTTGCTAAAATTGAAGATTCTGTGTCTTGATTAAGAAGTCACTCATTACCAATCATATAACGTGCAACCACATGCATGTCAATTTTAAGAGGACGATTCATGGGATTCAATGAAAATAGCTAGAGACGACACATACCCAATCTGCATATGCACTATGATTAAAATAAGTGCAAGTTGTCCACTAATAATTACGCCATTTTGTTGCCTGCTCTCGATTATTTGTCATGAGTCTCCGAAAATTAAAATCTCTGACAAGCTTGGCTGTATTGAATTTCATCTCCAGCTTATCACTAATTAACATACAAATTAAAGACTGTGATTTTCCATATTATATTTCTAAATTCCAACCTAATGGCAGACAAATTCTGATTCATAGACTCAATGTTTTGTCGCCAATAGAGAGCAAATCCTGCTTTTTCAACTTAAAAATGGGGGGATTTGACTTGGCATTAAACACAAGTGGGAAATTTAATGAGTATACGTTTGTACTTAAGGTCTTTAAGCAAAGTCAGAATGGTTGGACTTAGCTGGCCTAATGATCTGTTAGTATCTAGTCTTAACTCAACAGCGCCCCGAATATGCCACTAAAGTATAACACTCCTAATTATATGATTAATTAAACTGCAGGGCACGTGAAAATTTACTTAAATTGAGATTTCACAGTCATTATTAAAATTAAATGCACACTTAAATTAGGTGTCTTATTTAAGACACTCACATCATATTCATTGAATGTGACTGATAATCAAATAAATGAGAAATATTATTTGATCCAATTATAAATAATTTTAACCATTCGAATGCATCAAGAGTCAATATTTTTTTTTGATAGATGAACATGAGCTTTCAATAACAAGGGGAAAGCTCATGAGGAGTTGGATAATATGATCTCACTAAATACCTCCAAGAGGAAAAGAGTATCATACCACCCAAAAAAATCAATACACCATAACAGAGCCTAATATAACCATTCAGGAATACACACCAAACCACAGCAGCATAAAACATCTTTAAACACAACTCCCTAATTCAAAATAATTAAACTTGCCAACCAAATCCTGCCTTCAAAGGACTAAGGGACCACACACACGATCCATTCTTCTACCAAAGTCCTTTGATTTATATCGCATCCACACCCTGCATTGGTCAAGGTGCTCAATCACCATGATTTGCTTGAATGGAAAATCGTTCCTCCAAGCTTTAATCCACCATCCCACCGTCAGCGTCATATTAGTGATTGGCCCTATATATATTAGTGAAGCCTAACATTTGGGCAGGGATAGTAGGTTAAGTGCTTGAATTTGAGCTTTGGTTGAATTCCCTAATTGTAAGATGGGGTGCAGAGAAATAGTAATGGGCTTTATAGGATGAGAGCAATATAATAAAGTGACCCGAAAAGAAGCATAGAGGATGAGAATTAGAAAGTAGTGGGGAGGTGAGGGACTTATTCATGTGATTCGGATAGGGACTCAAGTCATGAAGGATAGACAAAGAATAAGACAAAAGCAAATTAGATGGATTGATGAATGGAGAGAGAGAGAAGGTGGGGGGTAAGAGGCAAGAATGCATGCATATGGGTATTAGTGAAAGTTGGACTATACATATATGTATGATTAATTAATTATATATATATAATATATGTACATTTGAAGAGTGATTATTTATTTGCAGGAAAGGAACAATTGATGTGGACCATGTAATGTCTTGGCCTCATCAGACACTTTGTCAGAGTAAATTAGCAATATGGCCTTTAATTTGCTCAACACTTAGCTTACCTTGCAGGTGGGTGTGTGGGTGTGTGAAGTGTTGAGCTAATATTATGATCTAGTTGTACTAACTACTTAAATTATGATTATTTCAGTGACAAAAATAATTACAAATTTTAATATGTACAAATGTACTAGCTCGATGGGTGAGTTAAAATTAAAAATGTTGGCCTTAATTAGACGAAGACAGACATACATATGGTTGTATAATTTCTAAATTAAGTTTCTTCCCAAGATTGAGAAGAATGAATGAATGAATCTGTCCTCTAAATTAGTTGTCAACATCATGCGTGAAAGGGGTTTATTTTCATCGATAATAAACGAATGTAATTCTTGAGTCACGGGTTTAATTAATTAATGAACAAGGCTAGAGGCACAACAAAAAACCAGCTAAAATAGTCAACAAATAGGAATTTGGGCCATAAGCATACAGCCCATTAAAAATATACTCATGATTAATAGTGTTATTTGGGCCATAAAGTGTTAAATAAGTTTTATTGACTATTTTGATTGGTTTTTTATTATGTCGAAAGTATTTGTGTTAATTAATTGATAAGTACGTGAGTAGTACAGTGGACTTTCACAATCAATGTTTGTGTGCCTCGATCAATTTTATGGTTACTAGCAATTTGAAAATAAAAAAAAAGTTACTCGTCCAACAAATATATCTTACGATGTATATTCAATCAAAGTAATTATACTCTTATATTAATGTATTTTAGTGAGTCTAACGAATATCTATTGAAGATTATATGCTAGTTGGATAGTACATTGATTGTACATGTAGTAGTATTAATTTTGAACCATGCTTTAATGCATATGGAATGGAATGCAAGTGACTCCCTTCTCTTCTCATGGACCCCATCATGCAATGCATTATAATTGCAAGCTACCGTTCCTTATTTATTATTATTTGGATAATATATATATACTGTACTAGTACTCTAATGGATTGGATCTCAATTAAACCATTCTTATCTATATACTACATGGTTCCTTGTATGAATAACCAAATGATATTGATATGCACATTGTGTGATCTATATATCTCCTTAGATCCAGAAAAATACCAAAATCCTCAATTACATACATTATTATATTATAAATTTTTTATGTGCTACACCGGCAAGCGCAAGAAAAGGATAAAGTCATGGGGGGACATACAGTATATATTCATTTTTTTAATTTTGATTATTTTTTGAGTTAATATATATATATACTAATTGATTGAAAGAGACGAAAGGCAATAGAGTATGTCTCATCAGATGCATATGATGAGTGTGAGAAGAGAAAAGAGAGAAAGGGATAAAAATTGAGAAAGATGGTCTGAAATGAAGGCAGAAGTGCATCTGAGATGTTAGTGATGCCCCAATAGAGACGGGACAGCGACTCCCTCAACAGTGATGAACTAACAAGGCCCCATCTCTGCTACCCATATCATTCATCATACTCACCCCACCACCCAAGCACTCTATATTATAATAATAACAATAATAATAATAATAATATTTTTAAGGCATTTATTAGGTATGTATATTTAATTTATTAGTATATATTAATATAAATTTAATTTAGTATTAACGGAGCATGATAATCACAGTTACAGCCTACTCTTTCTTATCATATCTCCTCTTTTCCTCTACCTCGTGTAATACTTTTTTTAATGGAGTATATTATAAATTATTTTTTTTTCATAAATTGATAAAATTATAATAACTTTTTAATATTATATTAGTTACCAAAATTTTAAAAAAGTTAAATTAGTTTTATCTATAAATTAATTATTACTTAATAGATATGTTAGTTGAGTCGTACTATCCTATATTTTTTGTGGATATCAAATAATTTTTTTAAATATAAAATATTATATCGATTCACTTTTTATTTTACACTAGCATGTCAAAGACTATGCATGACTTTACTTGCTCTTTTTCAATTGCTTTACCCTCACAAGCTAGATTCATGTGGAATAAGGAATGAGACTTTTTGATGATCGACAGTTAATTGCACTCATCATATCTCTAACAAGATATTTTCGATATCTTTTTCAAATTTTATGATTGTGATTGAGTATTAATTTAGCATTTAGCAACTACTTGTATGTGTTGAAAAATATATCTCAGCAATTAAAGTTCCAACAACCCGAGAATTAATAAGTACTATAGAAAAAGATAAATAATAAGCAAGGAATGAAGAAAAAAATCAAAAGAAAATCACATGATATATTCAAACAGTCAGGGACCATAATTCGTTGTCGGACACCAGCTTAGATTGGTCAATGGTTTAGTTTATCGTCAAATTAAAATCAATTCCAACTTCGTAGCCCCCTCTCCTTGGTCCCATAATTTAAATGGAGTGTTGCTATTTTTTATAATAAAAAATTAATTAAAATTAGTCTACTAAAATTTATTTTTTAAAAGAAATTTTTTTATTAAAAAGTTATAAAATAAATTTATTGATTGATTTAACTGTTTTTTCTATTATTTATCAAATATTATTGATTGAAGTGCTATAGAATAAATTTCAAGCAAGAGTTTATGAAATTTAAGAGCATAACGATACACACATAAATGTAAATAAAAAATAGTAAGATTGAATGTACCAATTAAAGAAACCATTGGGGCCGTTGTTTTCAATAGAACAAATTAATTAAAGTACATGAATTTGGACATCTTCCACTCCTAATTAATTACTATACGGAATGGATGTAATTGAACCGGCAATTTTATGAATAATGATTTGCTCCAATGTCATGTGATAGTGTTCCTTTAATTTATGCCCCTGTTGTTTTACCATACCAAGGCCTAATATCATATTTTCATGCATGCGTACGGTATAAACAAAGTAGACTGGTGGTAAAGACTAAATAGTAGTAAAGACAGAATATACTGAATCCAAGGTTTAATTTCCAAATGATGAAATCTTCTTGTAGGTCATCATGAACAACGTTTTGGGCATTTCTTGGCCTCATTGAAAGCTGCAATTCTGTCAATGCTCCACTCCACTACTTATTTAGGTACTATCACTTCATTTTTTTTTTCATATACTTAAACTAAGAGTTAAAAATATTGCAAGAGTCTCTTTTATAAACTAAAGATTAACTATATATATATATATATATATATGATGCTAAATAAACAATAAAAAATCAGTCAAATCACCCAATAAATGGGATTTTGGGTCACAATTATTCAGCCTATTACAATTTCAATGATTATTTGGGCTCAAACAAAGTCAAAATGAGCTCATTGTTTACATTGACTGATTTTTCATTGTGCATCTAGCATTATTGATATATATATTATGAGAAAATATTGGTGCAAATAAAAAATCAGTCAAAATATAGTCAATAGATTGTTTATAATATATAATACGTAATATATTTATGCACATCATATATGACATGTTGTGCACAATATATATCACATGTTACAACATCATCTTTCTTTATAACATGCGATACTGATGTGGATGATGTGATATATGTTATGTGCAACATGTAATCTATGTTGTCCACGTTATATAATATTTGTTGTGCATAATATATTGGATCTTTTGATTATTTTTTTATTATATATAGCAATGCTCATGTATTATCTATTAATCAATTAAGTTTAGACAACTAATACTCATCATTTAAAGTGTTTTCGATTTCACCAACTTAAATGACAATAATAATTAACACAAAATAGAAAAAGTAGTAAAAGAATAAATATTTTAGCAGTAATATTTGTTTATACATATCACTGTCTCACACACCTATACAAGAGATATATACATACTAACATACATCAATCGTTATTGAAAAAAATAATAATTTTCTTGTTCTAAAAAAGTCTAAGACATGTACGGGAACATGTAGGGGGATTTGGCAATTAAAATATTAATAATAAGGACTAATTATTGATAGCCGGAACCCATGAATAAGACAGCAGTTAAAGGCAGCTAGCATAAATCACCCTACATGCCATTCTCGGCCATTCCTTACATTCAATTTTTAACAAATTTGGTCCCTTTTTTATTAATTTCCAAGGGGTACCCTATTCCTAAGTCCTTGTGTCATTCTCCATAAAATTAAAGCCCATTCTTGTCATTTCCACATATCAAACTCCCAACCTTCCAATCTATTTAACTCACCCCTTCTCATAACACATTTCTTACTCACTCACTCTTTTTTCTCTCTTTCTACAAGCACACACTAACAACGCATACATAGATAGATAGCTTCATAGTCACAAAATCACTAGACCAATCGAAGAAGCATTGGGCTTGGCTTGGTCTCACACCATGGGATTTCCGGTGGGTTACACAGAGCTTTTGTTACCTAAGCTCTTTCTTCACTTACTCTATTTCCTGGGTTTCATTCGAAGGTTCATCTGCTCCATCTTCCGCTACTTGGGTCTCCAGGATTTCCTGGAACCCGACATTGGGTGGTCAGACCGGTCAGCAGCGCCAGAATTCCAATCAGTGTCGGCGCTGCTGATCCGGGAAATCCTCCCTGTGGTGAGGTTCTCGGAGTTGGTGGATCCGCCGGAGAGCTGCGCCGTCTGCCTCCATGAGTTTGAGGCAGAGGACGAGATCCGGCGGCTCACCAACTGCCGGCACATATTCCACAGGGAATGCCTGGACCGTTGGATGGGGTATGACCAGAGAACTTGCCCCTTGTGCCGGACGCCCTTTATACCGGACGATATGCAAGGTGCTTTCAATGAGAGGCTTTGGGCTGCTTCTGGGATCCCTGAATTCTACGATGAGTTTCCTCATCATATCGCAACACCCTCGTAGGTTCTAGCTACCTCTGCATATGCTATTGCTCACACACTGCAAAGTGCAGAGCAAATTTTTATCTACTTTTTTAATTTGTGTCTTTTTTAATCAATTATAGAGGAAAAAAAGCTCTAGATTTAGGGGAGAGGATATTTTGATTAGACTGTTGTGTTATTGTGTATGTGTACATATATACAGAAATTCAAAGAAAATGGGAAAGATGAAAATTGTGGTTACTATATTTTTCTTTAATTTCTTATTTATTTATTTATGAGAAATGGAATCTAGTTGTTGCTCTCAATTTCGCTCTCTCGTTTAACTTTTTTTAATATTTTTTTTGAGTATTTGGCAATCGGAGTGTCAGATTTGCAATGATTTAGTAGCATAGCGGTGATTGGTAGGTTTGAGTGAGGTAATGATGCAGATTGCAGAGGGGAATTTGCTTTTGTGGGTTATGTATGGATGGCACTTATGATTCGGATTAATTGATTGATTGATTGGTGAAGGAAGGCGTGCTTTGATTGAACGAATGAATGGGTGGCATCACGGGAATGAAGAACCAAGAAAGCAACCTCTTCCAAATAGCCTATTTTATTGGTATTGGATTTGGTATGTTTTCTTTTACTTCCTTCCATTCCATTCCATGGGATGGGAATCTGCAGATAAGTGTAGACGTGGGTGTAAGCTATTGCCCCTTTTTCTTCTTTTCTTCCTTTCCCGGCATTAATCCATTCCTGTCTTGGACTTTGCATGATTTTTGTTTTGAAGATTTATCATTCATCATTCAAGACAATTAAGCATAAAAACGGATAGCCATAAAATATAAAATACTATTTTTTATTGTTTGATTTGGGATGTTGCTACTCTTTGGTTTCATTATCTTAGATGTAGCAAGATATTTATTTCCTTTGCATCACTCATAATAATGATCTACACTATACTAAGCTTGTTTTTTCTTGATATTGGATTTTATTTACAATTAATTAAATTTAAGTTTTCATGTTATTTCATAAGAAGACATGATGACATAAATGTAAAATCCAAGAATCAAGCTCTTCCAGTTCAAAAAAATTGAGTTGTTAATTGTTTTTATTTAAACCACGAATATTTGAAGGGTATATAATCCTAAAGAGCTTTGCTTTTGTACCAGCCAAAAGAGCCAAAAATAGGAAATTCGGCCCAAATATAATTACTCAACCTATTAAAAGGCATACATAATTAATAATGTTATTTGTGCCAAAAGTATTAAATTGAGTTTTTTTTACTGTTTTAGCTGGAAAAATATTTTCCAAGCATTTGTAAATTGTAAATAAGTGGGTTCAAGATTGATTTACTCATTGCAAACACTTCCTTCCTGAGTTCATTTGATTCACAAATTTTTTTAATCCTGACAAACATGACTGATATTAATTTAGTTCTCTATTTTTTATATTGATTTTACTTTCTTTCACGTTAACTGTAAGAATACTTTCCACTTAGGTAAACAAAAAAATAAATGTCAATAGTTTAATAAAAGTATCTCACTTTTAGACAATTTAAAAGGTTGATATTCATCACTCGATTTCTTATGGGCCATGCTTGTAATTGTATAGACACTAGTATTAAAACATCAATAGAGAAAACTCATCAAAGTAATACTAGTTTCTTACCTTTTTACAGACTGGTTTTTCTTTCTTTTCAACGTATTACACACAAAAAGAAACAAAAAGGATGATTATGGTTGGTGGGTTTCAAATCGTTGCCCCACTATCAAATCGATTGCTATTTTTATAATAATTGTTCGAATACGGCAAGACATAATGATGCATCAAAATTACAAAGTAGAGAAATGAAAATGAGAAGAACATGTTATGTCCACACTCCGTACCACCAATCCGCTGAATTGGGACAACAAAATCTTTTTGATAGCATATTTTTTTCTCGTTAAAATTAAATCACTATCCCAATCGTCATTATGTAAAGAGTAAAGATGAATAGCATAGAAATATTAGCACGAACACTGCAAGAAACGTTCACACAAATTCTCTCCAAAAGCAAAACGTGTAATGCTAAAAAATGGAGAATTTCTTCACATCAAAATTCTTCAGTTGTGTCTTTGGGATAGCTAGGACATAACGTTCCACCATATGTGCGAAAAGCAACAATGAGAACAATGTACAAATTGAAGGCGAAGTGTTGGAAACTCGGAATGAATGATACGCTTTCCTCATATCAGAAATATAATCAAAACTTGTAGGTGCCAAGTGCTATAATAATTAACGAGGCTTGTATATTTTACTACAATCATGCACACCTATTATTGATTGACATTAACGAGAACTTGAAGGAATGGAAACATACCCCAATCAATAGGCACGGCAAGACCAACAACAAGGATGATTAAAAGCAAAAAATATCACCTAGGAGCGTAGCCCATAGGGCGATATGGTGGGGGATATGATGGTGGTGTTGGAGGATAGGTTGGTGCAGGGTAACCGGTGGCTGGATTGCCATGGGAAGAAGGTTGTTCTGCAGGTGGATAGCCATGAGAGGGAGGTTGTTGTGTAGGTGGATAACCATCAGAAGGAGGTTGTTGTGCGGGTGGATACCCGTAAGAAGGAGGTTGTTGATAAGGTGGATAACCGTGAGAAGGAGGTTGTTGATAAGGTGGATAACCGTGAGAAAGAGGTTGTTGATAAGGTGGATAACCATAAGGTTGTCCATAGGGAGGCTGCGACGCATAACCAACTGAAGGAGGGATCTGTTGATCAATGCGCGACATCTGCTGAACAGGGGGAACAACCATTACTGGTTGGGGTCCAAACTTGCCATCACGCTTATCCATTTCAATCTTGTGTTGAGTCTGCAAATAAAATTCATTTGTTGCTTATGATGGAGTTGTAAACGTTTGTACAACATAGTGATTGACCATTTAAAGTTACATACTTACCTGCATGCAAGCACACACCCTACGAATAAAAGGAAACATAGATTTAGTACAATGCTTTGCATTATAAAGCATATACAATTAAGCGAGAAATGAGAAAGCCTTACGTGCAGTACACATAATCAGCTATACAAGATAGCAACTGCGATGCCTCTTGAATTTCATCGCTTCCCACAATTAAGGCAACAATAGAAAATATGCATGCAAGTTGTTGAAGACAAAACATGAAACCCTGCACACAAGAACTACAAAATAAGTTAACAGGGTACAGTAAAGAAAATGCAAGTATCTGTGTATGTAAGTATGTGTGTGTGTGTGAGTGAGAGAGAGTACAATGATGCAATTATCACATTGCGTAGTTTGAATATTAAATTCATCTTGCAGCAAAAATCGAGTAGAGGCAACCGAATTCCCAAAGCAGAGGAAAACCTGAAACAGTGAATAACTATTAACAGTTGGAGAAAAATCATATGTAAAATAAGCACAGAGAAAAAACAAACACACAAACCAATTTAGAAGGAATCTTGTTTCTTGTATCCTCTTTGTTTAAAAATAAATGGTAAATGTAAACTTCAAAGTGATAGCTAAAATGCTCTTTTTTTTAAAAAATTTTTCCAGTTCTTCCCCAAGTTTAAACACATTTAATGATTTATTGGCACTAGTAAGACAAGGAATTGTATTTACCAACAAATTAAAGAGGATACTGCCCTTAATTAGCATACCAATAGAGAATTCAGGCAAATAAGGCAAGGCAATAGTGATTACTAATCCATTTCATGATCAGAAAAGGAAAAAAAAAAATCCATCAAGTCTATAGTACCGATTACCTAGCTTGTGATTTTATTCATACCAGCTTTGGGAAAAAGCCATGTTAACTTGGCATTTTGGCATCTAAAAATTAGTAGGAGTTCTTCTCCAAAATGTACAAAGAACTTAGGGAGTTTCAAATTATTGAGGGAGGCATGATTTTCAAGCAATAGCCTAATATAGACATGGTCTTTCTTGTTAAAAGGAGGCATATATATCCAGAAATTCGATTTAAAAATGAAACAAAACATGTAAAAATTGTTTTACCTCCATGCAAAGGCAGAATTCTGGACATCTGCTTTCTCCACACCGACCACTGCAGGGCATGTAACCAGCACAACATGTGTATCTGCAACAAACAAGGCAAAATTGTATTATACCAACAGACTACACAGTTCCTATGAGGCTAGAAAGAACTTAAAACACTATCCACTACCTTGAAATATCATTGTAAAGAGCTCTTTCACGGAGCAGGTATGATACACATGGCGCACTATTATGAAACAATAGAAAATTAGCTTATTCTTATAGACAGTACATGAAACAATTACATTCATTTCTTCAATGCAAGTCCATTAAGACTCCAATCCAGCTAAAAAGGTGTTGGCAATACAAAAGGCCAAACTGGCAAATTGTAAGGTCATTGAATTGACAAGCAGACAAATGAGAGCAATTGGTAACACTGAGACAGTTGATCTAAGCAGATCATACAGAAACTTTGTAAGATAGAACAACTACAAAAATAAAATGGAGAGAAACGTATGAGAACCTCAACTTCACTGCAGGGGAAGGCAACTAACTTATCCAGACCTATTTGACCTGAAAATTATTTATGAACAAAAGAATGCTCAAAGCATGTGTTACACAGAGCACCTTTATGATTATGAACTACTCTCAAATCAACCCCGAGAATGATTCTACAACAGTCATTGTTAGTAGCCAGTACTAGGTTGTGCATGTTTCTTCTGGTCTAAATCGATGTGTGCATATCTTCTATGCTTTTTTTTTATGATTTGAATTCTAATCCAAATGAAATAATTCTCAAAAGAAGGCCACTCGACTTAAGTTGGTAAAGTAACGTATTCCCTTCTTTACAATGAATGAGACATCTACCTCTACCGTATACTTCTTCTTCTTTTTTTTATTTTTTGGTGATTGGTGATGAATATATCGTTATCAACTGCTTTCTAGCGAACAGATAGAAAGCACATCAAAAGAACACAGCTATACAATTTCCACAGCCAGATAAATCACTTTCCAATGTTAAATACTGCCCTTAAAAGGTTCGCGCTCGCTGATAGTAGCACCATAGAGGCGTAATAACGTTTTTCCTTTTTGGACAAGATTCCCAATTGGTGATAGAAATGATAGCATAGAGGATAAGATTCCTATACTACCAAAAGCTAGATACGATATTAATAAGATACATTCGTTGTTATCCTCTAATCTACCTACCAAACCAAGGTGTTCAGGTTCAGGAAGCTATTAATTTCCTAAAAATGGTTGAAACTTGGAACTCAACCATACCAGAATTCGTTAACCTTAAAATCAAATATAATAACGTAATGATAATTTGGATAGTGAATGTAAGTTGATGGTGGGAGGAAGACATACCAAAACAAAGTGAAGCAGCAATCTGCACATGATTGAGAGATAATGTGAATGACAATAACAATGATGATAATATAATCCGAAAATAAAAAAAAAAAAATAGAGAGAGATGAAGACTAATTACATGGAGTGTCAGCCTGAAGGGTAGACATGAGATCGGTGTGCCAGACATTGCGGTAGCTCTGGCGGAGCTGCATCTTCTCCAGCTTCTGCTGCGACGACGACGGCATTCTCTTTTCCTTCGGATCAACTCAGAATATCAAAACCCTAACAACAACAACAACGACGACAATGACGACGCTAGATTGCAATTATGTCACCAATTCAATGGTGGATATGCATAAATAATGAGGGAACAAGTGGAAGAAGAAAATATATATATATATATATATAGAATAAATGTGAGAGGGAGGGATGGTGGGAGTGGTGTAGTGTGTAATGGAAGATTCGAGAGAGACGACTTTGAAATTGAGAGTTGAAGAACTCAAGTCTAGTTGGCATCATGGCGCATCCTTGCTTCTAACGGCTGCCACCGGAACTGTCTGCCTCTGCAGAACCCGCATTCGTCATTCGAATGGAATGAAATGATATGAACCTCTCCGACTCAGACGATTAAGGGAGATTTTCCTTTTTTCTTTTTGTTGTTATTTTATTATTAATTATTAATTAATTAACTCTGTGTTTGGGAGTTAACAAGGGTCTATTAACGGCCAATAAAAGGAGAGGAAATAATGGATGATATCAATTAACTTTCTTATTTGGGAGTTTAAACATTTAGGGTGTTTGTTAGAAGGTAATATGAGTTGATTATCAGTAATTTTGTAATTAAATTACCTGGTAATTCATATTGATTTGTCTGGTTTGACAAAGATTTAATGTGAATTCCTCTAAAGTGGTAATATGGATTACACCATATCATGTAGTTATCTGGATTATTAACCCTAGGTAATCCTCTAATTTATTTTATTACACGATTATTCCTTTAACAAATTACACTGTTATTCCTAATTTTATATTTTTCTAACAGATCATGACAAATACTAACCATTGTAACACAAATCCTATTCTTTGCAAGAATAATATAATTATTTTATTGGATTTTTTATTTTTGTTAAATAATCATATTAATGTCAAAACCAAAAATATTGAGATTAAATTTAAAATATAAAGACTAAAATAATTATTCACTCAATAATTTACTATCAAAATCAAAGAAAATTAGAAATTTATATATAATATGCTATGTATTATAGTATATAAATAATTAATTAAATTCTTTAATTGTTAAAATTTTACTTAATAAAAAATATTTAGAGAGTGAAACTAAAAATTAGAGGACATTATAGTCTATGTGTATTTTAGAATGTATTTTAATAATATATGTAATATAATTATATTTGAATAATTTATTTTATAATTATTTAGAGAACATTATAGTAATATACATACATTACCTTGTAATCTTTTTAATATACTAAACAATGTAATGTGAGTTATCAGTAATATTATTTGTATATACCAAACAAGGTAATGTAGATTACCGATAATTTAATTAAAGGTAATTTATTTACAATGTAATATAGATTATCGATAATCTTTTACGGTAATGTGCCAAACACCCTTTAGTGGAATGAAAATGTGGATAAATTTATTTTTCATTTTCGTCCTTACAATTTATAGGTTAAATAAGATAGAAATGAAAGGAATAGATTAATGTATGTCATACTCCTTATTCGAGAGTTTATAATAAAAGTGAGTGAAATAGAAATGTTGTAGTTTTTTTTTCACTTTTATTCTTTCATATGGGTACAGTTTTGATGAATATGAAATGCTATAATAAGTCTATATCAGGAATAAGAGAGTAACAAATCAACTAGCCCTCCTTTATCTACCAATATGGGGTCACTAAATTACTACTCCCTCCATTTTTTTTATCCAATTTTCAATTATACTCTTAATTAATATAAGAGAGAATGAATTTAATAAGTAGAAAAAAATAATGAATAATAAAAATAATATTATAAAATATGCTTAATTTTTTCTATACTTTAGACATTATAAGATACATCTTTAATTTACATGTGTAATTAAAATTTAACAAATAAAAAAAATGGAATAAGTTTTTTTTATGGATAAATGGGGCCTTCTTATTCTTGTATGCCTTCCACAATACTATATCCAAACACAAAAATTGTGAATCTGGCAAACCATACCTTTCCACTCCTTCCAATTTTTTTTGTACCTATACAGCCTGGTATCAAGAGCGTGTAAGAGTGTTGTGGCCTGTGGGTAAGGTGATATTTAGATTTAAAAAAAAAATGAAACTTCTTGTTATACAAAATTATAATATTTTACACTCCAAGTTGGGTAGTTGGGTTGGGCCTACCCACTTATGTTTTGTCATAAATCAATTTCATATATTTGAACAATTCATCCTGGCTGAAATTAAAATCACTTACTTGGAAAAAATAAAAAAAAAGAACAATTCATTACGAACAACAAATAGAATGTTAAACCAACTTGAGTTGGTCAAATGGTTAGCTTACTTGTCCGCTTAAATAAGGGTTGGGAGTTTGATCCCCGCCTTGTGTATGCAGCAATCCATTGGCCAGCAGGAATGTTATTCCGAGGGTCTCCAAGAAAAATTCATATAAATAAATAATATAATATAACATGTTGCAATAACAGTTTTGTGTGACGGTATGGCTTCGTTATATATATATACAAGATGGATGTAGTGTGATAGTGTCTCTGTCTTCATATGGTGCGCCATTAAAGTGAGGGGCAGAGACGAAAGTGATTACTAAGTATCGACCAAACACACGAATTTTGTTATTCTAATTTCTGATTGTATTACTGCATTATTATTTGCTTTGAAATTAGGTAGGAACAAGTTTGTTTCAGTTGTGCATCTTGAAATCTGTGTTTCAATCAATGTACAAATATTCAAGCTCAGACATGTTCTCCTCCTCCTCCTACCACGATGAGAACCAATTAGACCTTCTAGTTTTCTCTAACCCTTTTATTCCTTTCTTCACTACTACATGCTCTGATCCCATTGATGATATAGCTCAATCAGAGATCACCAATTCGAATCATCATCATCATCATCATTCTTCTTCTCCTCTGGACCACCCCTTTTCCCACTTGGAAAGCCAGAGCAGCCTCCTCTATCAGGGTAACCAAGATGAAGAACAGCCTCAACCAACATATCTCTCTGCTTTGGAAGGGTCTGAACTGAAAATAAGTAGCAGTGAGGAATGCCAAATGGGTGGTCTTGTTGACATTAATACCTATAATAATCATGTCGATCCTCACATGCAGAGGAGCTCCAGTTGCAACTCTTTCGATGCCAACTCTTATGAAGCAGCACCTCAACACTGTGACATTCTCATGGACTCACCAAATTTTCATCAGTGGCGTGCCACCACCTTGACCTCCCTCCAAAATAGTTTCTTCGCTGGACAAGGACAATTAAGGAGGGTCTTCAGTGCAGGAGATTTGCAGGTTAATTGTTATATTTCACACTCCCTCCAAATTTTGTTTTTATTCGCTAGTTAGTTCAAATTAAAGTTTGTTTTTTATCTTGGTGATCGAGCAGAGCAGGTTTGAAACGGAGAGCAGGAGGTTGTTGGAGGAAGCAAACTTGAATAATAATAAAGTAGGGCGTTACAGTCCGGAAGAACGAAAGGAAAAAATCTCAAAGTACAGGGCCAAGAGAAGCCAGAGGAAGTTCAACAAAACTATCAAGGTAAATAGCAGAGATTTTTGAATAGATACGGCAATGCATATATGATGATCAAAATTAATTATGTAAGAATAATAGTACAAAGAAAAGAATGATAGATACTGAAATTATTAATCCAATCCAGTATGCATGCCGAAAGACACTAGCGGACAATAGAGCGCGCATACGTGGCAGATTCGCACGCAATGACCTGATTCTTCCTCAATGTTCAACCGGAGATGATGAATTCTGGGTAATTAATTTAGAGTTTTATTTAGCCTCTTAAGTTTAATTTGAAGCAGCGCACATTATTGTTAATTTAATAATTTAGTTGAAATAAGGTGTTGTTTTTTTCTATACAGATTGACCTAATTGAAAGGTTATTAAACGATGAGGTCCTAAGCTAGAGAAGAGCAATACTAGTACTTGTGAAGGAGCTCCTCAGTTTCAACATCGTGGCTATTGATCGAGATAGAGCATATTTTCTGGAAGACCCTTTTGTGAAATTATGGCTTATGGTTAATCTTTTATGAGCCAAAACAATTGCAAAATACTTTTCGGTTTTACTTTTCTTTTTTTGGGTTTATTAATAAGTCACCATAATTAATTGGTATGTGAGATGCCATGGAAGTCAATTTATGTAGTTGCTTAGAGGTTGACTCTCCTGTTGGCTGTTATTTGTATTCAATTTCACTTCCTCTCCTTGTGTCAAATTATTATTGAATTTGACGATATAAATTTATTTCTATTGCTTTCATATAGAATTATTCCTCTCATTTCACCGTATCTCGTATAACTTATATATATACCTTTATAATATTAACATGTATTTTCATATATTAATTTAATTAAATGTAGTTGGTTAGTGATTTATTGGTTGGTGTAGTAATTGTGATTTTTACTCCAAATATAAAAATGGGTGTAATAATAGTTAGAATAAGGACTATTTATTGGGTGAGGTGGCAACAATAGTACCACAGGTACATCAAGCACACATCCATCAACTATCCATAAAGTATTATGTAATTTGTGGATTAATCATTTAAAACAAAAATTCAAATTTGCACACATATCTCTCACCCCCTAACTCGACATGTGGCACACACTTACTTTGACGGATACTTAATAGATGAAATAGGGGGCAAATAAAATGAGCAAGAGCATTTGGGATTCCTAACATTAACCCATTAAACCTTTTTCGGTATTATTGATCAAACCCAAGTAAAAGTCTAGTGGGTTGTTCAAGCTTTATAAAGAAGAACAAATCTCTTATGTCTCTGCTCTGTAATTGGTAAGCTTGCATTGGTTCACTAAACACAAGCAAATTAATTAGTTTTCAATTCTGAGTGGAATATACTCACTCACTCACTCAAGAATCTAGATACATATATAGCTTCATTCTCTATCGAGCTATCATGACACAACAGTGTAAATTCTCAACTTGTCTTACATATATATAGCCATAATTAATACACAATTTGCTATCAAAAGGCCACTAAAAACTTTTATCTTTATTCCTTAATTAATTATGGCATATATAGTTGAACTTACAACTTGGTGAAGAATGAAGAATAATAATCAGCATTGGATGTAAGAAATTAAATCAAACGTGTGCTAAACTACTTTTTTCAGTAAATTTTTTACTTCAAGTAGTTGAAAACAAATTAAAGTAAAATTAATAATTTAAACCAGTTAAGTTAAATGTGCCCAACTAATGCACGATTTAACTGCCAAAGCTAGGTACATGCACCGCTAGAAAAGTGGGTATTTTTAATATTAAATATGTTAATAAAAGTATTGTCAATAAAAATAATATTGATAATTAGTGACCGTAGAAAATACTTAAAATTAGTTTATGAGTTTTTTCAACAACCAATAAATGTCAATATATCTTTTTTTAATAATACTTTTTATCAACACTTCTCGACATATTAAAAATAATCATGTTGTAGTGATTATTTATGCAGCAATGCAGCCCTATGAATCAAGAAAATAAAGGTCGATGCCTTAATTTTAGGGGGCACAAAAAGAAATAAAATTGAAGCATCAACTTATTATTACAAAGGAAAGTATTCATTCGTTTTCCTTGTTGAAGTGGCAGAAATAGTAACAAAAGCTTTTAATCTTGTGAAGTGGGACTTCTGTTTACCAATCAAAACACTAGTCAACTAAATTCCAAGGATAAAGGGAGGTTAATTAATTACTAGTTTATGTTATCACATTTTATTTTGTGCAGTCAAATCGCTGGACAGAATGATTAATTAGCATACTATTATCTCAAAATAGTGTTGGCTACTTAATCATATAAATTATAATTAGCTTCAATTTCAAAACCAAGTTTTTCTATCTTGTCGGTCTGTAATGCTACTTAATTAATTATCTAATCTGTCCTATTAAAATGGAAAGTGCTTTAATTTTAAAATGTAAAAACATAGCAAAGTGGAGCTAGGAATTTTTTCTTAATAAAAACAATTGACTTAGAATCAAAATATATTATGAACGACATACAAGTAATTAAGTTGTGAAATGTTGGAGCTCATCAGCATGAGTTTACCAAACGAAAGATATCTCTTTATTTTATAAACAAAACTATTTCTTCATTGCTGAAATTGTGCCCCATTTTTCTTCCCCTTAATTTTGAATTTAAAAATTTTGTATAGTTTGATCTTTTGGTCATAAAGAAACAACCAGGTCTAATTAAAAAAAATAAAATGCTATATGTATAACAAAATTTATATAATATTTGAAAAATAATATTTTTTCCTGTTGAATTGTATCAGTTTGAATTGAAAAGCAGACACATTATAATTCAACTATAAAAATGAATGTTGTATAAGTAATGTACATATTTTTGTTGTGCCTATATATAAATTAACCATATGTTTGTTGTGATTATTTATTACATGCTATATTTTTTTGGTAATAATATTACATGCTATATATGTATGTTAGACATATTTACATCAACATAAATTTAATATCAAATGAAAATGTGGTCATCAACTTTAAAATATACCTTCACCCTAAATTTTATTCATACAATAATTTATTTCTATATATATATATATATATATCACAAAGAATAATAGTAGTAGTTAGTTGGAATTTTTATAAACATATAATTATCTAGAGATTTAATTGTTAATAATGTGTATAAAAAATATCCTGTATCAGAAATTTATTCTGTGGTCTTAAATATATTAATCAATATTGTCACAATGATAACCTAAACAATTAAAAAAAGAAAGGCATAAAGACGGGTATATATGTGTCAAACTGCCATTTTGGCAGCAATTCTCACAATCACAAAGACACTACTAGACATATATCTAAATGCAGGATTCTATCACTTTATATTGAAAATTGAAATATTGGAAGGGAACTAAAAATCACCTTGGTGATTTATAGGTAGTACCTAGCAGCTGCCTAGTAACATATTCTCTTATATTAATAAATAATGGGATCACAGTACAAAGAGATGCTTCTTGTTGCAAAGCTTAATTAATTAATTAATTATATATGTTTTGTTCTTTGATAATATACATTCTCATACATTAATTAGCCCTCATCAAGCTTTGCATCTATCCTATGCATATTTGATCACCACCTTTAGAGGAAAAGAGACAGATATTTTTTTAAAAAGGACTATTATTTCCATGCTCAAATTGACAGGTGGTTAGTCTTTGATTATAATTCAACAATTGAAAATGGAAAACAATTAAATAATGGCAAACTAATAAGCTTCCCATTTTGATAAGAATATGATCGAACATAAAAAGGGATAAATGCACTTAATGCGCAGAGCAGGAAAGGAAAAAAATGGTTATAAAATTTTATCATAAGCACCCAAACTGATTCCAAAACACCCACTTTTGACCAGCACAACCTAGCAAAAATGGGTATTGAATACTAGTTCAACACCCTATCATTGCTTTGCAATAATATTATAACATGATTTTGTTTAATTACCCTAGCCTTATATATTCCAGAGACCCCCAAGAAAGAATTGTTTGCCTAGGTCGAGATCTTAAAAGTAGAAGATGAGTGCTTTGAATAAATTATTGCCCACTCATTAATTCTGTTTTGTTTAATTATCTAATAGGTAATGACATTCGTAATGATACATTTAAAGTTGGATGTTTATGAAACATCTATCAAGATCAACAATATGTAAAAAGAGTTAGAAAATTTGGATGAGAATCACATCGTAAATTAAGGATAAAAAATTGAATATCGACACAATTTATAAAATTATGAATTAACAAATAATATTAGTGTCAATCAATGATTAGATGATTGTGTAAAATTAATTTACATGAATTAAAATTAGTTAACGCTCTAATTAATTACATTGCCTAACGAGTGGAGAATCCAGCAATGTTAAGATGGTCATCAAGCAGTTATCTTTATGCTATCTGGACAGGACAATTCATTTCATCTACGCCAAACTTTGCAAGACGAAATGACAAATGCTTTGTTCAAAAAGTTATGAGCAACTCAAGTGCAGTAAACTATTTTGGCCAAAATTATTTATGCCCCCAGTAAATCCTTGTAATAATCTTTTCAAACTGTATCATAGATATGATGGTTTTTTACTTAATGTCTTTTTCTTAAAAAAATATAGTTTATTAATCTAACAATTAAACTATAGAGTTTAATTAAGTCAATGTAATATGTTTTATATTGTTAGTTAATAATAATTTGACATATCATAATTATTTAACACAAAATGTTTGGGGCACAACAAAAAAGCAGCTAAAACAGCCAACAAAACTCATTTAACACTTTATAGTCCAAATAGTACTTTTAATCATGAGTATATTTTTAATGGGGCTGAGTGATTGTGGCCCAAATTCTTATTTGTTGGCTGTTTTTGCTTTTTTTTATTATGCCTCTAGCAATACTCATTATTTAATGATTTTTTAAATTTCAAATCGTAGTTTGTTTTAAAATAAAAATATGTGTTTGTTTATTTTTTTTATCCCCATTACTTATTAAATTTGACCCGTATTATGATTAACATAAAATGATGTAAAATATAGTTATGTACAGACATGATTTTTGTAATTTTTTGGATTCGTTACTCACTACAGATATTACTTTTGTCCTTTGAAATGGAATTCATCTACAATGAAATTAATAATACAATTTGCATATAGGGCATAAGTTAAGGGCAAAAAGCAAAGAAAATTAATGTTGGAGAAGTAGTCAAGTGATGTATAGATAGATCTCCGTAGGTCTTGCACTAAAGATTCTTCACCAACGTCTAAAGTGACCCTAAAAGGAAATCATCAACTTCAACTAACTGATCATAGTGACGCCATCCAGTCTCTTGTTTCAATACTCCATCTCCCACTTTTCTTCAATTCAACTCTTTTACAAATTTCTCTCAACTTTTTACTATTATTGGCTGCATTATATTTTTCATAAATCCCAAACCAGCATTTCATCAAAATCTTATGCATTACAGTATTTCAAACATATGAAAAATGTTTGGGATCCATAACAAGAGTTTATTTTTCCCCCTCCAAGGTAATTTAAAATTTTTTGGTGTTATAAGTTGGTTTCTCCGTAGCATATAATTTTGGTCTTTATACTTACTGATTGACAGTACCGTAGGTTTTGGTCCTATGTGTTTATTGTTTTGTTTTATTTATGGAAATAGGGTGGGCTAACTAGTAATATAAGGTGGAGAATAATGAGTTGGGCCCATAAAAATTGATGAGAGCTGGACCCACCCAGTTTGGTGGAAGAAGAAAGTGGGGAAATCAGGCGAAGGGGCGTTGTTCTGTTGAGCCACCACAGAGCTAAGCCGAGTTGTGATGTGAGTGCGTGTTCGCTCGCATTCTGTTACACGTCAACAACTAATGTGAGTTTGGTAAAGCTTATTGGGCAAAGGCTCCTTCAATATAAGCTCTCATTTTGGGTTTAGTAACTAAAAAAGCCAAGGAGCTTTTGCTCCTAGCTTTTGATAATAAGGGTGCTCCTAGGAGTAGCTCTTTGAGAGCTCAAAGAGTTCAGCTGCTTTTTGAGGGCCACAACATTACCAAATCAAGTCTACATGCCACCACTATCAACACCACCATCTGTATCCATAATAATAATAATAATGCTATATTGATATTTAATGATAAATGTTTATGAGATATCCATTTAAATCAATAATAGATGAGGAGAGTTTAAAAATTGAAATGTGAACTATATCAAAAATTAATAATGAAAGATGGAATAACATGTTATGAAACTAATGACACAGAGAAATAGAGATAAGAGAAAATAATATTATTGATAATTTTTAAAGTGAGCACCTCTATTAGAATTTATAGACTATTATAATCAAATTAAGAAAGAGATAAGATCAAATCTTAATAGAAAAAAAGATAAAATCAAATTAAATCATATTCAAATTTTATCTAAATGATACAGATGTTCACAATATTATCTCATAACAGTAGAGTAGATATATATGAAGTAATATACAAATAATATTTTTTCATAATAATATCGCTCACCATATCAAAACATTAATTAATTAATATATTAAAATAAAATAAAAATGGCAATTACAAAACAGTTTCCACCTTCTTCTTCTTTCGTGTAGCTCTGCCGAAATTCACTATCAATCTCAGAAGGTACAAAACAAACCTCACCAATTCATCACTCTCTTTTTAGCTCTTTAGCTGCTACACTATACGCAACCCCCTTATGTCTTCTCTTCTTTTTTAACAATCACAATATTTTCTGTTTCCAATTCATCGCCGTAGTTGATCTTTTTTTTTTTTCTGACTTCGTTGCGTTCCAATTCCCTATACATTTTGCTTTCCTTAATCATTGCTGTTTCTGGTTTCCTTTTATTGATTATTGTCAAATCCAATTAACGTTTCAGTGCAAATAGATACAGAATATTTATTCCCACCGATTCGTTTATAGGTGATTCATCATTTGTTTGTTTTTTTGTGGATCATTTGTGTGGTGGTGAGGGACGCAGTAGTTTCCACGCAACACGTGAATTTGGAATAACTTTGTTCATGTATACAGCTATATGTGTATTTTTAAGTGTAATCTTGTCGATTCTTTTAATCTAAAGTGATGTGTTGTTGTATGAATTTCAATTGTGATGAAAAGGTGAAAGGATGCACTCAATGCTAATAGTTACTTTTGGTTAAGACTTAAGATGGGTGGTTGCTGTTGTTGTTCTTCCAAAGACACTGATTTGAGCCCTCCTCCTCCATACTACTATGTCAGTGTCTTCCCCTACTTGGATTCCTTTTATTTTCTGCTTGTATTGTTTTTGCTTGATTTTCCCCCAAGAATTTCCCTGTTGAGGCACAGGCACGCCTCCTACTGATTATTTCATTCGATTAAAGGCATGTTTGATAACGATTGTTTTGGAGAATTAATAGCTCTTTTTATTTCCTTAGAAGTTGTCTCAACAAGCTTTTGATTATAAGCTGTGTTAAACTCACAAATAAGCTGGTGAGAAAGCATTGCAATCTCTTTGACAAAAATATAACTCTGTTTTCTAAGAGTTAGGAGATGTTTAGCTGTCTGTAATTCCTAGAATAGCTCAGTTTTCTCCCTGTTCATGGAAGATTTTGGAGTATTTTGACTGAAGTCTGTCCAAGTGAGAAGAAAGGACATTGATCTTAGAAGCAGTCAAATATGTTGGAGCATGAGAGGACAAGAAAGCCTTCATCTAGTTCATTATGAATTCAGCCTTCTAGGAATATCAAGTTGTGAGTGACTACATCTACCATAGCATTCTGTTAGGATCATATTAGTAATGGATTAGATAGTTAGTTAGTTAGTTAGTTGGGGAAGTTTAGTGGATTTAATTGGCTATAAATAAGGGGATTTGGGAATAGTTGAAGAGTCTTTGGCCATTCAATTGTAGCTTGATAGTTTGTAGTTAGTTTAGTAGCAGAGAGTTACTCGCTTCAGATTCACGCCCATAATTTCCATCAAATCTAGGGTAAAGTTTGTTATATTCCTAGTTTGTGGGCGTCAGTTTTGCTTTTTGTTTCTCTTAGTTTTATCCTCTTCTTCCTTCTTACATAATGAGGACCAAAATATACTCTTACAGCTTTTTTAGTTGTATAAATTTGGCATACTAAGTAGGGCTGTTGCCAGTGATCAGCTTCCCCATTGAATTGAGTTTGGGAAGCTTTTTTCTTGAACTGAATGACTGTTATAGAGTTGTAGCTGTTAGAAAAGTAATAAGATTATTTCCTACTTTGAACAAATCTAGACTGTAGAGGTGACACAGTAAACAACTCTGGGCATATTTTTTCCTTTGTTTAACAAGCTCTTTGAATTGTACTGTTGTTAGTTGTTACTATGTATTTATAATTGCCATTAGTTTCTCATTTGGTTATGATGTGCAGTCAATCTGTTAAACCGTTGGTTCATTGTCTATGTTCTCTCTGCAGTACCCAAGAGTAGCAGAAGAGCATGTTCCATTATCATCTAACCTTGGTGCTGCTTCTGCTTTTTCTGGGGGACTCTTAGTTGATACTAATCTAGACACTTCAATTCCTGATACATATAGACCGCCTCCTGCTCCTATTCCTTTTAATGTTACATTAGGTGTTACTCCAACTACACCTGTGGCCCGAGAAATTTGTTGTGACAAGACTAATGCATCTGTACATACTACAAATACTAATTCAATTGAAGAAACCATTACTGGTGGAAATCATGGGATCTCAGCTAAGTTGGAAGAGCTGAAGGAATCAGAGCTCAAAGTTCAGAGTGCTTTAGAACTTAACTCAGCAAAGGATTCTGAAATAGAACTTCCAAAGCTGGTGGAATCTATCATTTTAGTGGAAGAGGAGGATACATGCCCAATTTGTTTAGAAGGTGATATTATCATAGCTTCTATATTCATCTTGTTTTTCTTTTAACATAAACTAAGCCTATATAACAGGAAACTGACCCTGCTTTGGTTGGAATTGAGAGTTAATATGCATGTATTTTCATCTATTTCATTCAACAAGCAGAGTACGATGCAGAGAATCCAAAGCTCACCACAAAATGTGACCATTATTTCCACCTTGCATGCATTCTGGAATGGATGGAAAGAAGTGAAACTTGTCCTGTCTGTGATCAGGTTTGTTTCAATCTTCTCATCTATCTCGAAATTTTCAAAAACAAATACTTATATATCGTTATGAATATACATCTCTATCTTATGATGCAGGATATGGTTTTGTACCCGCTGATTAAGTAATAGATGTCGACAATTAGTTCAAATACGCCGTTATGTTAGAGAGCTGAGGTTACAAAAGCAAAAGTATTCTGTTCCGGCAACCAAAGCATATGGTTTTATTCTGTTGAGTTTTCAGAGTTTCCTGATGGTTTATTCCAATTTTTTTATGCCTACCCCAGCGTGCAGTTTCCAGGAGATAATTGAATAGTTTCACACATATCTTCATAGTTCTTTATTTAGAAAGTTGAAGTGATATCCGGATACTATATATGAATTGGTGTAAATAGAGTTTGTTTTGTTATGTTATGATTTACACGGATTATCCTTGGAGACGAGTTAGTTACTGAACAGAGCGATCCATATATATTTTTTGGCTCTCTTATTGTCTGTCAGTCACTGTTAGAATCTTGTTAGCAGATGAGTCCCTCTTGGGTTCTCTATGATGCTATCATCTTTTATATTTTGAAACTATGTGGTTTTGCTGATGAATCTATGATGCCACCTTTCCCTTTTGCTCATAGTTTTTGGACGCAGTAATGCTAGGTGTATATTGAAAATACATTCAACGTGTGCTATATGTCATACGTAATGTGTGCTATACTTATAGCACACATTACATATGGTATATAGCACACGTTGGATATTCGATGAATGTATTTTCGATGTACAACAAACATTACTGGAGTTAAAGAAAGTTTAAACTTATGCAATTCTCTTATATGTTCATTTAGTAGAGTCAACTTCTACAAGTGAGACCTTTGTACTTTGTAGGACAATGGAAACATTATTTTCATATATTTATGTTCAAAACTTGATGATTTCAATATGATAGCATGTACTTTGTCGGAAGTGAGTGTAGTACTGATTCAGTAGCTTTAGCAAAAACCAGCCAATACGATTGTTGTTGTGATGACGCCAAATATGCTTTTTTGTTCCTTGTCCCAATGATTGGTTGTGAAACATGTGAATAAGGTACATGTGCTCAACTAACGGCACTTTTGTCACGTTCTGCACCCGAATTCCTCACTCATCAAGGGGATCTACAATGCTGGACGGATAAAGGATATTAATAACGGATTATTTTTTTCTTTAAATTGAAAAATGATGGAATTTCATCCGGGATTAATAAACTTAGAAGTAAGGTAGCGTGGTAGCTGTCCCAAGTCAGTGAACACAGAGACACAAATGGATTGTGTTTCTATATGGTGTTTGGTAATAGTGGACATGACACAAAAAATATTTTTATATTGTGTTTGATAATAGTGGAAATAATATAAAGACATGTAAAAATAACCTTGGATATACATAATGTGAATTATGTGAAGTGATGGAGGGGTATATTGGTCATAAAATTTCATTAAAAGTACCAGTCCATTCCAGTCAATCTCAGTCCTTCACTTCTGGAGTGGACATAAATTTTGTGTCTTTTCTGTCTATGGACACAAATTTTTGCCCATATGTGTCTCTGTCTCATAAACCAAACAGGATTAGTCCCTCTCAGTCTTTGTCATTTGTGTCCTAGGACAGCTACCAAACGCTAAAGTGTAAGGACAATAGTCAGTCATAAAGGAGGTACAAAGAGATATGAGACATGTCACACAATTTTGATATTTACTTAGTATTTCACAATATAGGCAAGTCGCCCCTATAGCTCAGTGGTAGAGCGTCAGTCTTGTAAACTGAAGGTCCGTAGTTCGATCCTGCGTGGGGGCAAGTTTCATTCAAATTTTGTTTGTATTTAGAAACTGGTGATGTGCCCAGAAATTTAGGGGTGTTTAAAAGTACAAGCAGTCACAGGTATATTCTCTTGGAATATAATGACATTTAAATCAAGAAGAATGTTACGTGTACAATGAAAATTATAAAATACTTGTACAACAATCATATTCATCGTTGAATTATAATTTGTCCGTTAGTGTTAAATCAAATATAAAGAATTCTGTATTATAAACAAATTTGATAAATGAGGTAAATAATTAAATAATAAATTATACTTAAGATTTTGTCAAACTTAAATTATAAAGCACATATCAAAATCAAACTGTTAAAGTGTGAATGATGTGTCTTTTTAAATAAAAATAACAGAGTCCGAAAAGTTCTTTCCTCAAGAGGGATGAAGAAAACAACAACTTTACCATTCTACAACAGGTATATTCCATTGATTTTTACAGTTGTTTGAATGGTAAAAGATGCACACGAAGGAAGGAACAAATTTCCTCCTTGAACATACAACAAAATTCTTGAAAGTCAAATCATATACTGGTACTCAATAGTATTACTTTGCAGATGGAAAGTACTGCTTCTACTGTGCATATACCACAGTATGTCAGTAATAAAATTCAGTAAATATACAATTTACTGAACTAATATGAGATTATCCATATAAGTACAACCCAACTTGACAATTTCTAGATAAATTCAGTAAATTGAGGAAACATGTACATATTACTAATTACTAAAGGAAAGACTATTCCATAAATTTAGCATACTAACATATTGAAATCCATTTTGATTTAATTCATGTTCTAGCTTGGCATGAAACAGACAAGAATCCAGATCCAGATATTAAATATGTATTAATATTGCAGTGAGAAATAACAACTAGCAAAAAAGTCTAGAAAAGGGTCATTATATACTAAGCAAAGTGAAGATAAAAAACAAGAAGGAATCTCCTATTAGACTTTTCTAAATGCTGTAGAAGGTTCAATGAAACAGTATGAAAAATTTGTATCATAAATCCTTTGGTATAATTCTAGAGTTTCCTTACAAGGAACAAAATCTAAGTTGAAGCTTGAATTTGAACATTTGATATAAGCCTTGTGAGTTTGCTTAATGTTTCACGAGCAGATATTGTATCAGGATGATCTTCACCACAAATCGAAGTCCTGATAAAAACAGTCTTCCTGATGAGATCTTCTCCTATCTCAAATTGAGCACCTCTTAACATTAGCTTGGCCCTAGTCTCAAGCACAGTGGCTCTACATAAAGCCAGCTCTTGCCAAAGGTAAGGATTCAACTGAGCATTAGTCTGGACAGACCTCCAACAGAGCGATTTGTCGAACCACTTGTTGACCGGGGTAACAAATGCTTGGTCTGCAGCTTCTAAGGCGTTGGTGCACAGGCGAAGAAGCTCAAGAGCAGCGGCGCACCGAGAATACGTAATGAATGTCTGAATGGCAAGAGGAAGAACCACTTTTTTAACAAGATATAAAAGCTCAGACACCTTGAGCTCAACAACAATAGGATCATGACCGAATCCGAATAACAGAAAACATGCAGCCCATAAATGATCAAGATTATGAGATATTGACCCTTGACTGATAACAGCTTGAATCATTGCTTGTGCAGCTCCATTAAATTCTCTTTTCCGGGCATACAGTTTGACTAGCTCATTGAATTGTATGTAGCCCTGCTTAGTACTGCTTCTTGCAATATTAAATCTTAGCAGCAAAGAAGACGCTTCCAATTCGGATTTTTTGGCGTATGAGGATGTTAATCCACAACTTAAGGATTGCAGTGCTTTTCTCCAGAAACAATTCCCTAGGCACTTTTCCGGTATCTTGTGGGCAGCAAGTGCCAATAAGGAAACTGGAATAGCGCCGGGTGCAAACCATGCACTTATCAGCACCATTCTTGTTGCCAAGCTTCTTGGGCCATCTGCATGATCAAATATGGAGAAACAAACATCCAAAAGTTGCAGAAGGAAAGTGTTCTTCCTTAACAACTTTGATTCTTTACCGCTCCATGACATGTCCTTCAAGGGCATTCTGTTTATGGTATCAAGGAGCTTGCTTGGGGTTATGGGCAATTCCGACAAAATTGCACTGACAATGGCAAGGCCTAAAGTCAACCTTCCAACTTTCTCCTCAATATTTCTCAGAGCATCAACCTCTGTAACTGAGAAGTCCTTGCCACCACCTAGCATTAATGACATAGCTTCAACTCCTGATAAGTATGAGAGTTTCAAAGGTTCCAAGTTCATGATGCAAGGAAGGCGCGTTGATATGATTACATGGGTCTCTCCACCAAAACGGGGGAGAAGATCCATCACCAATTTGTGATCCCACCAATCTTTTTCACTTTCCAAGTTATCAATTATCACAAGATATGGTATGTTTCTCATCAGCTCTTTGCGAACTCTAGAAATTGCTGCAGCCTCGTGCTCTTGGAAGCCTTTTATCCTAGTTTTCTCTGAACTATTCTCAACCCCAACGTCAACCTCTAAAAGTGACCTGAGGTTCAGATAGTTTTGCCTTATATATCTGCTCTCCCCTCCTATCCATAAAACCATCTTGTATCTCTGGTGAAATCTATAAGCAAATTCAAGAATAAGTTCTGTTTTACCAATTCCTGCATCCCCTGAAACACAGGCAATCCCTTTCCCATACAATGAATTCAGTCCTCTTTTCCTCCTAGTATACTTTCCACAGTTGAGCCTTGAACGGTAATGCCTATGAGAAGATTCAATACCTTGCATTGCTATCTCTTTCTCAGACTCCTTCCATACAACTGGTTCTTTTTCCTTGCAGCCATTTCGTGTATGCCCTTCACTCCATCTTTCATTTGGCATATTACTCTTGCCCCAACCAATTGTCAAATTCTTTCTATTGGGTCTAGCCTTAAGTTCAATATAGTCCTTCTTTGCATCTCCAGTTACATCACCAAAAAGTATAAACTCCAGTTGTGAAAGCTCTTTCTTTCGACCAATAAAGTTCTCATTTCGGGTTAAAGGAAACTCCTCTTTTTCAATTTTTTCTCTCCACTTTGTCAAACGCTCCGCAACACTTCTCCTGCCTAACCTCATTGCTAATAATGTGACGGCCCTCAGTATGCAATCTCTCCAGTTTCCATCTTGAGCTTCCAATTTCCATTCATCGACCCGAGATAGGCCATGCACAATATCTTTCCACTCCTGCTCTAATCCTCCATACAAAAGCCAAAGTTCACCTCCATGTTTTTCCCACAGCTCACCCCTCTTTTCAATTATATCCCGGACAAGACAATCAGCTGGACTCAAATCAAAGTATATTGGAACCAAATTCTTCTTGCTAGAAAAGAACTGCAGCTCCTCAATAGTGTACGGGTTCTTGAAAGACTTCTTTGTTACAATCACTATCCCAAAAGAAGCAGCATCCATAGCTCTCTCCACAATGCCAAGCTTGCGAGAGTTCCTACATCGAGCCCTGTCTGATACAAAGCAGCTGATTCCTTGGATTTCTAATTCAGCACGCAGCCAATCCACAAACCGTAGTAAAGGGGGTTTCGAGCCATGCAATCCTATGAAAACATCACAATTTCTCTGCCTATAAGAATAAAATGATGTGGAAACTGGAGTTGATGAAATTCTTTTCCATCTGTCTTTCTTACTTCTTTTCTCTTTCTGTACAGAATAATTTTCATCACGGTGATTGCAGGAACTAGATATGCTGCCACTAGAGATGCCAACTGAGGAAGATATGCGCTCAAGTTTCTGAAAATCACCCGCATTACAGCCTGCAGGAGAAGCAGGTAAATCTGAGAAGGTACAATCAACATTTTCCAGAGACTTTGGTTCTAGGATCATGGAACTGCCGCTAGGGGAAGCGACATCTAAATGAATTTTGCTAGTTGAAGCATCAGGTATTGTTGACTTTGGCAAATGGAATGGTGGTGTTCTCGGAGAGAAAAAAGGCGACTGATTTGCTGAAAAGAATGCTGAAGATGAAGACGACGTGTTCCTTGAAGTCATGGCTGTCTTCAAGGACCCAAACATGGGGCTCTCTTCTTCAATATCCATGATTGCAGTAATATGGTTTCGGATTATGGAAGATACCAAATCCCATGCGTGCAAGCAATTTATATGAATCGCCTTCTGAAGTTGGGACAATCACAATATGTTCTCTAGTTAATCACAAGATGTATAATCCAATAACCAATTTTGAGAATAGAAGAGAACTGAATATACTACATTTTGATGTTGATGGTAGTTAAGACAAATAATAAAATAATGGAAAATGTTGACAATTGCATCTCCATCAAAGTTATAGATCTAAAAGTTGACACAAACAAAATAATAATTGAAGAAAGAAAATTTAAATTTGTCAACTCACAAGTAGCAAAAGGTCATTTATGGGAAAGATTTTGAATCCGAACACAAGAAAAGTGTATTTTTGGGACAAATATTGCTGCCTCGCTGAGCATATGCAATAGAAATGCAAAAACACACGGAATTTGAAAAATTGCGGCAAAGTAAATCATTAACCAAATTCAAAATCAAAGAAGGAGGCACATCACCATAAAAAGAAGAAGAAGATTATAACACCATTTCGGATTTTTCAGAGAGTGAACAAGTGTGCTAGTCAAATCATAAGAGTGCATTGTGATTCAGATCTGAATACTTACAAGGATGCGAAGCTAAAACAGAGCGTCGCGGATTCACTGTTCTGCCTCTAATCATTCAATCTCGTTTTCTCTGAACGGATGATCAAGTGTCACAAACATGAAGACTTGGCACGACTCCAATTCATAAACACTGTCTTGTAACTGTAACAATAACGAACTCTAGCAACAAACCTAAGAAAATTAAGAAACGAATCATTACAAATAGAAGCAAAAAAACAGATTCACGTATAAATATATACAGTACTATATATGATTATGCAATATACAATACAAATCATAGATCACAGCTATTGAATGGAAAGGCTAAAAATGGAGACACGTATTGGAAAACTAGTGAGACAGTGGCCCGTGAAGTGAGAAACAATAATGGCCTCAAAACTGTTTTGGGAGAGACCCATTTAGAAAAATCATGAAAAGGAAAGAACTTGTTGAAAATGAAGGCAAAAAGCTCGTACCTTTTTTTTTTTTTTTTTTTTGGGGTTGCAGAAGAAGGGTAGTGTGTGAAGTGTGATTCAAAGAACAAACGAAGTCTTGAGGGTTCAGAAAACACTAGCTGTTTTTTGATAAGCACGCCATTTTGTAAGTATATATAACTAATAAAAACCTGTCTCAGAGAAAACTCTCTTTTATGTATAAATCTACATTTATATTATATATTATGTGTATGTGTCTATATTATCTTATGAAATTATTATTTTGTGTGAATGTGAATGTGACAGTGTTCTCACTTCTGGGACCATTTTTTCTTTTATTTGTTTGTGTTGTTGTTGTTGGTATTATTAAGGGAGTAGAGAGGAGTATTTTATTTTCAATGTCTGCAAGACTGAGGAATTGGTCTGAAGCACCGTTGGAAGAAGGCCACGGGACCCTCACTCACTAGGGTCTTGGTTGGAATACAAGTAGGCTCCACACCCATTATTTATTTATTCATATCACTGTTAATTTTGCAGATATTATTATCATTATTCATTGTGATTTGATTTGGAGAATTTTGTATTTGTATTCATATTGTTATAATACTTATTGTGCATAATATATTGACTGTTTTGGATATTTTTTATAACAATGCATGGTCTAAAAGAAATAAATCAATAATTCAAAGGGAAATACTTGGGGCACAACAAAAAATCAGTCAAAATAATCAACAAATTATGCACAACATATATAATATAAAATGCACAATGTATATCACATGCAATGCACAACATATACCTATTGTGCACAACATATATCACATGTTGTAGCATCATCTTTCTTTATAACATGTGATATATGTTGTGCACATCATGTAATATTTGGCGTGCACAATATATAATATTTGTTGTGCAATTTATATTATACATATTGTGCATAATTTGTTGGCTGTGTTGGCTGGTTTTTTACTGTGCCTCTAGCAATGCTCTAGTTCAAATGATAGGCTATTACTTGTAGAGTTGTGCTATATTAACATTTAAATCTATAAGATTTAAAGGCTAATAAAAAAAATTAAAAATAAGAAAGAGTATCATATCAAAATTAATGCTTATAATGGATGTTGGTGGAGTATAAAATATTGAATATATAAATATCTTTTTTGATTACTTGTATCTAAGTTGTAAGGAGTACAATCTTTGCACTGCACTAGCTACTGCCACACCTTTTATCACTTGTTTTTTTCCTCAATTGTGCTCTCTTGTACTTCTATGCTTGATTTTCTTTCTTTCTTCATCCCTATTATGGGAAATAATTTATTCTGATATCCATTTCTCCTAAATATCAACATATTTCGTGAACAAATTAACGATAATTTGTTTTTTGAAATCTCAACAGTCAACACATTTATGTTATCAGTTTTTTTTTTATTTAAATTTTTAAAAAAAATTAAGTATATCTTTAGGAGGCTAATTAGGGCCCCATATCATTTTGCATGTTAGCAACATTATAAATTGAATTCCCATATTATTGACGACCATGAACTCTTTATAGTCATTGCGCAACTACTAGCAAATCATATAAATTTAATGTGTGTCTTAATCAACTTGATTTTGTTTCTACTTTTAATTATATATAAAAATTTAATAATGTTTGACGTACAACATAAATACGTTCAACTTTTATCCAATGTATGATATCCATATTACAGGATGTGTACTATACGTATATGTGCTATACGTATAGCCTGTAACATGGATAACACACGTTGGATACAAGTTGGACGTATTTCTGTTGTACGTCAAGCATTACTGTATAAAAATTAAATATTGTATTTAGTTTATATTACATCAAGTGTTACGTTGTACTATCTCAGTATTGTTTATACTCTGATCTTGTGGATATATCATATGATGTCATTTCATTTTCTTAATCAAATGGTGATTAAGATTATTCAACTTTTGATACCAGCAATTAATTAAAATAATTAATTGAATTGATAGAATCATTCCCCCCATATAGATACAACTAATCTTATACTGAAATTATATCGAATTTTATATTTAAAATATTAAATAATTAATAAAATTAAATATTTATATAAAAATAAATAAATAAAAATATGTTATTTATAATATTAATTTTACAAATATAATAAAAAATACACAACAAAATGATTCTAACATTAATTAATGCATGTATATAAAATTGAAATAGGATATTGGTGGAGTCTCTAAGAACTATTTATTACGTAATATTTTAATTTTAAAATTATTTTTGTAAATAGATCAATCATGTATATTAAATCACTGTATCTCAAACATTTTGAGTGACTTTATATTTGCGTTTATTTAGAGCAACACATAAATGTATAAGACACATGCATGTTCTTTTTAAGAAAAAGTATAGAAAGTAACGCATAAACAATAGTGTAATATATGAATATTATTACCAGTCGTCAAGAAAAATTATTTCAATATAAGGTTCCTCGGCTTAACTCATGAAGTTAGGGTGTCTTCAATATGTTATGACTTGAAGGAACTTATAAAAATTGATTAAAAATTATTTACTAGGATGATTTTAATATTATCATATATGGCATAATTTAGTTTAGCATGGTCAATAAATTGAGTTTATCTGTAAATAGTCGGTTTAATATTAGAAAAAATTATAAAATAATATTTATAAAATTTAGCTATATATTTGCTAGAAAAGTTCCAAAATTATTGTATAACTTCTGTTATCTATATTTTCATATTAGAAAATATTATAAAGTGATATTTATAAAGATCTAAGAGGACTCTAAAATTATTATATATATAGCATAATGTAAAAGAATCAATAAATAAATTTATCAGTAAATATTGATTTTCTATCTGTTATTATACTTGCAAAGGTCCAGCCACCAGGGCTGTGTGAGTGTGACCACTTGACTCCTAATAAGTCCTAATCTATCTACATGGTAATGAAAGCTAGATGAGTGTACTTGAAACTCGAACAATCAAAATATATATATGTTTCGATTATCATCTAAAAGTGGGACCTTGGAAAGCAGGTAGTAGTCATCACCATCGTAAGTTGGATCAATCAAATATGTTTATATGATATGATGTGTGATGTTAATTTTAGTCAATAGATTGGTCCCAGCCACGATCGACTAGGCTTATTAGTTATTACTCATTGTAGCTTTGCCATATATCTTCGCTGTGTGGTGAGTGAGTGAGCATCATAAGAAAACCCCAATCTCCCCCTTCTTCTTTCTTTCCTTTCCAATCTACTTTTGAACTCATAAATAAATAAAGGTTTCCCCTTTTTAAGTGCAGGGGTTTTTTAATGAGATCTTCTAACCAAGTATGTAGGTGTATCTTACCTTGAGTTCTCCTACTTGTTTTTGGAAACTCATGATATTTATCAAAAAATAAATAAATAAAGGGTTTTGCTAACAAGTGCCACCCTTATGACACTTGTTAAGATAGTAAAAGATAAAAATTTTACCTTTAAAACATGTATTTTGATATTTTCTATGTAATGGACCCACCATAATTTTTTTAATTTTTTAAAAGATTACCTTTTTTAGTATTCTTAACAAGTGCCCTTAGGACACTTGTTAGCAAAAGTCCATAAATAAATAATAATTCATTTCTGCAAAGTGTTCCTTCTTAGATAACTACTAATGTCCAAACTCTTTATTATTATTATTAGCGGCTTAACAAACACTTTTTCTTTATTGAGTCATATTTTTTAGAATTAGATGATTTATATTTAAAAATGATTATTTTTATCATTTATTTATTTTTTAAAGTTTTTTAATTTTATTTTTAGAATTCAAAAAGTAACTATCTTAATGAGTATAAATACAAAATGTAGTTATCTTTTAGAGTTTCTTTTATATAATAATATTAGATAATATAGGAGAAGTATTTTTCGTACACTACAAAATTAATCACCATTATCTATTATACGCAGTAAATTAACTTTTTAAAATTATTAATTAAATTTTTAATATTATATATTAATCCAATATTTAAAAACTTAAATTAATAGTTATAAAAAGGTAAATTATTGTATATTATAATTAATAATATCTAATTTTATTGTGTAGATATAGTATTATTCTAGAGATTAATAATTAATAAAGATAAGAAAATTTTGTTAGAGGTGTTGGGTGGCACTGCCGTACATGCGCAGGAACCCGCCCGGGAAAGTGTTAGTTTTTAATTAGGTTGCATTACTAACTGGCATGGCAGCACATGCACACTTTTTTTTTTCTTATTTATTTATTGCAAACGTGTATATAATAACAATAATTTTATATATAATTTCTGCTAAGTTGAAATTTTTTCATATTTTAAAAGGAATGCCATGACATTTGTGGGCTCAAAGTAGAGCTAAATACTAGGTGTAGGTGACTCGTTAGCTATTATTTTGAAGAAAAAATATTTTAATATTTAGATTAAGTTTTTTACGTGACACTCATGTATATTTAGTGAATATGAAGTTCTCCGTTTATTTTACTCTGTGAATTCATCCAATAAATACAATGCAAGTATCTCAATAGAATAATATATCCCTTTGCAATAGAGAACACAGCAAGAAATAGTAGGTTAAATAGTATATTACAAAATCAGTTATTATATATAATAATTTATTTTTTTAAAATTATTAATTCAATTTTTTAAAATATTAAATTAATTTATAATATTAATAATTAGATTAATAATTTTAAAAATTTGGATTAATAATATGATGACTAATTTTATAATTAAAAAATATTTTTCAATTAATAAATATACCTTGGATTATATATCAAACGAGTTGACTGATGGTAATTTTGGTGCAATTAGTTGGAGGTACATGTCAATTCATCAATTTGGGCAACTTTACTTATGTCTATTTTAATTCCATGCAGCCTTTTATTTTTGTGCTAAGGACTTACATAAACTCATAAATAAACCAGTTAATTTAGAATCAAGATCAAGGAAAGATTTAAAACTAGACAAAAATCAACAGTAAGAAATACCACAACTAAGGGACCTTCAATCAGATTTTCTTCAATGTTAAGAGAGATATTATAACCCTTAACATTTATTTCAACTGTGCCATAAAATTTTGTTTCTGTGTTTTTAGATGGCAATAATGTTTGACGTAAAATATAAATACGTCCAAATTGTATCCAACGTGTGCTATCCATGTTACAGGATGTGTGCTATACGTATAGCACACATCCTGTATAGCACACATCCTGTAACATGGATAGCACACGTTGGATACAATTTGGGCATATTTATGTTGTACGTCAAACATTATTGTTTTAGATGGTCGCACGCGACTTCTTATAACTTCAAAATTCTTGAATAAAGTTGAGCCCAATGGCTCCATTACAGTTTTGAGCCCATAATTATGATAAACTTTGACCCATACATGGAATACGAGAGCAAACCATATTTGCTAAAACAACAATAAATATATGTAAAAAAAAAAAATATAATTAAATGATAATATAATTCTATTACACTATCACAAAACAATAAACTCATAAGTTTTAACACATTATCTCAATTAAATACATGAAAATAAAATTTATTACTAAATAAAAGTAAATTAAATTTGCAATTAATACCACTTTGATATATCCAAATTTATATTATTATTAATTATTATTAATCACATCGGGCCGGGCCAAGGGCAAGGGGCGAGAGAGTAATTTCATTTGTCCAACAAACTTCACATAAATATAGGACTTGCATAACAAACATGTGTAGTGTAGTGTAGTGTAGTTTACAAGTTTCGTTGTGATTGTTCTATTCTATGTTGCCTCCTCTCTGTTTTATGCAGCTTCTCACCCAATATCACCATTAGCAACGTAGGTACCGTACGTCTCTACCTTCTTTTATCTCTATCCATCAACTTCATCCATTCTCATTTATCAAATTTCATATCGATAATTTGAATTATCCTCGATTCCGCCTTTGACCTACGTAAGAACAAGGATTGACTACATTTCCATGTTTCTGTTTTTGTTTTTATCTCAAGATTCATAGCTTCCATTTAGGCGTCAATTGCATGGTTGGTTCTTCCTACTGTAATGTTTCTTGTTGACTCAATCTCATCTCACAGTGATTCGTATGCATTATATTATCACCCTTCCCCCAATAAAGTAATGGGACTTGATTGAGTGTTCAAGATTTTATAAGTTTTCAAGAATCAAGAATGATGTTATGTGCTGTATATTTTTCCCCCAAAAATTCAATTTAGATGAAAGAACTCAATTTAGTATCTATTCTTTCCCGAATACAGCAAAAAGTAGCATCAGACATAGGCAATTCCATAAATTCTTTCCTTCCTGTTTATCTGGTCACATCTTTTGCTGGTCATTCTTTTTATCCTGTTTCAGAGGGTTCAACAAGAGAGCAACAGGCTAATACATTCGGTCGCCATTGAGGATTTACCAAAGCAGTTGATCTTATGATGGAGACACCAAAAGAAATATTCTTGAAGAATTACAAAATGCCTGACTACTATTTTGACACAGTAATATTGCACAAGCTAATCAGCATATGTTTAATTAATTTGTTGCGAATGTTACAATGTTAATCTTTTCTTATGTTAATGTTCTTGTGTTTACAATGGAACTATAATAGGTCGATCTGAAATTTTCCCTTGGAGAGGAGCGGACAATAGTTAGTTCTAAAATTTCCGTGTTTCCTCGCATTGAAGGTAGATTGTTGGTACTCCTTGATCATGTTTGATTGATGGAAGTATGTGCATTGTTGATGACTAAGTATTTTTACTAGTCCTTGTTTACGAATTCATTTTCTTTTGTTTGGAACAGGTTCTTATCCTCCACTTGTTTTAGATGGAAAAGACTTAAACTTAGTTTCAATTCAGCTCAATGGCAAGGCTCTAAAGGTATTTGTACGTTTTGGGATAAGTCCCTTTTGGGGCTCTATTTTGGCTAGCATTAGTTAAAATATTTCTTCTTATTTCAATGTGTAGAAGGAAGATTATCATTTGGATGCATGCCATCTTACAATCCAATCACCTCCTAGCGGTAATTTCGTTCTTGAAATTGTTACCGAGATCTTCCCACAGAAAAACACATCATTGCAGGTAAATGGGATTTTCATTTGTTTTAGACTCTGTTTCTTCTTTATATATATTGCTTCTTCTGCTTGAGCTTAACCAATTCTTGTGCTTGCAAGGGAGGTTTTGATTACTTACTTTGATTTTCCGTAGGGTCTTTACAAGTCGTCTGGGAATTTCTCTACTCAATGCGAAGCTGAAGGCTTCCGCACAATTACATTTTATCAGGTTAGCACCATTGAGAAGTTTAATATGCTGAGTTCATATCGGCGTTGTTGATAACAACTAATTCCTATATTCAATAATGGATTCCATCCGTCAACAGGATCGACCTGATATAATGGCAAAGTATAAGTGTCGAATTGAGGCAGATAAATCATTGTATCCAGTGTTGTTGTCTAATGGAAACTTGATTGAACAAGGTGACTTGGAGGTGAGCATCTCCTAAAATGCATAGTAGTAATGATTAATGAAGACTATGTTGATGGTTACTGACTTACTGTACTTGGATGTTATGTACACTGCAGGATGGCAAGCATTATGCTGTCTGGGAGGACCCCTTCAAGAAACCTTGCTATTTGTTTGCCTTGGTTGCTGGACAATTGAAGAGCAGAGATGACAAGTTTATCACCCGTTCAGGACGCGAGGTATCCCTCCGGATCTGGACCTCTGCAGATGACCTACCTAAGACTGCCCATGCAATGTATTCGCTGAAAGCAGCAATGAAGTGGGATGAAGATGTCAGTTTATACTTTATATATATTGCTATATTTATTTGATCTGATTTGTTACTTTGCGAAATATATATTTTTGTGATTCTGAAAGTTTTTGCTGTCTTGCACATGCATTGCAACCAGGTTTTTGGACTTGAATATGACCTAGATCTCTTCAATATTGTTGCTGTCCCAGATTTTAACATGTAAGTTGCATTGACATGCATTTTATGGAAGTATAGTCTTTTGATCCAATGTGTATTGTGAGACAACATGAAAAGATTGTGACATAAAAAATTTAATCTGTTGTACCTGTCTTTGTATTGGTCAGGGGAGCCATGGAAAACAAGAGTTTGAATGTATGTCCCCTTCTTGTCAGCTTGTCTTGGTTTGTTGTCCTTGTTCGACCTTTTGAAATTTACAGCTTCCCCTTCCTCATTTGCAGATCTTCAATTCCAAGTTTATATTAGCTTCTCCAGAAACTGCTTCTGATGTATATTATGCTGGAATATTGGGAATTATTGGCCATGAGGTTTGTCACTATGATATGTTAGCAGTCATAACTTCTCTTTAGGTTTCATTGGGGTTTTGTTGATCTGATTGGAGCTCATTTCTTGGATATTATGCAGTATTTCCACAACTGGACTGGAAACAGGTGGTGTAACTTTGCCCTAGATCTTATTGTTCATCCAAACTAAAGATTTTATATGCTCATATTATCATTCATCTTGTTCTCGGTGCTATTTCAATTCTTGACTTCTGTTCAACATATTCAAGACATGCTCTTCCACACAAACATATCTGCATTTGTGAACTGCTAACAAGTTTTTTCAGTTACTTTTCTGTCTGAATGTTTACATTGTCTCAACTACCATGTATATGTTCAGACTTTAATAAGTGTTGCATGTAATAATATCAGAGTGACATGTCGTGATTGGTTCCAGCTAAGCCTGAAAGAAGGTCTCACTGTCTTTCGTGATCAGGCACAACCTCTTTACCTTTGTTATCATGTTTCATTTTGAGACATTAACTGTAATTTCACTCCACTAATTTGTTTAATGTAACACCCTGCCCCAATCATTGGCAGGAATTTTCATCTGACATGGGAAGCCGTTCTGTGAAGCGTATTTCTGATGTTTCAAGACTTAGAAATTACCAGTTTCCAGAGGTGTGACATTATTGCCTTTCCTTTTCGGTTCCAATTTGTGGTTATCGTTTTGTGCAACTTCTAATTTGGTGGCTTCTGAGTTATGATAGTTTCTAGTGGTGTAATCTACAGTAATTTATCTTTTCTATGATTATTTTAACACATGATAAATATGATTACTGGATGTACTCTAATGCTTTTTTGTTTTCTGATTTACAGGATACAGGTCCTATGGCCCATCCTGTGCGACCACACTCTTATATCAAGGTTTAAATTTGGATATCCTTTCTCCTTAAGCTATTGTATCCAAACTTGGATGATTTCTTTTCTTAACTATATGATTGTAAGTTTTTATTTACCTTTTCTTATCTTCCTTGACAGATGGACAACTTTTATACAGGCTAGTATCTTCATTTTTAGGATTTTGATTGATTCAAAGATCATATTTGAAAAAAATTAGGAAAAAAATATTACTTATTGTGGTTTTATCGCTGATGTATCTATCTTTCTTGGAATTTCTGGATGGAATACTGATGTTGGCTTATCATCAATGTCAAAATACAGCGACGGTACTCTTTCAAACTTTTCAGTTGCAACTTTTGGCGCTCTGTTTTGTATCCTATTATTTTCATTATAAGATATCTTATCATTGGTAATTGTTTATTTTCTTCTGTGCAGGTATATGACAAGGTTTGATATTTACTACAAAAATTTTCAGTCCCTCCATCCATGTGTTTCGCTGGCAGTCTATTCTTATCAGTTATGTTTCTATTTATCAGGGAGCTGAAGTAGTTAGAATGTACAAGACCTTGCTAGGAAGTGAAGGGTTCCGAAAAGTAACATTTTTTTTATTCAATGCGAATTTTTATTTTATTACTTGAGATGTGAAGTGCTTGTCTTTCAAATTCAACTTATACAAGTTCCTTTTTGTTTCAGGGCATGGATCTTTATTTTAAGAGACATAATGGACAAGCTGTAACATGTGAAGATTTTTTTGCTGCTATGAGAGATGCAAATGAAGAAGATTTTGCAAATTTTTTACTATGGTTTGTATCTTTTGCTTGAGTTATTTCCAGTATTTTTATGCCAATTTCTTAGTGTTATCAACAAATGCACAGGTATTCTCAAGCTGGGACCCCTCTTGTCAAAGTTACTTCTTCTTATGATCCAGAAGTTCATACTTTTTCCTTGAAGTTTAGGTATGCAATGTTCATTTTTTTTGCTTCTCTTTCTGGAAGGCTATATTTTTCTGTGATTTGTCTTTGACAATATTTTTTGTTGGGCCATTTTTGCAGTCAAGAGATACCACCAACTCCAGGGCAACCAGTTAAGGAACCCATGTTCATTCCTGTAGCAGTAGGTTTGCTTGATTCAGCTGGCAAGGACATTCCTCTTTCGACTATTTATCATGACGGAGCTTTGCAGTCTGTTTCAAGCAATGATAAACCAATGTACACTACGGTTCTTCGAGTCACAAAGGTTGTTTAGGACTTCTTTATGACATGTATTTCTAACTTATTTTAAGCTATTCCTTCAAAATTGGTAACTTGTGTCTGAAATATATGCACTTCCTCTTCTAAGGAAAAGAAATATGATTGGCCTCCAATGCCAATAGCTAATCATACCAAATTGGTATGATTCATACCAAATCCCTTGCAGCGGGTGAGAAGTTGTTAGGTTTGAATCTCCAGTTTCTTATGTGTTGGAGAAAATAATAAATATATTGCGAAGCATGCATCACAATCATTTCTGGCAGTTGTTGGAATGAATTGTTTAGATGCTAACATAGTTAGGCTTGTCCTATTCATATGAATGCTGATAAGTTTATTTCTTTATGCTACAGAAAGAGGAAGAATTTGTATTCTCGAACATATTTGAGAAGCCTGTTCCATCTTTGTTAAGGGGATACAGTGCTCCTATCCGCCTTGAATCTGATCTAACGGATGGTGATCTGTTTTTCCTACTGGCTAATGATTCCGATGAATTTAACCGGTTTGTCCTTGAAGTTGAATTGATTTATTCTTCTAATATGATAACATACTGGACATTTATTTACTGGATTATTTGTGATTTAGTTGGGAGGCTGGACAAATTTTGGCGCGTAAACTCATGCTCAACTTAGTTGACGATTTTCAACATGACAGACCATTGGTTTTGAATCCCAAGTTTGTGGATGGGTTCAAAAGTATGCTTTGCGACTCAAGCCTGGACAAAGTATGCTCGGAGAAACCTTTCTTTTAAGATTATCCTTCAATTTACCTTTTTGTTTTTCTTTTCTGGAGGATTTTGTATAATGTGATTGCATTGGTTGATTCCCTAGGAATTTGTGGCAAAGGCAATTACTCTGCCTGGAGATGGAGAGATAATGGACCTGATGGAAGTTGCAGATCCTGATGCTGTTTATGCTGTTCGAACTTTCATAAGGAAGCATCTTGCAAGTGAACTGAAAGTCGAGTTCCTTAGCACGGTATGTCTTCTGCTCTAGAGCCTCTTGGAATTACTAAATTAGATACATTTCAGTATTCCTTGCATATATTTCCTCAGTAATGAACAACATTCTTTACTTTGTTGTAGGTAAAAAATAACAAGAGCTCACAAGAATATGTTTTCAATTATTCTGAGAAGGGAAGGCGTGCTCTAAAGAATATTTCCCTTGGTATACCTTATGTTTCATATAAGCATACATTTACATGCTTGGTGTTAGCAGTATATGATTTTTTTTCTTCTTTTTTTGATAGCCTATCTTGCATGCCTTGAGGATCAAGAGTGCACCGACCTTGTGCTGCATGAATACAAAACGGCTACAAATATGACTGAGCAGGTTGCAGCTGTGTCAGCCATAGCTCAGAAGCCTGGTAAAGCTCGTGATGAAGTTCTTGCAGACTTTTATGACAAATGGAAACATGACCCCTTGGTAAATCTTCATCTTTCATTACAATATATTGTTGTTTGAAATAAATCCTATTTTAAATGTTCTATTCCATTCTTAATTTGACAATATATCAATAACATAAATAGTAACTTCAAGTGATGATGTTGGTAGGGATGTGAGGTTAGATCAAACAGTCATTTTTAGAAGCCAATCATTGTCTATTATGTTCTTCTGTATTCCTTCTGCAACAGAAGTTGCTTTCAAAATGTTCTTCATTCTCTGTTTTCTCTAATTGCCAAATGCAATCTATTATGGTTCTTACCTATGACTTTATTCTATAATACAGTGGAAGCCTAGTAATATTTTCACTTTCAGGTGATTGACAATTGGTTTTCACTCCAAGCAATTTCTGATGTTCCTGGTAATGTCGAGAATGTTCGGAAGCTGTTGAGCCACCCAGCATTCGACCTGCGTAATCCAAATAAAGTGCAATCTCTGATTGGGAGTTTCTGCGGGTCTCGGGTGAACTTTCATGCAAAGGATGGGTCAGGCTACAAGTTCTTGGGAGAAATGGTGGTGCAACTTGACAAACTTAATCCTCAAGTATGTCCTCATCAGCCGCTTTCATAATTATAATTTTCTGTCTTCGTGTTACTGTTTATTAACATCATCCTTATTTAGTCTTGATACATTTTCACGTTTTTGTGGAATGTAGGTTGCCTCCGGATTGCTGTCAGCACTCTCAAGATGGAGGCGATACGACGAAGACAGGCAAAAACTTGCAAAGGTAAATCTCTGTTTACATGGTTTGCAAATTTGTCATGTCTTTACTCTTTACTTACTTTCTGGTACTCTCTATGTTGTCTTGATTTTCTTAACCCAAACATTTGTGTTGTTTTGCATGCAGGCACAGTTGGAGATGATCATGTCCACTAATGGAATGTCGGAGAATGTGTTTGAGGTTGCTTCCAAAAGCTTAGCTGCGTGAAGTGTTCAATGCCCCATGATTCCAATATCTTGTACAGAACATAATCTTATGTTGATGTGTTTAATTACTTCAATTTCCTAAGCGAAGGTATATATTCCATTCAATAAAATTGAATAATGTGGAATGAAAATGGAATAAGGAATCTATATCTTTTTCTTTTAATTTCTTTTCTCGCTCAAATTTGAGAGGGGAATGTGATGGAATATGTTATTGACCGTAACAATGAAGTTGACTAATTATGTCAGTCCATTTTATTCCTCTTAACTAACTATGAACAACATATAATCCAAACAGAGTGCAAGAGAAACAAACAATACTTTACAAAAAGGAAAAAACTTGTACCAGCTACAGCCACTAACCACTTGGTGATATTATTATATTTAGAGCTGAAAACTTAGGATGCTGAATGAGAGCACAAGGGATGAGAGGCCTAAACAACAATAATATACAAGTAAAGTCACATATGATAATATACCTATTGACTATTGATGAGCCCTACATACGGTCTCACATTTAACCTTTCTATGTTCCTAATTTCTCTAGTTAGTTAGTTAGTTAAATCCCGTGATAGTATCATCTATATATCTTCTTTGTGTATAGTTTTTCTTTCCCATTTATTAATTACTTTTCTCTCTCTGGCACATAACATGGCAAGTGAAAATCAGCGAGAAAGTCTAAGTAAGGAGTTGGTATCCCATAAGAAAGAGGGCGTACGTGACACATGCCCACACTAGACTGTCCCAGAAAGTCAGCAAAAGCTGTTTTTGGTGAGTGGAGTAATAGATAGATAGGCAATGTTTCTTTGGGTTCCAAAGTCTCTCGTTTTTTTATGCTTGGCTTTTTCAAACATGTAGTTCAACAATGACGCTAAACTTTCAACGCCATGCCTAATTACGACCCGGCCGGGATGTGAAAATATCTAAACGAGTTACTAATAATCACTAATATTAAATAATTACTCCTAATTACTGTTACGCATGAAAAGCATGAGTTTAGGTGCATAAATTTCAGAGAAAGAGAGTATTGTGTTAAGAATTTTGCCAACAAAAGTTCTTCATTATATTTTTAAGGTACTCTATAAATCATATAAGGAAGGGGTCCAAAGAAAGATTAGGGCTAAGGGTGGGTGAAGGCGTGAAGGGAAGAAGAATTTTGGATGCGGTGGGGCCTATATGATTATGAATGAATGTGAGTGATGGTGTTGCGCACCTCAGCTCACATAAACCCTTGAGAAGTGGCTGTGCACACGTGCACCCCTCATTTATTTATTTATTAATGCACCAAACCAAGAGACTCATTCTTCTTTTTTCTCTTCTCTGGCTGCCACTGCCATAACACAATTTACTAGAATAGAATAGAATAGAATATAATATAATAGTGCGCACGTAATGTAACCTAACCAACCTTACCCTCCAAGGGGCCAAACAAGGCACTAGTTATAATAATAGTAGTTATAGTAGTACTAAAATTAATTAATCAAATGAATTGAACAAAAAGACTCATAAACCAAGGCCTACCCTCAACCTCCGGGTCTTGGTTAATCACATGAGCAACACCTAGTCATTGCCGTGTTTGACCTCTTCAATCTATAGCGACAACTTTGTTTGTCTCCCTCACACAATTTACACGACACACCTCATACTATATCACACCGCACCAGAAAACAGAGTTTTGATTTTCAGTTTATCTTGTAGCTATCGCTATTCCCAGCTAATCAAAGTTCCCATCTTTCTTACCTCTCCAATATACCCTCCAATGATTTTAAGCTTTATGTGTGTGGATATATATTTATATATATAAATACATCTAGTTACTTGCTGGGTTGTGCTCTGTTTTTGTGTCCAAAAGGCAAACAGAGGAAGAGATGAGAAGAAGGGGTTATGGGGGTGATGCCAGAGCGGTGAACAACACTTTGGAGACTATAAACGCTGCTGCCACTGTCATAGCCTCCAGAGAAAATCCCCATCCTCAACCACATGTTCAGGTACTACTATATTCTTCCTCCATTTTCTTCTCATTTAAGATCTATATATTATATCTCTTTTCATTTCTTGATAGTTAATTAAAAAAAAAAGATTTTTTTTCAGGTCCGTCTGATGCTTGAGACCTGAAGTTTATTCATTCATTCATTTTTATTTTTTTGGGGTTCTATTTAGTGTTGAACTGTGGTGTTTAATTGGATTGTTATAATTAATCTTTTCCAGAAAGGAAGGGCCTTTTCATTCTTCTTTCTGTCATTTTTTTCTTCTTTTGGGGGAATGAATGAAAGTGACATAATTTACTTTTTCAAAAGAAATTACGTTCGTGGAAAGTTAATTAAAGTGCGTTAGGATTTTCCTGTGCCTAGTCTTTGCCTTCGTTGATAAGGAATCGTGTGCCATCGAAACACATCCATTTTCCCTCTGTTTTTGCCTTTTCTTTTTCTTATTCGACACCAATCGTTTTGTTCTTGTTACTAACTTACTATACTTAAAATGGGAATTGAATTGTGGATGTGGTACCCAATCTATGTGGAGTTAGAATCATTGATTCATTGAAAAGAAATTTGCATTATGACCAGTTGACCACTGATAGATAGATAGTGAAATTATCAAAAGGGAATTGTCATTTTGTGGAGGTTGTCTCATTTGTCTTATCATCACAGTGGATATTGATAATGAGATATAAATAATATAGAAGTTAGTTACATTTTCTAACACCATTTATGGTTGAGCAATGCTATATAGATATCCAAAATTGGATTGGATGTATGTGAGATTATCATCAATGGTGGATATAAAAAGTTGAGATGATGGAATCAAGTCATATCAAAATTCAATAATGGTGAAAGTGGATATCAGGGTACGAAGAAGTGAATGTTAAAATAGTATTTTTGTTCATGGTTTTTATGCGATGCTGATTTTTCATTATTTAAGGGTGCTCTTTCATGGCACATCCACTGACGTGCCAGTTTCTCCATTCTGCAAGCACTGAGAAATTCTTGCCAAGAATGGAGCTTACATGTGTGTGTGTGTTTGTTATGTAATCAGAGGTTTTAATAGTGTTCAAATTTCTGTGTCTGAGTTAGTGAGTTGTTATATTCCATGTGGTTTCTAATAATTCTGATTTCTGATCTAAAAATTGCTAGTACTTCTGAGTGCATAAGGGTAACACTTATTTATACTGTGTTCTGTCACTGATACTTAATAAGTAAGTTTCTATTTCTTGCAGAAGAAGAGATGGGGAAGCTGGTTGAGCATATCTAGTTGTTTTGGATATCACAAGAACAGAAAGCGGATCAGCCATGTCGCCCTTGTCCCGGAAACAACACCTGGAACACAACCTTCTTCTTCTGCTGTTGCTGCTGCTGCTGTGAGTTCAACACAAGCAGCGGTTAGTATAACACTACCCTTTGTTGCACCTCCTTCATCTCCTGCATCTTTCCTTCAATCGGAGCCTCCTTCGGCTGCGCAATCACCAGCTGGCATGCTATCCCTCAATTCTGCTTCTGCCAGTATCTACTCACCTGGTGGCCCTGCCTCAATCTTTGCAATTGGACCCTATGCACACGAAACACAATTGGTTTCGCCACCGGTTTTCTCAACATTCACCACAGAACCATCAACTGCACCCTTCACTCCACCTCCTGAGTCTGTCCACCTGACTACACCTTCATCGCCCGAGGTTCCATTTGCTCAGCTTCTTGACCCTAACAAAAGGAATGGTGAGACCTTTCAGAGGATCCAAATATCTCAGTATGACTTCCACTCTTATCAGCTTCATCCTGGAAGCCCTGCTGGTCAGCTTATATCACCAAGATCTGCCTTCTCTGCTTCCGGCACCTCATCTCCTTATTTACCTGATTCCGAGTGCGGCTCCAACCTCCACTTCCAAACATCTGACCCTCCCAAGCTTCTAAACTTTGATAAACTGTCCATTTGTGATGAGAACCCTGAGTCGTGTCAAGGTTCTGGATCCCTAACCCCTGATGCTGTAAGGTCCTCAACACATGGCGGTTTTCATCCAAGTCATCGGGTTCCCGAGATCAAAACATCCCCACATGGAAGGTGTAATCGCCAGAATGAGATTAGTGTGAATCATCATAGGGTCTCCTTTGAGTTATCTGCTCAAGAAGTAATAAAATGTGTGGAGAATAAGGCAATGGCATGGAATAAAGCCTTGACAAAATTCAAAACTGAAGCATATAGAGGAGACAGAGAAGAGAATTATTCAAGTGATTCAAGGCAAAGTGACAAATTCCGTGTCACTGAAACTCCGAAAGATGCATCGCAGAAAACCAATGATGATGCCGGAGACGCGTCGAGAGTTCATCAAAAGGATCCTTCCTTAACTCATAGTACTACTGGTAAACACTTCAATTTTGATAGTGCAGTTGCAGGGAAATCAGAAGAAGGGTCCTCCAATGATTGGTCTTTCTTCCCAATGATTCAGGCTGGTCTCAGCTAACAACTCAATAAGGATTCTTCACATAACACAGTGCTAAATTGAATCATAGGCAAGTAAGAAGTTTTCAGAGGGTAGGTCTAACACATAGAGTGGTGGGGTTATTTTATTGCATGCCCCATCAATGGAGGTAATTAAGCTTTTGAAGAGACTCGTTTGTATATAGATTTTTGGTTCCTTTTCCAAGTTTGGTGTAGAACTGGCATCTTTCCTTGTCCCTTTATATTAAATCAACAACACATGAACAATTTTGCCTTCCTTGTGTTGTTCTATTTGCAATGCAAAATATTGTAAAACTCAACAACCAAGAAAAAAGTAAAATAATTAAAGAGCATGACTAGAGGCACAACAAAAAACCAGTCAAAACAGCCAATAAATAGGAATTTGGGCCACAATCACCTAGCCCATTAAAAATAAACACATGACTAAAAGTGCTATTTGGGTCATAAAGTGTTAAATTGACTTTATTGACTGTTTTGGCTGGTTTCTTGTTATGCCTCAAACATTTGTGATAAATAAATAAAATGACTAAAGAAGTAGAACAACATAATGGAGGAGAATGAGATGGAATGACTTAAAGTTTTCTTATTAGCATTTTTGAAAGATTTGGTGGAATGGAATGGAAGAAAATGAATAGAATTCGTGCCTGTTTGGTTAGCCGTTTCATCCATCAAACGTGCTTTTTGTTTATTGAATGACGTGAAATAAGTGTTTGAATGTTTTTCATCCAAAAATTTTTCCGTTGAATTTTTATCCCAATCTATATCAGGCAAAAGCAAGTTTTTATTGCTTTAACATTCATCCAACTACCATTCATATTAAATAAAACTAGATAAAGTCAAAATTATCCCTATATTAACCTACTTTTATTTATAAAAATAATTCTTTTAATATTATGACAAAATAATATAAATTTACTTAAAATAAATCTTAATGTTAATTTAAATCTTTTAAAAATTACATAATGTAAATATTTTATTTTTTAAACCATAAAATAATATTCAGGTTTTTAAATATATTTTATTTTGTTATAAAAAGTAAATTACAAAAGTAATATAAATAATGATATAAATTATACCATTTTAGTAATTTTACACTTTAAAGTGATTTTGAGTAACATTATCCAAACAACATTCATTTTTCCAAAATCACGTTTGACAAAAAGTATCCAAACATATCTCACATTGGCCCCAATCCAATTTTGATCAAAATTAATTTTGCAAAAGTACATTTGTATCAACATCCATTTGCAAACGTTAATACAAACACACACTTGTATTATCACGTTGCAGAATGTGTTTTCATTTGTTTACTTTTCCTTCTATTCTTGAAACTTATGGTATCTAATCCAAAATTAAATAGAATAAGAGAAAATGATAGATTCGGAATTGATCAAAATTGTTAACGTAGTTGAAAATACAACAAAGTGTAATTTTATATAGACATGTCAAGATAAATACCCACTAAAACATTTGATCCCAATCAACTAAAATTTAATTTTAATAATGAGTTTAATTTTGATACACTGAAAGTATAAATATACTTTACACTATCATCCAATCAAAATACTCCATTTGTATGACTTTTCAGGTAGTAAGAGAGAAGACATAATTATGACTGACGCGTCAGTACATTATTAGATGACTGTGTAAAAAAATTTTACCGGATGAAAATTAAATTCTCACAATAATATCCTCCAATATCTATTTTAGGGAAATGAGATGAAATCTCTTGATTTTTCCATTGCCAAAAATTAGGTCTATTGAATGTTGGTGGCTGAATCAATAATTTCAAGCCGTCAAATTAAAACAGAGTTATTATATAGAAGTCAAGAAAGGACCAAATTAAACAGCCAGCAGAAAATTTACATCTCCCTACCAAATTGGGCCTAAAATATAATGAGAGAAACAAAATCTCATCAATTGTCTCCCCTAATTAATTTTATTTACTTTTAGTTTTAGTAATGTAGACATTTGATGAATAACTAAAATGAAACAAAAGAAAACTTTTTAATATTAAAAAGAGTGATCTTAAATGTAAAATGAAAAATCAGTCAAACAATCAATAAATAAGATTTTAGACCATAATTACTAAGTCTATTACAATCTCAATGATTATTTGGACAAAAAAATAAAATCAAAATGAACTCATTAAATATATTAACTGGTTTATCATTGTACACAAAACATTATTATATTGAAAATTATAGTTTATAAGTACTTTTTCATTTAAAAGCTTTTCATTTGTGCTCTTTAATAACGTAACGAAATTTGGTAAGAAATCTTTATTTAATTTAATTTTAAAAAAGAAAAATATAGAAAAGTACATATAATACTTTTTTCGACAAGGAAAAATAGAATGAAACCCTCATCATATACACGATATGTCTTCACTTTTAGATTCAATGCTCTGAACCTCTGATGAATAGCTTGGGGAGGGCTATTCCCAGCACTCACGTTCCCATTCAATTATCTGTCTATTAATTAAAAGATAAAGACATTATTGAACTACTATGTAATTACCCCACTTCAAAAATTACACACATATATAGTATTAAAAAGATATTGCTCTATTAACACATTCTTAGATACAGTAACAAATGCTCTTTCTCTTGCATTAATGGTTTCTGGTTTAAATCATGGATATAAAAAAAAGGAGTGTTATTAGTGTAAGGCCAGTTTAGATAAAGAGCTTAATTAAGTCCTTATTAAAAAAGAACTTCTTAATAAGGACTTTAATAATAAGTAATTTTTGAAAAAGTTATTTTGTGTTTGGAAGTAAAATAATATTTATTTTGGTTTGTAGTGATAGTTTTTAGAAAGTTGTGCAAAGACTTTTTTAAGAAGTTAAATATTTTAACTTCTCCAAGAAATACTTAAAATAACTTTTTAAAAAGTTAAAAGTTAGATAAAAGTTAATTCAAACATTCATACAATAACTTATAAAAAGTTAAAAAAAAGTCATAAGTTTGCTATCCAAACTGATAAATATATAGAAGAGGTTCAAGTCCTGGAATTTTATATACTTGATCTAAAAGTTTTAATATACCAAGAATATAATTACCCGGAAAGTAAATCATATATATATAACTTGTAATATAAAATTCTTTATCCTTAAAAGTTATAATGCATTGAAATAAATCTTGAAAATATTGATGAACTCGTATTCAAAAAATGTGTAGCACCTAACGGTCCTAATTTTTAGACTGGGGAACAAACAAATATTGGAATATGATTTATAATTTACAATCCGGGGCACTCAAGCAGGAACTCATTAATGAATTCAGGATAATTAAGCAGCTGAATTTGTTTTGAAAATTAATGTTAGTACTACTAATTCAAAGCAGCTACATGTCCTAATTTCTATACTCGGGACCATACAAACATTTAGGCTTTAATTGAACAAAAAAGCTTTCCTTTTTGGTACGTACTACTGCTACTATAAAACTAGTACACTTCTTAACTTCTTTATTGCATACAAGTACTGCGTATCTAATCTACGAATAGCTAGTTACTTTTCTTCCTCTTTCATTAATCCAAGTTATTATTCCAACACATACACATCTTTCTCTCCCTCAATTTTCTCTCTCTTATATAATCATATCTCACGTATCCTCCTCAATTGTGTTACCTCACATAAAAGATCCATCATATATCTTCTCACAAATGGATGTATCAACGACCATAGCAATAACCTTATTAGTTGTCGTTGCGTATACGATATGGTTCAAGTCCATCACACGCTCACTAAATGGTCCACGTGTCTGGCCCCTATTGGGCAACCTCCCAGGCTTCATCCAGCACGCCAACTGCATGCACGACTGGGTCACAGAAAACCTCCGCGCGTGTGGAGGCACGTACAGCACGTGCATCTGCGCCATTCCCTTCATCGCCAAGAAGCAAGCCCACATCACAGTCACGTGCGACCCCAAGAACATCGAGCACATCCTCAAGCTCAACTTCCACAACTACCCCAAGGGTCCCACGTGGCAGACCGTTTTCCACGACCTCTTTGGGAACGGCATTGTCAACTCCGACGGTGACACGTGGCTTGCACAACGCAAAACCGCAGCACCCATATTCACCAACCAAAAGCTACGCCAGGCCTTAGCTCGGTGGGTTAACCCAATAATAAAGTACAGGTTTTGGCCCATCTTAGCTGCGGCCCAAATTAATCATGAGCCCGTTGACATCCAAGATCTTCTCCTTCGACTCAGCTTCGACAATATTTGCGAACTTGCGTTCGGTCAAGACCCACAGACTCTGTCCCCGGACCTTCCCGAAAACAAATTCGCGAAGGCTTTCGATGAAGCCACTGAGACCTCCCTTCAACGTGCGGTTTGGCCAGAAATCGTTTGGAGAGTAAAGAAGTGGCTTCGGCTCGGGATGGAAGCAAAAATGGAACAAAACCTCTCGTGTATCGCGCAACACCTCTCAGATATAATCAACGCGCGCAAGCGTGAGTTGCTTAACACTCAAAGACACGAGGAGGATGATGATATACTCTCGCGCTTCATGAACAAAAAGGAATTCTCTTCTGAGGATTTTCTCAAACACGTAGCACTTAATTTCATCCTAGCTGGACGTGACACGTCATCCATTGGGCTTAGCTGGTTCTTCTGGCTCTGCTTCAAGAACCCGAACATGGAGGAGAAAATCCTAGTGGAGCTTTGCACCGTTCTGACGGAGACACGTGGCGGTGACGTGTCAGGGTGGGTGGCGGAGCCGTTGATGTTCGAGGAAGTTGGGCGGTTGGTTTACTTGAAAGCGGCGATTCTGGAGATGCTGAGGTTGTACCCGCCAGTGCCGACGGATATGAAATACGTGGTGAACGACGACATTTTACCTAGCGGAACGTTCGTTCCAGCAGGTTCAAAGGTGAGTTACTCTATTTACTCGATTGGGAGAATGGAATTCGTGTGGGGCCACGATTGCCTTGAGTTTAGGCCCGAGAGGTGGCTCTCTGCGGATGGGAACAAGATTGAAGCGCAAGATCCGTACAAGTTTGCTTCATTCAATGCGGGTCCCAGGATTTGCTTGGGGAAGGACTTGGCCTTTGTGCAGATGCAGTGCATTGCGGCGGCGGTGCTGCTGCGCCACCGACTCTCTGTGGTGCCGGGCCACCGTGTGGAGCAAAAGATGTCACTGACGTTGTTCATGAAGTATGGTTTGAGGGTTATCGTTCAGCCGAGAGATCTTAGGCCAATATTGGATCGTGTACGTGTAACTGGTTCCTCATGCGGCATTAATGCGAGAAACAGTAATTGCAGAGTACCTTTAGCATGCGAATCATATTAGATAATAGAAACTAGAAAAATTTTAGACAATAGAAACGAGCATTTCTCATGGGAACAACAAAAAATCAGTCAAAATAATTCTGCACAACATATATAATATAAATTACACAACGAATATTACATGTTATGCACGTCATATATCACACGATGTGCACAACATATATCACATGTTGCAAAGAAAGATGATGTTGCAACATGTGATATATATTGTACATAGTAAGTGATATATGTTGAACACCACATGTGATATACGTTGTGCATTTTATATTATACATGTTGTGTATAATATATTGACTGTTTTGGCTGGATTTTTGTTGTACACAAAATATTTCCCTAAATGTTATTGAGAATCATGTTACCATATTTGTATCCTTTTAGACACTGAATCCAATCAATAAAAAATAATAATAACAATAATATTTAAATCTTAGTTTTCAGTAGTAGATTAAATAGTAAATTAACACATCCCCTAAAAAACAAAAAATAAATGGGAAAATCATAAACATGAGGCAAACATTCAGCACGAAAGAATTCTTCATCCAATCACAAACAAGAAAATTATTACTATATTTGCCATATAATTTACATACACATGTTTTTTATTTTATTTTTTTATACTAACATTACATATGAAGGATTGAAAGAAAACAAAGATATTCATTCCTCTGCAATCGCAAGCATGGACAAGGATTGAAAAAATGACCACACACAAGATATATATATGTGGATGGATGAATGATGCATATTAGGGCCTTGTCTTGAAAGGAATGGCTCAGAACACTAACTGGTGATATACAATAGCAAGGGCAGCTCCAATGAAAGATCCAACTCAGAAAATCCATTATCACACCCATCAAATTTAACTACTATTATTATTACTTGTGATTATTATTTAGGATATCAAATTGCACATTATTTGTTAGTTTAGGGTATAAGGTTAATGCACATACATGGTCATCCCAAGCAAGGTCTCTATTGAAGATGATGGCAACACCGATACTCCTAGCTGGATTAATGCCAGTTCCTATGATAGGAATTGTGGCCAAGTGCACCAAGAACACAGCGAATCCGATTGGAAGTGGTGCCAAAATCTACAATAATCATATCATAAAGAAAATAGCACATTGGAATATAATAATAGGCTCAGTCTAACCAAAACAAATGCAAAGTTGGATGAAGACGTATGATGGCACCGGAGATCCACATTGGTTTGTATCAAAATATAAATCCATGATGTTATCTAACAATGCAACCGACTGTGTTTTATGTAGGGTCTTTCCAACATTTTTGGATGGAGCGGCCGAATTATGGTTCCCGTCATTACCATTGGCATCAATCCACAACTTTAAGGAGCTTGCGAAGGCTTTCACGAACCAATTCTCATCCTCCAAGATATACACAAAGAACTCGGATTCTCTAGGAAAAATCCGCCAAGGTATAAACAAATCATTATAGGACTATCTAGCTCGGTTTAATTCTGAAGCGATGCAGATACCAAATTTAGATCCAGCTGTTGAGTTACATTCAGTGAAGCTCGTACTGAGGTCGGGACCATTTGCTGACAACCTGGCTATTCAACGACCGAAAAGTATCATAGAATTATGGGAAAGAGCAATCAACTACATTAATACTGAGGAACTCAATGCTGGAATAAGTAAGAATCAACAGAATAATGGCGAATCCTCGCATCAAAAACCACACTATCGAAAGGATAGTCGCTCAAACATCTGACCAAAACCTTATGAAAGGGCAAGGTATAATAATTATACTCCTTTAAATGCTAAAAAAGATGTGATTCTTCGTGAAGTGTGCAGTGCCCAGTTAGTTCGGCTGCGCAAACCGAGAAATCAAGAACCACATCAGAAGGAGTAGATAAGTCAAAACGATGTGAGTTCCACAGGTGTTATGAACATAACACAGACTAGTGTCAAATCTTAAAATACCATATTGAGAAGCTGATCAAAAATGGTCATTTGAATCAATTTGTGAAAATAAACAACCAGTGTGTGGACAGAAACCAGAGAAGAAGGAGATCTCAGTCGAGAAGTCGTTCTCCAAGAAGAAACCATTTTCAAAATAGAAGGAGACGTTCTCCTCCCAGAACATCCAAGAACTATCAAGGGTCAACACAAGAAGTAGTAAAACATATAGCCGAAGGTTTCGCATGAGGTGGTGATACAAGTTTAGCTCGAAAAAGATCTATTCGGCACATCATGAACTTGGAAGGAACTGTATCCTATCGAACTCGACATCAACAAACCCCGATAATCTCGTTCTATCCTTCTGATTTCAAAGGTTTAGATGAAAACTTGAATGATCCTATGGTAATTTCTGTAGTTGACTTAATTTCCTTGTCAGGAAAGTTTTAATTGATCAAGGCAGATTGGCAGATGTGATGATGCTGGCTACATTTAGAAAGATGAGATTATCTGAGCACTTCATCCTCCAGTTCGATGGCTATTTAGTATCATTCTCAGGAGACCGCGTGAATTCATTAGGTATATGGATGATGGTGACCTTTGGTGAAGATCGAAAATAAAAAACCATTGATATCCAGTTTCTTATCATCGATTGCCCAAATTCGTATAATATCATACTAGGAAGGTCGTCCCTCAATGAACTTGGAGTGATAGTGTCAACACCACACACTGTTAGAAAAAGGCTAAATAGCTGCGAATTTTTTGTAGGTATTAGTTGCGGAACCAGTCAATGCAGCCAATAGATTCATTTTGGTTTTGGTTTGGGCCCAAATAATCATTAAAATTGTAATGAGCTGAGTAATTATGGTCCAAAATCTCATTTATTAGCTGACTTGGTTTTTCATTGTGCATTTAGCACCACTCATTTTATATACTTGATCTAAAAGTTTTAATATACCAATAATATAATTATCCGGAAAGTAAATCATATATATATATATATAAAAGTTATAAGTGATGAAAGTATTGATGAACTCGTACTCAAAAAATGTGTAGCACCTGACGGTCCTATTTTTTAGAATGGGGATCAAACAAATATTGGAATATATGATTTAATAGTTAAAATAAACATTTTAAAAAAAGGCACATTTGCCATTTATTAATTTAAAAATTGGATGTAATTAATATGGATAACTTGTTGTAAGTTTTTTTTCTTAACTTAATTGTAGATGTGACATACTTAATAGTTAAAATAAACAATTTAAAAAAGGCACATTTGTCATTTATTAATTTAAAAATTGGATATAATTAATATGAATAACTTGTTCTAAGTTTTTTTTCTTAACGTAATTGTAGATGTGACATACTTATTAGGGAACGTTTGGTACGAGATAATCAGGATAGATTACCGGTAATCTTCCAAATTAATTTAATAATAATATTGATAATGTGGATTACCCAATATTGGTAATATTGGATAGATTACCAGTAGTCCACATTACCTCCAAAATGGTAATGTAGATTACCGTCATAGAAGATGTCTATATGGATTACCATTCCTATGTAATATTCTAATTTTTTTTATTCTATCAATATTCTTTGTATCAAATATCACGTTTACAAAAGTAACATATTTTTTATTATCCGAATACCCTTTTTATTACCGAAATACCCTTTGTATCTAATTTTTGAAGCATCCAAATACTCTTTGAAGCATTATTTGCTATTGATAATCTTGATCTAACTGAAACATAAATGTAACAGATCTCATTGTTTCGTCTTCCTCCCATGCGAAATTCTTCTTTGCAATATCCATGAATTTGAGGAAGACTTTTATGCAGAAGAATCTTAGTTTAGTTTTAAGTCTAGATGTTTGATTTTTCTATATTGAACTCTTTGCAAAAATAAGAATGCTGAATTTTTTTAATTGTTGCATTATATTTGATTTTTCTATGTTGAATATATATAGTTTAAAAGATATTATAGTCATATACGTATTTTAAAGGGTATTGTATAGTATACCTATTTTAAAAGATATTTTAATAATATATGTACTATAATTTTATTTATTAATTTTTTTTATAATTATTTAGAGACTATTATAGTAATATAGATATATTACCTTATAGTCTTTTTAATATATCAAATAAGGTAATATAAATTATCGGTCATTTTATTTGTATATATCAAACAAGGTAATGTAGATTACTATTAATTTAAATGATAATAATCTATCTACAAAGTAATCTAGATTACCAATAATTTTAATCGATAATATGTCAAACGCTACCTTATTTACAATCGGGGGCATTCAAGCAGCATTAATGAATTCAGGATAATTAAGCAGCTGAATTTGTATTGAAAATTAATGTTAGTACTACTAATTCAAAGCAGCTACAGGTCCTAATTTCTATACTTGGGACCATACAACATTTAGGCTTTAATTGAACAAAAAACTTTCATTTTTGGTACGTACTACTACTACTATAAAACTAATACATTTCTTAACTTCTTCATTGTATACAAGTACTACATAGTAATATCTAATCTATGAATAGCTAGTTACTTTTCTTCCAATTTCATTAATCCAAGTTATTCCAACACATACACATCTTTCTCTCCCTCAATTTTCTCTCTCTCTCTCTAATATATATATATCATATCTCACGTATCCTCCTCAATTGTGTTACCTCACATAAAAGACCCATTACATCATTTTTCTCACAAATGGATGCATCAACGGCCATAGCAATAACCTTATTATTAGCTCTCGCTGCGTATACGATATGGTTCAAATCTTTCACGCGCTCACTAAATGGTCCACGTGTCTGGCCCCTATTGGGCAGCCTGCCAGGCTTCATCCAGCACGCCAACCGCATGCACGACTGGGTCACAGAAAACCTCCGCGCGTGTGGAGGCACGTACAGCACGTGCAGCTGCGTCATACCCTTCATCGCCAAGAAGCAAGCCCACATCACAATCACGTGCGACCCTAAGAACATCGAGCACATCCTCAAGCTCCGCTTCCACAACTACCCCAAGGGTCCCACGTGGCAGACCGTTTTCCACGACCTCCTTGGGAACGGCATTGTCAACTCCGACGGTGACACGTGGCGTGCACAACGCAAAACCGCAGCACCCATATTCACTAACCAAAAGCTACGTCAGTTCTTGGCCCGGTGGGTTAACCCAATAATAAAGCACAGGTTCTGGCCCATCTTAGCCGCAGCCCAAATGAATCATGAGCCTGTTGACTTCCAAGACCTTCTCCTTCGGCTCAACTTCGACAATATTTGCGGACTTACGTTGGGTCAAGACCCACAGACTCTGTCCCCGGACCTTCCCGAAAACAAATTCGCGATGGCTTTCGATGAAGCCACTGAGACCTCCCTTCAACGCGTGGTTTGGCCAAAAATCGTTTGGAGAGTAAAGAAGTGGCTTCGCCTCGGGATGGAAGCAAAAATGGAACGAAACCTCTCGTGTATCGCGCAACACCTCTCAGATATAATTAACGCGCGCAAGCGTGAGTTGCTTAACACTCAAACACACGAGGAGGAGAAGGAGGAGGATGATGATATACTCTCGCGCTTCATGAACAAAAAGGATTTCTTTTCTGACGATTTTCTCAAACACGTGGCACTCAATTTCATCCTAGCTGGACGTGACACGTCATCCGTTGGGCTTAGCTGGTTCTTCTGGCTCTGCTTCAACAACCCGAACGTGGAGGAGAAGATCCTAGTGGAGCTTTGCGCTGTTCTGATGGAGACACGTGGCAGTGATGTGTCAGGGTGGGTGGCGGAGCCGTTGACGTTTGAGGAAGTTGGGCGGTTGGTTTACTTGAAAGCGGCGATTCTGGAGATGCTGAGGTTGTACCCACCAGTGCCGACTGACATCAAATACGTGGTGAATGACGACGTTTTACCCAGCGGAATGTTCGTTCCAGCAGGTTCAAAGGTGAGTTACTCTATTTACTCAATTGGGAGAATGGAATTCGTGTGGGGCCACGATTGCCTTGAGTTTAGGCCCGAGAGGTGGCTCTCTGCAGATGGGAACAAGATTGAAGCACAAGATCCGTACAAGTTTGCTTCATTCAATGCGGGTCCCAGGATTTGCTTGGGGAAGGACTTGGCCTTTCTGCAGATGCAGTCCATTGCAGCGGCGGTGCTGTTGCGCCACCGACTCTCCGTGGTGCCGGGCCACCGTGTGGAGCAAAAGATGTCGCTGACGTTGTTCATGAAGCATGGTTTGAGGGTTACCGTTCACTCGAGGGATCTTAGGCCAATATTGGACCATGTAAATGTAACTGCTTCCTCTTGCGGCATTAATGCGAGAAGCAGTAATTGCAGACTGTGTTTAGCATGATCTATTTTGGATCATTGTATAAACTAGAAAACATAATAGAAATGTTATATAGTCATATTACCATCTTTGTATCCTTTTAGACGTTGAATCCAATCAATAAAAAATAGGAAAATACTTCACCCACAGCCAAAATTCAACCTGCAAATATATTCTGCACAATATATATAATATAAAATACATAACGTATATCATATGCTATCCATAACATATACCGTACACAACATATATCACATGTTGAACATGTACATCATCTTTTTTTACAACATGTGATGTATGTTGTGCAATCATGTGATATATGACGTGCAAAAAATATAATATTCGTTGTACAATTTATATTATATATGTTATACACAATTTATTAGCTGTTTTGACTGACTTTTTATTATACCTTTAGCTGAGTTCTAAAAAATAATAATAACAATATTTAAATCTTATTTTTTAGTAGTAGATTAAATAGTAAATTAACACATCCCTCTAAAAAAATTAAAAAAAGGGGGGAAAATCATAAACATGAGGCATGCATTACGAAAGAATTCTTCATCCAGTCACAAACAAGAAAATTACTATTATATTTGTCATATAATTTACACACACATGTTTTTTATTTTTATTTTTTTGGATGCTAACATTACATATGAAGGATTGAAAGAAAACAAAGATATTCATTCATTCCTCCGCAACCGCAAGCATGGACAAGAATTGAAAAAATGAGCACGCACAAGATATATATATATATATATATGGATGGATGGATGATGCATATTAGGGCCTTGTCTTGAAAGGAATGGCTCGGATCACTAACTGGTGATATACAGCAGCAAGGGCAGCTCCAATGAAAGGTCCAACCCAGAAAATCCACTGTCACACCCACCAAATTTAACTATTATTATTATTTGTTATTTGTTAGTATTATTTAGGATATCAAATTGCACATTATTTGTGGTATAAGGTTAATGGACATACATGGTCATCCCAAGCAAGGTCTCTGTTGAAGATGATGGCAGCACCGAGACTCCTAGCTGGATTAATGCCAGTTCCTGTGATAGGAATTGTGGCCAAGTGCACCAAGAACACAGCCAATCCAATTGGAAGTGGTGCCAAAATCTACAATAATCATATCATCAAGAAAATAGCACATTGGAATATAATAATAGGCTCGATCTAACCAAAACAAAGGCAAAATCAGAACAATATATATATATATATAGTATAATGCATACAGGAACATGGGAGTCTCTGGCATTTCTCTTGGCATCAGTGGCAGAGAAGACAGTGTAGACAAGAACAAAGGTGCCAACAATCTCAGCTCCAAGGCCATCACCTTTTGTGTATCCATGGCTCACATAATTGGCTCCACCTTTGTACAACTCATACCGTGCCTTTCCCTCAAAGCCCTTCACCACACCAGCACCACATATGGCACCAAGACACTGCATGATTATGTAGAACAGGGCTCTTGTTAGGGACAGCTTCCTAGCCAGAAACAAACCGAATGTCACTGCTGGATTTATGTGTCCACCTGCAGCAACAACCCAACAACACCAATATCTGGGTCAAAACCTTTAACTTGCATCATGAAACAAAAGCCAATAATTAGCCAAAGCATCTGAAATTTAGAAAACCTTCTAAAAATCATATTTTTTTAGTACTGCCGATATTTGCACATGTCTTTTTTTTTTCATACTCCATACATCTAGGTAGTGTTTGTTTTCAATAACTCTGAGGTCAGAGTCAAAAGAGTCATGGAGTGAGTGTCATAAGAATCAGTGACTCCAAAATTGACTCGAAACACACTATCACATATTGTGTCTCCCTTCCAGCACACAATGACTCACTTCTAACATACAGTAACTTCAAAATTGGAGTGAACAAAAAATTGACAGTTTTGTTCACTGAGTCACTGTGACTCTGTTCCCATCTGCACTGTGACTCTCATACTGACAGAGTCATTTTTTTCCTGACTCATTGACTATGACTCCAGAGTGAAGAAAATCAAACGCAACCCTAGTTCAAAGAACACATAAGACTAATCATTTACTTTTTCTTTCTTATTGAATGATAATGATTTGAGGAAAAATGAAAGTTAAGTTGTATTGAGAATGAAGTTTGATTATATATACATAGTAACTGTGGACTAACTAATCCTAATTAATATCAGTCTAACTAACATGTAATCCGAATATCTCTCCATCAATTCTCTCATTATATGATGTACAAGATATCTACATCATATCTATTATTGTACAGGTATCATTCTTTTTTTTCTTAAAAGAAAAAAAATTAAAGACAAACATAAGAATGGAAAGTATAGATACCTGAAATTCCAGCAGTGCAGTAGACAAGAGCAAAGATCATGCCACCAAAAGACCAAGCAATGCCTTGAATGCCAACAGAGGAACACTTGGAGGGAGACCTGTTGACACCCATGACAGTCAAGACAGTGATGTATAGGAACAAGAATGTGGCCGCAAACTCAGCAATCCCAGCTCTGTAGAATGACCATGACTTGAGCTCCCCTGCCTCAAACAATGGTGCTGGTGGTGCCTCCTTGTAGTCCTTGCTGTCTCCCTGTGCTCCTGTCCCCAGTGCCTGCCTCTCTCTGTACTTGTTTGCTCCCACCCTCACATCCTCTTCCCTCTCCATATCCTTCTCTTTCCCTAATTAGCAGGCTTCTGTTCTGTTCTGTTCTGTTGCAGGGAAATTAAGGTGAGGCTTAGACATTATATAGTGGAAATTAGGAAAAGGGTAAAGTGATTACTTGCTTTGCTATGGCAATGGGAATCATAACACTAGACTTTTCCTTTTTCTTTTGAGGAAAGAATCTATTTAATTTAAATAATATATATCTGCAACGTCTTTCTTTGGCCTTTGCTTTGCCTAGAGCCGTTTATAATGATGAATTTAGTTTAATTTAATGTGTTCTTACTTTTTAGATTGTGCTAACCAATGTCCTAAAGCACATTAATTAAGGAGATAAGATTGGAGAATTTTAATAGAGTCATTTGAGAGAGTATTCTGGAAAGTGGTAGTATGTCTCAATTGTTGTTATCTTGTTAATTCTGAACAGGTTGTGAATCCATCATTGTTTCCAACTTTACATGCAGTGGGATTAGCTGTGTGGAGCCATGTGATTCGTTCCAATTGCATTTAAAGTTAGCACAGTCACGCGCATGCACCCTATTACTATTAGTATTAACACCAAAATCTATATTATCATTAGGTGAGGCTTCAACTTTTTCTAGCTAGCAAAGTTGAAAGATAATTTTAACTGTAGGACAAGAACGTTGGCCTTGGAAAATGACAGGTTCTACCAAGCACATGGCACTGTTCTGTTCTGTTGCCAAAGCCTTACTATGATGTTATACTTTCTCAGAACTTCCAAAGGCCTTTTATATAATCATGCTCTCTCTTATTATATAATTATTTGTCACCAATTTTGTATATGGTATATTCCCAGCTATTTTCCTATTAGAAGAAACCTTGATTACTTCAGAATCATAATCTAATCTAATAATGTGTTTTACATTCCATAATAATCATGAGTTAATAATGTTGGGCAATCTTCTTCCTGTGTTAGTTTGTCAGTAATTATTACTACTATATAAATTTTTATGTGGGGGCTAATTCTCAATCCTAATGCAGATTAAGAGTGATAGGAGTGGCTACCATAATTACTTATACGTAAGGTTTATCTTGAGTACCATCATAATCATAATTATTCACTTAAAAGTCCACACGCATTGCTAAGGCAAAGAAGAACTGTTAGCTCAAGATTACCACTATCTACTATTCTTAATCTCTTTATGATATAACCCGAAAGCACGATAGATGAATGGCTTACAGTTGCAGCAGGTACAGAGCCATTCATCATATCATTAACCAACCATGATACCTGACTTTGTAACCACCCATTGGTTATTTGGTACTATATATGATGATAACACAATAGGAAGATACTAATTAGAGATTAATATCAAGCTAGAAATTTCTAAACAAAATCTACATCAAATGCAGACTACTACTGTATGTATATATATGAGTGAGCCCCTTGGGATTGGTTTCATAAACCTCTGATGCTAAGCCTTTACTAAGGTTGGTTTTGGTCCCAATTCCCCTTATATGCCTAATACATCAAAACAGGTAGAAGGAAGTAACTCCATCATTCAGGGCTCAATTCTCCACTGTGTTGTTGGAGCCTCACATGTGGGCAGGGTCTTTCTGGTTCTCCTCTTGCCCACAAAACCTTCAGCTCTCCTCGCCTCCGGCCCAACGTCAGTAAGGTCCCTGCATTGATGATGCATAAAACCATGAGCAATTTCCTGGATCATTCAAATATTCTTTTCCTGATAAAAAAAGAAATGATTGATTATAAATTATCTAAACTACCTAGGGTAAATGGAACAATGTATAATAGTGCAGGTTGGCCATGCCCGTCCATCAAGTTTAGCGCCACATATGTAATTAGAAGACCTACAAAAATTAGGAAAAGAAGATAAGTCATATATGAAAGTACTCGCTAATTAAATAAACCATCATGTAAAGTAAATAATAAATATATTCTTTTTTCAATTATGAAATAATCTGTTTTTCATTGTTATCTGAGTCAAAAACAGACAAGGAGATTGCTAGTTGATTCTCACCAAAGCCGTACGCAAAAATTGCCCACAAGAAGTACCCACTTCTAAGAGTCTTGTTTGCCAACCAATCATACCTGCAAGAATGGACCATACCATTGATCAAAACATTTTTCATCAATTTAAGATTTGCCAGCAAAATATAGTTAAGACATGCAAGGAACAAAGTGGGAAGAAACGATGGAGATAAAACCTGAGTGAGAATGCTACCAGCATTCCTGGTAAAAGGATGTCTCCAAAACCTATAATGCTGTAACCACCCCATGGATCAAAGATGCGAGGGAACTTTAGTAACATCGGGATACCATCTTCTCCACTTCCATCAGCTCGGGCTACCTATAGCAAGTAACGTTAGCAATCAAAACTAGTAATCACATAAGGTGTTAGTAACTGTCATGAATTAGTGCGAAGAAACAGACTAACCACAATCATCACGCTTTGCCGGAAAAACTTTGTCGAGACAAACACCCAAAAGAGGTCATAAATGAAGGCACAACTCAGAAGAACCGTACCCACCTAATTCATGGAACAATCAAATTTGAGTATCTTATTTTGATTTTTCATACAAGAATATTTCATACAACCCAAATATATCTAGACAAACTCCAAATATGAGATGCATGCAAGTATTCACTGACATACAACAGAACCAAAAATAGAAGCAATGCAACACCACAAATATAACATGTTGCTAGCCGCAGCACAATGATAGTGTAAGTTCAAGTAACTACCTTGAGATTAGGTACATGTACAATCTGTAGAACTGTTATAATCAGTGCAATTCCCTGTTACAATAATCAACAAAATAAAAATGAAGATTAGATGGACACTGCTCAATTACTTCTCCCGATAAGCACAGCAACTAAAGAGAAATTGCATATAGTGCTTGCAAATATTATGGTCCCCAACACAGTTTTGCAAAGTGATATTATGAAATAGGAAGAAGTTTCCAAAAATAACTATGCACCCGAGAGGCAAATGAATTTCCTTTCAGTGTGTACGGGGGACATAGAATTCTAGTATGCATATTTTATACATATATAAAGCACAACAAAGTTATGAGACATCTACTCTCTCCCTAGTGTGTCTACACGATATGTCTGATGAGGAGAGGAAAAACATTCTAGATTGAAGAGAATAATTCATCCTTACAAGAATATCTTGACCAATCCAGCCAAAGGAGTGATTTCGATTAACTGCCCAGAGAATGGTAAATGTTATACAAAATGGAGAAACAGCCAAAGTCAGGTATGAGACAGCTCCAAAGAAAGGTACTTTAATGTATGACTCGGCAGCATGCTTGAACCACCTGTATCAGAAAAAAAATACATGCTGAACAAACCTAACATCACAGAGGAGCATATTGGGAACACAACATCCAGATTCCTATTCACATATTATTTCTAAAACTACTTGTAAAGATCAAAATGCAATAAGATCATCAACATCTATGTCATTCAGAAATACACCTATCTGCCAATAATGGATGGCAATGTGATTACATGGACCCTATGACAAAAAGTTCATAACTTCCAGAAAGTAATATAAATCATAAAGATGATATATCAACCTTGACAAAAGTGCAACCAAGCAAGTTTGCAAGCCCTGCAGATACAAGAAAAACAGAGTTAGAGATGAAATGAAAGAGGAAAACATAGCAAAAGCAGGATAGATAAAATATCTACATATAATCTGAAATCTGTAATGGCAGAAAATAGGATTCTTCCCACCGAAAATAGATGCATATATCTAGTATTTCAGACTGATTAAATGTAGTTTCATACCTCTATCCCACCAATACAGAAGAGAACAACCAATATCATAATGAACCATGGTGACATCAATTTATAAAGCATAAACAGGAAACATGAAGCAAGCACAACAAAAAGGACGGCAGCCTTCACATTCATGTTTACAACTCTGCTAACACCCTCATCCTTAATGTTTGGGACTTCATCTGAAGCATCCTATACAAATAAGATTAGACAGTAAGTAATAGGATCAACAACAAATAAGAGCCCTGGTTGAGGAAATTCTGAACAGAGTTGGAAAAACAGACCTTTAATAGCTGGTCCTGTTCAATAGCTGCTTCTCGTGCCCTCCATGCTGACCAATATGATGCACACAATATGGTAAGAACTGCCATCAACCAAAGAAATACTTCAGCTACGTCAACAGCTGGTCGACGTGGTGAGTATAGCTGCACAGAAACTGCAAAAAGGAGAAAAAATAATTAGAAAGCTCTCTTCTCCTTAAGATAACATTGGAAATCCATCTACCCACTCCCCTGGAAGTAATATTGAAATAGCAGCTACTATGCAATTAAAGAATCTTGCATAAGCAGTAAAGATGTTGTGAGTGTGACCACCACTAAGCTTATAGCATTTAGTAAAAATTGTTGCTCAAAACATGCAATCGAGACATCGGACAATAATAAAAATCAAAAGGAAGCTCACCGGATGAAGAAATCGTCAGCATTTCTTCCAGCCTTGTACCGGCATCTTGTGGAAGCATGACAGCAGGTATGTGTATGTTCAAATCAGTTTCATCAGGGTCACAAACCATCTTGTAAAGTTCTGCATACAACAGAAACATAATTGACATGAAAAGAGTCCACTCATTAGATACATGACCCACTCAGCATACCAACAAAACACCTCCTCCAATTAGCTCCTTAACCAAATAAAAAAGAGAGAGAACTTTACCTTTTTGGTTATTTATGATGAGGATAGCAGAAGCATTAGCAGTTTGTGCAGTTCTTGCCTTCTTAGTGAAGGTGCAGTTGCCTCGATCCACCATGATGACATCTCCCACAATCTAACACAAAAGTTGTACTACTAACATTCAGTACTTTGCAACACACGTGACCAAAGTACAACACAGCAATGTCCTATATGGAGAAATAACCTTATTCTTTGGTGGACTGCAACAATTTCGAGGATCTGAAAGAACAAGGCGTGTGTGCTTAGCATTCTTCTCTTTAGAAACAATGGCTCTGCCAAATCTGGCACCCACACCAACAAATTCAGCATTCTCTTTACCATTCACCCATGTTTGTACTTTTACCTGATCAAAAGCAAGATATAACAAAACACAGCTATTACCATGAATAATCACCACTTGAACTTAAGACTATTAATTAATCAGGAACCAAATTTTGATCTCAAATGCCTACTTTGACAGATAAGACACTACCCATTTGATGCATGTAACCCGAGAGCTACCAAAACCCCGAAAGTTAGAGTTAAAAGGAAAAAAAAATTGTATTTTGATGCTCCATGCTAATCTATTTGACCACAAAAAAGCAGACATGAAACCCAGAAATGAAAAGAGAAAAAGAATTAAACTTTGCAAAAGGGGGTATACCAGAACGAACTGGTTCTCGCAGCCGGGCTTCTTGGGGGTTAAATCGTCATCGTGAACTATGTCCCCAGCTAGCACAGAAGGAGCATCACGGAGAAGAAGAATTGCAGCAGAAACTAGAACAATCAGGAAAATCCTCTCCAAAGCCATGGATGCACGCTCTGTGAGAATTATGAGTCCATTACCACCAACTCACAGCTGAAGCAGAGAAAGAAAGAAAGAGAGAGAAAGCTTTCGCTGTGTCTTGGAGCAATGAACTATCGATCCATTGCCAAAAATATTAAAAAAGAAAAAGAAAATGATGAGAATCATATTACATTACTATTCTGATAATAATATTATAATAATATATGAAGGATGAAACTGGTGACGACATATATGCATTATTTAGACTTTGATCTAACGTAAGAAACAGTGGCTTGTGGGTTGCGTTGAAATTCATCGCAAAATATATTATTATAAAAATATAAAATATGAAAATTGTGCATTTTTATATAATTTAATTAAGAAAAATGAATGGGTGATTGAGGGAAAAATGGGTAAAGCCGTAAACGAGGCTGCCAAGTAGAAACAAACAGCAGGCTGCAGTTGTTGGACTCAGACGACACCTCCATCAGACCATCATTTCATTCTTCAGGCTAGCCTTTTCTATCTTCTGTTTATTTTTATTTTTTTCCCACGGTGTGAAGCTTCGTTCGGAATCACGTGTCTGAAAATGATAATTGAGACTCTTAATGAGAATTTTTTTTATCCATAAAGGTATTCATGATTAATGTGAAAAAAATCATTTTTTTATTGAAATTAAAAAGAATTTTCAAATGATATAGAGTAATCATTAGTCCTTAATAAAACCCGTGATCCTTGTCGTCTCTTCCACTCATTTTTATGGATTCGGACCCAAACCCAACAATTATAATCTATTTTTTATGGCTATTTTCTTCTGACAACTTCATCCCCACACCTCACATATTAGCTACTTTGAATGATTTTGACCATAAATTTGCCCTCTTATCAATCTCAATTTGTGCTTTGAATTCATTTTACTCCAACATGACAAAATTTTGTTTGTCTATTTTTCTTCCCATTTTGTTAAATATTTTATTTGTTTAATTGAATGGCAATTGAATTTTCAACAAAACACAAGCAGCTACTAAAGGTTAAGCAAAACTGTTGGCGCTAACCAGACAATAAAGATGACAATATAATCTACATTTATTATATTATATTTTATAAGTTTTGCAAATAAATTCATAATTCTTATTTTATTCCTTTTTGTTGAAAAAATAAAGAAAAAAAAAAACTTACCTTACACATGTACATATGACAATTGTTTTGCAGCAGTCAGCACAGCAGATATGTAATTTCTTCTTGCTGCTGTTTTCTTCTCTTTTATCATTATTTTTCTTTCCATGTGTGGTGTGCCCATAGACCAATAATGCCAGCAACCAGCCTGGAAAAGTTGAAATAGTTATAATGATAATATATATAATGGAAAATAATTTCATCAAGAGTTAATTATATTTGTAATATTTTATTAACTGTTAAATAGAGTATATACTAATCGTATAACCTGAGTAATACACGAGATCATAAGAAATTATAGTTTTAAATTAGATAGTTTTCAATTTTTACTGTACGTTTAAAAATTTAAGTTATTCAATATTTTTAAGATTATAATATTTATTTTATTATATAATAAAAAATTTGTGAAATCTCACATTTTAAAATATATAGCTTTCAATTTTTATTATAAGTGAAAAATTAATATGATTCAATATTTTATAGGCTATAGTCTTTGTTTTATAGTAGAACCAAAAATAAGTGATATCTCACATTTTAAAGTATATAGCCTTCAATTTCTACTATATGTAAAAAACTCATGTCATTAAATAATTTATAGGCTATAGCGTTTATTTTATAATACAAGAAAAAAATTATGAAATCACATATTTTAAAGTATATAGCCTTCAATTTCTACCGTATGTGAAAAATTAATACGATTCAATATTTTATAGGCTATAGTCTTTATGTTATAATACAACCAAAAAAATTGTGAATTATCTAATTTTAAAGTATATAGCCTTCAATTTCTACTATATGTAAAAAATTAGTGTGATTCAATATTTTATAGGCTATAGGCTTTATTTTATAATACAATAAAAAAATTATAAAATCTCACATTTTAAAGTATATAGCCTTCTACTATATGTGAAAAATTAATGTGATTCAATATTTTATAGGTTATAGTCTTTATTTTATCATACAACAAAAAAAAATTATGAACTCTCTAATTTTAAAGTATATAGCCTTCAATTTCTACTATATGTGAAAAATTAGTATGATTCAATATTTTATAAATTATAGTCTTTGTTTTACAGTACAACTAAAAATATGTGAAATATCACATTTTAAAGTATATAGCCTTCAATTTCGACTACATGTGAAAAATTAATGTGATTCAATATTTTATTGGCTATGTTTTATTTCGTAATAAAAAAAATTGTGAAATCTCACATTTTAAAATATATAGCCTTCAATTTCTACTATATGTGAAAAATTATTGTGATTCAATATTTTATAGGCTATAGTCTTTATTTTATCATTAAATCAAAAAAATTTTGAATTCTCTAATTTTAAAGTATATAGTCTTCAATCTCTACTATATGTAAAAAATTAGCGTGATTCAATATTTTATAGGCTATATATAGTCTTTGTTTTACAGCACAACAAAAAATATGTGAAATCTCACATTTTAAAGTATATAGCCTTCAATTTCTACTATATGTGAAAAATTTATGTGATTAAATAATTTATAAACTATAGTCTTTATTTTATAATACAAAAAAAAAATTATGAAATCAGACATTTTAAATTATATAGCCTTCAATTTCTACTATATGTGAAAAATTAATGTGATCCAATATTTTATAGGCTATAATTTTTATTTTATCATAACAACAACAAAAATTGTGAATTCTCTAATTTTAAAGTATATAGTCTTCAATTTCTACTATATGTGAAAATTTAATGTGATTCAATATTTTATAGGCTATAATATTTGTTTTATAGTACAACCAAAAACATGTGAAATTTCACATTTTAAAGTATATAACATTCAATTTCTACTACATGTGAAAAACATAATTAATGTAATTCAATATTTTATAGGTTATAGGCTTTATTTTATAATATAATAAAAAAATTGTGAAATCTCACATTTTAAAATATAGCCTTCAATTTCTACTATATGTGAAAAATTATTGTGATTCAATATTTTATAGGCTATAGTCTTTATTTTATCGTACAACCAAAAAAATTGTGAATTCTCTAATTTTAAAGTATATAGCCTTCAATTTCTACTATATATAAAAAATTAATATGATTCAATATTTTATAGGCTATATATAGTCTTTGTTTTATAGTACAACAAAAAAATTGTGAAATCTTATTTTTTAAAGTATATAACCTTCAATTTCTACTATATGTGAAAAATTTATGTGATTAAATAATTTATAAGTTATAGTCTTTATTTTATAATACAATAAAAAAATTATGAAATCACACATTTTATAATATATAGCCTTCAATTTCTTCTTTTATATTATTTAAAATATGAAAGGAAAGTAATATTAAAGATTTAATAGAAATGATTGAAATTTTGGATAAAAGAATATAGAAAAAAGAGAAATTTACACGTAAGCATTTTTTTTTTTGAAAAACTTTTTATTTATATATATATATTTCATTCCAGAAAAATTAACATTTTATCTTAATTTACACGTAGAATGAAAAAAATTAGAGTTAAAAAATCATTTATCTTATTAATAAGAAATTTGCGTTGTTTATTACTTGCCTATTTTGGAAAGAAAGAAAGAAAAATAGTAAAATATATACCGGGAGTGTCTTTGGGTAGATCAGTAAATGTTAAAATTGAGGTTAGATATCAAAATCAAACTCCTTTTTTATTTAGTACAAAATTAATATTTAGTTCATCCTTGAATATAATTAATTTTTCTAACATTATCTTATAAGCTTTTATTTATGTTAATTTAATTTAATTTGAAAAATAACTAACTTTAGAAAACCCACTTATTCAAACTTCATTGATACTAATTTATTCGTACAAATTAAAAAGCAATTTGCTAGTTAAGTAGTTCACCCAGAAATTCCAATAACAAATGAACATTTTTCTTAGAAGAATATATATTTACAGTATAATTCTAAAATTACTTATTCTAATAAAAAAGTGTGTATATATATATATAAACCAATTAAAATGAATATAAATAATTTTAGATTTATTTTGTAAAAAAAAAAAGGTTGAGTTAATGTAATGCCAATATAATGGACATATAAAAAAACAGCAGCGTTATTTATAGATTTAATAAATATGGATACTAATAATAAACATTATAAAAAGAAAAGAAGTTCAGAACCTTATCCTTTCTCTCTATAACTAAAAAAAGAATAATATTTCTATCATGAATAAAAAATAATGATTTTTCTTTTAGTGTCCACTTTTATTATTTTTCAATCTAGGTACAAATCACATTACTAAATAAAAAACTGTCCAACTTTTATGGAATACAATAAGGAACTTAATCCATCACCACACCTAAATCATCGTTTAAAAAGTCAGAGAATAATCGTAATCGACCAAATTAAAAGAGAAAAGGTCAACTATATGATCATGGAACTGCCACCAGTCTCCGAGTTGATTCAGTCCAAAGTCACCACTCTACTCATTCCAATTGTGAATTTAAAAGACAGAGGAAGATCATACGTACTAGCACCTTGTGTCTGGTAAGTCATATTTTTCTATCGATCATGTTATTTATTTTTTGTATAAGATGAAAAAAATAAATAGTAAAAAATATGATCTGAAAATAGAGGTGATTATTTTTTATATTTATTTTATTTTTATAATTTTTTAGTTTTAATTTTAAAATTTTAAAAATAATTAACCAAATGAGAGTAGTCACCAAAATGATAATTATTTTTTTCAATTCCATAAAGTATGGATAATAATACTCAATTTGACCGATACTAAGATTTTTGTGTTTGTATAAATAATTTGATTTAATTTTGATGTATTAATATCGTAAAAATACTTGATTTGTACAATTTTTTGTGTGAGATTGATTTAGCGTTTGTAATTGAGAACACTAAATCTGAATTTGGGAACGGGGAGGAGAGAGAGGAGAGGAAAGAATTAAAGCGTGTGAAATGTTTTTATTTTCTGTAAGAGATATTATTTACAATGTCTTCGCTAGGATATATATAATGAGAAATAATGTAACAAATTCAGCGCAAATAAGGGCTAGTTTGGGAAAACAACTTATTTAAGCTCTTCTATAAAAGTAACTTCTAAGAAGTAATTTATGAATAAGTTATTTTGTATATGGATATAAAATAACAAAAAATTTTATTTCACTTATTTTGAAAAGTGCTTCTAGAGAAGTCAAATAGTCTGACTTCTCCAAAAGCACTAAAATAACTTCTGAATAAGTCATAAGTTACATAGACAGAGTAACTTCAGATAAGTCATAAGTTAAAAAAAGTCAGAAGCACTGTAATCCAAACGGACCCTAAGTCACGAGTTTAATTTCAATCCACCGTAAATATAAAGTAATTTTACACAAATATCTAATCGTAAAATGATACATCAGCAAAAATTTTTAACTCAATCATCTATTAACTGAAAGGTCCCATAAATCAATGGATATAATTAATTGATATGTAAAATCTTTTACATTTTCAGCGCATCATAATTAAACTCATAAATCATTTACAAAACATCTAAAAATATATAACTAAGCTAATTCTTATCTCAACACTTTTTAATCAAATTAAATCAATTATGATGAATGATATGATAATATATGATTAGATGAAATTAAATCCTAAATAATTTAATTTTAGAGATCATCATCACAGCCAAACAGGAAAAAAAAAAATAGAATTGAAAGATTATGCATCATCTTCCCTACTGCTTTGTTGATGAAATATAGCAAAAACTAACTCTCTTTCTTCTTATTTAAGAATAATACAAGATTAATAATATGTAGTGATTGGTTAATGCCTTAATGGCATATCCAACAACCATATTTTCTTTCCCTCTGTTGCAATAAATCTTGCTACAAAATCTCCAAGTACTTGTGAGTTGTAGTGACTAGCAATCAATCTAAATGGTTGTTAAGAAAACATTGATTATTGGAACTAAATTAAATGAAATGCATGAAGAATCAACACTTCAAAGCCGCTTTTTGAAGTGTGTGCCTTATCCTTTTTACTGATGCAACTGTTGGTCCCCTGAACTGCATGCACATTACAAGATATTCAATTTTAAACTTAGACTAAATGCCAATAGGCCAATTAGTTTAGTTTGTTTATGGTATAAGCAATACTAGAAGAAGAATCATACTTTAGAAAAGATCATGCCAATAAGTACTCCTATCGGTCGGAAATAACTGTCCATTTTGATAAACTGTAACATTAAAAGACCAATGTATCAATTTATCAAAATGGACGATTATTTCCAATCGAATGGATTAACAAACATGGGAACAAAGCTACAGAAGATCACAAAGTAATGATCATAAAAGTGCTTACCTTGGATTTTATGTTGAGAAAGAGAGTACCATCAGCTTCTGATGACTGAACTGAATGGCAATCTAAATGAAGGCTACTGAGTGCTTCCACCGTTTCCATCAACACCCCTTCTCTTAAAGGGCACTTCATCTCAATCACAACTTCATTCTCACTCACACACATAGTCACATTAACATTTGAACTTTCCCTTATCGCCTCCAAATTGATCTCTCGCCCTGTCCCGGTCTCTTCAACCTCACTAGCCTTCCTCTTGTTTGACACTGACTTCTTCCCATTATCTGTTTTGTTATTACAGTAATTCCCAGAGGTTCTCTCCACCATATCTTGATGAGCTGTTCTTTTTGTTCCTGTGTCCAACTCTATCAACTCTCTCTGAGTCTGAGCTTCCAATTCTCTTACCTTTTTCTCGAGCGTTCTAAGGTATTCTATCGCGCTGTCTAGTATTGAAACTTTGTCATCCTGCATCAAAGTATTCTTATAGTTAAATTTAAGTACTGACATGGAAAGTGAACAACTGCATATCATTAATGAAGTATAGAGTAATTCACCTTACTAATAGTAGGGACCATTGATCTAAGTGTTGAAAACCTTTCATTTAGTTTTGCTCTTCTCCTTCTTTCTGATAAAATGTGGTTCATACCGTCTTCATCCGCCTCTTGATTCGTTCCCTCTTTACAATCTTGCGACGCAAGCAATTCATCCATGTGCATCCGAGGAACTTCAAGCAATACCTTCTTCAATAGTTTTTGTGGGTTTCCTACTCTTGGCCTTTGATAACCCTTTGGTACTTGCTGCTTCCAAATGACAAAGCTTGATCCATGACGAAATTTTTGAAAATGCACCCCCATAATTAACTGGTCAGGGCGTTTTAGAAGTGCAGAAAGTAGCCTCTTATAATGCTTATTATCATCACTTTGAGGATCTTCTTTTAAAGTTGTTTTGCATACTTGAAGGTCTTGTTCACCATTGGGAACAAAAGCAATCTTCTCAGGACTTGCAAGAGTTTGAGATAAACAGTCACTAGAATTCATGGAGTTATTGTGGACACAGTTGCTGAATTCATCATCCATAACTTGCCAGCTTTGGATTTTAGAAGCACTGACATTTAACCGTTCAACCGTAAACGTTTCGTCTGCTGGTTGATTTGCTTGTAATGCATTTGAACTGCTATTAGGAGAAGTTATATTGATTAGTTCATATCCTATCACTTCTGGAGTTAATCCAAGATCATAAGCATCATCTTCAAATGCTACACATGCAACACCTTCCTTGTTTCTCATGTTCATGCTCAAATTGGGATCATTTGCTTCCATATTATCCAAGAATGTAGTTCTAATCCGCTGAACTAGACCGGGATCTTCCAAGACCTTCACAAAAGAAGGAAAACAATTTTGGACAAGTCTAGACTACCGGAGAAATTCATGAGTTGGCAAAAAAATAGAACAGGGAAATTACAATAATGCTAAGTGTACAATGAGAAACCAGTCAATACAGCCAATGAGTCCATTTTGATTTTGATTTTGACACAAATAATCATTGAGATTGTAATGGGTTGAATAATTATGGTCCAAAATCTCATTTATTGACTAGTTTGACTGATTTTTCATTGTACATTTAGCATCACTCGTGAAATTATTATGGTTAAAGAGAAAGCTTACCAGATCAGTTGTACCTAGCTCAATAACTCCATCCAGAAAAGGAAAGCACAACACTGTCTGAAAGAGTTGACATGAAGGAATGAACATGAATTTAAAGTGCATTATGTTAAGAGTTTACTTTTTCTTTACTAGCACAATTTTTAAACATGTCTGTAGTGATTAATTTGCAGGCCCAAAATTGAAAGTTTCTCGCCCAAAATGGAAAGTTTCTCACCCAAAAAATTATCTAGAAGTAACTGTCAATACCTAGATGAGTTAATTTAGTACCATACCTGAATGGATGCACTCTGATAATGAGAATTAAGAGACCAGTGTTGCAAGTGTGGTGATGGAAACAAAAACCAAAGAAAAAGACTATGGTCATGCATAGTGTCATCATCTTAAGTAAGTGGAGAACAAGAAGCCAAGAAAGTGATAGACAGAATCTTACCTTTGCAAGTAGAGAGCGACAAAAATAACTGTTATCAGCAGAATGGGCATTGCGCAGCCAAATCGGCTGGCCATTGACCAAAGTTCTTCCTGGTAAACTGAAAATATGGATAGAAGAAATATTTTAGGATAAATTATAGAATGAGAAAATGGAAACTAAATTTAGGATAATGTGATGAAAAAGAAAAACTCTCACCATTGGCCAATGTTGAATACAAAGGACATGCAAACCAAGTAGAACCATTCAGCATCTGTTAGATCTTCAGGGGAAAGTGAAGCTGATGGCCTTTTGGTTTGTGAGCTAGCTTCTGAAATTGTGAGGGATGCATAAAGTTCTCTCAGCTGTTCACTCCTCTTCAACCCTATATCCTCAGACTCAGAGTTATGTTCAATCACTTGACTTGTCTTTCTAGTCTTAATATCTCCATTGTAGTATCCTTCACCCCAGTTCAACACCCTACAAATTTGAGAGGAAGAAAAAAAAAGACTTTTTTATGAACATTATTATGGCTTCTTTGCAGAATAGTAATATCAGAAACAATATAACAAAAGATTCAGAATTGGAAATGTTATGATATACCCGGGTTGGGTGGCTGCACTAGACCAAAAGATTGCATAGCTCCAATGAATGCTTCTCACTGCTAAAGCAAGCTGTTTCTTTAGATTCTCTGGCACCATTTTCCTGGTTTCAAGAGTTAACATACCATGAACTATGGTTTGGTTTCTTAGCCAAGATCCTAATCTATCTATTTGATTTTAGAATGTGCTCTACAGTTTCCGGATAAGGGTCACTGTTTATTGAATTTGTAGACTCATAATCCAACACAAGTGCGAGTATCAAGCTTCCATCTCAGAAACACCCCTGCAACATAGCACATATTTACTAATAAGACTCAAGACATAAAGAGGAACATGTTTTTAATGTGTGGTAGACTTGTTCTAATGGAAAGAATGGTATGCACTAAAAATCAACTGCTGATGCTCAAAGCGTGCTCTCACTACTTTAGAATAAAAAATATGGTATTATTTTATGGTATTATTTTATGGAAAAGTCTGTATGTACAATTAGATTCGAGGAAGCCAACAAGGAACCAACGCATTTAATGTTATATATATAAAAAGAGCGCTAGAGGCACAATAAAAAAACAGTCAACACAGCCAACAAATTGTGCACAACGTATATAACATAAATTGCACAACAAATATTACATGTTGTGCACATCATATAGCACATGATGTGCACAACATATATAACATGTTGCAAAGAAAGATGATCTTGCAATATGTGATATATGTTGTTCACAATGGATGATATACGTTGTGCACTGCATATAATATATGTTGTGCATTTTATATTATATATGTTGTGCACATCTTGTTGGCTGTTTTGGCTGATTTTTTGTTGTGTCTCATGTATTTCCCATATAAAAAATATCAAATGAGTCCATTTAATTTATTTTTGGGTATTTTTTATGTATAGCATTTAATATTTGTTGACTTAACATTAATGATATTTTATTGCCTATGGTGGTACTTTCCTAATATATATATATATATATATATATATATATATGTATAACAGTCACTTTGATGAGCATTTGAATTCAAGCTCAACTCTGGCTCTTGGATCTTAAAAATGAGATTATTGGGTATATTAACATTCACTAATGAAGCTACAATAACTTTTTAGGTGAAATTATAACAATGAAGTTGGAGATTGATTGTGTGGTGTGAGGATTAGAGTTTGTGGTTTTCTTTCTGAGAGACCAGAAAAGGGGCAAAGAAGAGGGGACCAACAACACAATCTAAAAACATACTCTGAATTGGGCATGTGAATTCCAAAGTACAAACAATAATTACTTGGTGGAACAAATTGTCCTCTTCCCAAATGACTTGTTCACGAATGATATGATTGACACTGGAAAAATAATTGTTTGGTTCATTCAACTAGAAAACAAGCATGAGGCTAAAAACGGATCAACAGAAATATATTGCGCATGCTCCAAGACCATACAAATATTTTCTATAGCCTATATATAGCATATGTGATAGATATATATAACATGTGGTTTTCTTCATTTTCGAATTTTGTATTGTGAAACTCACAACTCATACTATAGCGACAGCTCAGCATGCTGTGTCACTGTGCTCATAGCAGAAGCCCGCCGTACCCATCACTCTGTTCTTTTGAGATAGATTTTTTTAGTGAATTGCTTAATTAAAATTGATTATATGAAATATGATACAATATGAGTAAAAAAAAAAAATAGTTCATATCTCTGTTTCTGTATAACAGTTTGAAATGGTGATGAGTGATAACACTTGAGGTGGGGGCAGAGTAAGGTACAAAAAAATAAAGGGACCCCAAAAATAAATAAAAGAAAGAGTGAGTTCAGCTTTTAAGTTTTGAGGGAGTCCAATCATATGACTACTTCCTCATTCTTCACTTATCGTCTCTTTGTTATTTAACTAATTAGTAATAATTAGCGATGTTGTACAACAGAAATATGTCTAACGAGTATCTAACGTGTGTTATAGCACATATTACGTCTTATGTATAGCACATATTAGATATTCGTTGAATGTATTTCTGTTGTAGTACGAACATTATTGTTAGATGTTAGAGAATGACATGACAAATTCAATGTTCAAATTAGTAAAATATTATGTACTCCTCAACTTACCCAAATCCAATATCCAAGTGATGGATATAATATAAGGTTGTCGTTACTAAAGTTTAAGCTCTTATTTTAATTTTTAGAGTTGTGTCAGCTCAGCAGCATACCATTATTGGCTATGTTATAAATTTCCAATACTTACCTCATTTGATAGTTGGCTACCTAACTGTCAAAGTTCAAACCACAGTCCATAGCACCTCTTTCACTTTAAAAATAGGCGCCTTCTCTGGTACAGAAAAATTGTTGTACAGTGGTACAGGAATTATTGTGGCTTATTCATGTGTTGTGTGCGTTAACTCTAATTAATGTGGTTAAATAGGGATTTGGCTCCCTGATTACATGCTTTTATGTTAATGGAGTGGTTAGTATTTTATTTTTTAATCCACAATATATAATTACACAGAAATTATAAAATAACATAATACTATCAATATTTCCTGATTATCCCTTAAAAAATGTATGAACCCTGAACCCCAAATGTTCCCCTCTACTTCTTCCTTCCTCTGCGATGGTGTGATGTTCTCCTTAGTTTCAACCAAACACAACAGCAACTTCTCACTTTGAGACCTCACAACCAAACACAACAGCAAAAATTTTATTTGGCTATTCTATAGAGAGCTCTTTACTTATAAACTTCTCACTCTCACCTTCCAAACACACCTTTTTCCCTTCTCCTCTCTTTCTCCAACCTCCTCGCCGCCGCCCTTACCCACAGCCTTCAGAGCCGGCGAAATGCTCCTTTTCACCGTCACTGTTGCAGCCGCCATCCGCTTCTCACCAGCAGCAGCCATGAGCTCCCTTTGCAGCCGCCGACTCTTGGCCTCCAGTGACTCCTCCAGCGAATCTGATACGACACCAGCAACGCTTTCCCTCGGCTTGCTCCGCTTAGCCTCCGCGGCGGGTGTTGGTGCATGCTCATCAGAATCGCCATTTGCAAATCATCTTCGCGACCCACCATTGGAAACTTCACAATAGCAATTTCCCAACCGAACGAAAAACCCTAACAATCGAAATCGAAGATTTTTTTTTTGCTTATCCAGAGTTATCGGTGGTGTGAGTTCTTGGGGGTGATTGGACTTGACTCCCTGCCGGAGCATGGAACTATGGTCAGTGGTATTATCGGATTAGGTTTTATAAATTTTTAACAAATAAATTTAATTACAAAATTTAACATTATTAAAGATAGTAATTAAGTCAATAAAAATTCTCTGCTTTTGACCAATCCTCTCATCAGTGCCACGCGTCTACTGTCTATTGGAGTTTTACATGGCCTGTACCACTGTATTTCACTTTTTCCTGTACATGAGAATCGGCCTTAAAAATATTGTGGAATGATGAAGAATGCAGTGCAAATATTCCAGATTATCGTTATTTTAGCACATGTCAGAAATAGTAGTGACTTTGTGTAGAACATGTTCTGCAGCTGAACTACTATTTCAAAATTGAAATATTATTTTGGTAGCAATACCGTCAACAAGGTCGTTGTAGTATAGTGGTGAGTATTCCCGCCTGTCACGCGGGTGACCCGGGTTCGATCCCCGGCAACGGCGATATCATTTTATTTTTCAACCTGTATTTGGAACAGTTAACAGAGAATCTAAAACAGCAAGCAGAGATACCTAAGTAATCTACTAAAGAAGAAAGGATCTTCAAATATTTTCCCCCTTCTATCTTTATCCCATTCCAATAGATAAAGTATCGGCATTACATCCTATTCCATTTACATTTTATAGTGACTGGAATAAAAGAAGATATTACAAAAAAATAAATCTGAGTCCTCACACTATCTGCAACTACTTTACATTTTCTCCAAGATTGTTGGGCATTCTCAGATTCTCTTCTTCTGTCTGGCAATATAGTTTATACTCGTGCAATAGGAGAGAAAGGTGGGTTCATCACATAGGGTCGAGGAATTCCTTTGTGAATCTTGGACACTGTCTCTGTCTTCGACTCCTTTGTTGCGACCGATTTGATCAGAAACTCAGCTTCCTCCTCAATGAGCATTTTCAGTGAACTGCACTGGGATAACTGCAGGTTTCTCTCCTGCCGCGGACTGCTGAAGGTCGAACTTCCATGCAAAACGGCGACACAGATGGCAAAGGCTTGTAACGGGGATAACTGTGCATGGAAATCAACTGCATATTCACCCTCTTCAACTATGGTCATGCTGAAGGTAGGAGTATTATTTTCTTTGGCTCCCTATGCACCAAAAGGTTAGATTTAGAATGACATAAGTACTAGAAAACATAATCACAATATTGTAAATGAATCAAGTTAAAACTGCAAAACAGATAAAGCTTTAATTAGAAACAAAATCATATACAGTTGCATCAGTCATTATCTCCTGGAATCAGTTTGATGACCAATCATAGTCATAGAGAAAGTATCTTTATTAGGAAAAAAGAAGCATGATAAACTGAAAAACAAGGTCTAAATAACCAGAATGCTGAAACTTGAAAGTATTTTGGTAAATACATGTTCATGGGATTTGATCAGTTCAATATTTTATACCTGAAGAAAAAGTTCCAGTGGTTGATATTCCTTCATAAGAATGTGGTCTTCAGCAAACTGAATACTAGGATTGCCTAAAAGAATAAGGGGACAGGCCATGTCCCAGCCACCACAGTCGCAGCCTCCACCATGTTTCCATCGATCGAGTAATGATGAAGGACCCTGGCTTTTCACACTCGGCAAACCGTGGTTGCCAGTTGGAAGTACCACCTTCACCTGCTCCTGCATTTTTCTGTCATGTAGGCTTTTTCTGCAGTGTTCTACAACAGAGGAAAGATTGCTTAGTTTGGAATACGCTTTAGCATCTGTCATGTCCTCTCTTTTGTATTTCAAGCTTTCTCTCTTTTGGACTGGAATTCGCAAAACAATGGCAGCAATTTCAAGGTTCGGATGCAATTCCATGTATGACAAAGGACAAGTTCTGGAAACATCTTGCTCACTGTTAGATTTCTTTTCACACGAAACACGTCTTCTTGAGTGTGTAAGATCATACAACACGAATTCTGTCACCATAGAGTTGTCAATTTCTCCGCCTTCAACTTTTGAACATAAATTACAGGAAACTACCATCTGTGCTACCATTGACGAATCTTTTTCACAATCATGGGATCTCAAGCCAGTAGCATTGCTCTTCTTTCTATTATCAATGGAGTGAAAGGTGTATACCCATTTGAACGCATTACCAGTTCTCCAAATCTTTGCTACATAGATATCTTGAGGGCACTTCACCCTGAACTCAAAAGATGGCAGTCCATGTCTGTTGTTCATCTTGAGATTACCGTGCAGATGAACTGGTGAAGATGCTATACCTGAATATTGGATATCTCTATTGATAAACTCAGAAATAATGTCAGAATGCTTCACTGTGTTAGAGAAGTCATTCAACAGAGATTTCCGATAAGTTCTGTTTCTTGTAACATTGGTCCCGATTGATTTGACCTCAGCATTTTCCATCAAGCGGCTTGGTGGATTTCTCAAAGATTTCGACTTTGTGAATGGATTCAGGTCATTCAACCTTTTCCTGATAGGGTTGAATGGGACTGTTGGACTCCCTCTTGATGAGCAGTCACTTTGTCGTGGAGACAGCAAGTGAGCGACTTCTACCTTAGCAGAGAGGGACTTGTGCAGTGCCTGAACTGTATCTTTTTGAAGAGTAGAATTAACATCAATTGGAGAACCAGCAACCTTATCACTTCTGATCTTTGAATTTATAGAATCTGTCCCTTCTACTGCATTAGAATTTCTATGCCAACCATCTGAATTAATGAAAAAGTCAATAAAGACATCTGAAGAGTTCTGTTCTATACGAGCCCAGGAACTGGAAACAGATGGTGAAGTCATGCTTGAACTCTGAGATATAAATGAAGGTCTGTGCTCTGAATCTTCATCATCTGAGCCACATAATGAATCAACAACGCTACCTGAAAAAGAGGCATCACTTCTCCTACTACATGAAATTTCTATTTTCTTCCTTCCTTCCATGGTTCCCATTTTCTTTATATCAGTACTCCTACTTGAACTCTGATACACGGAACCCTGTCGAATTTCTATATTACCTTCCAGCCCATGAGATCTAGAGGGGTGGTTCTTACATGAAGAACTGCGAAAGCGAGCAAATTTGATCTCAGCAAAGTCCTCTTTGAGCTTCAAAAACTCGTCTTTCCCAGTGGGGTTTCCTTTTTTACATCTCTTCTTCACATTCAAACAATGTTGATGAGATGGAAGAACAGTATTGGGACTCAGATCCACAGAAGACTTATCACTGATATCCAACTCTATCTCCAATTCTTGTCCCATCGAAAAATCTAGAGTCCTGCAATAATACACAAAATTGGGGGAAAATGCAAAGATTAGTTCTTTGCAATAGCAAGAGATCCAAATGAATTTGACAAAATGCTGCATGCGGTTTTTCACTAAACAACATCCAAAACTTCATTGCAACAAGTAAACTAATCAACATATATTCAGCTAAGCTTCCCAATCAGTATAAAATTCAAGGAAATCACAAAATTGAAGCAGGAAACAATATTGCACAGAACAAATTGCAGCTAAGAAACTGTACCTACACTGCAAAAGAGGAATGAACACTCTTCTGAAACAACTAATGTTGCAGCGGCAATTGTGAAAACAAACATTATTGGAAGAAAGGAAGCGCCCAACAATTGATCTCAAAAATTAGAAACCAGATTGCAGAAAAGCTTGAAAGTAACAATTGTTGATTCCGAAGACACAAGAAAGAAAAATCATGTATGATCTGTTTCTCAAAATGAGAAAAAAAATGCAAAAGCAAAAAAGGTAAAAACAATGTCGCATTGCATGATCTGTATAACGCCCAAAATTTGAGTAAAGTGATTAAGGATGACGATAGCTGCTACGCAATAAAGTACTACAATGTTTATTAAAAATAATTTAAAAAAAAAAGTTAACTTTGATATCAACCATAACAGTGAAAAAATGGCGAAAAAATAATGGGAAAAAAAAGGAAAAGGGCATAGTGGAGTAGATCTTTGAGAAGTGAAGTGAAAAAAGGAAAAGAAAAAACAACATAAACAGAGTCTATACGCAATCATAAGCTCCGAAACTTAAGCAGAAAGTCTCCAAAGAGAAGAAAGAAAAAAAAACCAGTTACTCTGTTAGTGATAAAGATTTCAATGATGACCCACTAGAAAAATCAGAAAACGATTCACAAAAAGCAGAGAATTTGATAATTAAAGCTAGCTAGTACCTGGTTCACTTCACCTCAATTCAATCGAAGAAGAAGAAGAAGAAGCAAAGCATGTATGAGTGGCGCAAAAAAGTGAACTTGGAAACAGTAACGGAAACTAGAGAGAGAGAGAATGCAACATCATAAAGAAGCATTGATCAGTGATCTCTCTCTCTCTCTTACAAAATAGTGAATAAGAGACAGGGTGCTGATAATCTTTTGTACATGTTGTCTCTACTAAAAAAAGACAATATGTCCTTGAAACACCATCATATGCATATGCTGTATTGCTGTGTGTTTCTTTTTTTTTTTTCACTCTTTATTAATTAATGGATAATGATAGATTGACATTCATGTATGTTGACTATATAAGGTGGATATTCATAGTAATTTGGTCATTATTTTAGCATCACCATATTATTATTTACATTAGTTATGGATGTTCATCCATATATTCTATTAGTGTGTTTGGTTAGCTTGAAGTGTGACTTCCCAATGTAATATTTGGACTTCCCAATGCACTTTTGTGAGAAGATAGAAATAGTAGTGTTGTGAAAAATTAATTTTAATGATGAAAACAAACACACTTTATATGAATGTAAACCTATCATTTTTCTTAATTACTGTACATTCTTTGTTATTGTTTGTCTGTGTCTCACTCATTAATCATCATGTGGGGTCAGTCATTGATCCAAGCAAGCAGTAGCGACCAAACCCCAGCAACAGGGGCAGAGGGTGATAGCAATAGCAAGCATCCTTTATGAAAAAGACACGTAGCACCATCAAGGGGCAACCTTGGCTACTGTAAATAAAAGGGTAATTGTGGAAGTTAAGTGAGACATTATCCGATTAATCTTAATCATAACAATAATCAGTTAAGAGAAGTGGTTGTCCGAAACAAATCTCATTACGTTAAGGTTATGTGACAAATCAAGATCACAATCAGTATGTTAGTGTCCTTTGCCGAATTTTGTTGACAGTGATGCCCCCTTACTACTCATTTTCCAGTGGGTCAAAAGGTTGGATTGGAGGGCCCCAAATACGACTGAGACAAACTGTTTTTGATCTTTTCTCGTTTAGGGAACAGGGGTAAAATTGTAAAATGGGCAAACAACAAGGACAATATGGCGAGAAAAAGGAATATGAATTGGCATGGGGGTGAAGCAAAACCCACAATTGGCCACATCTAACCCACTGAATCTTTACCCCATCTAATTTAGCGGCTTTGTTTTTTAATTAATCGACTGCTGTGAATGTTAAAAGGAAAAGTGTGCTTTAGAATTAACATAAGTGACTACATATAAAAAAGATTTACAGATTTGTTGATTTCAATACTAAATAAATAGCTATGATTTTTATGTAATGGTATTAAGTATTCAATAATAATATTTGTACATACACTTTTCTCTTACATATCTTCTACATCCACTTTATCACTTTTGAATGTTGATGTGACATCACTTCACCACTTACACTTCTTTTCTCCATCATTGGATCAAAACATATGTATCCTATACATATCATTTCATATGGACCAATATCATTACTCTTAAGTATTTAAAAAAGGTCCGACTTACAAAATGTCAGTCAGAAATTTACTGCTATAATGTGAAACTGCTCTATATGGTGTACAAAGTAACACCAGTTAGTTTAGTTTAGTTTAAAATTAGAACTTTACACAAAACCCCCTCTTCTTGTATGCACAGAATCAAACTGGAAGATCACTGTACACAAAACAATCTCTCGTTACTACTTCCAGCCAAACAACAAAACCACTTAGTACGACTAAACCCTACAACATAGGATCGAATATTTCCAATCAGCGTGTTCTATAGCTTCAATATTGTCATCATTACTGAACTTGCCAAACAAACAGGTATTTATGCTTCACTTGTTTTGTTGATGTCATGTGCTGGCTTTTCAGGCTCACCGGAGCTTGCTAGCTTCTTCTCAACATCTCCAACTTTTTCAGTGGTCGATGGTTCTGTGTGCAAGTTTTTCTTTGAAGCTGATGCATCTACTGTGAGAATAGACACCTCATCGCTGGAGGCAAACCAGGAATTACCACAACCAATACATGCCAGCTGAAAAGCCAGAGCAGCAATCAAACCAAGCTATAAATGTGGAGGAGACAATACTTGAAATTCTGGACAGAACTATAAAAAGATGCAAACCTGATATCGGTCACCTCGTCCGGCATGGATAATATCCCTCAAGCCCACCTTAAGCTCACTGCATCTTTTGCAGCGGGCATTTGTCATCTGTTTCAGGAGTGGGAAAGCTGAAGTCAACAGATATATCCACACAACTTAACAGACCAAAAAACATTCTTGTGGGAAAATTATTACCTGCATGAGCTGTGACTCATCAGATTCTTTCTTTTCCATTTCCTCAGCAGTCAAAGCCTCCTGATGAATTTCATATAATTAGTAGATAACCACAGCAAACCATACAGTGAACAAGCAGTTTAATCTCACGCCAAAAGAAGCTTTAAAAATTTGAAAACAGAAGTTACTTTTATTTCAACTCATAATTGCCATCTGAAGCGTCTCCATATTTTAAAGCACTAGCCTTGAAAAGCCAGGCCATATTTTGAAGTGAATTCTGATAAGTTATCAAACATTTCTCGTAACAATTTTGCGAACAGCACAAATGAGGACCAACATTTGCATTTTGATTAAAAGAATAAGTCCCAATAGATATCATACCTTCAATTCATTAGGCGTCATATTTAATATTTTTGAAGGTTCCAGCTCTCCATTTAATAGACGACGTGCTAGCAATGCATTTTTCTTCAAAGAACCCAAAGAAAAAACAGAATAACAATATGATGAATTCATCAGTATCACTGCAGATAGACATTTATTTCTAAATCCACAAACATCACAAGAGCATAGGTTGTGATAATGGTATTGAAAAAAATGTACAGCATGGCCACTGTAACATGGAGAACAATAATACCTAGATTATTTACTAACTCATACAACAATTATAATATTCCATGTGTATTTATATGCACAAAGACAGTTTCTGACCTTGAGATTATAATCTAACTGCCTCAGCTTTTTGTTATACTTCTGAAAATCCGATGAAAGAGCATCATGTGATGCTTTTTCAAGTGCAACTACGGCTGGAACAGCAGCACTTGGCCAGCTGAAAGACTTGGAACTCTGTATAGCCAAAAAAAAACATATAATATAACCCTTAAGGAAGGAAAAATGAGAGAACAAGATCAGAAAATGATTAATTGTAATAACCGCTAAATAACACCTATTTCTCATACCTTCTGGCCCTTTTCTTGACAGTCATTTGCAGATTCTGGACATTTATTGTTATATTCATCAGAATCCCCATTTCGTAATATATTGTCATCCTTTTCAACACCATCATCAGACTTACACATGTAATGAATGTGTTCAAGCAACTTCTCCAACCATTTGTCACGATGGGCGTTACCAGTTAGTACATTGAAATTCACTAATATGTGGTAATACTCCGAGGCATCATTTACACCATTCCCAAGTGTATCAGCTTTCAGGTGCTGGTCACTCTTAGGAGTGCCTTCATCTTCCCTTAAAGCATCACGAGGTGATGTTCTCTTTGTCCTTTTATTTTTTGTCAGATCTTCCTGATCTGGAGGGGCTTCTACAGTCTCGATGTCAACTAGTTCACCAATATGCTGTAGAGTTTTCTGAACAAGCTCATCAATTTCTTGCTGTTTAACATCCTCATAGTCCTTATCGGTTAGCATCCAGAGTTTCTTTTCAACAGTATCATACACCTTTTGCACAATAAACCCTGGATGCTCCTTACGTTTCGGAAGCTGTTTGTGCACTGGAACAAAATGCACCACACACTTATGCATGACAGACTCAGCAGGAACCTCATCACGGTGGAAACTGTAAAACAGCTCCCTAGTATCCTTTGACTGCCAGCTTCCGCCGCCTTGTCTTTCAGCTTCTTCAGGGCGGTAAAACCACTGCCCTGTCATCATCATGTTGCCATTGCAAGACTGTGTGATGTCCTGAAAGCAGAACAAAGCAAGAAACCACATCAGAAGACACACATTGGAAGGAATAGAGTAACCAAATCCAATGCAGCACAAAACATGTATTGACAAAATGGCAAGGGAAAAATTGCTAATGTTATGTGCTACTACTACCTCCATCTCAGTCATAATCAGGTATGTTCCAATCAGATATCATTCAAGTCTAGTAACATAAAATTCTAACAGTACAAAAACCCAATCCAAAAGCACCTTCGAGTCATAGCAAAATGAAAATTTGACAATGAAATCACCTTAATAATTGCGACATAGGGCTTTTGGTCATTTTCAAAGGGCACTAGAAGCACAGGATCCTCCTACAGAAACAACGAGTTGCAGAATCAATAGCAGGAGAAAACAAATTAACAAATGGTGACATTTATTCATCGGAATCAGAAAGGATTGAATAAAAAGAATGAAACATACGAGTGTATATTGACTGCCATCGAATTCGAAAGATGGGTAATGCCTCCTTCTGCTTCTTCCCTTTCCAGAAACCCTAATGGGATCGCCGATGGGCTTAGCGTCCTCCTGAGGCACTTCCTCCACGACCACTTCCTTGCCCTTCGTGTCTTCCTTCTTCTTCTTCTTCTTCTTCTTCTTCTTCTTCGCTTCCTCCTCCTCCTCCTCGTCGTCCTCCTCCTCATGCGGCTTTTGCTGGCCGTCATTGTCAATGTCGTGATTATGTTCTTCCTCTTCTTCTTCTTCTAGAAGCCTCATCTTCTTCCTCTTTCGAAGCTTCAAATGTTGTTGAAGGGGAATATGGTCATCGTCGTCGTCGTCATCGCTGGTGGCCACCTGAGAGAAGCGTCGATTCACCATTCTCGAATTCTCAATTCTGAGTTCTCGATCAATCTCTCTGTCAGCGTGCTACACTCCAATCCGATTAGCTCGTCAATGCACAGAGTATCAAACTGTGATCACATCACAGCGAGGTGAGGTATACGTAACGCAAGGTACGAGAGGTTTTGGTTTTCGATGCTTTCGCTTTTATGACATTCTTTGTAAAACAATTATAAATTAACTAGTATTCAACGTATACTATATAATGTATACAATGTGTAATGTTAATATTTGTTAAGTAGCATACATTACATATAACACACATTAGATATTAGTTGAAACATGCAACTCAATATTTTAAAAGTTGTAGTCTTTATTTTATAATAAAACCAAAAAATTTGTGAAATCTCACATTTTAAAGTATATAGCCTTCAAATTCTAGTATATGTGAAAAATACATTTGATTCAATATTTTAAATATTATAATATTTATTTTAGAATAAAACCACAAAAATTGGGAAATCTCACGTCATGGAGTATAGTCTTCTTTTTATACTATTTGTGAAAAGTTCATTTGATTTAATAGGTTATAATATTTATTTTATAATACAATAAAAAAATTGTGAAATATCATATTTTAAAATCCCACATTTTAAAATATATAACATTCAGTTTTTACTATATGTAAAAAATTCACATGATTCAATATTTTAAAGGCTATAGTCTTTGTTTTATAGTCTTTTTAAGAAAATAGTTAAATTTCATATTTTAAAGTATATTACCTTCAATTTCCACTCTATGTAAAAAATTTATGTGATTCAATATTTTTAAGGCTTTAGTCTTTATTTTATAATACAACAAAAAAAAATTGTGAAATCTCTCATTTTAAGGTATATTGTCATCAATTTCTAGTATATGTAAAAAGTTAATGTGATTCCACATTTTAAAGTATATACCTTTTAATTTTTGCTATATGTAAAAAATTCATATGATTCAATATTTTAAAGGCTATATAGTCTTTGTTTTATATTTTATCCAAAAAATAGTGAAATCTCACGTTTGAAAGTATATAGCCTTTAATTTCTACTATGTGGAAAAAATTTATGTAATTCAATATTTTAAAGCCTATAGTCTTTATTTTATAATACAATAAGAAAAATAGTGAAATCTCACATTTAAAATATACACCTTTCAATTTATATTATATATATGTGAAAAATTTATGCATTTCTATATTTTAGTGTTATAGTCTTTATCTTATAATATAATCAAAATAATAGTGATATCTCACATTTTAAAGTATTTAGCCTTCAATTTCTACTACAATTGAAAATTAATGTGATTCAACATTTTAAAGATTATAGTCTTTATTTTAGAGTGTATCTAAAAAAGTGAAATCTAACATTTTAAAGCATACAGCCTTTAATTTCTACTATATGTGCAAAATTCATGTTTTTCATATAATTCAATACTTTAAAACCTATAGTCTTGACTCTTGATTTTATAATACAACCTAAAATATTTGGTGGAATCTCATATTTTAAAGTATATAGTCTTCAATTTCTATTATATGTGAAAAATTTAAACGATTCCATATTTTAAAGGCTATATAGTCTCTATTTTATAATTAGTACCAAAATAATTATGAAATCTCACATTTTAAAGTATATTACTTTCAATTTCTAGTATATGTGAAAAATTCATGTGATTAAACATTTTAAAGGTTATAGTCTTTATTTTATAAGACAACTAAAAAATTGTGAAATATCACTTTTTAAAGTATAACCTTCAATTTCTACTATATATAAAAAATTCATCTAATTCAATATTTTAAAGCCTAGTAGCATAGTCTTCATTTTATAATATAACAATAAAAAAATTTAAAATCTGACATCTTAAAATACATAACCTTTAATTTCTACTATATGTGAAAAACTCACTAAATTCAATATTTTAAAGGCTATAATCTTTATTTTATAATATAACAAAAAAAAAGTGTGAATTCTCAAATTTTAAAGTATATATCCTTCAATTCCTAGTATATGTAAATAATTCATGTGATTCAATATTTTAAAAGTTATAGTCTTTATTTTATAATACAACAAAAAAATTATGAAATGTCATATTTTAAAGTATATAGCCTTCAATTTTTACTATATATAAAAAATTCATGTGATTCAATATTTTAAAGGCTATAGTCTTTATTTTATAATGTATAAAAAAACAGTTAAATCTCATATTTTAAAGTATATAGCTTTCAATTTCTACTATATTTAAAAAATTCATGTAATTCAATATTTTAAAAAATTTTATAAGACAACTAAATTTTTTTTGAAATTTCATATTTTAAAATATATTGCCTTCAATTTCTACTATATATAAAAAATTCATATGATTCAATATTTTAACGACTATAGTCTTTATTTTAAATATATCAAAAAAATTATAAAATCTCATGTTTTAAAATATATAGCCTTCAAATTTTAATATATGCGAAAAATAACTCAATATTTTAAAGGATGAAGAAGGATGAGGTGAAGATCAAGATAGTGGAGGGGTTAAGAATAAGGGACTAACTTGAGAATGAGAAGATAAATGTTACGGACTAATTTTTCTTTTCATTCATTGTTTCAACTTGCTATATCATCACTCTTTCACAATTTATGTTAAAAGTTTAAGGGAAATACTTGGTTTTTTTTTTTTCCATGGTGTCCGGAGCTTCGCCCCGGGTCGAGTATCTGAGAATGGCAGGTGAGACTCCCAACAAGGATTTTTTCCATCCACAAGGCTTGAACCCGAGACCTTGTTTAAGGGGCAACAAACCGCTTACCACTTGTGCCAATTCTTATTGATAAGGGAAATACTTGGTGAAGAATAGAAAAATAGCCCAACAAGCCAATGGGCTCATTTGACAATTTTTTGTCTAAAAAAACACTATTTAATAAGTTGATTTTTAATGGGCTAAGTGGGTTTGGCTCAAAACCTCTCTATTAACTAGTTTGTACTGTGCCAATTGAGGTTGGCACAAATGGTGGGGATCATGGATTGAAAAGCATAGCCTCTCAAAGGATGCGGGTTCGAATCCCCCTCCATTCAAAATCCTCAATTGGTGGGCATCCCTTCATAGGGAGAACCCCTACCGCTCAGGGGCAACGTCAATGAGTCCTCTGAGTGGCCTCGACCGGCCCAGTTTGGAGAGGTGAATGTGTCTGGCATGGGCCAAGCCCCGTAAGTCCCCATCATCCTATCTGGCTGGATTCCCGGATCGGGACACTGACGCCCTGCCTGCTGGTAATGGGGGTGTCTCCCCTTACTGGCATTTTTTGTTAACCAAAAAAAAAAAAAAAAACTAGCTTGTACTGATTTTTAATTGTGCAAGTGTCCCTTTAATTACTCTCTGTCAACGTCATAACTTACTACTTCAACTCATGGCGCTTGCAGTGATGAATACAATCTCTACTAATTTTCATAGTTCCAATAGCCAGTAAGCATTTAATCCAACTATATACTACATACGACAGAAATAAAATTCATAGAAACCAATTGCTTGAAAGTGTAATTATAACAGAGAAAACAAAAGAAATCATGTGTATAAAAGTCCTTACTTTAAAAGGAATGGGATTGTGAAATTAGCAAGATTAGTGTTGTCAAGGTCGTTTCTCTGAGCTTGTTCCTTTAAGCTAGTCCAAGATCTTTTTCTTCTTTTGCTCCCCGTGCCCTGAGTTTTCGATGCTTCTGATTTAGCAGCAGACATGCATGGAGATGTCGATGAATTGTTCCTCCTTCTCTTCTTTCCTTCTAACAAGTTTGTGGGGCTTACACTTGATGGAGTGGCTGGATGATCCACAAGGGTGACATCTTTAGCCACAATTTGTGAGGTAGACACATCATGATTGGCTTTGTCATCACATTTGATGATGTCTTTGTTTTCTGATTTTGAAGACTTTGATTGAGTGATGGATTTTGTTGCATGTGTAGATTCTAGTGATTTGTTTTTAGATGTTGATATTCCTTTTATATGTCCCTTAGGGGTCCCTCTCTTCACATTCTGATGCAGACAAAAATGGCACTTGTACACTACATTGTTTTGAGTGCTGTTAACAGCCTTGTTGCGCCTGTGCCTGACTTTTGATCTATTCTTCTCAATTCGCACAGTTGAATTGAGCCCAGGATAGAGAACAATTTCACATCTGCGAAGCAATCACATTTCTAGTACTGAATTCTATGAAATTTCTGAGTATAAACTGTATAAACATAGCCTAGGAATTTAAATAGCACAAAAATCACAAAAAAAGTAATAATAATAAGCAAAAAAGAAAAACCTTTGGCAGGTAAACAGAGAAGGATCAGGTGGTACTCCGGCGGCCTCTGAAACGGCGGCCAACTGGTGGCCGTAGAATGCACCGAGAGACGGTATGTGAGCCTCACGCGCCGCCCACACGGCAAGGTTTTTCAAGTGCTCAACCTTCAATGTAGACTTGATGCTTGTGCTTTCCTTCTTTTTCAATTTCCCCGTGACTTCTTCCCTCAGTGTTATGGGCGCCCTAGGAGGAGCCACGCTCTCTGATTTTGCTGGTTTTTTAACACTTCCTCCTTCTCCTCCTCCTTTCTTCTTCTTCCCCATGTTTTCACCACAGCTTCATTCTTCGTCTTTGTTTTTTGGTTTACGATGAATTTCGTCGAGCACCTGGTATGCACAACGTAGTCGTGAACGCAACCTTGAGGGAGGGACAAAGCCACTAGATGAAGGGATGAGGAATAGTTAACTCAAAACTTAGATAACATCATACAATGAACCAGTGTTCATAAAAACTATATAAAAGATGTTAAATACAAAGTTTTGAAACAGAGAAATTGAAAACCCAAGATGGATAAACCTAGTCTGACTTCTTCAGTGAAGTCGGCGACTGGCGAGGAATGTGTTTAGCGTAGTGATTCTGAGTTTCAAAGGTGAGTTGCAATGGCGATGAGCTCGACTATTGGTGGTGGTGACGGAGCAATGAATCAGCTGCAACGAATTAGGGCAGAAAAAAGGTTGAAGACGAAAGCCGTAAATGTCACTTTGAAACGACGTCGTTTCTGCGTTTCAAGGCAAACTGGCCATTTTATCCAATTTTGCTAAGTTAACTCAATTTTAACACAAATAATTCATATAATTCTACAAATTAACTCCTAATTTTGACAATTATTATAGAGTGTACGTAAAACTATCATCAAATAATGGATCAATTATTTTTGTACATACCTTCTAATTTCATCGATAATTTGCAACAAATAAGTGCTACGTAAGCACATGACTAAAAGTAATAGAAATAATTAGGGACATTCATCATTTGTTTTGATTTATTGATTAACTTGAAATACGGGTCACGTTTTTTTTCCCCTGGGGCCCATGGGCCTATGATTTTACCTATCAGCCTTATGAAAAAATAGAATATAAATTGGGCCCGTGGTATTATTAATTTGGGCTGAGACCTTAAGTCCAACAAAATTTTGGGCTGGGCCTGGATTAGCCACATTACCAATAAGGTAAAAAATCTACTTTATGGCATTTACCAGAGGAGCGTGATAAAGTACTCAGTGTTCATAGACAAGAATGAGGTGAAGGATATGAAGGTTAATGTTGTGGGGAGGCTGGGCAATGTTTCATCAAGAGAAAAGGAAAACATGAGGAGGTATATTGTATATGAACTTTTGCCTGGATTAGTGTATGGAGATCACAATGCTGAGTTTGACAAATTTCAGGATGCTTTTTCTATTGCAATCAATAATCTGCTTTTTAGGGCTAGCAGATTAGATGAACCATTGAAGGAATGAGAGACTCTCTCTCTCTCTCAGTTTATGCTCTTTTACAATTGCTTCACTAACAATATTTGTAACCATATTTTATCAATGATAAAGTTTGTCAATGTGAATTGATTGGATCATCTATCCAAATAAGTTTGTATACATGGCTTAATTCTTAAATGAAATAGAGCATTCTTAAAAGAATTGTTTTAGAGATTCTTACATTAGCATTTAACATATCTGATTGGAATTTGAATCGCAATAGTACTATTCTACTCAGCTATTGTGTTTTAACTGGAACGGAATACTGAGCATTACTATCACAAGATAAAACAAAGGTCTTGATATACATGAATGGATGGATGGTCCATATTTACCTTTCAAAACAAACCAAATAAGAATTTAACTCATCCCATAGAATTTAAATCCATGGCATAATCATATTCCATATACACACAAACTTTAAGTTTTGTTTTCTGATACAAGTTGTTCTTATTATTCTTCTTCATCTTCAGCCTCATCACCATCCACTACAGCATCTTGATACTGTTGGTACTCAGCAACCAAGTCATTCATGTTACTCTCAGCCTCAGTGAACTCCATCTCATCCATACCTTCCCCTGTATACCAATGCAAGAAAGCTTTCCTCCTAAACATAACCGTGAACTGCTCCGAGACGCGCCTAAACATCTCCTGAATTGAAGTAGAGTTCCCCATGAAAGTGGAAGACATAGGCAAACCAGTTGGAGGAATATCACACACGCTCGATTTCACATTGTTCGGTATCCACTCAACAAAGTATGATGAGTTCTTTTTCTGCACGTTTATCATCTGTTCATCAACTTCTTTAGTGCTCATCTTGCCACGGAACAAGGCAGAGGCTGTTAGGTACCTTCCATGTCTTGGATCTGCAGCACACATCATGTTCTTTGCATCCCACATTTGTTGTGTCAGTTCAGGAACTGTGAGGGATCTGTATTGTTGCGAGCCGCGAGATGTTAAGGGAGCGAATCCAACCATGAAGAAGTGGAGGCGTGGGAAAGGGATCAGATTCACTGCTAGCTTCCTCAGATCAGAGTTGAGTTGGCCAGGGAATCGAAGGCAGCATGTTACTCCACTCATTGTTGTTGATATCAAGTGGTTCAGATCTCCAACTGTGTAAATATCACACAAATGTTAGTTAATTAGTACGTAGATAAAATAAGTTTCATCTTATTTTCACCCATTATTAGTTAATCAAGTTTAGCATGTTGCAATTATTAGGGGGGAAACTGTCTGACATGTATAAATTTTGTCAAAAATTAACTGTTATAGTGATATTTGGAAAACTCTACTTGGTTGTAAAAAAGGAACAAAAGAAATTCAATAATGTACGTCGTACAAAGAAATACGTCCAACTAGTATCCAATATTACGTCTTATGTATAGCACACGTTGGATACTAGTTGGACGTATTTCTGTTGTACAATTGTTAGAGGGCATTATTGTAATTTTACATTGTCTTTCTTGCCTATATAAAGGCATGTTGTATCTTGTATTTTTCTATCTTTGTATCTTTTATATCATTTGATTCTTTGATCATTTTTACTCAATACATCATTTTTCCTTCTCTTTTGTGCTTCTTGTTCATCTTTTTCTCTCTACCATTTTGTTGGTAAATTATCAAATCACAATAGTTTCAACAACGACAAGTATTATTGAAAGAAATTAGCACTGTTTTCTGATATGTAATATTGCTGCAGAAGTTTATGTACAACTTGGAATTTGTTAGAAAGTAACATTGATTGGTCATAAATTTTATGGCTAAAAATGTTGCATATCATCATATAGGAGGAAAACATGGTAGAAATCAAGAGTGAGGAGTGACGAGACTTACAACTTGGATTTGAGAGCTTGAGGGTTCGGAAGCAGATGTCATAAAGTGCCTCATTGTCAAGCACCATGCACTCATCTGCATTCTCAACCAGCTGATGAATGGATAAGGTAGCATTATAGGGTTCAACCACAGTGTCAGAGACCTTAGGGGAAGGAAAAACAGAGAAAGTCAACATCATCCTATCAGGGTACTCCTCCCTAATCTTTGAGATCAGCAGTGTCCCCATTCCTGAACCAGTTCCACCTCCCAATGAATGACATACTTGGAATCCTGCCATAAACAATTTCAAAACATTAAACAATTTTGGCCTAGTTTCCTAATCATGACTTGATATATTTGTGCATGCCATAAAAAAAATCTTTATTTCATGAGATTCAATGGTTTTAAATTGCGATCACAGGCGTAAATAGGTTACCTACCTTGCAAGCAATCGCAGTTTTCGGCTTCTTTGCGAACAACATCAAGAACAGAATCTATAAGCTCAGCTCCTTCCGTGTAATGCCCTTTAGCCCAATTGTTACCAGCACCATTCTGGCCAAACACAAAGTTATCAGGCCTAAAGATTTTTCCATAAGGACCAGAACGCAAGCTATCCATGGTCCCTGGCTCAAGGTCCATAAGGACAGCTCTAGGGACATAGCGTCCACCACTTGCTTCATTGTAGTACACATTAACCCTCTCAAGCTGAAGAGGAGATTTCCCTACATATTTTCCAGATGGGTCTATCCCATGTTCATCACACATAACCTCCCAAAACTTACCTCCAATTTGGTTCCCACATTGACCACCTTGAATGTGAAGGATTTCTCTCATGTTGAAAGAAAATAATGGAAAAGAAATGAATTATTCAACAAGATTAGATGATGTACAAGATGGAATGAATGGAATTGAAGGCCCTTTTGTAGATACAAAAGGGGATAAGGTGACAAAAAGGTTGGCGACGAATGCTATTGATACATCACTTTCTTTTATATGGAAAAAAAATACTTAATAGATAAATAGAACAAAATGGATATGGTTATTAATAAGCTTCATGTGGGTTTGTTGGGAGGAGGTGCTGTCAAAATCCAAAGGAGACTAATGAGCTGGATATGGAAGGTGACAACCCTAATAATGTTAGCCCTCTCAATTATCAGTTTCCCCTACCTTACCACTTTGATGATATAATCCATCTGTCAATGATAATCCTAAATTGTCCATTTTCTTATTTGGTCCGATTTCTTTTCCACAGTGATTTTGACAACGAATTTTCAGCTATTGTACTGCAAAACCATCCAAAAATATTGTACTTCTATAGGTTATAATTGAGTCTCGACATGTTTAGAAAGAGGTTGTTTTTCTATATGTCCTGTTACTATTCTGTTATTTCATTATTGTTTTGACAAGTATGTTAAATGTTATTCATTAGAGATCAACAATTATGTGAACGTGTATGTATAATAATATCTTGAGAGAATTTCTCTATATTTAAATTCAATTATTAGGCATTATATCCCTGGCCTCCTTCCCGTCTTTTTCTCGAGACAACTATGTTAATACCTTAATAAAGAACCTGTTGTTGGTTGCTGGTAGAGGAATCCTAAGTTTGTCTTTCCTTTAAATAAATCAAATTAAAAATCATTGCCAAATGAATAATACACAAATATAATAATAGGTCAACATTGTTAATTCATAATATAGGCTACAGAATATTGATAACACAAATTTATACGTGAATTTGTTAGAGAAGTCTAAAAAGAATCACTCTTAAGAAAATTAGGATTATTAGTTGTGATGATGAATTTGAATGCTAGATATTTACTAGCTAGTGAATACCAGTGGTTTAAGGTAGGTGTGGTGGTGATCATGAATGTCACATGTCAATGTCTAAGCTCTAATTTATTGCAGACCTATACTTTTGGGGGCAAAATGATTCATTCAACCTTCTCATGCATTCTGGTATAAGTTAGCCTTCACTTTCTCAAAGTCCTATTCAGAAACTCGCAAGTGTTGTGCTTCTTTGTGTTAAATAGAGGTTTAGCACAAGAAAATTAAATACATTAGAGGCCTAATTAGAGCCGAAACGTATCAATCATCACCTATTTTGGTTGGTGGTTAAGGTGTATCATTCTAAGATAGTATGGATTAAAAATAATGATACTAGAACCAAATTAGTAAAACTGAAAACATAGCATTATAATAGAACTGAACTATAATAATGTTATTTACTAGGGATCCATAAAAAACCACCCCTTGCCAACTGCATGTCATTGAACATGCCATCTTAGCTTGCTGAAACTTGATTCTGCTCACAGCAGTTGTTTTTATGTTATGTACACCGTATAACTCTACTTGCTTCTACATTTCTTCATTGATAAAAGGACATTATGAAATATAAGCTATAATAAAGTCAACATCATACAACATTGCTGTAGTAATCCAACTATTATATGTTTTATATTGTTCTTAGTAAGAACGGTCTCTGAACACAGCATCTATGTTGTTTCCCCACTTGTTATGATACATCTCCAAAAGCTTCTCAGCTGGTGTCAAACCTGATGACCATAATATCATGTCAAAAACAATGGCAGTCAAAAGAGTCAAGAACAACATTATATGTATGTATACAAGAGGCTATGATGACAATTCTGATCCAGAATTATGGACAATAAGTAACAAATTGTTTTCATATTAAGACTAAACTAGCATATTTATTTATCTGATGTATGTAGTATAAGTCCCTTCAAGATAAAGAAATGAAATTTACTCTCAGCTTATTTATATACCTACCTGTTCTAACAATATCCTTCAAGGGATCAAGAAAAGTGGATTCATTTAGACCTCTCCTATCCAACCCATCCTGCAAAACACAATTTTCTCCTGATATTAGTTCAAGACAGAACAGAATATCAAATCAGCAAAACAAGTAAGCTGTATACACATTAAGTTTTGAGATTTAATTAATTTATGTTTTGAGTTTCAATATTGTTGAAATTTTTTTTATCTTGGTAATCTTTTTTGTCAATTGATTTAGGAGATTTTTTTTTATTGATTTAGGAGATTTTTTATCTAGGTTAGCCTAGTACTCGGAAAAAAACTAGGTAGTAAAAACATTTAAGACACCTTTGCCCACTTCAACACATCTTCAGCCACATGCTGCAGCAATCTACCTTGAAATGGAGTCCTTAAGCCACTCATAGGAACCTAAATATACAGAATTCGCATAAATTAATAAAGTCCTAGTTCAGAGGTCAAAATTTCCCCCCACATAGATATTTGGCTTTGATTCATTACCATATTCCTTAAATTTTGCCTTTCTTCCGGGGTCCAATCAGCAATCATGTCTAGAACATTATGTAGTGATACCTCATCATATAGTAGACCAACCTGACATAGGAAAGATAACCACAATAACTAATCATTGTTTTATTGAGATAATAACAATGATTATGTATGAAAATGCCTCATATATGACATGCTGAGATGAACAACATGCTAAATCAGATAAATATATCAGGGTTGAATTTGCTTAACTAGTTTTTCCTGCAGACATCATTAAAAGTAAAGCACCCAGTTTTTGTTATGTAAAGGCAAATATGTAAGACAATACATCTCACCGTATACTTGGTAATCACAACCTTTGATCCTTAATTCCAGTTTATATGAAGTTCTTTATAGATATCTAAAGACAAAAATACATGGTTTGTAAGATAGAACATATTTAGGATTATGAGACACATATAGAGACAGATCAATTACCCAAAATGCTGGCAGAGCACATAACATGCCTAAAGGTCCTCCATCAGCATCTCTCATTTCCATGTATCTCTTTAGCCTCACCTGCACAATAATCAAGACTTGCCCAATTTAGTCAATAGCAGGTACATATAGAGATTCAAAATCCTTAATGTTTTCAAGTGATGCTTGTTTGTTCTTGACCTCAGGAAATATGGTTGTCAGATGATTTTCCCAGTCACTGAGTGTTGGAACCTGACCTGGAATGGCAGGGAGTTTACCTGCCATGAAGTCCTGTAAAATATTGCATCAAACAATAAGTAAAACTATGTTGCAAAATCTCACCAATTTCCTATCACAGGAAAAATACCATTGATCAGGTGAATAAACAATGCTGGAAGCAAGAATAGTATGTATGAATGGAATGTTATATAGTGAGATGGGATATTTGAGAGATAAGAGTAGAAGATAACCAACCCGGAATGACATGCCACCACAGTCCATGTATTTATTTCTTCGATAAACAAACATCATCGGCACATCAAGAGCATAATCAACATACTGCTCAAACCTATCAGAAGAACCAAAAATTAATCACACTTGATGAATTGTTATAAGGGAGCTTATCCTCCTGCATGCTAATACAATGAAAGTGAACTAGGAAAAGGTAAACATACCCAAAAGTGTTGTCAAAAACAAAGGGCAATGTGCCGGTGCGACATTTGTCAAACTGTCCCACCTTGTAGCTGTTTGAACAACCCCAAAAAAGCTTGAATGAATAATGATTGATAACAATTATATTTGAGAGTTAAGGTCACTAATTAATAACTAAGTTTCATTATAGACCTTCTTATGCTGAGGTAACCATTTGGAACTCCTCCACTGAAAGGTGAATTTGCAAATAAGGCTGTTGCTAACTGGTTGAAACAGGTATAGAAGTTAAGATACTACTATAGGAACCAACAATGAAGTTTAATTTTCAAGTAAAATATTAGAATGAAGGAGAATTCCTCACTGGCTGCAAAGCAAGACTAGCACGCATCTTCTTGATCATGTCAGCTTCAGAACTGTAATCCAGGTTGACCTGAACTCATAGTTAGTTAATCTTTATTTGCTGTTGTTTTCAAAGAGATAAAGAAAAAATGCAATAAAAATACTTCAATTTGATAATTAATTTTACTGAACATAAAAGGAAAGGGGTCAAATTTGCAAAAGTGCCAAGCTTATAAAGATAATTCCTTGTCTAGACTACCTAGTGATGGAAGTATAAATTATAAAATATTTAAATTTATCTCCAACCTGAACAGAGCATGTCATTAGCAATGGCTCAACTCCAGGTAAACCATTTTTATTGGAGTAGTTTTGCATAATGTTATACCGAGCCTGCAAGAAGCATGCATGTTAGTTCATCAGATTTAGAAGAAACCTCTCCATTATTTCAGGAAACAATTGTAACAATATGTCCATGTGGAGACCCTAAATAAGTTATTCCTTGCATCAAAAAGTGTGTTAGAAAAAATCTCGAAGCAAACAAGATTGAAGCATTCAATAGGAAGAGTTTGGAATTAACATGATATAGGACTTGCATGCAATTGTACATCTTAAGTCAATATACTTGTAAATATTAATTACCTTAGGTACTCTAGGTATGTCTTCTGCTTTCCATTTAGGCTGGAAACCCAATCCTAAAAACCCAATTCCCATTTCCTCTGCAACAGTTTTAGCCTACAAACAAAAACACAACAAATCTATAACTTAAGCAGTTTAATGATGTTCAATCTCATAGCCAGGTCGAACAGAACTGCCTTTAAAAATGAAGATGATGTTATTCAAGAAAATTTCTCATACTGACCTGATAAAGGTGTGAGTTAATCTCATCACAAGTCTGATGCAAAGTTTTGAGAGGAGTACCACTAAGCTCAATTTGACCACCAGGCTCTAATGATATGCTTGCATTGGCCTGAGGCAACATGTTTTACAGAGACAAGATTTCAAATAGAATTGTGATAAATAAACATTGCAGGGCAAATTCTACCAAGTATCAATAGCTTACTCTAAATTGAAAATACAGTTTAGAGGCATTAACTAATTTCATGAACAAGACAAAAAAAAGGATTAGAAGGACTTGCCTTTTTGAGACCAATGATATTGTCACCTTCCATTATTTTATCCCAATCAAACCTGGCAGCAATACCATTGAGTAAAGCTGCAACTTGTTTGTATTTAATTGGACGTAGAGTGTCAAACTCAAAACCAAACTTCTCATGCTCTGTACCTATTCTGCAGATATATTAAGACAATGGAAAAGTTATTAACTAAGAAGTTTTTGCTCATTTTTAACAAGTTGTGACTAAGTGTACACCTCCACTTATGTTTAGGCTTGCAACCAGATAAGAAGTAATCAATTAGATCATCTTTCTTCAATGGCTTTGCAGCATAAACAGGAGCCTCCATGGCAGGACCCGTAGCAACAATAACTCTATGCCCTCTTCTGCATCTTACTCCCTTTTTCTTATGATGAAGAGCAGAACTACTAGACAAGTTCAAACACCATGTGTCTTCCCTTCTGAGTGGCTCTACCTTTCCCAAAGCCATGGATCCTGACATCCATTTCAGGCTAAAGAGTTCCATGTCCACCTCAGTACTAAACAGAAACAACATTCACATTATATAATCTATATATATAGAAAGAGGTCAACACTCAACACTATATTACTGCATGCAAGAAGGGAAGTTAATTACCACAAGCAAAATGTTGAGGGAACAGAAAATAGAGATATTATTATTATGACTTTCTTTGGTACATGGATGCTATGAACTTGTTGGTTGATGGGGCTGTATATATAAATTGTACGGATTGTATAGTGATTGGTTGTTCTCCACGTGTCGTTAGAAGGACACGTCAGTATGTCGTGTCAGCTTATGTTATCAATGTTTACCTTGACAAGTGTTATGTGCCCTTTTGTTTTGGGATACTCACTTTGTAATAAACCATTTGATTGACGTCGGTTATCGGTGAAGAATAATCTTGACATAGAGTTAAGTCACATACAATTTTTTTGGTACATTAGGCGGGGCCCAGGGCCCAAAAGGAAAAACAAAAACTAGCAGCTAGCAATACGGGCTATGGACGCCCCTGTAATGTCATCGAACATGATTCTTGTCAAGTCCTTCGGTGGGGATGGCCATCCGTGTAACCCCAGGGGAGTAGACAAAGCAGCTTTCCCCACGGGAGTAGACATGCTATAAAACAAAAATACTATAGAATTTAAATACTAGAATTATATGATTTTTTTTATGTATATCAAAAATTGAACACTATATACTTTAAAAATGTGAAATTTTACTATTTTTTATATAGTGTATAAAAATAACTATAGACAATAAATTATAAATTACATTATCTTTTTATACATAATAGAAATTAAATATTATATACTTTTAATTATGATATATAATTTTTTCATAATATATAAAATTAAATACTATATTATTTAAAATGTTGAATTACAAAAATAGTAGAAATTAAAAGTTATATGCTTAAAAATATAAGATTTTACTATTTTTCAGATATACAGTAAAAAAGAAAAAAGAAAAATATTATAACTTTTTTTTATATACTTAAAGTTTAGATTAGGGGAGACACATCCTCATGCAAGGTCAGGGCATACACCTCAACGAGGATTTATAGTGGAATTTACATATCGTCTACCAAAGAGGGCTTCCCAAGATTCGAACCCAAGTCACACCGTGGGCGAAAGGCTGAACCAGGTGTGCCTACCCTAGTTGGTATTATAAACTTTAAATAATGAAATGTGAGAATACATATGAGTGCATGGTGCTTGACAGTTGACAATGAGGCACTTTCCTCAAGCTCTCAAATCCAAGTTGTAAGTCTCACCACTCCTCGCTCTTGATTTCTGCCATAAAAACTATGACCAATCGATGTTACTTTCTACTCGTAACAAATTCCAAGTTGTACATAAACTTCTGCAGCAATATTACATATCAGAAAACAGTGCTAATTTATTTTGTTCCTTTTTTACAACCAGGTAGAGTTTTCCAAATATCACTATAACAGTTAATTTCTGACAAAATTTATACATGTCAGACACTTTCCCCCCTAATAATTGCAACATGCTAAACTTGATTAACTAATGATGGGTGAAAATAAGATGACACTTATTTTATCTACGTACTAATTAACTAACATGTGTGTGATATTTACACAGTTGGAGATCTGAACCACTTGATATCAATATAAAATTTCATGGTATCTAGAGTGAAAAGGAGAATATTTAGAAAGATGAAAGAGATAAAAAAGATGAAATGTATTCAAAATTTATAATGAGACTTGAAGTCAATGAATGAAAACTAAATTCTCTGCTTAACCATGTTAGAATCCAGAATCAGAGAAAGAAGATTGAAATAATCCACATGACAAATAATCAAACACCTTGTGTGCATCTTCAACAAGATGACCAACATATAACATCCTCAATGTAAAAACCAGAACAGAATCAATTATCAGAAACAATGTTCAAAACAAAATCTACCCAGCACAACATCCATCAATAAAATGGATCAAATCAGTAAGGTTTCAAGTCGAGATTAGAGAAGAATCAAAACAAAGAACAGTCACACATATCAGATCTAGAACCAACATTATTCTGAACACAGAACTTGAATCCAACTCAATGAAAAGCTATATCTCAGCAATCTTCTACTTCTTTTTTTTTTTTTTGTCATTTTTTTTTCTTTAGTCATGAACAAGAACAGACCCTTGAAGATAGAAAGAAAAAAAGGAAGGGACAAAGAACCTGAAACCAGAATAATCCAACTTCCTCGTTGATGACCTCGCTGGGAAACTCGCCGGAAAAACGAGCCAAGAAAAGAGGTGTCTTGAGTGCGAACTCGCCGGAGAAGATGAAGATGAACGACTATTCTTGCCGAAGAAAGGTTATGATAAGATTGATAGTGGTTTTGATCCAAGGCCTGGTTTGTGCCCTCTTCCAAATGGAGCAGATAACCCCTCACTTCGGAATCCATTGCTTCGATAAGAGAGGATGGGATGCGGCTGGTTATAGAAGTCCATTTCTTGAACGCAAGAGTTACTTGCTTCCATGTTCATTTCTTGAGTTTTTTTTTTTTTTTTCTTGTTCTTGGAATTGTGACAAGTGGGAAACATGATCTTTACATTTCCATTGGTACCTTAGACATTGATTGAGTAAAAAGCACCCATCACCACCGAAAGAAGCCCATTATCACCTGATTGCATTGGACACTGTGTTTGGGAATCAAAGAAAATGAAAGAAAATAGGAATTCTAAGAAATCCAAAAATGCAGCGGATATAAAGTTACAATGGATCATGCACCTCTGATACAAGCGGATATACTGGGGAAGGTATGGATGAGATGGAGTTCACTGAGGCTGAGAGTAACATGAAAGGTAAATATGGGTCATCTATCCATTCATGTATATCAAGACCTTTGTTTTATCTTGTGATAGTAATGCTCAGTATTTCTTTCCAGTTAAAACACAATAGCTGACAAGAATAGTACTGTTGCGATTCAAATTCCAATCAGATATGTTAAATGCTAATGTAAGAATCTCTAAAAAGAATTCTTTTAAGAATTAATCCATGTATACAAACTTATTTGGATAGATCCAATCAATTCACATTGACAAACTTTATCATTGATAAAATATGGTTACAAATATTGTTAGTGAAGCAATTGTAAAAGAGCATAAACTGAGAGAGAGAGAGAGTCTCTCATTCCTTCAATGGTTCATCTAATCTGCTAGCCCTAAAAAGCAGATTATTGATTGCAATAGAAAAAGCATCCTGAAATTTGTCAAACTCAGCATTGTGATCTCCATACACTAATCCAGGCAAAAGTTCATATACAATATACCTCCTCATGTTTTCCTTTTCTCTTGATGAAACATTGCCCAGCCTCTCCACAACATTCACCTTCATATCCTTCACCTCATTCTTGTCTATGAACACTGAGTACTTATCATGCTCCTCTGGTAAATGCCATGGATATTGGTAGTAAGCTGTGAAAGGATCAAACAGAACCGGTATGCAACCTGATATAAGCGAATCGAAAACAGATTTTCTTGTTGGACTATCCCCTGGTGGCTGCAAACAGAACTCAGACCCAACAAAGAGTTCAACAATTGACCCTGCCTCATCACATTTGGCAGAACTGCAATTCAGAAATTTGCACTTACCATCTCCAATTGAAGCAGTACATTGGTCTATTAGTATTGACCTTATGTTGTCCTTTGCATCCGGGCGTGCTGCTCCGGCAAAACAGACTAGGCTTTCGCGATTTGATCTAATGATCTTCATTTGCCATGCAATGATATCATTGTCTGAATGAGGGTGGAAGTAAGTTGGATGAGGAATTCCAATGTCATTCGCGTGCCACGGTTGGCGCTCGATCAAGAGCTTAACCGGGTTCTGCATTTTCTCAAGCTCTAAAAATCTAGTACCCCATGGAGACTCACTAGTTCTCCTAAAATCCCATGAGATTTTTCCCAACACAAACACATGATCCTTACCTCCATTCCTTTTCCATGTATTCTGTTTCTCAAGCCACTTCACCAATTCCAACCCCAAACTATCTTTCACATCATTTGACACATTCTTGAAATGCCACCTCAACACATCCAAGCCACCATAGAATGGAACATAGAAAAGCTCTGCTTCATTCTCACTATAAACCCTGCAAGGATGGTTCAAAACCCTTGAGTGAAATATGAGTTCAAGTGAGTACTGATGAGTCTGATACCAATCTTTACCAAGCTTAGATATGGACTCACCCAACCCTTCATTGCTGAAATAACTGCAGAAATCCTGCCATGGAACCATGTCACTGCATTGACCCACCAAGTCCTTGTTGAACTTGGATGGCAAATCATACACATATATTCCTCCTTGACCATTATTGCACCTTCCATTATTGCTTCTATCTGTCCTCCTCCATGATCTATGAAGCTTCAACTGTTCCTCAATAACCTTCACTGCATTTGCAACCTCCTCATCTCCATCATTATTAGTTCCTCTGTTAGTGATAAGATTCAGAAACTTACCGGACTCTGATGCATTATTATTACCATCAATTCTTGGAGTACTATTATTGGACATGCTGTTGCTTGTGGAAGTTGGGATTTCAATGGAGGGATGTGTACCTGCAGAGAGACAATAGAGGCGGCTTTCGAGCTTCCTTGAAGAGAAGCAAACATGAATGATGTTTCCTGTTATGATGGTGGAGAATGAAGACCACATGTATATAAGGATTAGAAGGAATACAGCAACAGAAATTCTGCTAAGAAAATTGTATAAGACCTTAAAGTGATGATGACATTGTGTAGCTTCTGCTATTTTTCTAGATGGTTTCGACCTTTTTCTGGATATAGACACTGCCATATTTTCTTTCTACAATCTTAGGTACCCTTAATTCTGGTATTTCTAGTACACTGAAAAATTATTAAATTAAATACCATTATGCTTATCATGCAAGCACGTAGTGATTTTCCCTTGATTAGATAATTTGCTTGGGCACGTTGAGGTGTAGATTGGGCTAATTATGTGTGTTTGTTGAGTAAACGTGCTCCCAGATACAGTATGTTGTTGATATATTGGAATATTTTAAGTGATTGATAATTGATATGAAGATATTCATGAATGATGATGCAGTGAACATCCATCCTCTCAAATATTTGACTTCCTCAAAAGGTCAAAACATTGTTTGATAGCTGTTCTCTTCTTCTCAAGAACTTCAAAAAAATAAAAATAAATAAAAAGATAGCTCAGTGCATGAGACTCCCGCCAAATGGGCTATGAGGAGGGTGTAACCTTCACGTCACAAAAGAATAGCTTTATCGTTGCGCCGAAGAAAAAAAATCGTGACAGAAAAAAAATAACTATAGTCACATTGAATTGTAGAGTCATTCTGAACTATTTCCAAAATCTATAGTCACACTTCAATCATTTTAGCATTTTCACATTCTAAATGTAGTGTTATTGGAAATATATACATTATGCACACTTAACACTCTTCTATCAAATACTAAATAAAAACACTGGTTGCTCCTAAATTTATTTGCAAAGCTACTTACAATATTGACATGTTGATTATATTATGTCATTCAACCCTTATATCACTTATCTCCAAGTTGTTTAGCTTCTTTGGCCTCTTGTAATTCTTTAGCAAGAGTGAGGAGCAAACAACACTGACAGAAGATGCAGCCATTGCAGCACCAGCAATCCAAGGTGGTAACCTGAATCTTGTTGATGGATAAAGGACTCCAGCAGCAATTGGAATGGATAACAGATTGTAGCCAAGTGCCCAAATGTAGTTGAGGCGAATTCGGGAGAAAGTTTTCTTAGCAAGGTCAATGGCAATTACTATGTCCTCCAAGTTGCTCCTCATTAGAACAATGTCTGCTGCTTCTATAGCTATGTCAGTTCCAGCTCCAATTGCCATTCCAACATCAGCTGCCACAAGTGCTGGTGAATCATTTATTCCATCTCCCACCATTGCCACAGTGTAACCAGAATTCTGTGGTAAGTAAATGAAGTTAGGATTAAATTTGCTTATGCTAACCTTCTGAGTACTATAATATCTAGATACATTAATAAAAAGATACATATAGGTATTCTTGTGTGGGGATGGTAGTTGAAACTATCAGAATATTGTAAGAGTTTCAATACAATAGTTTTTTTAATACTCATCATTTGTGATGTACACGGCGACACATTCCATTCGCCAGTCCATCTGATGATGGATGGAAGCATAATTATCAGAACCGGACCAGTCGGTTCAACCGGAAACCCGGTGAACAAGTTGGTCAGTTCAAGTTGAACCAGCTCATGTTGGAGGAATCGCACCCACTACCCCCAAGATGATACAAGTGCACAACACCACTAATAAGCTATGCACTTTCTTGTTCTAAAGTGCTGCATAAAATATATTTATTATAGAAGGATAAATATATATTATAATAGACCGAGTCAATTATCCACTGGTTCGACCAATGACCTACCGGTTAAATCATTGAACGAGTGACCCAGTACCTTGACCAATTTGTTTCCCGGTCCGGTTCTGATAACTATGCATGAAAGTGTATCAACACGGTGTTTCATAAATCACAAATGATAAGTACAAATAACTTTACTCGAGTTCAATAACCATTTGGGACCATGATTCTATATGCATGTATGTACCTGCAAATCTTTTACTTTAGTAGCTTTAGTCTCAGGTTGTGCCTCTGCCGTGACAGTTTCAATACCAGCTTGTCTAGCAATGGAATTGGCAGTTCCCCAGTTATCACCAGTGACCATGATGGTCTTGATTTTCATGGATTTGATAATAGAAATGACTTGTCTTGCATCAGGTTTCAATGGATCAGACACAGCCAAAACACCAGCTATTTCTCCATCCAAGGATACTAAAATCCCAGTTTGAGCCATGCTCTCAGCTTCTACTAGTACTTCTTCAGCATCAACTGAAACTGCTATATCATGATCCACCATCAATTTTTTGTTCCCAACCAATATTTCCTTGTTTCGAATAATCGCCTTCACTCCATGTCCTGACACAGAAACAAAGTCACGTGCTTCTGGCCAGGGATGATTCTGTTCATCTTCTGTTATGATCTTCTTGGCATGCTCAACAATGGCCTTGGCTATTGGATGTTCACTATTCACCTAATATAACAATTTTGACAATAATCATTACTATCATTTCAAAATTAGAAATATAGCTGTAGTCATTAGAGAAAGTCTTACCTCTGCTGCAGCAACAAATTCATAGAAATCTTGAAGTGACATGTTTTTGAAGAGCTTTGTAGTAACAACCACTGGTTTTCCAACTGTGAGAGTACCTGTCTTATCAAACACAATGCAATTCACCTGCAAAATAGTTAATTTTTGAGTAGAATATCCTATTGTGAGGAAACAAGAGAGAACAATATTATTAATGCTAATTAACCATTGACCTTATGAGCACTTTCTAATGCTTGTCCCCCTTTGATCAACACACCTTGAGTTGCACCAACTCCAGTACCAACCATAACAGCTGTAGGAGTGGCTAGTCCTAGAGCACAAGGGCAAGCTATGACCATCACTGAAATCCCAAACTGAAGTGCAAGCTCAAAGCTGTTCATGGACGACGGAATCCATGATTTCGGGTATGCATGCAACTTCCCTACTAAATACCAAGAAAGCCAAGTTGATATAGAAAGCACAATGACCTGAAAAAAATGAAAAGGCATCAATGAGAAAAAAATGGCAATTCATGTCCTCTGACTTAACCAAAAAGAGTAGTGAGAGTACTATATGCTTACAAGAGGAACAAAGTACTTAGAAATGTGATCTGCAAGTTTCTGAACTGGAGCTTTAGCCATCTGTGCAGACTCGACGAGCCGAACTATCTGAGACAGAGCACTCTCTGATCCAATCCTTGATACCTTGACATGCAAGACACCATTCTGATTCACTGTGCCTCCAATCACCATATCGCCCTTCCTCTTCGCCACGGGCCTCGCCTCTCCGGTTATCATGCTCTCATTGATGTGGCTTTGCCCCCAAATAACAAAACCATCTGATGCAACTTTAGCACCAGGAATAACTTTGATCACATCATTCTTCTGTACCAACCTGCTATCAATCTGTTCTTCACTAACCACATTTCCTTCATCATCTTGAGTTAGCAGAATTGCTGTGTCAGGGGTCAAGTCCATAAGCTTAGCAATGGCTTGTGATGTCTTACCCTTAGCCAAAACCTCCAAATACTTGCCTAACAGAATGAATGAAATCAGCATAGAGCTGGTCTCAAAAAAATCATTCCCTTCAAAATGTTTAGAGAAAGCAGCTCTTGCAACAACATAAACAGAATAAAAGTATGCTGCATTTGTGCCTAATGCAATCAACAAATCCATGTTAGCAGAACCTTTTCGCAAAGCTTTATAGGCCCCAATGTAGAACCTCCTGCCTATGATAAACTGAACCGGTGTAGCGAATTCCCACCTCAATAGCAATCCAATGTTGAGCATATTCACAATTTTGATATCAAGAACATGCTTCACTCCAGGAACATACATAAGAACCATGGATGTTAGAAACACAGGAATGGTGAAAACCAAACTCCAAATGAAGAATCTGAAGTACTGCTTGATCTCTTCCTGTCTATGTGTCTCTCTTCCTCCTCCTTCATTTGGAAAAATCTCTGCTTTGAAACATCCAGAGCCTGAGGATTCAATGACTTGAATGAAAGTTCTAGGCCCTGTCATGTATGGTTTATAAGCTATAGAAACTTTGTTAATATCGCGATATACTTCTATGGTTTCAACACCAGAGAGTGCTTGCAGAGATTGTTCAATGGCACTCATTGATTGCTCATTCTTAATTCCATCAACTTTAAGATCAATTTTGCTTATATGTTCCCCGGTGCTTATTAACACAGATTCAAATCCAGTGTCTTCTATTGCTTCCTTGATGTTATCGTAGTTGATAATGTTGGGGTCATAGCGGATTTGAGCTTCTTCTGTTGCAAGAGCCACTTGAGCTTTGTGAACACCATGAAGGGATTGAAGAGCTGATTCAAGAGTGGAGGAGCAAGAAGTACAAGTCATGCCCCTTATGTGTATTCTACATATCTGATATGAGTGATCATTGGATTCTTCTTCAATGGTCTTGGCTTGAAAACCTGCATCTTCTATTGCCTCGCGTATTCTCTCTTCCTATATATATATGTATGGAAAATTTGTAATTAGATTGTGAACAATATTAGAAACCATTATAGAACTAAATAAGTTACTTACAGTGCACATGCATTATGTATCATCAAGAATAACTTTTCATTGTTAGACTATAGCATGTTCGATTTTTACTGTCTTCTTAACAAAACCAAAACATAATTTTGAAACTGGTGCTCTTCTATTACTTGAATTAAATTGTCACAACTCTTAGGAAAATAAATTGAACAAGTGGTGAAATAAATTAGGCACAATAACCATGATTTATCAATCGCTAAAATCTAACTTTGTGGAACGACCAATGTTCTTAAGTTATACCCGTGCATTTATTTCAAATATATTTAATGGTAAAAAATTAGTCATTTAAATGAATTACGTGAAAATATACTTTATGTTTTGCGTGTCTTTTTTCTCTCACTTTGTTTTTTGTACTTAACTCAAAAAGTTTCTGTAATCCCTTTTTTTCACTTAACAATTAGTAAGACAAATACAAAAAATAAAGTGAGATTAAAAATGATATGTGAAACATAAATTATATTGTCACGTAAGTCACTTAAATGGCCAATCTTTTATCATTAAATATATTTGAAATGAATGTACCAGATTTACAAAGTTACACCGGTGTTCTATAACTAATATTCTTAAATATGTGCTGAAGGACTAGTATGACTATAGTATCATGTAAAAGCGTTTTCAGAGAAAGTAGTTAATGGCCACATAGAGGAAGAAAGTGGAGCATATATATATATATATATATATATATATATATATATATATATATATATATATATATATTATATATATAAAACAAGGTACAAGGACATCCATTAACAATAATCAGCCAAATTAAGGAACTAACTTGGCGTGTGTGATGAGGGCATGGGTATGCTAGTAGCAAATAAATTAAGTATTTTAATAATCACAAAAATCCACTAATAAAAGGGATATAAGATATGTATGTCTGGTAATCATCACCATATCCTCATTCCATAAAGAAGACGCAAATACGATACAAATTAATTAAAAAGCTTACTCCTACACAAGTGGAACACAAGGGAAGGGATAGATGGGCAGCATATCAATTCATTAAGTATAGTAGTGAATTGTGCGAATCACTGAATTCAATTATTTTGTGTTATCACATACATGTTAGTGCTTATATATATTTAACATATATATATATATATATATATATATATATATATATATATATATAGTTTATAGTTAAATATTAGAGTTTAATTTTGATACATTGACAGTGTAAAATACTTTAAAGTTGTCGTCCAATCAGAACATTTTGTTTATAAGGCTTTTCAGGTAGGTAGTGGGAGAGAGAAAAACACCATCATAACTAACGTGACAGTACATGATTGAATTATTGTGTAAAAAAATTTTACACGGTCACTAAATGAAAATTAAATTCTAGATATTATCATATGTTTAAAACGATTTAAAAAACCATTATTTCTTGTAAAAAAAATAATGAAGTTTAATCAAGCAATTAATCATTGATTCTGTGGAGGTAAAGGAATAATGTAGTACTAGTTGTTTCTGATGTGCCTTCAAAGTAAGAAAAAATTGCGCTGTAATTCATTCATAACTTAACATCTTCGTTCATGTAAATTAGAAAAAGTAAGAAACAGAAAAACTATAACCTTCAATTATTAAAGTACTAAAGTGAGTAAAAAAAAAAGTATTAGAGAGTAAATGCAAGAAACACCACTTTTTTCTGAAAATATTTAGGAATTTCTCGCACAGAACACTCGAGTTTAATTTTGAGCCTGGACAATATACTAACTACTTTCAAAACAGGATCACATAGCATGATTAGAGTATTTTTTTTTTTCTATTGAATTTTCATTTTCGCCTTTACAAGTTAAAGGTATCGATAACCAAATATTTGGTAAAGATGTATACATGTATGCTTAAAAATATTCTTAATGAGCCCACACAAGCATAAAATTATTGACATTGAAAGGTCCTTTACGTTAGTTAATAAACAAATCTTGTTAAAACGTGACCCTCAGCCAACAATCTGACGAAAAACTTGAAAGGAAATAATAATGAGATATATATAAATTTGAATTGCTATTTTCATTGTATTTTGCACGAAATATATTTGCTATTTTCAATGTATTTTCAAGGAGAGATAATATATATTCATTTTCGATCCTCAACTGTTGCACGAAATATCCTCAAACTGAATAATTCTCAGCTTTTAGTAAGAACTTAAATTTTATATGTCAATCTTCACTTTTGTCAAATCAAAAGATGATCAAATCTTACACACTATTTATAAAGTCAAGCTAATGAAATTTAAAGAATCCCATTGGATACCCATATAAAAAATTAAGAAATTAAAAAATATTGATGAAAAATAAAAAAATAGTCAAATCAATTAATGAGTCTATTTTATAATATTTTGACGAAAAAAAATTTCTTTAAGAAATTAATTTTTAGTGAATAGCTAAATAATTATGGTAAAAAATTTCTATATTAACTAATTTTTAATAATTTTTTATTATGCAAATAATACTATTCTATAAAGTATGTACAAACAAATTAAAATCTTCTAGTAATTGACATGCACGATCAAATTAGTTAGCACACCCTTGATTTCTCTCTCTTCAATAATAATTTAGACCATAGTTTTAAACTGTAATCCATTCAACTTTATTTATGACTGCAATATATATTATTAGAGGATGAATGAACACAAATAAAGCTATCGAAAAATAATAAGAAACATTGAAATTTAAAGCATATTACATATATATATGGCTTATAGTTAAATAAATTGAATACATAATCGTATATAGACTTACGTTAACCATGGCGGGATAGTAGAGAACCTGAGCCTTATCATTCAAGACATCAACAACGGCTTCTCGAATTCCAGGTAAGCGCTTAACGGCCTTCTCAACCGATCCGGCGCACGCAGCACACGTCATTCCCATCACACAGAACACCGCTTTCGCCTCCGATCCTTCCACCGCCGCCTTCTTCGCCGCCTCCGGCGAGGCGCCTCTCGGATACCTTGTCATGGAAGGGTAGTGTGCCTGAGGCGACAAGTTTCCACAGCACTGCAAGCTATTAATGCAGTTCCAACTCTCAATCTTGCTAATGCTACCCATATTGATTAGTTAATTAATTCCTTGCTAATTATTATTAATTTCTATTGAAGCAAGGCTAAGCTAGCAAGGTTTTCTTAATAGTTCTCAACTTTTATGATATGGTTGTGGAACATATATATGAATTGTGTATGAGAACATATTCTATGGTTGCTGGTTATATTTATAGAATCCAAATTAAGAGAAAAAAAGGAAAGGTGATAAGGGAAAAATTAAAGGGGAATTGGGTGGGGACGTGAAAAAAGGAATTAAGTTGTAATGGGTGATGAGAGTCATAATGTGTAATCGTTAATTACTTTATTCCTACTGGTCATAAATTAACGCTAACTATATACTCCATCCATTCTAAAATATTAATGAAAAAGAAAGATGATTAATGGTTCCTTGGAGTAATATTCAAGAAAGAAAGAGAAATGATACTAGGGGTATAATAAGTATGAAAAAATTAAATTGACATTGGAAGTTGGAAATGACTATCATTGTGGAATTTTTTTTTCTCCCTAAAATGACTAATATTTTGGAATGGAGGGAGTATGTGCTTAACTAATGGAGTATTGTCTTTACCCAACTTTTTTTAAATATCATTATTAACAACTCATCGTATTTTATTCACATTATATATGGTTGCGTTCATAATTAAAGTATGATCCTTTTTCAAGTACTAGACTGTTAGGTCTAACGCATGAACTTGCTACACTGCACTACAATGCCCTATACATGTACATAAGTTCCAAAAGTATTTCAACTTTTTTTGTACAAGCATGATGAGGTCATTCCAATGACAGGTAACTCATTAATTTAATATTTTCTGAATTAATAATAAATTTTCAGTGTTTGAGATTTAAATACCAATCAACATCACAATTAGATCTAATCATTAACTATATGAAGAAATTCAATTTGGAATGTTAAATAAGTATAACGAATTACATTGCATGAATGAGAATGGATCACTAGAAATCTTATATAGCATTTGTTTACCGTATAGAAGATAAAAAAATAATATATAATAAAAAATAACATATTTATTTAGTGTAAATACATACAAGACAGATTGTATTGTACAAAATTTTTTAATATTTTGTATCCACACTTAGAGTAAATACATAGAATACATATGTGTTGTAACAAGAATTTTAGTAAAAATTTTGTTTCAAACGTACCTCATTTATTTTTGTCATAATTCCATCCTTTACTCTTTTTGTTTTAATCAAAATTTCAAAACAAAATTTTATATAAATACAAGTATAAATTTATTTTGTACATACTAAAACAAACATAATATAAAATACATAAAATTTATTGTATTATATTGTATTATACATGTATTTCTATAGTTTATTTTATTAACTTTAATAAAGAAACACCACCTTAGTGCTTCATTACACGTGCATTGAGATTTGAAAGATATTAAGATTTCAGTGATTCAGTTAAAGTTAATTATTAATCTATTGTATAAATAACAGTCACTTAAACTTATTAATTCACTAAATTGATCATTCATTATTCATCATTCATATATCATTAACTAATCTAATAATCTCATTTAGTTAAAATCCCTACTAATAACCCAATTATTACACCATCATCACTCCCATTAATATAAATCCGCCAGCAATATCCTATATATATATAAGAGTTTAATTTTGATGTACTGACAATATAAAAGTGTCATCCAATCAAAATATTATGTTTGTATGACTTTTCAAATAATAAGAAGAAGAAAATATGATCATAACTGATATGACAATACATAATTAAATAACTATATAAAAATTTGGTACGCTGTCAAAATTAAATCCCTATAATAATCCTTAACGTACGGTAAGATATAATAATAAAAGAAGCAAACATCACTAAATCCTAGTCACGATTAGTCCAAATTACATTATGCACCAGAGTAGTTATTGCATCTCATCTCATATATATACATCAGCTAGTTATTTTAGACCATTGAGCACAATAAAAAAAAAAGTCAATATGTTATAGAGAATAAATATTATCTATGCATAATATATTATATATTTCAGACAATATATTATATATTATATATTATGTACATAATATATCATATATTATAAAAAAATAATGTTATAATGTGTAATATATATTATATTTAACATGTTATATATGATATATATAATATATTATACATTATACATATTATATATTACATATTGTACATAATCTATTAACTATTTTAGCTGATTTTTTATTTATGAAAAAAAAATTTCCCTTATTTTATTATCAACCAGTATTATTCTTATTTCCTTTTTTTTTTATGATCACCCATTTGTTTCTCGGGCAAGGCAACAACTTATTTTTATAAATTAAAGGAAACAAATTAAAAAAGCAATCATTCCACGTATTATCATCAAAATTTTGACACCTTTAATTTGATTATTTATACTTGCTCGATGATTCTTCCCATAAAATAGAATAGGATTATACATGAGGATTGCTAAGGCACAATAAAAAATCAGCTAAAAAATTGTGCAACATATATAACATAAATTGCACAATAAATATTATATGTTGTGCATACCATATAGCACATGATGTGCACAACATATATAATATGTTGCAAAGAAAGATGATATTGCAACATATAATATATGTTGTGCACAATAGATGATATACGTTGTGCACTACATATGATATACGTTGTGCATTTTATATTATATATGTTGTGCATAACTTGTTGATTTCCCATTATATATTACTTTTGCTTCACGGTTTCATTTTTTGGCTCTTTGCAGAGAGGAATTAAAATTAAAAAACATTAGGTTTGGTAGTCCCGTACCATCATAGTCATATAAGTAACAAGTTGAAATATTTGGTGATGAGAGAAACAGATTGACTTTTGTTTAGTTTATGATATCCAGCTCATGAATTATTACGATCAACACTGACATCTGCATTGTTTACATTGCCGATATTTTTTTTAAAGTTTTTTGATGTACAGAAAATAATAATGATAATAATAATTATAACTAGTGTTTAAATTAAAATTGTAATTAAGCTGTACTATGTCGATGGAACGGTTCAATACATGATGCATTGATTACAAAATGGAAAGCAAGCTCATTTTCAAAGTTAACAATGCCGACTTTCATTTTAAAATTAAAAATAATGTTCCATTTAGTGGCCAAAGCTGGAAGAATATAATTTCTCATGTAAAAAAGTGTATGTACCTCTAAACGGTCTTTTTATATATTAGTCAGTAATAGTTTTAGATTTTTTAATTAATCATACATGAATAAGTATTTAATTTTTATGTACTGAAGATGTAAAAAAAATTTACACAATATTCTAATTATATATCACTACATTAGTCATAATATTAATTTCCAAACCGAGTACTAAAAAATCGTATAAATAATTAAATATAAGAATTTAATCTGAGGATAGTGAAACAAACATTTTTACTCGAGGGGTAGAAGAGGACATGGACACGTTTTACTTTTTTGGGCTCATAGAGATTGGCCTTCTCAATGGCTTTCATCATATTGGGCCATCAAAAACGTAATGGGTTACGTTCATAGGCAAAGCCCAATAAAGAGAGAGATTGAAGTGTAAACTAAAAATTGAAGTTATTGTTTACCAAAAAAAAATTTGAAATTATTAGCTAATGAAAAATCCAAGAGATAAATTTTAGAGACTAATTTTAACACAATATCACTGTAAAAGAATTCCTTCTACGATACTATTCAATTATTATGTGGTATATCATACGTGAGACAATAAGTATTCGAACCAATCAACCAAATATTATTGGTAATCTATTTTGGTTATGTGTTAGCAACTGGAGATGCAAGAATAGTGACATATAACTAATAATATCTCTAATTAAGGCATCTCCTAATTTGGATAATGTAAGCTGATGAGAGCATAAAATAGACATTAGGGAAGCACAAAAGATTACAAGAGAGTCACCATCCATTAATTTCTCAACAAGCTTTGTATTCTATATATTATGTTAGTCTTGTCAAAGTTCCACCTCTTGTGGCTCCAAAAAACAAGGATCTTTATTCATTAATTTCTCCCAATAGGTTTTCATTGAATCTGTTGCTCCTCCCTTCCCTTTCCTTTCCCTTTCCTTTCACATTTCTCAGGGCGCTTCTTCCTTATTGCTCACAAAATGGTATGTAACTACATCCTTCATTGCTTGCTTTCATCAAGATGATGAAACTTGATAGATAGATAGATAGATAGCTTCTGACATCTTTTCTATTTCAAAAATCTATCAAATTAGGCCTTGATATGATCACAATGAACAATGATTTCACTATATTTATGTGCACCCCCCTATAACTCTAATCTACTATGATATTTTTATGCATGCATGCCGTGACCTGTGGTATATGTGATTAAGAATTTATAACAAAAGAATCATTATAATGCCAGAGCATATATAGCACAGAAAATGATTAACTCTCGATATTGAAATTTAATTTGATGGCGACGACAAAAAATGATGAGGCAGGCAAACGCGGCGTCCGGAATGGCTGTGGTGGATGACTGCAAATTGAGGTTCCAGGAGCTTAAAGCAAAGAGGATTTACCGTTACATTGTATTCAAGATTGATCAGCAAGCAGTTGTGGTTGAGAAATTAGGTGATCCTGCTGATAGCTACGACGATTTCCAGGCCAGTTTGCCGGCTAATGAGTGCCGCTATGCTGTCTATGATTTCGATTTCACAACTGACGAGAATTGCCAAAAAAGCAAGATCTTCTTCGTTGCATGGTACTAGCTAGCAATAACTACTGCATACATTTTAAGCATGTTAAGATATGTATGTAACCCTAAAACAAAATTTGAATAATACTAAGTAAATTGTTTGGTTGGTATAATATGATTATGCAGGTCCCCAGATATATCAAAGGTGAGAATGAAGATGGTGTATGCAAGTTCCAAGGATAGATTCAAGAGGGAACTGGATGGTATCCAAGTGGAACTGCAAGCAACTGATCCGAGTGAGATGAGCTTGGACATCGTCAAGGCACGAGCCCTCTAATCGAGCTCCCCTGACGACGCACCGCCGCCACTCTCTTGTTTTTTCTCTTTGTATTCTGATCTCAGCTCTCCTAATTCACAGTTAGAAATTTTCTATCATTCCTAACTGTTTGACTACTTTGGGGGCCATCTTGTTCTTGTTATTGCTTGTTTTATAGTTTTTGATTCAACATCAGACTTATCCGAAAAATGGCATGTAATATTATAATGCATCATTCTTCTTTCAACTTATTAGCTTAATTTCTATCCTGCATCTTGGTTAGTTTTAGTTTTGAGCCATTACAAAATTCAATGGCTCAAATTTATTTTCTCTGTTCTCTTATGTGGATTGGAAAGTGCAAAAGGAAAGATTCCTAGTTATACAAAATTCTCATCCTCATATAATACATAAAGGGAAAACAATTTGTTTGCCAGTTTCTTTACAACGAGGCCTTGACATGTTTAAGCCTAACATGACCCCTCCTCCTATAGCAATCATTTACAATAGAAAGAAAATTGAAGTGAAGAAGAAGAAAAGAAAAGAGTAGTCAAAAAAGTGTATTACTGGTGTGTATCTGTGCATGCTTTTAAGTGTAGATTTGTTAGTTTTGGCTCCATTATGATAAGAGTGCAAGTTCAGCCCAAGCCAGAGATGATGACTTGAGCTCGACGCTCATCGATGTGTCGATTCTGCTCTCCAGCATACTGCATATTTCTCGCATAGACGGACGTGCAGTGGTATCAGGGTTGATACAAAGAGTTACTACTTCACATATCACTTTGAGGTCATCATATCTAAAATGTTTCAATTCGGGATCCACCACATATGACATCACTTCTGGCATTTCAAGATAGTCCTTGGCCTGCAGAGGAAGCAGATTATATATGCACCCTTAGCTTAACACAACAAACTTAGTAAAACAAAACCTTTCTTTAAACGAAAACTTTTTGCAAGTTTCTTACCCAATCCACCAAGTACCCCTTGTGCTTGCAGTATGGAGGTCTCCCACTGATTATCTCCAGTAGAAGCACCCCGAAGGCATGTATATTTCCCTTGGTATCAAGATGACGCGCCTCGAGGGAATTAGGAAGAATGCAAATAGCGCCTTGGCTGCCAATAGAACCAGAATTCTTTTCCGATCTTTCAAGGATTGTCTTCCAACTTTCAAAATCGACCAACTGCAGTTCAGGGTGAATACAAATGAGAATTTTAAACAAGCTGTTGGGTATCTAATAACATATCGGTGCGTTGAATAAGAGGTTAAGAACAATTATAACTGTCGATGACTGGTAAGTTAGAAGAAAACTAGGAGGCATGCACACCTTCGGAGAAAATTCCTCTGTAAGGTATATAGCACTAGAATTTAGCTCTGAAATGGTGAATGGAGGCTCAATTTCTGTGTGCAAATACTTGAGTCCACGTGCAATGCCAATAATAATTTTCATTCGGCGCGTCCAAGAGAACTGGCATCCTTCTTCATCTGCAGCCATAGTTTCATGTTTAATGAATTTAAAACACAAAAATTACACACACAAGCTATGAAAGCTTGACTTACAGCAATGAAGGTGCTCATGAAGTGTCCCATTTGAAGCATACTCAAAAACCAACATCCTTGTAAATGGAGTGCTCTCTCTACAATAACCTAGTAGTTTTCCTGTATTCTCATGATTTAACCTTGCCAGGTCTGCAACCTGAATGACAATAATAACATAGATATTAGAGTGTTTCTCTGCCAATTCTTGCAATGCTGGAGGATTGGAATATTTCGTTTTACCTCTCTTTGAAAATAGAGTTCAAGATATCCAGTCCAATGCTCCTCCTTAATGCAGAGGGAAATTACAGCAATCTCAGGCCCACTTTTCATGGTTCCCTTGTAGACCACACTGTCTGGTGAGGACCCAATTATGTTGCTGAAGTCTTCACATGCCACTTCAAGCTCTTGTCTGCTGTACCTTCTCACATCCTTCAACAACTCAGGGTCTGCACAATGATAATGCCAACCATTTTGAGAACAGCCCTAGAACTATATATATATAGTGAAACTATATAGAAGAACACACAGAAACCGAACCTATATATACTGTCGTTTGGTCTTTCTGACTTGCAGATTTTTTCCAAGGAATAATGATAGATGTTTGTTTATTACACCTCTGAACAGCAGCGAGAACAGCAACCAGAAAGAGAGAACCAACCATGGTTCCGGTTACTATCTCTAGAGCCAAAAGCCAAACAGGTTTTGATACTCTATGATGCTTGGACACATATTCAGTAGGTCGGTGGTTTGGGTTCACCACTGGCTGGCTCCTGGCGGGTGACGCACCAGCTATGAAAGAATAGTTCAGAGTTAGATACAGAATTAGGAAGAAACAATTTAAGATACAGAGTTTAGTATAATTCACTGTCTATATTGGATTTGACAGAATTCATATTACACTTGAAAATATCACGTAGATTCATTCACAACACAATGTTGAGTTTAAAAAACAGAATGCAAAAGAAATCCCCGTGAAAGTCACTTCACAATGAAGTCCACATTGAATCCATGCCTTTATTTTTCAAAGCTAAAAAGGTCAAGTCATGCATACCACATTCAATGGGAGGCCGCTGCTTTACATCGTTGCTCTGAATCTGAAGGCAGTTTCCTTGGAAGCTTGAACTGCTTGACAGAGTAAACATGTTTTCTAAATACGGTGGGGGTAGAAAACCAAACAACCAATATGACAATGGCATTTGAAAAGAAGTACCTTGGAAGATACTCCAAGCATTTCGGTATGCTTCCAACTAAAAAGTTATATGAAAAGTCAGCTACTTTTAACTGAGACCAACGACAGAAGCCAGTTAAATTCGCATTTGAGGCAAACCTGAAGAAATTATAAGAACTTTAAGATACAGAATAACAACACTCAAACTATGAGTGGAATAACTGGCACTTTTAACTCGCTGTTGACTTTTGAGTTTGATTATATGTTTTATAGCCTTTTAGGTGGTCATTCATGTCTCCCTAATGAAATCCTTTTACATATAGAATGTGCTTCTGAGTATGAATGAAAACTTTACATTTGCCATTGCATGTTTCATAATCTATGTGGAAAGAAGGCATACTATACCAATTAAATTATAAAGATTATACTCACATCCCATGCATAGTTGAGGAATAATTTGAACTGCTACCGCCAGGAACAGGTCCTTGAAGCTTATTCCTATCAAGCCGAAGTTCTTGAAGGTATTTCAAATTTCCAAGCTCTGGAGGTAGCCTGCCACTGAGCTCATTGGATTGCAGGTTCCTACAAGTATGCAAGTAAAGCTGAATAAGTATTGGAATCAATAAAAAAGAGAGTCAATGCTTTTCACTATTCATATTGAGTTTCTTTTACATGTGCACAACTTGGGTTAAATTTCCAAACTCTGGAGGAATTGGCCCGGATAACTGATTAATTCCCAAATCCAACACCTTGAGAGACTTCAACATGCCCAACTCTTTCGGTATTGCTCCTACGATATTGTTGCCGCGCAAAATTCTACAGACATAAAGAACTGGCAATTAGCTTCAACCATGATATTCCTGCAGAACTAACAAAAATGGTAATACAATTACAAGTATTATACAAAAGGTTTTCAGGATGACGAATGGTTAGGAGAAAGTGAGAAACAATGACCATACAGTTCTTGCAAGTAGGTGATTTGCCCTAACTCTGGTGCAATAAATCCCTTCAATGATGATCCTGAGATGTTTCTGCAAAGAAAACCCCCCCAAGATGTAGCATTAGGAATGTGCTAGCTTAGAAATTCATCCCATCAATTTTGTTCAAATAGCAAGAGTGAAGTAAATACAGCAGAACCATAAGGATCAATGGCATCTTACATCTTGATGACATGATCTCTAGCCATAGTGCATAAGACACCAAACCAGCTACAAGGGTCTGAATCTATGGTATTCCAATTGGATAAGGCTAGAAATGGGTCTTCATATACAGCTTCTTTGAAGCTAGAAAGCGCCCAAACTGTGCAAATGCAAATGCTTCATTACTTAGAACACCATGATCCAGTTCAAGAAGAAACAGAGCTACCAATCTTTTCTACTTACTAGCGGAAATTATTTTATTGACCAAGAAGATTAAAAGAGAGACAGAGTAACAAGATTTTCATTTTCCCAGCAGCCAAACAGAAACAGAGGAAAACAGAGATGAGCAGAGATCTGAAAGAGAAAGTGAATAAAAGGTACCTTCATTTGGTGGCAGAGAATCAGAAGCCACAAGAGAGAGCATGGAAACCAATCCAAGAAACAAGAATGAAGTCCAAGAACATAGCTTCATCTTTCCTTTACCCAAAGTTCTCTACTTTCTTTTCTTAGTAACTAACTTGTGCTGTCTATCTGCGTACCGAAAACCAAAAACCTCTTCTTTCCAAGAATGAAAAAGAAAAAAAGAAGAAAAAAGCAGAACCCAAAACAAAAAAAGATGGGACTTTATCATTTATGTCATGGAAGAATTGAATTGAGCTAAAACAAGCTCAACGGTTCTAAAGAACAATGAATGCTAGTAATAGTAGTGCGTTGTTTGCTGATTTAGCAACAAAAGAAATGAAAGATAAACAGAGCAAAAACCAGCAGAGAAAAAAAAATGGGTAAGAATTTGAAATCCAAAATTTGGTAACTAAGAGTGGAAAGAATAACCAACTAGCTAGTTGAAAGAAAGAGAGGAAGAAAAGAAGGAAGCAAGGTTTGTGATGGTGACACTGACAGTGTGAGGAAAACTGAATCAATGGAAACTTTGATTCAAAGAGAGTTTAGCCATCAAGTATGTTATGTCCCAAGAATGGGTCTTGATTAAGAAAACTGCTACATAATAATAAGCCTAAAAAGAAGGACCTTTTATTTCTTTCTTTCTTTCTTTATTTTGATGTATTTATGTCAAAAATGGCGGTTTTTGCTATAAATAATTCCTTTTTCTTTCTCTTCGCGGCATTAATTAGGGATTAATCACTACTGTTAATAAAGTCTCTGGTGAATTTGGTGAAAGAAAGAAATCGAAAACTGTCTTTAGTCAAAGGGGTCCATCAACAACTAATTTGTGGGTTAATCAGTAATCAGCGAGCAATTTATTTATAATTGATTGATTGTGAGGTGCGCAAACTCCAATTTCACAGTACTATTCTATTGATAATGACAAAATTACTCCCTTGCTTAGTTAGTGGTATTTAATTTTTGTTTTTTCTTTCCTCTCATGGATTGGATTCAACATGTATAGTCACTCTCAATCAATTTCGTAGTTTTCTTTTCTTTTTCATGAGGAACATTTTTCTTTAACAATACTTGGGGAAAATGTTACTATTTTGCTTCATTAAAAATGTTATACATATAATTATTAAATTATTAAATTTTACTATATAACTATGACAAAGTACTATATTAATTAACCGCTCTTACATTAAGTTATGTCTCATTTATTTAAAAAAATATATGTGTCATTTTAGGGTTCATAAATGATAACTTGATAAAACTCATTAATGTATCCAAATTATTATACTTTAATTACTCTTAATTTGAGCTGTTTAATTTTTTTTTGGTAGATAACTGTTTAATTCTTTTTAATATATTAAGATCGAATTTTTGTTTTGATAATTTTTAATTATTTTATTAATTTTGTTGACATATTTTTTTACAAATTATTTCACTAATTTAAATATTTTTTACCGAACAAAAACTTATTCATCAACAATTAAAAGATAATAGTGGTTGTTAATTTGAATACTAGAAGATTTAAATACTAAAACAGCTAGGGGTAGAAATACTTATACCCACAGTTTTAAGGAAATTTTTTTTTCTTTCAATATCGGGCTGAAAGCCCACTAATCTGACCTCAGGCACTGCAGTGGCGAGGATGACCCTGGCCACGGGTGAATTTTCATACACATGAGAATTGGGATCGAACCCAGGACATGATTAAGGGAACTCAGCTCCACATCCAGTTGAGCCACACCACGTGGTTAGTTTGAAGGAATTCTTATTCTTTACCCTTAACTAAACAGAAAGCCTTTTAGAAAAATGCTAGAGTTACAAAAATGGCTAAAAATGCTTCCGAAAATCCACATTTTACAGTTGTTCTCCATAAATAAATAAAAACCAATATCTAAGCAAATATATATGTGTAATCCGTCAAACATCTTTTGGTCTTGAAATCTAACAAACCCCACTCGCCACCTTTCATTTTCAAGATTACGATTTTGAATAATATCATCAGCAGGCAACTAATACCTAATAAATATTGTCATTATTATTAATCCGTGGGTCGAATTTAGTTTATTTTATATTTATTCCTATGTCTACATGTTTATGTCTACATGTATTTATTTAGTCATTTATTTATTTTATTACCCCTTTGGTATAAAGAGAGATAAGAAATTTTCAATGATCAAAGGGCAAACATTTAAATATGAAGACCCTTTGATTTTTAATTGACTTTTTTGGTTTGTTTTCTTTTAGTTACTCCGATGGTTACTTCTTCAAATGTTAGCTAGGGGTAACAAGAGACAAATGGAGAATTTTGTTGAAGCCCGAAAGGCCCTCACTAACAATGTTTCCAACCAAGATACTCTCAATTCCAAGTAGGAGTATATTTTATCTGTATTAAATTTGATAATTTGATACGAATCGGTCATTCAATTCAATTACAATATAATTTAACATTTTTAGCTACTTAATTTAACTTATATCCTGACGCAATTTATCATTATATTCAAACTTTTATATTGAGATAATAATAATTTTTATACTAACATAATTCAATATTTATACTTACTCAATCAAACTTTTTATATTGATGATTAATTTAGTGTCACTTTTAATATACACGTAGTATTGCACTTAAATTTTAAAGCAATGATATATTAAACCTCTTTATTTTGAATTAGGAATAATTGTTGAATAAGGTGCCCTCAAAAAATTTTCTTTTTCCTTTTTAAATTAGGATATCTATCAACGGCAACAATTCATTCATTCTAATCGGAAAAAACTACTTAAAATGAGTACAATTTTTGGTCAATAAACTTCATACAAAACACTACTCAAAATCTTAACTCGATCCATCAAACCTAATTAAGCTTAGACAATTGTCAAAACATAATAAAAATGAAAATATTTGTAAACACAAATTATGTAAAAGGAGAAAGAGAATTCAAAATTACTATTATTTTCAGCTGAATTTAATTTATTGGTTAACAATTCTTGAAGAGGAAGCATGGGCAAGCTGGGTCCGCAATTATATTGTTTGAACTTTGAAAACATGACATGATTTTTGGCTTATAGCTTTTGTAAAAGGTCCATTTAGATTGATGCTGAGTCCTCCATTCCCTTGCCATGAAGAATGCCCTCTTTTCATAAATAATTGAAGACCTACATTGCACATGCATCTCTATCTTTATTCAAGTATACCCAAGAAAGTGGAATTTCTCTATGCTCTTCTTTTTATTTTCTTTTGCTTTTCAAACATAAACATCCAAATGAAAATACTCATGATAAAATTACAACTTTAATTTAATGATGGTCAAACTTTATTAAAAAATTTCTTAAAATCTAAGTGAAAAATAAAAGAGCAATAGACATAACAAAATACACACATGATGTATAATAAGATATATTTATTACACCTAATCTTATCATCTACAAAACATAAATAGAAAATTTTCATGTATGTACAATGATTTTTACGTCAATTTTATCGATGGACTTTGTGAGACTGATTTATTATGATATGACAGAGTGAACTAAATTTAGTTCAGCATCTGGATGACCTAAATCCAGAATTGGCACAAAAGAGATTGTACATTTAGCACTGTTAAAACATGAATCATAAAATTCACCAAACCTAATCGCAACACATCAAAGTATAAACCATAAATTCTTTCCCTTTTCCTTGTTAGGTTTCGGCATTGAATGAGTTAGTCCCCTCCAAAGTATAATTAAATATTCAAATGGTTTCTTTATCTTTCTTTTTTTGCAGTCCAAGTCTTATTTCCTGTATAATAATTATTTTTTGGTGTCGTTTATAATCTAAACACACACGCTTCCTCTGAAACACTAGGATGTGTGAAATTGACGCGACAGAATAAATGGTGAAGTGATGATGCAATTAACGCCCCTTAATCTTATTAATATATATCTTTTAGGATTGTTTTTACTGTAATCTTTTGCTTTTCTTTTCCTAAATGATTGAATTGTTCCATATCTTTATCAGTTAGTTTGGCTGTCCGCTTCGTAATCAAAATTGATTTAAGAACAAGTAACTAATTGGAAGAATTGGTTACGTTAATTAGACCCATTGGAAAAGAAGAAAGGAAAAAAAAATCATCAATTTGGTTTGGTGAGCTTAAAAAGTAGTAGCTTACTGCAATGATTTGCAGGCTCCAAGTCAAATTGTCCCTTATGCTTTTCCAAAATCACTTTGGGGCAAATAATTTTTAAAATGTAATATCACACAAACAATAAGAGACAATTTTTTTTTTCTCAATAAATTCTCTTGGATTAGAGAATTTATTAATGAGGCTATTTCTCTTAAGTGTTTGTATTCTGGCTATATATTTATGTTCCTCTTGAGCTTTTCTTTTTTTTCGGATGCTCATGAGCTTTTTTTTTTTAAAAAAAAAAGACAATCTTTTAATTGACAATAATAATTTAATTGAGTAATGCTACATGTATATTACAAAATCAGTCACCATATACACTAATCCAACATTTTAAAACTATTAATCTAACTTTTAAACCTATTAGATTAATGTATAATATTAATAATTTCAAAAAATTAGATTATTACATATGTAGTGACTAATGATGACAAATTTTTAAGTGTACATAAATCATTTTTCAATTTACCTTCATGCTTAAGTATACAACATTTTTTTTAAGGGGAAAAAGTTAAGTCCTTTCAATAATGGCATAATACTTAGTCACTAAAACATAATAATACTATATATTTAATTTCTATGGTTACGAAAGCATACCTTTATTCATCATGAAATAAAGAAAGAGATAGAAACAACTAGCTAGCAAGATAATTTTCAAACAAAAGGCCCTCACTGTGATTTGCTAATAACGTAAAGCTTCAATGGGACAAGAAGCTAGCACAGTGTAGATATAAAACTATCAAGTGCATCAAAAGAAAAGTGTAGATCTGAAGACATAATAAATACATATGATCATTAACAACCAAAAACATACTCCGTACAAGACATTCAAAAACACCTTATTAAAGAACCAAATAATTAGAGACCAAATCCGCTACTAATAATCTCTAATTTTATCCGATCAAGGCTGTTATTTATATATCTAATTTCATCTAACTTTGTTAATAATAACGTTGATCTTCTAATTCAAAACCTAGATTTTTTTCCGCTCAAAAAATCTATCATAGTATATACCATATTATTGTATCTCATTTAGCTTGCAACCTCTTCAGGAAAAGCTGGTGGGACAGAAGAAGAGGACTTGATCCATCACTGGTTAGTTAAAGCGATAGATTACCTTAATTCAACTTTACCTGAAGATTAATTGCATCATATATATATATGTGAGATGATGCCGAGTGATTGCTAAAGCTGCAGTTAGTTTGTTAGTGACAAAATTAAGGGAGAAATGGAATGGAAGGTTAGGCAGTGGAATGGTTAAGCATGTTTCTTCCACAACCCAACATAACGCTACAGGTTAGATTATCAGTCACCTTGAGAAAATGAAAAATGGAAATTTCTGTTTTATTTTCATAGCTACTCTTCTTTTCTTAATTAAGCTTAAACATACTTATCGGTTTTCTTATTTGACAGTGTTCGACCCTAGTCCTCCTATTCCACTTCCAGGTGAATCGAAACCAATAATAAATTGAATTAATTAATTCAAACAGAGAAATGATAACCAACACGATATGGTGGTGAATGAATAGACTCATGGACTAACATGTATAGTAAATTCAGTTGCATATTGCCTCATGAATCACTCAATTGCTCATATGTAACTTTCTGTTCTCGTAAACAAAGATTAGTTTTTTTTTTGGTATTCGTAACAAAGATTAGTTGTTTCTTCTTCTTTTCCCTCACTTTTTTTTTTTTGTTGGGATCAAATGCTATTCATTTGGACCACTGAAGTTAGGGTTTTAGATGATTGTAACTTCCATGGGCTTTCCTGGTTTATAGTCTAACTAAAGCCCAAATCTGCATGACAAACTTGTAAACTCTTTTGTTTGGGGCTATTGCTTTTGGACACATACACCAGGTGATTTGTACAGAACATGTTAGAAATATTTAAAGATAATAAAATATCCACCAAAAAAAAAATATAAAGATAATAATATAAAATATTTGTATTATTTTTAAATTATTATATGAGACAATGATTTTTGTAAAACACTATTTATCTTTTCTTTATCATTAAAGACTTTCTATATTTTTACTGGTATGTTATGCACACTTCAGCACCAAAGGGACTTATAACATGCAATTTGTGACTTAAACTGCCAAGCACTATTTTCTTCAACTATACAGTTGGTGTTCAATAAAGTTGGATCAGCATTGAGATCAAATATCTACCTGAAAATGATTTTCCTTTCTAAACGGCCTAAATATAACATATATGCAAGCTTACTATAAAAACTAGTTTTGATTAATAACTGATAATCGTCGAATATTTAAATTTACAAACAGAAATAAACGATTTCTATCTAGATTTCAAACCTCTTACAGTACGTAGATTAATAACTGGTTTTTATTAATAACGGATAATCATCTAATATTAAAATTTGATTTAATAGTTTATTTAAATATATATATTTTTCTTTTCTTAATATTTCACAGAGCATATATTATTGTTGTGAGTTAATTAAGAAAAATGATATTTATATTGTTCATCCACTTTATTATCTTTAAATTTTTATTCATTGGAGGTAGATCTATGTGAATTGTACACATTATTTAGTATGTACAAATTAGTGATTTCATAGGTGTGTATGTTGGTGATGGGTACTGTGATTTTGCCAATAGTTATCTTCCCACCTCTCAACACGCCTGATTAAATTGTTTTTGTTGGCATAGAAAATCCTTAGCGATGTGGGGTCGAATGGAGGAGGCAATGAACAAGGCGCTTTTGTTGAAGGCTCCTTTACCATGGATTCTCTCATAAACTCTTTCTCTGACCCACTTCTCGTGCAAGCCAAGGCCTCAGCACACACCTCCACTGCTCCTTCTGGCACCCTTGCCTCAAACTTCTGGAGCTTCGCATATTCATTCAAAAGATGGAACATGTAATCATACACGTAATCCATCTTCAGCTCTTCTTCAATAAACTTGCTCGCCGCTCTACCAATTTCCTGTGCCTGTATTATGTATGTATGTTAATTTGATGTATGTCATTATTAATTATCGGTAATAGTATAGGTACAACATAAAATCATTCAACTTCTATCCAACTTGTAATCATATGCTGACGAGATTCATTAACAAATAAATCCTATAATTGTGTTTAATAAGTTAGATGCTAGTTGGATCAATTTCAGTTGTACGATAAACATTTTCCATTAATTATTAGCATTATTAATTGATGAATGGATTAATTAATGGAATATAATTAAATCATCACCTTTTGTTTATGAGTGTTGCCCCAATGAACAGCATGTTTGATGGATTTGCACTTATCGGTGTCACGTATGGGCCAGTAATGCTGAGTTGGCTGCAGGCTTCTTATGAAGAAGTCATGGAAACGAGGCTTCACTATCAGCGTAACGGAATCACATGCCAAGATGTATTTCTCACTCACTGACCACGCATACCCTTCAATATAAATCTTGTATCTGATATCATCATATATATATCACAATATAATTTTACATATATTAATTAATTAATTCAATCATATGCTGCATGCATGATGGGATGAAAAATGAATATTTATATGATAACTTAGTTTTAATTTGGTATACCTGTATGCGCATTGGTTTGCCAAGTTTGACTGATTGAATCCTTGTTGAGATTCTTTAATCCAATCCTGCATGTTACAATAATAATACAATAATAATTAGAACATTGCTAGAGATATAACAAAAAATCAGTCAAAACAGTCAACAATAGGAAATTAGGCCTAAATCACTCAGTCCATTAAAAAAATATACATGGTTAATAATGCTAATTGGGTCAAAAGTATTAAAATAGATTTTGTTGACTGTTTTGGCTGAAAAATTGTTGTTACCCAAACATTTATGTAATAATAATATTAATTATTAATAGTGTATATATAATGTGTGGGTGATGAGCCTATTGTGAATATATATATACCTGTACAAATAAACGAGCATTCCAGTCCTGGGAGTCTGAAGCGTTACATTTGAGGAGGTCTTGCCTGTTTTCATCTACAAAAGGGTTTCCCTTCCAATATGCATATGCTTCTCTGTCTTTCCACTTAATCCTATTATTCCCAATTTTAATCTCCTCCAGCAGATGTTCCCAAGGTCTTATATTAATCTCAGCCCTAATTAATTGAAGAAATTTAACTTCTTGATTAGTAATTTAAATAACCAGAGTAACTTGCTCGATAATGTAGCAATCAACACGCGTAATTAATTATTATTCTCTTAATGATGAAAAAAAAAAACAACGAAGAAGAAGACAGCTAAGAAGTTCTATCCAATCAGCGAATACGGAACCACTCAATCCAACAGTTTCAATTTGGAATAAGTCTACTTCATCAATCAACCGCCAATTAAAGGGGAAAAAGTTAGTAGTCATCAATAAAGTCACAAAGTTTAATTTTAGGGCACATAATAGACAAGAATTCCAATCAACACGTAATTAATTAACCTCTTAATGAAGAAAAAACAAATAAGAAGAAGACAGAGCTTACAAGTTTTTCATCAATCAGCGAATGAGGAAGTGAGCCATCTCAATTATTCAACGATGCAAATTTATAATAATTCTACTCCATCAACCCAATCAAGGGTGGTAATCCTCTAGGATCTCTCTGATTTCTATTTCCATTGTTTTGTTTTTATCTCCTATATATTTTCATTTTACAAAAAAACGAAAGATAGATATTGAAACAATAGATCGCGCATACTAGGGAAAAAATTCCTGCAATCCATGGTAAACTTGCTAAGAATAAATTCCAAAAGCGAATACTATACTATAATGGTGCACCTACTACTATAATTGATCCAAAATGTAATGGCAAAGTCACGTGTTGCCAATTCTCTATGTTTAATAACCCTGCCATTTCAAAAGGCTAGCTGTTACTTTTTACAGCCGCCACGTGAGGAGTAACCTCACAATCTACTCAAGCCGAAATTGGATTCTTGGTTTCGTTAATCACTCTTGTATAAACAATCAAACCAACACCACTAGCTAGCACTTAGGGGTCCACTACTGTCACGCCTTAAATATAATCATGCCAATGGATACTTAATCATTACACAAGCAAATTAATTATAACAAACAAGTCATGAATGAATTGATTTGATGAAATAATGAGAGAAAACAAAGAAGTGAGAAGGAAGGAAGGAAGGAAGGAATAGGAACGTACCAACCCCAGAAGGACCAATCAGGGAAAACAATGTCATGCGTCCAGCGATCACCGCAGTAACGAAACAGAGGAGGTGGGCCCGTAACATTGGGCCCATCAGGGTAGTCGCGTGCTAGGATTACAGGGCGGTCATCACAGTCGAACATGAGCTCCAAATCTGGCACCATCCCAGGGTACCTCCTCAGAAGCTGAAGAATCCCCCATATGGTGAAAACGTCACGCGTCTGAATCGATTTCTTGTACCTCTCCACGTACGCTCTTCCATCCTTCACCACTAACCGAAAATGCGCTGTCTTCTTTGCCGCCTCCACCATTTCCCTTCTGATTCCCTTATTCTCGCTCCACGCGCTCAGGTCCGCGTGGATCCACCTGAAATACTCCGGGCACACCTTTGGGTTCTCTTCCACCTCCTCCTCCTCCTCTGATTCTAACCTTCTTGTAGGGTAATTGTTCCTTGAGCATGTTTCGTTTCCTCCTGTTCTGCTGGTACAATTCAGCGTCGCCGCTTTGAACCTTTTTCTAGGGCGGCGACGCTGTTTTTCTGCGCTTCTGTTGTGCTCTACCGTTGCAGAAACAGCTTCCGCCGCCACGGTCTGGTTGGAAATCGCGGTTGCGATTGCGGCTGTGGCTTTGCTGTTACTGTTAGAGATAGAAAGCGTGGACTGCATGCAAGAAAAAGCAATGCTATTGTTGAATTATAAATGCACTTCTAAGCATGTATATATACTTTGAAGAATTACACTATGTCTATGTGCTAGCCTAACTAATATTCAATTACTGCAATTAATTGAACACGAACAGCGGAACAGGAACACATAATCAGACTAATTAAGTGTTGAAGAATGAAATAACTAATAAGTAACTAACCCAGAGGGAAGAGACGAAGATGGCGGTGAGGAGGATGAGAAGGAAGAGCAGAGAAGTGTAAGCAGCAGCAGGGCCTGTTGTGAAGAGAGGGCGCCGTATAGTAGTACTAGTAATGTGGCCCGCTAGCTGCTGTCTCTTGGATCTTATAGCAATGAATCTCTGCATGGATAATTAATTAATAATCCTCTTGTTCTGTTTGCAAGATATATATTATTATATTATTATATGTTGATGTGAGTGATTTAATTTGGGAGTGGTTGGAGAATTAGCTAGCTAGATAGAAGAGAAAGTTGCAGATGAGGATGGAATATCAGAATGCTATTACAGTAGTATATACTATATAGGAGAAGGAAGCATATATAATAAGCTTAATTCACCATTCAATACTGCAATATTAATAATCCCCAGTGTATGTGTTTTGTGCTTACCGACAAGCAATAATTGAAAGCTTAATGGAATTGGCAACAAATAGGATGGAGCCAGAGCCAAGAATGAATGAATGATTGATGAAGATGATAAAGGGATTATTTATTTATTTATTTAAATTACTAGTACTAATTAGTATGTGGGTCAAAAACAGGAGCTATACGTGGACACTGTTTCCCTCCCACCGTGCCACGAGTAGTAGCTAGCTAGTCCTAGTAAGTAATTTCCTGGGGGAAGGAACTCAATCCGTGGCTAACACAATATTTTAATTAGAGCAATGATATAATAAATAATTAGCTAAAACAGCTAACAAATAGTAATTTGGGACATAATCACCTAGTCTATTAAAAATATATTTATGATTAAAATACTATTTGAGCCATAAAATGTTAAATGGACTTTGTTGACATTTGACTGATTGTTTTTTATTTCCCAACTATTTGTGTTTTAATTATATTCTGTCCACCCGGTTTACATTTTTTTTCTTATTCCGAATACCCTTGTCAAAACTGAACTTGAAAATCTTTGGATCTTATTAGAAATCTATGGGATATTCAATTTTTGTAAGCAATATCAATCTCCACTGCTAAAACAGTAACTTATATGGTGGACTCCATACGAGATACAACAGCTCGCCCCATCACATTTTCGTGCCGGGCCCTTTAAATTTTGTACCTCTTCTGCAAGTACAGCATGGGCCTACGGATTTGGGCTTCAATACATTTAATAATTATTGATTTATTAGGTGAATTTAAGGTGACCAACATTCCTAGAACCTTTGATCATAGTTGCAAAATTGATCAAAGGTTACCCTAGTTCCTAGTTCGAACTATGGTAGAAGAAGAAGCATAAATTATTTAGTGAATTCTTAAAAAAAAACAAATTGTTTAGTAAATTCAAGTTATAATACATTTCATCCAATTCATTCAACTTTTTTGAAATTATTCTACATAGTTTGACTTCACTGCTCGAGTCTCACTAGGAGAAAATTTCTCTAAGTTTGGAATTTCTAGATGTTCACTTTTCAAGTGTTTCAAATGTCAGATGAATATAATATATATATTTTTAATATGCTATTACTTTATTTTATCATGTATTCCTCTAAACTTGCTGACATTTATATTTGAAACATTCTCTTGCTTTGTAGGATCTTATGATTGAGTTTTCTAACGAAGTTTGTATGATTTACTTCCAATAAGCTTTTCCATCTCGCACTCCTACTAAACGCAATTGCAAAGAAATTTAAACGGTTGAAATTAGTGATATCTTCCTTATAAACCCTAATAATAATTTATGTATACATTTAAAATTAATGAACAAAATATATATAGATAGAGAATAAATAAGGTGAAAGAAAAATAAATAATACAGATAATGAGATTACATAATTTATAAATGATATGTTAGATACAAAAGAGGTTACTCTTACCTTCATACCATTTGATAAAAAATAGACATACATTGATCCATATATAATATAATACTAATTGGCATTGCCCTAGTTGATTGTGAGGTCACAACCATCCTTCATTTGAAGATTCCTTAGTGTAAGAGACAATTCTTGGTTGGGTCTCCAAACCCGCACTTGTCTCAAGTCAGTCAAAGACCACAGTTGATCTGGAAGACTATTCAATTTATCACATGATTTGATAACCAGGCTCTGAAGACGTGGCATTGCTCCATTGGCCAATTTCCAGCTGTGAACTTCCAACTCAGTCATCTCAAACACCTGAAGCTGAGGGAACCCACCTGCAATACAATTAAGCTCAAAGGTATTATTATTATTAGCTCCATATGAGTAGCAAATAGTCAACATCCGGAGACTAGTGAGGTTCCCTAGAGCTCTCATCCCATCATCATTTATCCAGCTAACATATTCCAATCTCAACTTTGAAAGACATGGAGGAAATTCAACCCCACACGTTAAAACATCAAAAGCATTCATAATTTTTAACGTGCCTAAATTTTGCAATTGCTGCAGCCCTTGTAACACTTCACTTGGCTTGCAACCGATGTTCCGTTTCATGTAGTTCGATTCTAAGGACTTTGTTGGACCTTTCAAATCCTTCCTTCTGATGCCAATGTGCAACTTATTCAAATGAGATAAGTGTTTTAGGCTCTGCAATAGTTTGCGCAGTTCATGCTTGCGTCCTGATTGGATTAAAAACTGCAATTTCTCTAGTTTGGGGAACCTTACTTTCTCAAATAGATATGCTGTTTGTTTATTGAGTATGATAATGGAAGAGATTGTTTGAAGATTCCACATAATTTCATCTTCTGCTTCTGAATTATGGTGGCAGCTACGTAGCTCAATGGTGCGACACGTGTACACGCGTCTTAGTTGTGTGAGCTTCCATAATCCACCGGGGAATGAAATAGGGGAACCAGTTTGCAAAGGCCCTGCTATGTCTAATGTTTGTAGACTATGAAGTGTGCATATAGAATCTGGAACACTTGGGACATACCCTATTCTTAAGTACCTTAAATGGATGAACATCCCCAAGTTGGAAGGAATCTTGGAGCCTTGGTTGGTCCCAAGATCTAGTACTCGAACCAGTTTGAAGCATTTGAGTAGCCATTTCCACTCGTTGGGTCCCAAGTGGTAGTCTCGATCAAAGCAGAACAGAGAACGGACAAATGAATGATCATTAATGGATGAAGAAACATAGCGAGGCATGCTGCAATGGACAGACAGTCTACGAGGTTTTGTTCTAGCCAGAATGTTGTGATCCGTACAAACTTCGAAAAGCTTGTCTTCTTTGCTCTCAGATATGCAGAGATCTCTAAGGAGGTCATGGATGCGACATGTTTTAACACATCCTGTTAGTTTCTTCACTCGTGCGACTTGGATCAAACTACGATCAATGAGCTCATACAAGTAGTCTTCGGCAACATCCTCTGGATTTCTGGTTCCTGTTTGCTGTATGAATCCTTCAGCAACCCATGTCTGCAGCAATGGCCTAACACTTATCTCAAAGTCTTCAGGGAAGATCCCAAAATAGAGGAAGCATGGCTTTAATCTTTTAGGCAAATTGTCATAGCTGAGTTTGAGTATGATATCCTTGACTTGGGTCTCATCTTGGGTAAGATACCAGTTGACATGTCCCACCACTTTGGACCATTCTCTGTGTGACTTCTCCTTGTTTGCTAGAAGCCCTGCCAACACAATGATGGACAGTGGGACACCCCTACAACTCTTGACAATCTGTCTGCCTAAGGGCTCAAGATCAGAAGGGCACCCTTCTCCGAAAAACACTCTCTTGGAGAAAAGTTTCCAGCTTTCTTCATCACTGAGAAATGGCAGATAGTAAGGAGGCTGTTGTGGATTGGTATGAGAAGCCACTTCTTTCAAACGACTTGTAATCAGTATTTTGCTACCTATGTTGTCGGTTGGAAAAGCATCTTGTACCTCGTCCCAATCTTGGGTCTTCCACAGGTCATCAAGGACTAGTAGATACCTTTTCCTCCTCAAGCACTCATGCACCATTTGCTTCAGATCATGCACACTCAAGCTTGAAAGGTCTTGTGGCTTCTCTTCTATCCTCTGTTTCTGCTTCTTTTTGCTCCTACAAGATTCATCTTCAGGTTTGGGCATCAAACATCTGAGAAGGCCAAGCAAAAGCTCCTTAACTCTGCAATCGTTTGACACATAAACCCATGCTCGAGGACTGAATCGGCTTCTCACCTCAGTGCTGTTATAGACCTTTCGAGCAAGAGTGGTCTTGCCCAACCCACCCATACCAATGATGGAAACAACATTACTCCTTTTTTTCATTGAATCCTCGTCCATGAGCCTCTGGATGATTAAGTCAGAGTCATGGACAAACCCAACCACATCATATTCCTCCACGTTCCTTCTACGCTTGTGAAGCAGCTTCATCCTCTCTTCCTCTTCTCTTGTAGAACTGGATTCTTCACCACCTCCTCCTCCTTCTTGTTGTTGGAACAACTCGTACTTGATCTTGCTGTCATGTATGTCAGTGATGATGCCCTTTATGTTGTCTATCTTGTCAGCCACCTCGTGGAGCAGCTTTGCGTGATGAACGCCGTGGATCATCCTCCCGAGCTTGGATCTGCGCTTGTAAATGGTCATGTTGGTCACGAATGTGTCGATGACATCCTCTGCTTCCTCGGCAACTTCTCTGATTTGGTTGGCAACTACTTTCTCCATTTCTTTCTTGCTTTTCTTTGCATCGGAGGCTCTGAGGAACGCGTCTATCATTTGGAGCTGATTGTGGAGGGATCTAACACTGTCCTTCACTCCATACAAGACCTTGGCTTCACTTGCTAGCAGTTGGGACAAGTTTTCTAGAAGGAAGGAAACCACACTATCCGCCATTAGCTAGCTAGCTATAGAGACAAGCTAAGGCTGTATGTAAGTAGAAAAATTGTGTGCTTAATTTTTTGGTGAGGACTAGTTACTAGCTATACTAGTTAAGGAGAGAATAGATGTATAAGATGCTCCTTCTTACCTTCTGACACGCACGGTTATGTTGGAGGTGGAAGGAAATTATTGCATGGAAAGTAGAAAGTAGTAGATAGTGCACTCAATAATTGAACAAGACTTGGAGTTGTGATTAGTAAAGTTCAGTTGCATTATTGCATCTTTCACTAACTCTCTGCTTTTGTTTTAATTTATTTCTTAGCTTATCACTGTGGTGATGATAGTGTCTTCCCTTTCTCCTTCTCAACTTTTTCTTTTTTCTTTCTTTTATCCTTTTCCTGGTGTTCTATTTTATTTTTTCTCCATTGACTCAAAGTCAATTATAAAATTCAATTGCACCTTTCGGCTCTTTTTTCATTTTCCCTAGTTACTTTATCTGCCTCACTCACAGCCTCTAAATGCTCTGTATTCCGTTCCTTAGTATCATACGAATTGCCTACTCTTACATGTTGAAAAAACTCGTGCATCCATTTTTTTTGCAGCTCTTTTATATACGAATTCTCCATTTTGAATGTAAAACGGCTGCACAAAAATCAGCTGCACCAGAGTATAGCCCGTATAATAATAGCCTTCGCTCCTACATTAAGTTGTGTATATATATATAACTCTGCAGAAAAGCACATCATACTTCACTAACATTGCCCTGCACTGCAACATAGCATTACTATATACTACTGTAATGTGTATTATAGTGTTATGGATTTATGAGATAGAATTGGGTTCATTGGAGTTTCTAATTTTCTATAAGCACTCCGGTTTTCACTTGGAATTTTGCACCCTCCTTTAGATGCAGTTTAATTAATACTTTGATAGTCTATTTTCACTTGGAAAAGTAGCTAGCTGTAAGATCGCACTAGCAAGGTGCCAAAAATTCTGCATAGAAAGAATAATCGGTGGCAAAACAGTGGCTCTTTGTTGCCATTCAGCTGAAAGGACACAAGCAATCTCAACAACCACGTGATACTCTTTGTTGCCATTCCTTATTGCTACATTCGCTAAAACTGCATCACGTTCTGCTGCTTCTAACATCCACCGATACATAGCTTTCTGATTTACACCCACACACACCTCATCATGATGTTAGAGTGTAAAATACGTCATGTATGTGCCACTATACATTCATACATGATTGCATGATTTAACATCGGTAGAATTAAGTTTATTAGGACTATCTCATATTTGTTAATATTAGTTGCTATTTTCAGAATATTCTATCACTTTTATATGAAGAACTGTTTATTTTATTGGGAAATAAGCACAATAAAAATCCAGTAAAAAGCAGTCAAAATAATGTACATAACATATATAATATGAAATGCACAACGTATATCACATACAGTGGCTCATGTAATATATACTATATGATTCATCTTTTTTAATTTACCTTTTTGTTTCATTATTCTTGTAATTTTTAGTTTAAATCTGATACATAGATAATATTTAAGGGTACTGATTTTTGTTTGGTGTGGTTTTATTTCGACTCTGCAGGCAAAGCAAAAGCACTAGTATTCAGGGATTGTGCTGCCGGGTAATGATGTTCTAACGTTGCATGTGGTGACTCACATAGATCACTCTCTTATAATGGCTTTTGTCACTGTCCTTGGTTTAATATGCGGCACAGTGTGAATAAGAATAAATAATACATTTTTCTGTTGCTCCATATATTCCATCTGAGTATAGAGTATAAAATACCAAGTTTTGCAGTTACTATTCACTTTATTATGTATAGATTTTTTCTTTCAATGAGGATAGAAGAATGACTCCAAGTTATAAGTTATTTGTGTCCATGTCAAAAAAGTACTGGTAAGACAAAAGCATACAAATGAAAACAAACGGAATATATCATGGAAGTCGCATCATTTAAATAACTCATCTTTGGTAGTACATTTTATTAAAAGACAGTAATAAGATACAATAAAAAAAATGTACAATAAAGAACTGCTCATTGTTTACTTCAACATTATAGAGTAAGCAAGCACAGAAGCACTGTTGGTAAAGAGATTAGGCTATGAAAAGAGGGAGAAAATACACAAATATATTATATTTTGGCAATTTACACTTTAATTTATTCTTTATTAAAGATGTATTTCACTGCTATAACTATTACAGTATACACCACTGGTTCACAGGTTTCAAAAGGGATTTTCATTTTTTACTTTTTTTTTTATTTTTTCTTTCTGAGTGTACAAGATATCAAGAAGTAGTAATTAGGCCTTCTGGATACCCTTGAGGTTCCTTAAAGTCATAACAAGATGCTGTCTTTCACCTTCTACCTCAGCAAATTTGAGGCTCATCTCTAAGTATCTCTCTTGCATCTCTTTAAGTTCGCTTTCCATTGATTTGTTTCTTTCCTTCAATGATGATAACTCAGTTAATTCTGCTTCTCTCTGTATCAAATTTTCATTGCTGCAATGCAAAGAAAATAATAGTGAAAAAAACTAAACAAATCAGTATCTTAGACAAAAAGAACAGTCACAAAGTTTTCAGACCTCTTGAAAAACAATGCAGCCCTATTTTCCTTTTCCTCAGATGCATAATCAGTAAAATTGAGGTCCTCAACTGTACCAATTACTCCTTCAGGTTCATCATTTGAAGAAGTTATAATTGCATCCTGAACAACCTGTTTGAAGGGCACACCAATTTTAATGTTCAATAAAAAAGACTAGTTTAGTCAACTCTTTCTCAGTACTGTTTGCAAATTGCTCTATACTATAGTATTCCTTTACATTAGTCTGTGTACCTTCTGCAAAGCAACAATCTGATTGGATTCCTCCACTTTGTTCTCCAGCTCCTCAATTTTGGTCTGCAATTCCTTTTCCTTCTCCAAGAAGGAAGTTTTTGAAGTCTCTAATTCAGATTCCTTGGACTTTATCATACCCTGCCATATTAAAGTATTTTATTATCCTAAGTAAAAGAATTTCATCATAATAAAATTACAAAATAGTGAAACATAATGGGTTGTGGATCAATTTAGACAAGTAAATAGCATTTGGATCAAAAGTTACCTGAAGCATTTTTACTTTCTCCCTCAGACTAGCCATTTCTTTAGAATTCTGGGGGGGAATTGGAGCAGCCTTTTTGTTCTTTGGAATGGTTTTACTATCCTTGAACCTCTTCTCCATGCTGGTTAATGAATCCTCCTTCTTCTTCAGTTCAACCTTTAGTTGGGAAACTTGCTTTCTCAATTTTTCTTTCTCGGCTTCGTCATCCGAAAGAGAATGTTTCAAGTCACTGCATTGAGCTCTAACTGCCTCCAGCTCCATCTGCAACCCTCTAACCGCTGTCTGGTTTTCATCCATAAGATTTCTCATCATATTTAGTTCACTAAGTGATTGCTCTGATTCCATCTTCAATAATACAATTGCAGTCACAAGTTCATTTCTTTCAGCAGTTCCTCTCTGTAGCAGTGCCTCATATTCCTCAACTGATTTCTTCATAAGTTCCAAGTCAGTTCTAAAGTGTTCATTTCCTTCTACTTCTTCATGCAAGCGTGAGATTTCCCCTTTAAGATTTTCATTCTCAGCTTCTAGCAACCGAATATCCTCAGAGAATTCCCTACTAACTTGTTCCCCAAGCTTCTTCTGATCTTCAAGCTCCTTGGTCTTGTCATCAATCTCCAACATCATCTGTCGTATCTGAACTGTCATTGTTTCTATTTGGTTCGAAAGATCATCGAGTTTCACCTCATAATCAGCTTTAACTGACTGAAGCTTTTCTTCCATTAGGCTTTTCTGCCCCCGCAGTTCACTTGCTTCTGCCAATGCCCTCATTGCAGCCTTCTCATTTGCATCAAATGTTGAATTCATTTGCATTGACAGCCTTCTAAACTCCTCTTGAAGCCTCTCGGCAGTTTTAGCATTTGATTGTCTGGTCTTTCGCAAGGCTTCCTCGGCTCGGATGGCTCTTTGCTCCTGCTCAACTTTGTCACGCGTCACTTCTTCAACATCAGCTTCAAATCCTTGTTTCTGTTTCTCCATTTCCTCCTCCAACCTTCTGATATGGGCTTCAAGTTCCTTAATGGTAGCTAGAGAATTAGAGAAGTCTTCTGACTGTTCCTTGAGTTGGTTTTCTAGATTCTCAATATGGATTTCAAGGTCATGTTTATCAGCAGTAGGAGATGAACATTCATACTGAATTTTTAATTGCTCCTGAAGTTGGCTTTGCTCCAATTTATAAGCAATGTTATGATTTTCTTGTTTCAATATCTCATAGTCTAGTGCAAGCTGTTCCATCTGCATCTCCAACTCATCTTTGTCTCTCCTATACATCTCTATTTCACCATACAGGTCTATTATCTTTTTCTCAAGTAATTCTGTATCCTTGGCATTGCTGTGTTCTGTCACAATTTCGTCCAATTCTTTCTGTTCATCATCATAATTGACCACCAACTCTTGGGAGTTTTTAACCCCTTCATGTCTATTGGAACTGTCTTTGTTTTTCTGCTCCAACATTTCTTCCAGGTCCTGCACAGCAAGAACCAATTCAGCATTGGATTCTTGCATCTTCTTTAACTGCAACCGGAGATTCGCATTGAGGTCCTTCTCATAACTCAACTCTTGCCTGATTTCTTCGACGAAAGCGCGAAGATCACCACTCTCCAATTGCGACCTGCTCCTCAATTTGGCCTCATCCATTCGTTTGTGGAAAGACCTGAGATTGTCACATTCTGACTTGAATGCATCTCTTTCCTCTTTCAAGATAAAGATTTCCTTAGTGAGATCCTGCCCTCTTTTTGTTTCCTTCATAATTTGCTTCCTAAGGGTCTGTAGTTCCATGTCTGACACATCCACCTGCCTGGCCAAAGCCGCAAGCTCGGCCTGAAGTCTCTCATTCTCCATTGGGGATTCATGTTGGGGCCTTTCCTTTGGAATTGCATCATGAGAACCATTTGTTGAATCATCTATAGTTAAGCCATGATCTGAACTAGCAGACCAATCCCAGTGTGATCTCTGATGTATATCATCATGCATTGATGTTGAGGCACTGATAACACCCTTTTGAGGTTCTGAAGTGTAGCTGATACCTGAAATAAAGCCGCCATTTGTGCTGGGATGGATGTTTGTTTTCCTTTGTCCGAGTTTGCGAGGACTATCGAGTCCAGAGCTGTCATCTGAACTTGACAATGTCATGTCTGATTCACTTGATGTGCTGCAATTAACACTCATTTCAGCTCTATTCATGACAACCTTAGCAGAAACATCCTGTAGAATAATAACAATTATAAGTGAAATGGATATACTTTGTTCATAAGAAGGATATGATTGTTGAATCTAAATGATTGGAAAAGGAAAACCTTACTTCAGAAGAATAACTTCTATTGCTTTCATCTGCATCTCCATTGTTTAAATGGTTCCTTAAGATCCAGTCATGTGATTTTAGTTTGGCATCTTCACATTCATCTTCCTCTCTGCAAATATAATTGGAATTAGAAGAAACCTCATGATAAAAAACTTCAAATGTGAGTCAATTCCCAATTACCTTTGGTCACTATTTTCTTGTATCCTCTGGATTGATACCTGTTTATTAAGCAACAAAACAATTTTAATGAGTTTGGCATTGCTTTGACTTATGTTTTACTCAAACTTCTTATTAGGTGTCCCTCAAATTTCAAGCAACCTCATATGTGAAAAATAAAAATAAAAATACTCAAATAATGAAACAGAGCAAAAATACTAACATGCAAAACAGCATCACAGTGAGAATTCTTGATGGGAAGAGAAACAGAGGAGGGTTTTGTGGCCTCAACATAATCAGCAAAGTTTATACAAGCCTCCCCAATAGGGCTAGCTTTTGATAAACCCTGCATAATATAATAATAATGCAGAAATCAGATCACATTGTGATAAATGCGAACCACCTGCTAAAAAAACAGAGTAATCATAACAGTTAATGAAGAACAGAGAAAATTTATACCGTTGAAACCAGAAATTGATACATTTTGTCACTGATTTTCCCAGTCTTGGGATCCTGAACAAATTTGACTGTTTCGTATACCGGATTCTCCCATCTACAAACTCCATCACGAATCGTTGCTTTCTCTAACCTCATGGTTGGTTTTCCAATGTCCCCTGGAACTATAGACAGAACCAATGCATCCACCCCTGACAGGAACATCTGAAATTGGCATATCCAAGAAAAAAAAATACTGAATTGTTATTCCAACTCTAAAAAAAAAGTCCAAACTTGATCATAGGAAGACGGAGGTACAAAATTCTATCTCTGCGTATCAGGTCAAAATCCTGATTAGTGATTAGTCAAAACTCAAAACACAGAGAATAACTCAATAACAGAATTCCTTTGAATTTGGAAACCAAAATGAACAAACAGAATGAGTTCATCCTTCAAGAAAACTCAATTAACGTTAAAACTCAAAAATAAATAAATAAATAAATAAAGAAAAATGTAAAAATTTGAAGAGATGCTAATGCTATGGTACCTGTGTGATATGGAAGTGGAGCTTGAAAACAGCTTTGACCCTGTTCTTGTCGCTCCACCATCTTGCAGGAAGAAACATGTTATTGTTGCCTCACTCACTCACTTCACTGTCACCGCCTCAGAACTGATCCAAAACGCAGAAGCTCCACATGGAACCCAGATTCCACAAAACGCCACAAAGAACCGTTTCAATGATCCGCACTTCAATGTATGTATGTATGCCAAGTGGTTGAGCTAGGTCGGTGGTTCAGATTAATGAATTAATGCCAACAACAACGATGAATCAAAGCAAAAAACAGAGAACAAGAAATTAGATCTGATATGTATATGTTTGTTTGTGCTTCGTTGCTCTTACTTATGTTACCACAAATGACACATACACATACATAAGGCGGTATTTGCATGCGTGTATATTGAAACAGAAGCTTCTGATTTTAAATATTTATTAAATTCGTTAATGTAATGACATCATTAGGTGAAAAATGCTTATTTTAGGTAGAGATGAAGATTTTATTGTGCTTAGCTATGTATCACGATCTTGTGTTTTTTTATGGGAAAATGAAAGGGAACTGGATAACAACTATATATCTTTCTTTCTTGTACATTTGTCGGTCTATCTTTCTTTTTTGTATTAAATTGAAATACAAGAATTCACATGCTTGGCGGGTACATGTGATATATCTGAACGCTTTAAAGTTTAAACAACAGAAAAAGAAGAGAAAGAAAAAAAGGAGAAAGAAGTTGTTAGAGTAATCCATAGGAGAAGAAATTTTGTTGTGGCCTGAAAGGGAAGTTATATGTAGGTAAATCTTTTATCAATTTTTGCTTTCTTTATTTCTTCTTGTTTATTTAATCCTCACTAGCTAATCCTACCTGCTGGGTGTTTTTATTTTAAGAAATACTAGTTTATAATGAGGGAGAGGTAAGAAAACTTTCAATCCAGACAAAAAGTAAGAAATAATTAAGATGGTTCAGTTGGGATCTTGAGTTGAAAGGGTCCACTAATCATCTCTTAGAAGATAGAGTTCAAACATCACATGCTGAAGTACACTACTATAAAGATGAGATTTAAAGATTTTTCTTATAAAGAATAGTTTTAGTATAATTAATATCATTACGCTAAATTAATCTCTTCAATTATGAGACAAAAAGAATGTACGATATACATTCTTAACGTACTCGACTACTCGGTATATAATATAATGGAGCAATGTTATGCGTATATAATAAGTGATAATAAATCAATTACTGTTATAAACAGTTAAATTGAATAAATATAATTGTTGAATTATGTTGGTATAAAAATTATCATCGTTTCAATTTAAAAATTTAAATATAATTTTAAATTGAGTGAAAATATATGTTGAATTAAGTAAACACAAATATTTAAATTATATTATATTTAAATTTAATGACTGATTTATTATCAAATTTAATATAAAGTATTTCCTCGGAAATTTTGATTGTGCATTATTATTGGATTCCTTTTGAGGGTTAAACTTATGTAGTGTTAAGTATTTTTCGTATTTGTACTTGTTTTGTTCGGTTTTCAGAGTTAGTACCTATGGTTCTGAGAACCGGATCAGACCGGCCGATCGGATCGCGAACCGACCTTGAGTCCGGCCCGTCTCAAGTAAAAAAATCGTGGTGAAGCTAGCCGGGAAGGAACCGTTTGCAACTGCCGGTTAACTGGTGAACCGGTACGAAATCGGCGATCAGCGGCTGCATGGACGGTTTAAGTTTTTTTTTAAAAAAAAAAAAAGTTTGAAACGGCATTGTTTTGTTTGTGAGGGGTAGGAAAATTAAAAAAATTTCCAAACCCCTCTTCCAAAGCTAATCGATCCCTTCCCTCACTCTCTCAGTTCTGTTCTGACTTGTCTATCTCTCTTTTGGACTTGGTGCGTCACCACCGGAGCCGTCGCCGCCCGTCCGCTCGCAGCGCCGCAGGACCGTCCGCTCGCAGCGCCTCTCTCTAGTCTCTCCTCAGCAGAACAGCAGGACAGCAGCCACCTCCAACCATCACGCCCGGCAGCCTGCAGCCGCCGCTTCCCGCTGCAGCCACCGCATCTGCACAGCAAAGGTAAGCTTCGTTCACTGTTTAAGTTCAGTGTTTTTTTTTTATCTTTTGATTTCTATTTCTATTTTTAATTTCTGATCCTGTTTTTTACTTTTTTTAATTTCTGTTTTTACTTTTTAATTTTTGTTTTTTATTTTAATAATTTTAACTATCCTCTTTTTTATCATAGTTTATCATTTATGTTTATTGATTGATATGCTATTTTTGATTATGTTATGTTTGGTAGTTGGTTCTGTTATATTTTGTCTTATTGGTTTATGAATTTTATATTTTATTTCTCGCATCTCGACTTCCAATTTTCAACCCCCGGTTCAATCGAGTGAACCTCTGAACCTTTTCTTCGGCCGGTTCAATGTCCGGTCCGGTTCTCAAAACCTTTCCTACTATACAAGTATACATAACAAACCATTATCTTTTATTACCAGACTTTTAGAGTAGTATGTGTTTAGTACTATATGGTCAAATCAAATATATACTTTTTTATAGAAAAATGTTCATCATACATTATAAAATTAATCACTATCAACTATTATATATAATAATTCAATTTATTAAAACTATTAATCCAATTTTTAGTATTATACATTAATCTAATATTTATAAAAGTTGGATCAATAATTTTAAAAAAGTTAAATTATTACATATAATGATTGATAGTGACTAATTTTATAGTGTACATATAACACTTTTTTATATAATAAATATTAGATATACAATAAAAAATTTATAATATTTATGTAATATTTATCTATATCATTAAATTTTAATATAAATTATTTTATATTTGGACACTTGAAATTTAAGTGTGAAGATGAGTTTTGTATAAATACTGTACAATTCCTTTTTAGATCAATGTGTAATCGAATATATATGTGAATTTTTACACTGAAAATTATAAAATTAAATATTAATTTCCATGTTTCATCTAATAAAAGTCGAAAACGACATTTTAACTGTTGTAACAAATTCTAACAAATCCTTACCTAAATACATTCTCAACAACACAAAATAGCATACATATATATAAATACAATATCCCATTATAAAATGTTACATTTTTCTTGTTCCTTTGAACACAATACTGAAACTTCCAAAGTAATAATGGAATGAAAACGTATTTACAAATTAATATATTAAAATATTAGTTATGAGCATAGCATATAACTGCATAAAGGATTTAATGATAGTTCTTTATATGGTTAAAAAAACTAATATTGAAAAATAATTCTCAATTGTTCCCCCTGCTTCCTATGCATCGGTTTTAAATTATATTTATAACTTTTATGCGTCGGAAAACCTATATATATATATAACAAGGTCTTGACTTGACTTGAAGAAGACTTGGTACATATATACATACTTGAATAGAAAAAAAATGAAAATATTTTTTCGCCAATAAATAAAGTAAAGGGTAATAATACACGTAGCTTTAGTCTGAAACTAGTTGGCATATCATCTTAGTGTCCTCTTGGTTACTGAAAAAAAATTCAGTTGAGGTGAAAATAATTGGGTTGAAAAAAAAGCAATATTGTTTTTGTATTTTCACTTTTAATATAAGTATTTAACTTTGAAAATAATTGATTTTAATGGAAGCTAAAAGTATTAGTTTTTACTTTTAGTATCTCACAACAATTATCTCAAATCCACTTTTTCAACATCTTTTCCAAACGCAAATCAATTTTTTCTACATCAATTATTTTAAACACAATTCTTTCAACATCAATTATTTCAAAAACAATTTTATCAAAATCTTGACCAAACGGACTCTTAAGCTGCAAGTTATAGCGACGATGGCAATGTTTTCAGATTCCAAGCGATTTTCTTGAAGAACAAAATATTTGAATATGAAATATACTTTTGGATCTCTTTTTTAAATGTCTTTTTTAAGTTATGCACGTTCATTAAAATAATTATTGAATTTTATTGAAAATTTAAATATTAGAATTAAAATGATAACAATATCTCACTATTATTAATTAATGTAATTTCTCTCTCCTCTAAATATATAAAAATATAAAAAGATATAATAGAAAAAAGAAAACAAATACTTTTAAAAATTATAAAAGAAACAAATAAAATGGACCAAATAAAAAAATTAAAAAATATATTTAAAAGGGAGCAGAGAAAATATTAATTAATTTAAGTACGATACCTATGTATTATTAATTAGTAGCTATCTTAGTGTACGATTTATAAAACTAATAAAGTATCGCATGCCCTAATTTTAGAAAAAGAGGATGGTTCCGTGAATTCAACTTTTAGAGAATGTCATCATTGAAAAGAGAAAGAATTCATTATTTTTTGCCCAGGATTAAGATATCTATTGTCAAACATTATTACTAGTCTTTTATTACTTTGTAGACATGTCAATGAAAGAAACAATTAGCTTAAAATTTTAGTTTTTTCATATACGAGTCAAGAATGGAATTCTCAATTATCGATTAAGAAAATATGAGTTGTTAATTACCATACTCACGATAAAAAAATTATTAAAAAAACTCAATGTCTCGTATTAATATTAGAGTCAATGATATTTGTTGAGTAATAATTTGATTATGGGAAGGAGTGAGTAACATAGTAGAATATTTGTTGGGTTGATTGAGAGTGTAATTGAGGGCTTGTTGGGCCCACAAATCTCTAAATCACATCTACCTAAAACATGATAACCATACATACATACAGACCTTCGTATTATAAAGTCAGTATAATAAGGTTATATATATATATATAGCATTATTTAGTGCATATAGTACTACCCATTGAAAATGAATGTAGCGCCAATAAAATAAAAGATGATGATTTATTGGATATATATAGATGGTGACAAGTTAAAATAGAAGCACAAGAGCGGTATATATATGTATATACGTGGAGGGCGATTCCAAATGAAGCTTAGATAGGATGGGATGGTGTGAGTGGTGAGGTAATAGGAGTATTAGGAGTTGCTTTCGTTATGCCCTATTTAGTAGATATATATATATATATCAGACTTAACTTGGCTTTAAATTAAAGCTGAGCTAGCTGCTGTTATGTATATATGTATGTGCAGTGCAGTGTGAGGTGAGCTTGCAAGAGACTAACACACACATATAATAGTGTCTCTCAACCACTAAAGTAAGTCCATTAATTCTGGTCCAATTTCAAAGCGTGCATATTCAGTCAAGTCACTCGCTAGCTACCATACCATACCACACCAGAACAAGATAGATAGATAGATATATAAGCAATAATACTTATCGTACAATAGAAATACGTCCAACTTGTATTCAACGTGTGCTATCCATGTTACAGGATACCACGCATCCTGTAACATGGATAGCACACGTTGGATACAAGTTGGACGTATTTCTGTTGACGTGAAACATTATTGGATATATAAGCTAGTAACTCAGTAGCAGCAAACATCAGTTACATACTGAACATTTATTTATTCACGTACAATTGTTGTTGTTAAAAGCAGAGTGAGTAGTGTCGTCTACTTGAGTTGCAATTTTGATCCTAAATCTGGGGTCCATCAACCATGTATATTATCAACAGAATCCACTATATATATATGGATCTTTGGGGTTCATATGCATTATTAAGCCTAAATCACAAAAGATTGTGTTCAAGATTAGATTATTGATTACTGATAACCATATATATGGTAATTACAGGGTGCTTATTAGATATCCTAGACACAAAAGTAGAAACCTTAAAGATGCTGATGCTAGCTTATTATAATTATGATGTTTATTTTGCAGGGTAGTTGGTCCCCTTGCACATCATTTAATTTTCAACGAGATTGAACCTTAAATTCGCTATGGTCATTATGGTTACCACTTTTGATCGTTACAATAATATTTTATTGGATTTCAAGTTTCATATATTTGCTCACTGGTCCACATCCCTTATCCCTTTAATCAGCCTTTAGCTCCACCAAATTTAGAAGGAAACGCTCTTAGGTTTATTGTTATCCATTAAACTGCTTCAGAATCGAAATAAAAACAAAAGAAAATGAAGGGCTTACATCGTGGGAACTAATTGGACATGTGAACTAATTAACTTTGAGAAATTTAGTATAAAATAAAACTTAGTCGATTTACTCATTTAATTTGCACTATTTGGTATACCTCATTTAATTTACTACAAGGCCTTCTTCTTCTTCTTCTGTGTGCATTTACGTACGGATGGAGGGAAAATATAAAATTACACTAAAAAAAACTTAGATGAAGTTAAATAACTACAAGTAATAATAAGCATTTTTTAGAACAATGTATATTTTAATTATTAAATTGATCATTTTAATAAAAAAAACACATTTTATAATTGATTTATAAATTAGTTGCAATGAATATAAGAAAATTTAGGATCCATTTATATATAAATAGGTTCAACAATCTCTATCACGAAAGCATTATACGTTTTCTCTATCACTAAAGCATTATTTGTTTTTGTTGATTTTAAGAACCGAGTCAATAAGACATTCTCATATATTTGTGATTTTCTTTTAATCCGACTTCTAAAATAAAGTAAACAATATATTAACAATTTTATTAACTAAATTATTGTGTCTCTCTGATTCCATTTTTACTATAACTACCAAATACTTAAAAGAGTAGATTTTTTCATTGAAAACAACAAACATTGCCTAACAAAATATAGCTAGCTAGTCAGTGCTTTGCTTTTTGTTTTATACTACTAGCTAAAGGCTAAAGCTAGCCATTGCGAAAGCAAATTCTTTGGCGTCAGATGAGAAGAATATGCAAAATCAAATTCACTTTCATGTGAAACTGGGTTTCATCCTACTGTCTGTCATGCGGAAATCATTGGCAAATTTTTGGATCCTTTCCTTCAACAACAAGAGTTCTAACTTTTTCTAAAGCATTGCTTTACAACTTGATTGAGCAGATTAATAGTAAAATTTAATTTAGGTTAACAATTTCCTAGAGTCTCGCTGTTGAGCTACATACAAATAAAATCAACCAAAAAAATCATGCTCTCTATTTCAATGGCTGATATAATTTATAATTATGACACTCACGATCAAATGTCAAATCCCACTTAATTGGCTGATCTATATTTTTAAAAAACTCAACTTTATATAAGGAAACAAACAAAAAATTGATTGTTTTATATTTATTATTTACTTTTGTTAATGGTCTCGTGAATATGTTTCTGTATGTTTAGTTTACAGGGCGCCTTATCACTTTATCTCTCTCAATAACGTGACTACAATTAATGAAGAGAAATGCTATATACATTCAAAATTAGATGTATGTGAGAATTCATCATGATTAAATATGATGATAAAAGAAGTTGAGATGTTAGATTGAAGTCACATCAAAATCTAAGAGTGATGAAAATGAATGTTAGCATACATTTTGAAAAAATGATGTTAAAATAATATTTCATTCATTCTATTTTAATGATCGTTTAAGATTTACAAATTTATTTCGTAAGAAAATTATTAAAGATAATATAATTATTTTAATATATTTTTACATAAATCATCAAGATCGTTAATATGTTTTTTTAATATTATTTCATAAATTTTAAAAATTATTAAATTGGAATGGGGATAATACTTTTATCAATGAATTAATGTCTAATGAGTAATGAGATACAAAACCCTCCATGTCTTAATTTTACTTATTTTCAGATGGACAAATTAATTACTCTTTTTTTTTATTTCTCAGTTTGTATTGTAAGTTTTGTTTTTTTTTTATTTGTTCAAATAGTAATTATATGTCATATTTAATATATTTTTCCCATTTTATTCTTATTTAATTTATATTTTACTAAGTAAATTATACTACCTAAAATAATATACATACTTTAATTAAAAGTAATATAGTAAAGTACATTAATTTTTAAATAAAATTAATTATTATTTAAAATATCGTAAAAAAAAGGATAAATAAAAAAAAAATTGGAGGGAGTAATTGTTAAAGACAATGGATAAAAGCAAGTGACGTACTCTTAAGTGAGGAGACGGGAGAGGCTGCAAATTGCCCTGGAATGATGAGCTAGCTTGTGTGTGTGTGCGCCACGTGACATGAGAGACAACAGAAGGTGTTCACGTGATAGACATCATCACATTCACACACCCAATGATTTGTGTTTGGCGGGCTCCTTTGCCTTTTTAAGATCCATCACTTCCAAACGCCAAACACAAATATCACCTTGTATTGTATGCAAAGATAAGTGCACTCCACTATTCCAAAGTCAAAAAGAGAAGGCGATCGAGAATGGATGATGAAGGTTGAAGAGGGAAGAAGAAAAATATCACATGTTATAAAGAGCCAAAGGAGTAAAAGTCCCACGTGACCACCAAAGAAACCCTACACCTTTGTTCTCTTTAACCTTTAATTTGCTAAGAGGAAGAGAAGGATAGAGCTTCTTCTTAGCTGTCTAGTTCCTAACCACCATGTGTGCACATGTTTAGCACCGTGGAAAAGTATGTGTGCAAAAACTCTAATTGATTATAAAAAGTTTTTCCCAAAAAAAAAATGCATTAGTCAACACAAGGCCCAATTATATGGATTTAAAAGTAAACCGATCAAGTGATCGATCTTGTTGGGCCCCTTCGTATGAAAATTGCAATGAGCCCAGGCCCAACTATCTCATTTGTCTCTAAAAGATAAATGGCTACTAATTTTTCAGAGAGAGATAATCTATTTGATTATCTAAGTCATGGTCTTAACTCTAACTAGTAAGTCATCATTTTGGCAAAGAAACTATAATTTTAGTCTCTCTAGAAAGAAAATTACGCGATAAATACATTTTGCATCTCACATCATGAATTCGGGGGAATTAGAACAATGTGATAATAACCACATACATTATAAACTAAATATTTGATTTGGAGGGCAGAAAGCCAGATGTAAAAACAAAATTGAAAAAATGAGGCGAACTTCAAAAGTGTACTTTAAATTATACTTTTCTAGTGTGTGTGAAAGATTGAAAGTAGCAATAGATCACAACACACAAATAATCTATAGAAGTAAAAACAAGAATACTTGTTAAGAGCAAGGCAGAACAATGGGAAGTCTGTTTCATCCTTGGTTTTAAATACCATGACCTCCAGTTCAAAAAAACAAATAGCACCAGAAGATGAGGATCACCCACCTTTGCTCTTTTGCTTTACAATCTTCAACAAGGAATGCCCTTAATTTTCACTTTGCCCTCTGCTCTTAGTTATTGTTTTTCTCCGATTATAGGGTATATCCAAAATCAGAACCAGTTTTGTTAATGCAATAAAAAGGACATATTCATCTGAACGAGTTGGAAGACTTCCTAAACACACGATCCATTTTACGCCAAGAAAATGATTGAATGTGAATTCAGCCAACACCTGGTATGAGCTAAGTCAGGAATTGTTCAACTTCTGAAAAAGCTCTGGAAGATGGGCATTCGTCAGCTTAGTCCTCTTGCTGATTTCATTCTTCTTAGACTTAGGCTTGGGCTTGGCAGAAATGCCTTCCATTTGCGCTGCACTCCTCCTCTTTGCAGTGTTAGTAGCAGGCTTCATTCCATTCTTTTGGAGATCCCTCTCTATATCAATCATATCACGAGGCAATTCGATCCCCCGAAAAAGTTGTTTTAGGTCATCATCCACCTTAATGGGCACTCTCGGGTCATTAGGATAAGCAATATCTTCCTGTGAATCAAAGTTGGACAGCAGCCAAATCTGCCTTGCAGCTTTCAGTGCCTGGAAATTGATAGCTTTATAAGGTTTCACTCAATGATAAACCAATTATTAATTACTAATAAATATTGACTCTTCACCACCTACACAAAAATAGCAACTCTCACCACAGCATACATGTTTCAGATCAAACAAAATAAACAAATCCACTCTTATATCTCAGTATCACATAATATTATAAGAAAATAAGCAGCAGAGATACAGAAAAGAATGTGTTCCTAAAATTAACAATGGCTTTGTTCTACAAAAATGGAATTTTTCTCCAGACTGATTAATGCTTGCTACCAAGCATCATTCAAAAGCTAGCTTTCTGTACTAGCTAGCTATCACAAAAAGTTCCAAATCTCACATTTAGAACAGTAGAAGGAACGTTTTTTACCACCTTAACAACAACTCCTGTATTGACAAATTCATTTATTCAAAGTTTCCACTACCTCAGTACCAATCACAAGCCATGTGCAGTGTTAATGTATATGAAAATTCTCAGTCTTCAGGTTTCAGTGTTTCACCATATAAACTGAAATAGTTAAAGTCATTTACCTGCAAGTCCTCCATCACGGTTGGGTAAGAATCCTTTAGGTCAATAACAGCAATGCCTTCTGGAAACTTGCGTATCAGGTAAAGCAGCTGATTTTTGTCCCTAAGGTCATGCTTCGACTATAAACCAAAAACAAATCCAATGCCACAATCCAAAAGTAGTGGGGCATAACAGAAGTCAGAAATCAGAAGTGATTGCCATTATAGAAAAACAGAACAAACCCAAATTCATCAAGGCTTAGATACACCTAGAAGCATGAACAGAAGTTACCTTGTAAGAGAATCGTTCCCCATCAAATTTCACTTTGGGGTTTTTCCGCATATTTTCAAAAACATCTTTGTTAGCTCTCATATCCACATAACATGCTTCATTTATTTGCTCAGATGTTAAAGCCTGCCGGGTCTGCAAGCAAACACAAAAAGCGAATTTTCAAATCATGCACAACTTTTATATACATATATATAAAAAATCATGATCAGTAACATGATGGGGTAGTACCTCAAAGAGGAGATCAATAACACGCTTCATCTGAGCTCCTACGGGGGCTTTGCGGATACTGTTGATGTGTTGAAGCCTCTCTGTGTCATTGGAGAATTTGACAGCAGGTGCTGGAGCTGCAGGAACATTAGGTCTACGGCTTGCAGCTTTCGATGCTTCGATGCTCGATAGGGTTGACTGACACTTTGCTTGCTGCTTTTTGAACCTGTCCAGCTTCTCTTGCAACGCCATCTGAGAATCAAATATACCATACACAGAATTCGCAAAATCAATTTGGGGAAAAAAAGAGAATTTTTAAATATGTATCTATTGTTTAATTTTTGGGGGAGATTGTATGATCGACGTACTACTGCTAATCGGAATCCGAAAACGGCGGAAACAAAATTTATCAGAGTGAAATTTGAATAGGTTGGGTATATATGATGGTGATGTCAATATCAAAGATGCGATCGGAGAAACATGTACAGCGAATGAATGCGTGTGTGTGTAAGAGAGATCACCGTGATTGATTTATGAGAGAGAGAAATCCGTGTAAGGTGTAGGCGATGGCGAAATCACGGAGAAGAAAGAGAGAAACACAGTTTCTTCCTGTAATCTATATCCCCACCCCCCAGTGTTAGGGTATATTTTTGTGTTGGGTAATGTTAAATATAAATGAAATTTTGGGCTAAATGTCAATGAGATTTTGGGCAATAAGATTTTGAATATAATTATTAATTCATTAAAATTCTAGTGATGGTTTGATAAAAGATAAATTTAAATGGACAAAATATAAAACCAAAATAAAAATGTCACTTGTACATATTATCCGCATATTCATCGTACAAAAGGATGTTGTAACACAGAAATTAATGTGCGTACTTTTAATGCAGAAACATTGTTCATTATGTATTTCTGCATTTTTTGCGTGTGCATTTCTATATGTTTGGTGTGTGCAATTATGAATATTTGCTATATTCATTTCTTTATATTTTAGTGTGCGTATTTGGTATGTTCTTGTGTTTTAATTTCTTTATGTTTGGTGTGTGCAAAACTATAGTTTTTTAATCAAAGAGATAACTAATTATTAACCTTCCAAATTTTAGAGTCACTGTGTATTGAAAGAGAAACACAAATATGTAAGAGTGTACTTGAAGTCAATTTTAAAGTCCTAGAATTCTGAATCTTATGACACTGAGTTCATGACTCCATGTATTCTTACCTCATATGCACGTACCAAACTCATAAAATTACACATATATGCAAAAACGATTTTCATATAAACAGTAGACACGCACATTAAATTTCATGACACATCAGCATTTTATACAATATATATATAGAATATATATATATACATAGGATGTGTATCATGGTGTACAATACATGCACTTGAACTCAAAACTAAAATGATCTTAGTTATATTGACTGCTACTGTTGGAGGGTGCAGCCAAGCACTAATCTCAAAACCGGAAAGGAATGGGTTTCTAACAGGACACGTGGCTTTCCAATGTGATTCATGGACTCTACTTTGAAAAAGTAAATAAAATATAATAATAAAAGAATAAATATAAAAGCATATACAATAGTTAGATTACGGTATCAATGTACTGTAATAACCTTCAGTCTCTGAAAAGTCTTCCAAGCTGATGCTCCCATTCCTACCAACTACATCGATGGAGCTACCCTCCGATTCCTTCTCGTATTAGTGTAAGTAAATGTTCATTTCTGCTACTTTAGGATTAGGATTAACTTTTTAAGGCTTCGATGCCGATTTTCAATTTTGCTCTCTGCTTCAGCTTTAGCTTCAACCTGCTTCCTCTTCCCAAATTGAACCCATTCATGGGGAAAATCTGCTTCTCTATATGTTAATCGACACAAGAAAAGAGAATCTAGCATAGAAATTAGGAATAGGAAAAATAACCGATGTGCGTTGTTCAGTTTATCTAATGTTTAAACGTTGTGAACCAAAACCCTAGATTCAAACTGAGTTATCTTTATTTCTTTGCTATTTTTGGCAAGGCCAGTAATAGCAATTAATTCATTCATTGGGAGATGGTTTTACTGGTTCCCTAAGCTGCTCTGGTTACTGAATAGGCAAATAGCGGTGAAAGGAAAATATATAAACACGTATTTTGAAGCTATGAGTGTTTGAGTTGTAACTTCTAACTGATATGTACAAGGCCGTGTTACTCAGATGAGAAACAAAAAGGATGGATCTTTTGTTTCTAAGTCTAGATGAGGGCTAACTTCAATAGTCACAGCATCTTCTAAGATCTACTTCCTTTGTTATGTTTTGAGATGCATGTTTAGTAAGAATTAGCTTTGGAAACAAAATGTGGGGGTAAAGAACACAGCTCAATGAAGTTTTACTTGTGTTGATGTGTTTGTTTCTGCCTTGTAACTTGGAAGCCACGAGTTCAAGTTATGGAAACAGCCCTTTTGTTTATAGGGGTAAGGTTGCATACCTCTATTCTCCTAGAGCCTACCAGGTGGGAGCCTTGTGCACAGCAGTCCCTTATCATTTTTTTTCCTATGAAAGGCTTAAAGATCATCGTCATTCATGGCTGCTGCATCTTTTTAATTAACTTTGTAAGTTTGTATTTGGTGGGAAATATGTTCTGAAAGTTGCTCTTTGTATTGTACTTCGAATTACTTTATGGACAAAATAGTTGGGGGCAATCATAAGCCATCAAGATTTAAGATTTATGCCTCTTTGTTCAGATGGTGCTTTACTGTATCTTATCCAATATTCCTTTTGTATGGATTTTTAGTAATGTGAGTGCTTTTTATTCCCCAGTGGATGCTGTACTGCATGTTAAAAATGCAATTACTATCTTGGAGCTAAAGTCTCAGTATGTGTTGGTTATCATGTCTCCTCCTCAGTACAACCAAGGTAGAATGAATTTTTCCATCAGTGGGATTTATATCTCACAGATAATGGAAACAAGGGCGATATTTGAGTCCTGATAGCCGTCACAAATTTGGAAAGCAGCATATATCATCCCATAGATAATATAGCCTGCCTTCTGAAAATGGGGAAAACCCAACACGAAGAGTCTGAAGCAACTGATAAACAGATCAGCAGTAACACAAAATGCGAATCTAATCAGGCAAGTAGAATTTTTTTTCTTTGCTTCTGGGACATTGTTTTCCCCACCTTAGATAAATCCTTATCACTTACCCTTCGGTTGGTATTTGACAATCTCAGATTGTACAGCAAACAAATGAACGCCCTGAATGGCTACCTGAAGGCTGGAGTGTGGATTTCAGAACTCGAAAAAGTGGTCCACATATGGGATCTGGATATAAGGTTGTAGATAAAGTCTCTTATAAGTAATTATTTGGATATTATTTTTTGCAGACTATTGGAAGCTTTATTTACACCATCTTCTATCATTTTGTTTCTGTTTTTTCCCCTTGTATTAAGCTTTAATCATTCCTGAGATGCCACTGTGCTGGTAGTCAGCAGCTTAACTTTGGCATCAATGCATCATTTACTCAGTGATAACTTGCATACTTTATAATATGAGGCCTTGAAACAAGTATAAAGATTCTGTACAAGCTTCTGTAGTTCAAAGTTCCTTTGAAAATCAGAAATTTGAGAGCAGCCCCAAGCTATCTTTAGCAAAACAGCTCAGCTCTTCTGTTGTTCATGGCAGGAACATCATGTTATCACCCAGACATTTTGTTACAATCATAAATTTACTACTTGATACAATGTTATTTTGTTCTTTCCATGTGTCTGGCTTGTGATCAGTTGGGACATAGCGATAGCATTCGAGACCATACTTAAGTTATTTGCAATGGTTGTACTCATCAGTAAAAACTACACTCTCCAATGATGAGATCCTTTGATTCTGTATTCCTTGGCATTTTGTTTTGTCTTGCCCTGCAGTTGGAGTAGCAATCATTCTGTTCTCCTCTATTAATTAATTTTAAAGTAAAAATTATTCAAAAGTATCATAACATATCTGGGTCATGGTATTGTTTTGATTTTTGTGACATTAGCAATGCAATTTATGGCACTATAAGTCCATGTTTGTTGTTGCAGTGTTACATTAACCCACTTGGAAAGAAATTCTACTCCAAACTAGAAGTGTTTCGGTATCTTGAATCTATAAAGGGCAACAGCTGCGCTTCCAAGATGGAGGAGGACTGCAATACCATGCATTCTCCAAGCAATGTTTGTATCTCTATCTATTCTTTTTTTTTTTATATAGTTTGTTATTTCTGAACTTTATTATGAAATGGACAAATTATTGTTTCTTTCTAATTGTCATTTGAATCTGATCTATGTTGCCAACTTCACCTAGTGCGGCAGTAGTTGGTTGTTGTATATGAAGCCATAATTATGCTGAATTTTAAATGATAATTAAGTGGGTTTTTTTCTTTAATCTTCATGATTAAAGGATCATGGCTAGGTTTTCTCGATGTTGTCAATCAAATTCACAATGCAGCATCACATGAAACAGATACCACTATTTAAACCAGGCTTTTGTTCTTAAAACCAGTTATCAAAACATAATAAGCTTTGGCACATTGGACCATTTAGAAATATTGTTGATTATTGGATGAGATTATTTAGTCCGCTGAATATTGTTAGAACTTGGAAGTTGAGTTATCTTAGCTAAACAGTTTCCTTGTATTTAGTTTCATAGTTTTGGTTTGTTGTTTTGTTTTAGGATGTGGGTGAGAAGTCCAAGATTAAGAAGTCCACAGCTGAGAAGTCCAAGATTAAGAAGTCCACAGCTGAGAAGTCCAAGATTGACAAGTCTACAGCTGAGAAGTCTAAGATTGACAAGTCTACAGCTGAGAAGTCCAAGATTGAGAAGTCCACAGCTGAGAAATCCACGATTGGGAAGTCCACGGCTGAGAAGCCCTCAGCTGATAAGTCCACAGATGAAGATTTACCTCCTGGCTGGATAAAAGAAGTCAACATTAGGAAGAGTGGCAATAGCAATAAGAAAGATTTGGTATGAAATTTCTTTTGATGCCTGATAGAGATTCATGCCTTAAAGCCCATTTCCACTGCAAAGTGCAACTTTTTTTCATGTATTTGGAATAAAAAAGTGGACATAGGATATTTTGTAATATTACTTGGCCCTTTTTCCCCATCAAATCTGGTGTTACAGTTTTTCTTTTTTCTTTTTCTTTTTCTATTTTTTGGGGTGGGGGTCTAAGACTAAAATATGGTCTTTTTTTGAGAGGTGAGTTGCAAATCATAACTGGTTTGGTTTACTACATTATTGTGTAATATATTGCAGTTACAGTTTCTGAAATTTTAATATATTGATGATGATCGGGTTATACTTCCAACAGTTCTATACAGATCCAGTAAGTGGCTATGTATTCCGTTCCAAGAAGGATGCACTGCGCTATATTGAGTCTGGAGATATTAATTCATGTGCGATTAAACCAAATAAAAGACAAATCCAGGATGAAGACAAATTAGCTGTAAGGCTTGCTTTCATGACAACTTTGTCTCCCACTCAGTGTTGGGCTGGAAATAACTTTTGCTTGCTGTCATTTGCCTATTTCCATTATATCCTGTTATAGAGGCCCTTATTAACATGTGTAATTTGGTTCCCCCAACAAATCAATAAACTTATATATCCATGTGAAAAATCAGGATGAAAATAATTTATGATTGTTGTTTTGTTTTTGTTCAATTTAGCCAACATCAGCAGGCAAAAAGCAGAAACAAAAGCAGTCTGCTATTAAGCGACAACTTTTTGTTGGTAAGAAATCTTGGATGATTATATTTATAATTGGCTTATCAATTGTTTCTACGAGTTAATCCAAATCACAAGGATGAGGAATATTCCATTTACATCTAAAACCAAATCTTTCTATTGCAAACTTGTTACTGTACGCAAAGGTGTCTTCTGGAATGATTGGTGCTTCTGTTCCAACAGGTGAATCTAGCTTGCTAGAGAATGGAGTAGCAAACCCTCCCAAGATGCAGAAAACATCTGATCAAGGTATTTCAGCATTGTTAAAATTGAATCCTCAAAAGAATCCAAAAAAATTTAACTGCTGAAGTTGGATTTTACATAAATCTTGCAGATGCTGTTCAAGAGAATCGCAGTAACACTAGTCTATCCAAAAAGAAGGAGTTGGCTCACCGGTCTTCACAGAGACTTGCTGGGTTAGAACCTGACCAGTCGACTAACAACCTGACCAATGAACAGACTCTTCCAGTCCCAAAAAGAAACCTGAGGAGAGGTAGAACTGCTTTAGATAGTGACTTAGCAAATAAATCGTCTCATCAGCTCAATGGTGTCCCAGAAACAGCGAAAGTTGAAGACAATAAGCCAGATAATCCTCATAATACTCAGGGCTTGGCCTCTAAGGGCCGTGTTTTGAACGAAAAGAAATTGCTCACAAGTGAGGTTGGAAAAAGTGGAGAAATAAGTTCCAACTCAAACAAATCCAGCAACAAGAAAGGGCATCAGTTTCCTTGCCGGTCATCAAAAAGACTGGCTGGAGTTGAAGCTAAGCTAACGAGTAACTCACTCTCCTATGAAAGAGCTCCTGAATATCAGAGCAAAAAGTCCAAGGGTAAGGTCAATGCAGACTTGCATCATTCAGCAGTGGAGTTTGTAGAACCTGCATCAACAAATGGAGAGTCATCAAACAAAAGCAGAAAACCCTCTAGAATCCCACCTGTAAACAATGGTCAACTGGAGAAGCATGAAAGTGAAAATATGGATGGTGAGACATCAGAACCTCAGCAATCTTTTGCATTCCACTATTCTTGGTCTGACCCAAGCTTGGAATTTGCAATTAACACCCTCACCGGTTCATTACCAGCTGAGGATTCAGTTGTTAAAAGTCCCGCTGTGATTTCTAAGATTGATAAGTTTCCTGAAAACAGTTTGTCTGAGAATGTCACAACAGGAAGCAGCAAAGATAAAAAGCCGAAGGTAAATTCAAGTAAATCCAAGAACAAGAAAGAGCTTAAACCGCCTACAAGGCTGTCCAAACGACTTGCTGGCCATGTACCTGATGTACTGCCTGCTGAAAGAGCTCTTGAATATTCCACTAGAAAATCATGCAAGGATAAATCAAATGCAAATGCAATTTTAACTAATGGAGAGTCTGAACATCTTCATGCAGAAGAATCCAAGCTCACTGTTCCTGCATCTGACAAGTTGAAAACCAATGAATCTGGTGAATTATCAAATGGTGAGAAGCCATATGATGCAGAAACTGTTCCCAATGAAAAAGTGCATAAGCTTCAAGCTGAAATTACTAATGATGAGAAATCAGGGTCACAGCTCCCCTTACAGTTTGGGGACTCCTGGTCAGATCCATGCGTAGAATTTGCAATTAAGACTCTGACTGGCGCTTTGCCAGTTGATGCTGCTGATGCTGTCAATATGCCTGTTGTTACACCTGATGCTAATGACCTGCCAAATAAGGAAGTGCTTGAGAATGTGGTGCAGAAGAGCGATGAAGCTGCTCATGATAACTCCAACCATTGCCAGGCTAAGGAAGAGTTTGATACAGTTTGCCAGCCATCCAAACAACTCCTAGACCAACCTGATTTGAACGTCAGCTCCACATCCTATGAAAATGATCCTAAATTTGTGACTCAAGAGTCTGCCAGTGTTGAAGGCAATATAACCATGAATTTGGATGGAGGAGAATCCCTACATAGTGGAGGTAGGATTATGACACAAATAGATATTAACACACTATTTTTCGATGACCCATTCATGGAAGATGAACAGCTTCTTGGGGGTGAATCTATTGATGAACAACCACAGCCTGAAACTGAAACCACAAACCAAGATAATTCTGAAAGAGAATTTTGTGCTTCATTTATGGATTCTTGGTCAGACCCATGCTTAGAATTTGCATTCAAGACTTTAACCGGAGCATTACCGGTAGAGGAAAATATAGGAATGCAAAGATGTTTCCAAGAACCTGCTAATAATCATGAGAAGAGAGATGGGAGCTCAACATTGCCAGAAATTGGATCTTCCAGCATTTCCAAGACTCAGAGCGATAATGAGGAGAAATCAATGCCAGGGCAGCAGGTATCGATTCCGAGCTCGAACGGTTGCAGTAGGGTTGATACTCAAAATCACTATTCTCAGTGGAATAATGATAATTTTCAAAGAAAGTGAATCGCCAAACCTTGCTGCTGGCTAGTGGGAGGGTAACTAGTTTAATTATTGTTCATCACTGACTCTACTGTTGTACAACATTGTCATCACTTGTCCCTTATGTTTTTCCGGTTCACATTTGTATATAATCCTTCTGAAAATGAACTGTGGCTCTGTTTTGTATTGCACTTTATTTTGTTGCAGGATGCTTTTGCATTGTCTATGGATTGCATCTTATCTTGTTGAACAAACTTGGTGACAATGTAATTGCAGTTTATATAACATGATTGAGAGAAATCTAGTAATTACCACATTCAAATAATTAAAACAAATAGGCTTAAATATCATTTTGGTCCACTAGCTTTATACAAATTCTGATTTTAGTCCACTATCTTTAGAATTGTCACATTTAGTCCACTAGCTTTAAAAATTTGTCAATTTTAGTCCACTTTGCTGACGTGGACTTAACGATGCTGACGTGACAGTTGACTTTGCTGACATGGTTGTTGACTTTGTTGACGTGGACTTTGACTTAGCTGACATGACATTGACTTTGCTGACGTGTCGGTTGACTTTGCTGACATGACATTTGACTTTTGCTGACGTGTCCGTTGACTTATCAATTGACTAATAGTGGACCAAAAGTGCTCACAATTTGAAAGCTAGTGGACTAAATGTGATAAATCTAAAGATAGTGGACTAAAATCAGAATTTATGTGAAGTTAGTGGACTAAAATGATATTTAAGTCAAACAAATAAACTAGGTAATCTGTATCTGTTACACGATATCAGTAATATAATCTCAAGTAACAAATGAAAATCTTATTTTTATTATAATTATGGTTTGTCATCTGGCTTTGGTTTCTTTTCTTTCTTTTCCTTATTTTCGGGTAAAGCTCTGGCTTCAGTTTATGTGATGGCGTAACAATATTATAATTTAGAGTATTGTTATTCTATAACACAAAAGGAGTACAATTTGTCGTATAATAGAAATATATTCAACTAGTATTCGATGTGTGATATACATAATACGTAACGTATTATATGAATAATACACGTACATATAACATATTTCGTATCATATATAGTGCATGTTGAATACTAATTTGATGTATGGATAAATTAAGTCGATCATTATGTGTGAAATAATTTGTATAATTTATTAATATAATCTTATTGGTCGAAGCAAAAGTCAAGGTGAATGGAAGTGAAAATGTGGATGTAATCATTAAACGAGAAAATAAAAATAAATTAAAAAGTAAAACTATTTAATGGATGATGCTAAATGAACAATACAAAACCAGCCCAACTAGTCAATAAATGAGATTTTTTGCCATAATTACTCAGCCCATTACAATTTCAATGATTATTTGGGTCAAAACCAAAGCCAAAATAGGCTCATTGACTGTATAGGCTGATTTTTCATTATTCATTTAGCATTATTGTTATTTAATATATGGATTTAGAATATGTTTACTTTGCAAAAGAAAGGGAAATTTACTATTTTAATGTATTCTTTTTCTTTTGACAAAAAAAGAATGATTTTGTCTCTCCCAAGGAGAAATTCTTGTCCAAGGGAATTGACTTGCGTTTTTAGCATTTCACTTTTGATTTGATTGACCGTACAACAAACATACGTTCAATTTTGTATTCAACGTGTGCTATTCATGTTACAAGATATGTGTTATATGTATAGCACATATACGTATAATACATATCATATAACATAAATAGCACACATTGAATGCAAGTTGAACGTATTTATGTTGTACAATCAAATATTATTGATTTCCCTTCTACTTATTATTGGTCAATGGACTTGTATTGTTAACAATAAATTTTCAACGCAAAAGATCTTATCTCATAAACATAAATACAAAGTTCATTGATGACATATATACTCAAGGAGTACACTTCACTTCCACCTTAACTTCATCATACACAAACACACACACACATAAAACATCAAACGAACTCAGCTTATTATTGACCATCACAACTAGAGAAGTTTTCATACAAAAACTTCATCTCATAGCTTCTTGTGCCTACGTTCATAGCTAGTAACTACTTTCTCCAGGCATCTGAAGCTGAACATGATCATGCCCCAAAGGACAGAACACAACCTTGTAGTTAGAGCCAGCAGGGCACGTGAAAGTGCTGGTTGGGTCATCCTGAGGGTAGCTATACGCATCACGGCACCTATCCTTAAAGAACCTTGAGAAGTAAGTGGGCCCACAACTCCCTTGTCCATTCGTGCAGCAAAACTCATTGGTCTTAAACACCGTGCATGGGTTGTTACAACCACCCTGTGCCCTTAACTCGTTAGGGCACTGTCCGTTGATATCGGCGGTGCAACTTATCTTGTGACACCCGCCATTCAATGGGAAGAAGTCCATGGGGATGTTGAATCCGTCCACCAGAGAGATGTCGTAGAAATCTTGGTTGCCATATTGGTTCAATGCGAATTCGGCCAGGGTGTTTGGAGGGACACCCCAGCCTGTGCATTGGAGTCCACCGGTGCAGTCACCTGTCTGGCAGCGCCCACGACCGCTGCCATCGAAGTTGCACCCGGTGCGACCCCATATACGGGCCATGGCTGTGCCGGGTGCAACCCAAAGGTTCCATGTTTGGCCGCGGTCTAGGCGGCGACCACCGCCTGGACTGGCTGCGGCCCAGACTGTGTATGCGCAGTTGTTGACGATCTCGAAATTTGCTGATTGGGTTATTGTGAAGGAGGAGAGGAGGATGAGCAGGGTGCTTAGTGGAAGAGTGGGAAGTGAACCCATTTGGCCTTTGCTAGTGTTTGGGTCAAATGATTGTAATAAGAAGGGAAATGTGTTGATAGAAGAATGCTTATTGTTGGTTTATATAGACTCAAATTGAAGAGTATAAATTATTCAATAATACTAGTTTATACAATGGAAATACGTCCAATTATAAGTATCCAATGTGCTATTCATGATATAAAATGTGTGTTATACGTACATGTGATAAACATATAGCACATATTCCATATCATGAATAACACATACTGGATACTAGTTGGACGTATGTATTTATGTTGTACGACTATCATTATTGTAAATTATTGCTGTCTTTTTTTTTTTTTACATAGATAAACATGACATGAGACCCTTTTGAGGGAGACTCATGGAGAGATACATTGTATCTTATAGATTGTAGAAGATTAGATTAAAAATTAATCTTATTAAAAATCTTCTAAAACTCTAATAAAGAAAAAACAATACTAATTTCAAGCTAGTCTATACAAACTATGATACCCAACACAATTATTGTTCTGTCTTCAGATATATTTAATGTGTGTTTTAATGAAAAACATTTATAATTATTCATTTTAATTTATATTTTTCAAAACTTGCATAAAAAACTAAAAATATGCAATTGTGAAGATTATTGGAGTAGATACTTAAAATTTCAAAATCTGACAAGCTAAGAAGCTATCACGCTCGAGTACAAGAAGCTCCCACTTGAATTTATTATATCACTTTATCATCTAAATTTTTATTCCTTTCCGAATTATATGTGAAAAGATGAACATTGAATAGGGTCATTTTATATGTAAAGACATTACTCTCTTTCTAATAATGATTATGAATCTAGTAGAGAAGCCATCACACTAGAGTACTGGCCCAGTACTACTGGAAAACACAAGTGGCATAGCTTTAATAATGACAAAGGAGGGGCGGCTATCCATATATAGAATAATTATTGGAAGGGTATATCCTTAATGAAGATACAGTCCAACAAACTTAATTAGTCTCATTGTCTGATCTTCACTTGGATTTAATTTGAATACATAATTTTTTTTTTTATTATCATTATTCAAATAAATTTTGATATCTGACCGTGTAAAATATTTAATTATGATACACTAAAAGTATAAAAAATTTTATATTATAAGTCAACTACATCCATTAATTTGTATGACTTAGTTAGTGAGTGATTAAATTAAAGATTTTTAGTGATGTGTCAATTCATGATTGAATTTCAATATAAAACTATTTTATAAACAGTAAATTGAAATTAAATTTTGTATATATATATATATATATAGGATTGTTTTGATGACCTAACATCGATAATGATATACATAATATGGAATGTGTATTATAAGTACGTGTGTTATATATATAGCACATATTTCATATCATGTATAGCACATATTAAATACTCGTTGAACGTATTTTCGTTGTACGATAAGTATTATTGTTTTCCAAACCACGCACGCCCCTCCTCAATTGCATGCTAGGACCCATCATCTATGTTCTATATGATAATGATCTACCTACGTATATATGATATTAATATATCCACTTGACATTTCGTGTTTATGATTTTAGAATATCAGTAAATGTTTTCTATAATCAATTAATAATAAAAAAACATATCAAGTAGGATTCATTTAATTTTTATAGATTACCTGTCTGAAAATCATGTTAAGAGTCATATATCCCTTCTTAATACCAATTTTTTTCTTGGCACATTGACGCAATGGTTGATATTTTTTTACTAACAATTTGAAAATTTTAAATGTTTGTACATGATAATAAATAAATGATTCATAAAATTAAAAAGAAGGAGAAATGATTTGAAAATGGAAAATTCTTGGAATTGCCTTACAAATTATGTTATATGTGTTCTAAATGTTGTTAATAATATCACAAATATTCTCGTAAATTATACTTCTTCCATTATTTTTTTATTTATCCACTTTTTATTTTTACGATATTTAGATAATATGATTAGTTTTATCTAAAAATTAACAAAAAATTAGTGTATTTCACTATATTATTGTCCTTAAATAAAGTGGGTATATTATTTTAAATAGTGTAATTTACTGCTTGATAGTAGATAAATTAAATAAGGGTATAATAGAAGAAAAATATATTAAATATTACATAAAATTATTAACTGGACAAATAAAAAATAAACTTAAAATGGACAAATAAATAAAATGAAGGAGTATATATTTAGCACTTTCTTTTTCTTTTTTCTAGTGCATTGCTGGGCTTCCTGTAAAAGCCCATACTAATATTTAGATGTTAATTAAAGCTTGACCCAAAAAATGGAGATGTACCTTATATTATATACCTCACATGTTCCCAGCCCTATTTGTTCGCGAGAGCATAATACAAAGGCCCCTATTTGTTGACCAAAAACAAAATTTGGATTTTGCCTTATTACCGTAATTTATCAATTCAATTACACTTTTTTTTTCTTTTTTTTAGGAATATTACATGTATAATAAAAATTATACAATATTTATATCACAGTCATATTAATTATTGGATTAAAATATAAATTTATTTACTAATACAATTCAATGATAGATATGATTGTTATACAAATATTATATAATTTTCATTTTACACGTAACAATTTCTATTTTTGATATCGTGTATATCACACTGCGTGCGTCTCTTATTTGACTACACCTTTATAAGATTTTAGTTATTTCAGATCAGAGTTGTATAAGAACTTAAGGGGCGACTTATCATAAAAACTAATCAATAAAAAAAGTAATAAACTTGTTTAAAATCAAAGTTGATTATGATAAGAATGAAAGACGTGGCTGCACCAGTGTCCCTAAAATTTCAAAGATCAACCCACAAGGTATAATGATTTTTCGCATATATAATAACTTTTGTCATTCTTTATTATCCCAAATTTTACTCGGTCAAACTTATTATCTAAAATCTAATCTAAAACAAAACAAAAGTTGTTGTGATAACACCTTCCAATTATATCTAAGAGTGAATGTCTCCTTGGCTCCTCGCCTCCTCCTATATATTTTATTCAATTTTGGATGTACACATATCTGTCACAACACAACATTAACATTTTCTAATTCTAATTCCAAATGATGCATTCTATCCATTCTAGATATTGTCATGCAACAAGCTAAGAAATTAAGCTTCACTAGAACTTTGTATAATTAGTCTTTAAGTGAAATAGCTAATGAATCATACAACTTAATTTTATTTAATCCAATTATAATAAACATTTTTTGTCAAAGCCGGTGTAGAATCCAATTTCTGTAAACTAAACATACATATATAATAAATGAAGAAGGACTGACTCTTCTCTTTTACATAAGTACACAAATTAAAAGCACCACATATAATATATATTCACTGTCATTGGAATTAGCGTGAATCTTCTCCCTTCTTTGTGGACAAGTAGAGCACACACATGTATGTGCTCGATCTCACAAAGCCCACAATTATTGTAAGTACCCTTTTATTATTCTGGGAATAATGTTATAAATACAGACACGAAATTAAATCAGAAGACTGATGATATAGAAATCGTGCTAGAATTAAAATTAAAACAAATAATAGAAGTAAAAACAAACAAACATGTGTTCAAGGACAGAATACAACGCTATAGTTGGTTCCTCCAGGGCAAGTGAAAGTGCTGGTAACATCATCCTTAGGGTAACTGTACGCATCAGGGCACCTTGTCTTGAAGAACTTGGAATAATTTGTGGCTCCACACTTTGAACCCGATCCTGTGCAACAGTACTGGCTGCTCTTGAACACTGTGCATGGGTTGTTGCATCCCCCTGGAGCCTTCAGCTGACTCGGGCACTGCCCGTTGATGTCGGCCGTGCAATTCACCGACCGGGTGCACCCCTTGGTTGTCGGGCTCAACTTCACGGGGACGTTGAACCCGTCAACCAAGGAGATGTCGTAGAAGTCGAGGTTGTTGTATTGGTTTAATGCGTACTCCACCAACGTGTTTGGTGGAGTGCCGTAAGATTTGCATTGGAGCAGGCCGTTGCAGTCGCCTGTTAGGCATTTGCCACGCCCTGCCCGGTCAAAGGTGCAGTTGGTTCGGCCCCAAATACGTGCACTCGACGTGCCACCGGCAACGTTGAGGGTCCATGATTGGTTGGGGTCGAGCCTTCTGCCACCTCCGGGTACGGCTGCCGCCCACACGGTGTAGCGGCATTTGTTTGTGATGTCGAATCTGGCGGCATGTGCTGCGGCCAGGCAGCTTATGGCGATCACGAGGATGATGGATAGCTTTTCCGTGAGAGCCATTCTTTTTAGTTTTTGAATTGCCAGAGTTGGTGAGAGTTGAAGGAAAGGGTTAAGCGTTGGGTTTTTATATATAATATGATTATGGGGACGGTGAGAATTGTTAATGTGTTATGTTGAAGAACGAAATGGTTCATTTTTGAAAAATTCATCTGGTGATGTCATTCAGAAGATATAGATAGAAGACAAGTAAAGTAATAATGTTAAGTGGACAATGAAAAACCAGCCCATACAGTCAATGGGTCTATTTTTGCTTTGATTTTGGCCCAAATAATTATTGAGATTGTAATGGGCTGAGTAATTATGACCCAAAATCTCATTTATTGGCTGGTTGGACTGATTTTATATGGTTCATTTAGCATCACTCTTTGAAAAATTAAAATAACTAAATCTGAAAGAAATTAATTGTTAAGTAGTAGCTTAGCCAAATAGTTTACCTTAATGGAAACGTGGTTTGAGCCGCCGTGTTTAGGGAAAACTGGTAAGTTAACTACAACGGAGGATTGAATTTTGCTATTTACTAATTTTCGTTGGTTATTGAGAAGGCCTATTTCACTTGTTGATATTTTTATTACACAGCTTAGGGTACGGCAAAAAATCAGTTAAAACAGCCAACAAAGTCCATTTAATATTTTATGGCTCAAATAACACTTTTAATCATGAATATATTTTTAATGGGCTGAGTGATTGTGGCCCAAATTTCTATTTATGGACTGTTTTGACTGGTTTTTTGTTGTGTCTCTAGCGATGTTTTTTATTAGGATAATGAACTGTTTACAATTTACAAATGAGAAAAAGACTTCACCACCAAAAAGAAAGGGAGATATTTGTGTTGCTAATAGATTTTTTACTTCACATTCAATCTAATTAAATTTTATATAAATTAATGAATGTGAAAATAATAATAAGATAATAATAATACATCCACATGAGGAAAAAAAATATGCAGATTTGAATATAGGACCGACGACCACATAGTACGCTAGCTAGCTTCAACATGTAGTTTGTTTAAGTAACCAATCTACATGAGATACGATCAACAAGTTCAACACAATAATAATAAAATAAGATTAAAGTCTATAGAAAGCGCGTATATCAGTTGCACAAGAAAGTGTTTGGACCGTGATAAACAAGAGAGATAACTGAGAAGAGGTTAAAGGAATTGAAAGCATAATTGAATTTTGAGGGGTAATTGTTTGTTAAGTTGAGGTCGAATAAACCACATAAAATATGAACACTTGCACTGTGTAAAGGCGACAGATGCCAGTATCATTTTGAGAGGTAAAATTCTCAAAGTCAGAATTCGTAATTTGAATTTTGAGAGGTGCTGCTGAAGGTTGAAAATAGAAGGTCGAATACAATATCTGTAAAGTCAATCATGTATATCAGTATTATTCATTAGCCGAAAGTCTTGAAAATAGTTTTATCTTGGTTCTTCAAAATTCATCCATCTTGATCTTTCTAGATTCGGTGAATACCCAAGTTGCATGACTTATTTCCCAATAATTTTTAACATACAATAAAAATTTATTCAACTTGTATCTAATGTATGCTATTCATGTTACAGAATGTGTACTATACGTATGTAACATGGATAGCACACATTGAATACAAGTTGAAAGCATTTTTATTGTACGTCAAACATTATTGCTTATTTCCTTACGTGTATCAGGAGAATAGAAAAGTCCAATTATTTATTTTTTTGGGTTCAAGTTATTCACATCCTGTTAAGCAAGGCCTTCACCAGAAGAAAAGATTTGGGCCTCCAAGAAAGAGGGCCGTAATCGAAAAGCCCACTGAGGCCCAGGACCAGGCCCACTGAGGGTCAGGAAGAGTGCGAGGCAAGCCGCTCTAATAATTCAAATAATAAAATAACGAGTAAACCCCAAACTGGTCTCAGACAATTTTCGCGTCGGACAAATTGATCCCTAACAATTAGAAATACCCTACCTAGTCCCTCACAATATCAAACCTCGGACACGCTAAGGTCCCTAGATGGATTCCGTAACGTTTGTCCTACGTATCAGTCCAGCACAATGCACATGTACTGACTTGGCCGTTTAATGCTTGAAACAACGTCGTTCTATTAGAAATAATTAACATTAAACATCTTTTACTACTGAGGATGAGGATGGGGTGATTTGTGACTCAAATCCAACAACAAACATGTTTAATGTTAATTATTTCTAACGAAACGACGTTGTTTCAAGTATTAAATTGTCAAGTCAGCACGGGTGCACTGTTCTGGACTGACACGACAAACATTACGGAATCCGTCTAGGAACCTTAGCGTGTCCGAGGTTTGACATTGTGAGGGACTGGGTATGGTATTTCTAATTGTTATGAACGAATTTATCCGACACGAAAATTGTAGGAACCAGTTCGGGGTTTACTCTAGAATAATAAATGAGAAGAAGCGTCGCTCGCCGTTTTGTTAGCTTCCAAGGCAAGCTGCTTGTGCTACACAGAGAGTGAGAGTGAGGCCGTTAAAACCACCGAAACCCACTCGCTTCGTTTTCCAATTCCACTACTAACTGCTCAGTCATCATCGCTTTCGAGTTTCTTCAACTATCTCTCACTCTCAACTAAGTTCGTGTTTTCCATCTCCAATTTTTTCAACCAGGTACGACCACACGTTTCTGCTTCGTCTTCTTCTACTTCATTTTGCTGAAAATTGTGATCGTTTTTTCTTTTTTTTTTTTTCTTTCTCACTTGAACCAAGTATCATCTAAACTGAAAGGAACTCGTGTTATTAACATTGTTTGTGCACAATGTGATCAACGCTATTCGGTGTTTTGTGTTTGAAGGATTTGATTTGTAGAAGAGTCATGCTGGAGGTTAAGAACGAGCTCGAGGATTTCGGTTTTGATTCACCTCAACGAGATTTGGTCCATTTTTGTCTTTCTTCGCCCAATTGCAATTGTGTCTCCGCCGCGCTGAAATCAACACCTGTTTCAGTGTAAGTTGAAGCAGCTACTATTTCTCTGCTATATTTCTGAAATCTTATCTCCATTTCCGTGTTGAGGACCATGCAACAATTTTGAACTCAGCGTATGGTGCAATTATATAGAGACTTAGAGTTAACGTTAATCGGACAAGTATGATAAAATTGATTTGTAGTGAGATTTTTCTATTGCTTATACTTTTTCATGAATTTTTTACAGGAGTAACAAAGGTCAAGCTAGACGCTGGACAGAGGAAGAGGTATTTCATTTGGCTACCAACTCCCTATGAATCAAGTTGATCTGCATTATGCAATGTTGTGCGCAGTTTATGTTTTTCTTTCAAATACTTCCTTATTGTTCTTGCGGTACTCTACGGTCTGCAGTATCCCTCCCTAACTTTGCAATCATGTGGTTCTGACAAACAGGACAACCTTTTGATTGAGACTGTCAAGAAGCACGCAGCGAAGAACTGGAGGAAAATAGGTACATGGGGGCAATAACACAACTCAACTCAATACCTTGATTATGGGTTTTCTTGCATATGAGATGATTTATAGAAACTTTAGATACGTGCAGAAGTTAATTTGCCATGTACACTTATACGCTCATTGCAAACGAATACTAATCTGGTTGCTGAATTGGCCGTTCACAGCTGCACACCTTCCTGGGCGAACTGATGTCCAATGCTTGCATCGCTGGCAAAAGGTTTTGAATCCTGAAATTGTAAAGGGTTGGTGGACAAAGGAGGTGCACTTCTATAGTACTCTTGATATGATTTTTTTTTCAATTGTACTAATTTCTGTTAGTTGAAATGTTGATTGTGATTGTGATCTTCTTCTCCATTTAACGTTTTAGGAGGATGATTGCCTCACTGACCTAGTCAGAAAGTATGGTTTGAAGAGCTGGTCTGAAATTGCAAAATTCCTACCAGGTCGTATCGGGAAGCAATGCCGAGAGAGGTAGGAAATAATAGAGCTCATGTTTGTTGTTTTATTTCAATGCTGTGTCTAACTCTAACTGTCTCATCAAGTGGATACTTAGATCGGTTGCTTTGCATTGTGTGCACGTTCTTGATAACACATCTTTTGCATTGACAAATACATTTGGCAGATTTCTATGTACATGTTTCCTGTATAGAATATGTTTTGTGAAAATGAACCAACTTATCATCATTATTTCAGGTGGCACAATCATCTTGATCCAGCTATAAGGAAGGATGCATGGACAGAGGAAGAGGAATCAACACTTGCTTACTATTACCAGATATATGGCAGTAGGTGGGCAGAGATTGCAAGGCATCTTCCTGGGAGGTACCTATCTATCTGATACTATTATGCAGACTCATTCGTTCTGTATTATTTGCTTCAATGGGTCATCTTCATTATATATATGTGTGCTTATTTATTCATGTTATCTAATAAACAATGCAAATTCCCTTTTCAACTTTGGGTGATTCAGAGCTGACAATGCCATAAAAAATCATTGGAATTCCTCCATGAAGAAGAAATGGGATGCATCCTGCTCACCTTCTGGTTGTAACATAAATGTTGCCTCTTCCAGTTTCTGCACTCCTCCAATGAAGCCAAGACATGCTTTTGTTAAAATAGAGGAGGCTCAGTGTTTCAATGAAACGGATCCTCTCAAGCAGCACCACTGGTTGAATCACAGTGTTGATAACTTTCCAACAAATTTGTTTGCTACTAGTAAGGCCTGTAAATTCTCTCCCAAACGGCAGAAGGTTTCTTCTTCTGATGAATCTGACATTGACAGTCCCCATTGGAGACACTCAGAACCAGATGATTGTGAGAAGAAAGGAGGTCAAGTTGGAAAAGGGATCAACGACCGTTATACTGCCCCAATGGGCGGCATCAGTCCAGAATCTGTTCTAAGAAGCTTAGCAATGACATATGAGAATTATCCTTCTATTATTAGGAAAAGAACTTCCAACAAGGCTGGCAGGAGGGCTAAGTGTTGTGGCAGTGCCCAAACTCCTGAAGCTGAACGTGTTCTCAGTTTAGACAATTTAAACCTAAATAAACCAAGGGTATGAGATTAGCTAAATCTATCTCTGGAAAGAAGGCTTGGCTGGAGTGATAGAATGTGCTTGTCATAGCTCACAACTCACAAGAGTTACCCATTCTGCCCCAAACTAATGCCGCAGCAAGTATTAGGCCTAAACTATATTGTTTTCTGGCTCGCTCACATTCTTTCACCTTGTAAGAATCGGAGCCGTTTTTATCCATTTTCAGCGTTCTTTGCACTATGCAGGAAGCACTGTCAACTGGTCAAGTGTTGTGTATAAGGAGGAAGGAAAACCAAAGAAAAAAATGAAATGAAAGTGATTTGTAGTAGAACGCTGTTTTATACTTTTTGTAATACTTTTTTTTTTTTGTTTACTGAAATGATATATGCAATTATCTGATCAATGGACTCTCATGTTTAACCCAAATAACAAAAAAAGGACTGTCGTGAATTGGTTATCTAATTTTTCTTTTTGAAAAAAATTGACATATTTCCTATGGATTTTGAATTAGTTATATAATCATGTCAACAGTATTAACCATTATAAATTAGATAAAGTCAGTTATGTAAATTAAGTGGACAGCACTTATTACATCTAATGACGTGAGTTTATTGTTTAATTAGGGTGCTTAATTTCTTACTCTATCATACTACTAATCAATCATTTTCTGATTTACTCGATGTGTGTCACATATGCTCCTTACTGGATGGTTGTTTTTGGTACATGGGATTCATTTTCTCCCATGGTAGGACTGTATGACTTATCTAAAAAGAACGTTCTAGGCTTGTAGCTAAAGGTGCGTTATGTGGGCCTCTCTCTTCATGAACTTTGCAACACGTGTATATCGGGAAGTGCATGATAACATTGGACAAAAGAGGCATACCATTCGACCATTAGAAAAAAGCATACAATAGGAAAAAAAGCATCGCACAATAATAAAGTAATGATCAATAGTATGAAATTTAGTTCGTACATTTTATACCATCTATGGATTCTGATTCTAAAATTAACGATGATTAATGATGATCGAGGTTGGATATTCGTTGGATTTAGTAACGCTGTAGATAGATAATTTTTATAAAAAAAGATATGTGAAAAATTAATATAACAAGACATTTACCAAAAGCTTTTCGAGAATATAAATAGGATGTTTGTTTTATAAAATAATATTTTTCAGATTTGATGGACCTTGACAATGATAAAAAAAGTTGTAACATTTTATTTCTATAAAATTCTAACATTTCTATACGAGGAGATAAGAATAAAAAATAAAACACATTTTATTTTTAAGAATGTATTTTCAAATATTTAACCAAATGTTCTCCGAAATATGCCACCAAACCCCCTAAAATGATTTATTTCTACATGTTCACTTTCACTACAAGAGTGATGGCAACCTAAAATATTAAAAAAATTTCTTATGACAATATAAATTGTAAAATAATGAGAAGCAAACAATGAAAATCTTATTATCAAACCAAAGGTCCAAAGCCTTCTTCGGATGGAGCTGCGGCCCGGAACCTGGTCTGCCAAGGGATCTCATCTATCTATCAAAGATTCAAAGTTCAACCTCTCTTCTAGTTGTTTAACCAAAAATATAAAAAAATTCAAAAAACACTTGTTCTAGCACCTTCTTAGCTATACTTCTTTTCGATTCCATATTTACCCTCCTCTCTTATCTCCTTATCAAGAGAATGGACCCCACCAACGCTGCCCTTTCCAATTACTAATTTTTTTTCTCATATCCCTTTCATTCTCGAACCCACGAAGGCTCCTTCTCCCTACTCCCTATGTCACATTAATCTCACCTTCGAAACTTCTAGAACCCACACATAACCTAACATCCGCTTTCTCTTTCTCAACCACGTAACCGGCGATTTCCGCTCCAACGGATTCTGACTGTGTTTCTATTATGCCGTTGGCTTGGTAAGAAAATTTCAGGCCTCTTTTTTGCTCTCACATATCAGATATCAGTATCACCCAAGGTACATAACCAATGATATAATAACACAGTTTCTTATCAATATTTATTATTATTATTATTATTATATTCTTTCAGGATAATACCAAGAGGGGCTTGGATTAGCTAAATTTACTTTGTTTTTCAATTTTATTGATGTAATTTGATTTGGCTAGGTGAAGTAGCAGATCTGGAAGAAGCAAAGGCCATGCCGCCATTACCGGTGGAGCAAACCGGAGAATCAGCGGCGACGGACTCTCAGAGATCCATTCCGACGCCGTTTCTGACGAAAACATACCAGCTGGTTGATGATCCCTCTGCCGATGATCTAATTTCATGGAACGAGGATGGCACCGCCTTCATTGTTTGGCGACCAGCTGAATTCGCTCGAGATTTGCTCCCAAAGTATTTCAAGCATAACAATTTTTCCAGCTTTGTTCGTCAGCTCAACACCTATGTAACAACCGTTTAACTCAATTTTCTTTTCTATTTATTGGATTTTCTCGGCTTCCGAACAGACTATCGCTTACTCTGTGTTCACCTTCCAGGGATTTCGCAAGGTTGTCCCTGACCGTTGGGAATTTGCCAATGACTGTTTCCGGCGAGGGGAGAAAAGTCTGCTTCGCGATATACAGAGACGAAAAATATCGCCGGTGGCGGCACCGGCTGGAACCGCCGCAGCCAGTAATGCGGTGACGGTTGCGGTGGCGGCACCGGTGAGAGCGGTATCGCCGGCAACTTCGGGCGATGAACAGGTACTATCGTCGAACTCATCTCCGATTGCTGCATCTGCTGCACAGAACAATAGTAATACAGTGCACCGCACCACGAGTTGCAGCGGTGCGCCCGAGATCTTAGTAGAGAACGAGAGACTTAGGAAAGAGAACACGCAAATGAAGCAGGAGTTGAGTCAATTGAAGGGTCTGTGTAATAGCATACTGGCTCTGATGACCAATTACGCTTCTCGTTCTTCTTCTTCTTCTGCTGCTGCACATCTAGACTCCTCTGCCAGTGCTGTTCCAGTCGAAGGGAAAGCGTTGGAGCTTTTGCCTACAAAGCGCGTTTTGTGTGCTGAGGCGTTGGGAGTGGGTGCAGAGGTTGAGGTTCCCAAGCTGTTTGGGGTTTCCATTGGGATGAAACGCTCGAGGACTGAAACCGAGGTTGAAACGGAGAGACAAGACCTACTTCCATCGCACACACAAACACGGTCCTCGCAGGAACCTGATCGCGGGTCAGATGTGAAATCTGAGCCGCTTGATGGCGATGACTCGGACGATCAGGACCCTCGTTGGCTTGAGCTTGGTAAATGATGTTCCTTCTTGATTGATTACTACTAATTTAGTAATTTCATCAGGAATTGGGAAAGGCAGTATTTGGCTGCAGGGTAGCTAATCGTGATTCAATTCACTGCCAAAAGCCAAATCCACGTTTGGGAATTGGGAGGCAGCTAATTAGATGGCCACGCCACGCCAATGTTGCTGCGTGTGAGAGAGCCTGACTGGAGATTCCGTGTTGGGTATTGCTGTGATGTTACGCTTACGGAGAAGGCATTAGCTGCTCTAACAAATTATTAAACTCGCCACTTGAGCGAAGGAAAAAAAATGTGAAAGTCGTGCTTGATTTAGCGTGAAACCCTCCAAAAAGAGAATGAATTTTATTGAAAGCCATGTGTGGTTGAAGAGAGACAATCAACACATGCAAGTGGATTAACTGAAACTGATAGAGTTGACGGGCAACCTTCCAAATGATACACATCACATTTCCAGTAAGGGAAGTGTATCGGATACGGAAAGATGCGGAGATATTTGTGTATATGTATATACTCCGATTTGATTCATTTTATGTTCCTCGTTTTAATTTGAAACAAGCTTCTTCCATGGTCTAATATATATGTAAAATATGTATTTTAAATGTTATTTTGTTCTTGAAATGGTCATAGAGAATTTGGAGTACCACTATTTTAACATCAATTCTATGAATACCATTTGGAAATGTGAGAAGTTATACCTTAAGTTTAATGGCATTGGCATTAGTGATCAATCTGCTTGAACAAAAATATGTGTGTGTGAAGGATTATGATACTTGGGATAATTTGCATGCTTATTGTCGACCGAGTCTATGATTTTAGCACATCGAACATAATGATTGGGATATTCTAATAAAAGATTAAGCCTCACGTGTGACGAGATATTCTTCCATATTATTTAGAGGAAACAATTTCTTCCTTCGTGAAACTTTACAGCTTTTAATTTTTAAACGAAATAAGAGAAGAAAAAAATGAAGAGATGTAGACCGTGAATAACAATGGTGTCTCTTGGAAATAGTATAATATGGTGTGCAATATTTTATTTTCATTTTAGATATTGAATTGTTTTTGTTTGGTCTACTAGTTTTCATTGATTAATAATGGAAGATAATAGCAGATAATAGTAGCTTGGTACAGTAAAATCTAAGTAAAAAGGATGTGCACTAATAGCAGGGAGTGGTGGTGTGGACTGTGGAGGATGTAATGGAGGGAGAGGCAGAGCATGAAGAAATTTGAAAGTGTCTCAAATTGTCAAATTCCCTATTTTTTGTTTTTCTGGCTGCTTGAGTTAACTTTTTTTTTTTTTTTGATTTAGTGCTGGTTGAGTTAACTACCTTATGTACTTTCCAATTTCAAATGAGTTCCTTTTTGGGCCACTGCATATTTATTACTGGTCCTTTATTACAAAGGTTGACTATCTTTTCATCTCTCTTTATTTGGGCAAACTGAGTTTTTTACTCTTAAAACCTGACAAAATTTTCATTTTATCGGGCCCTGTGGATTCCAAGCCTAATGACACAAAAACCTCTGTTTGGAGTTCTGATCCATTAACCAACAAAGACTTCTTGACACAAAAAAAAGGGAGAACAGAACCATCTTGGAAGTTTAAGTTTTAGGTATATCCCAGTCTACACTATTTTATATAGGGTTAGAAAAAAACAAATTAAGGCTTTGTTTTCGTTCAAATGTAGCCCATTAATTTCCTTTTCTTTCCTATGAAAGAAAAGTAAGTGATGGACATCAGACCGAAAAAAAGTAGACATGACACAAATAAAAATGGTTAAGTTAGAACGATGTTATTTAAATAACTATTATTCTAAGCACACTAACTGTGGGAAAATTCAAAATTGTCAAGGAAGGCTGCAGTGCGCTGAAGTTTCATGTAGGTTGTAGGCATTAGCGGCTTCCCTGGCCCTGCTAGTTCCAATTTCTATGCGGTCACAAAGATTCCGTGAAACACCGCATTATTCTGCGTACTAAAATTATCTTAAGCAAGGCTCGGGGATTGACTCTTATTTTATGTATACAGCAATTCATTGATTAATGATTAAATCCTTAAATGAAACTTCATACTGAAAATATTGTTAACCAGTGAAGACAAAATTATCTTAATTGGATGTTACTTTTCAGAGATTTGCGATTATTGAAATTCAATATCATTATATAATCGAAGCCACAAAAATGTAAAATGAAAGAAAAACAGCTTGGATCTATCAACAAAAAAGAAAAAAAAAACGGATCTAAAATATAATTATTAGCAGGTAATATACTAATATATATTTTCTCGGCTGAGTTTTGAGAAGAGAATTGATCAATTAACTATAACTAGATCACAAATGCTTGTGCACAATAAAAAAACATGTCAAAACAGTCAATAAAATTTATTTAATACTTTATAATCCAAGTATTATTTTTAATTATAAGTACATTTTTAATGGACTAAATAATTATGACTGAAATTTTTATTTATTGAGTATTTCGACTGATTTTTTTTGTTGTGCCTGTTCTAACTAGATATAGCTTAGCTGGCAATTTGACAATATACCACATGTGGAGGACTCCCACGAGAGGTTCCGTATGGGACTCAAAACTTTTGTGGAAAAATTATATATTAAATTATATTAGATTGATATTCCTTTGTAGTGTAAAATATAACAATTTTGGTACTAAATTTAGAATCCAAAGCATTCCATTAGCATTTTTTTGTGTTCTTGATAATAATGAGAGAACTTTTGTTTTATGGATAGTAAATGAAAAAACATTCTATTTTGTTCTAGCATTAACGTAGATAAATATACGCACATCTAGTCGGACGTCGAAAAGACTTGTATAGTAAGGATTGGTAGGAACTAGGAAGCATGAAAATAAATTAAAAAAGGAAAGTAGGAAAAAAGTATCCATGAGCAACAAGATAAAATTATTTAAAATCCTAAGTAGCCACTTGTGTTGAGCCAGATGGTCACGATCCAATATGTTTGAGTTGACTTACAATAGCTCCAAATCAAAATTTCCATGAGCCTTAACAATTATCATTAGAGAGGCAGAGACATATAGAAAGTAAAGGTATGGGTTACAAATTCCAGGCAGAGTAGCACCCACGAAATTACTCCCTATCAACACCTTACATCAATAATATTATTATAAGTACCACTTTGCTCTCTCCGATCCCTTGAACTCTCTCTCTCTGAGAGGAGGATGACAACGTTAACAACAACGTTGGAGATTACGGTGGTGTCCGTGGAAGGACTAGACAAGTACTGCTCATCCTCATCATCACTAATCAGACCCTTCTCCATCACTATCACCAAGCTCCCAAGCCGCGTGGTGTACCAGCAGGAGGAGCAGGTGTTCCGCGTGGCAGTGGATCCCAGCTTCTTCTTCTTCTCCGGCGGCAGTATTCTTCACCTTCAGCTGTTGAAGAAGCGCCGCATTGTGGGGCCCACGCAACTCGGATGGTGTCTCATTCCACCCTCCGACATCATTGCCCATGGCCTCCATTCCCTGCGCTTCCTCAGTTACCGGTTACGGGACACTGCCGGTTCCAGGTGCCCACTCATAATAAACCTCTCCCTCAAAATAATACATTGCTCCCCCTTCCACACAGTCACCGGGATACCCCTTACGCTCAATGCCAAGTACTCCGAGAATAATAATATCATGGATATAGGAGGAGGTCAATCTCAATCACACAACTCATTGCTGGGACCGCCTCACACAAAAGGAGCTAGCTCCTAACTCTTTCTCCCGCCATCCATCTCATAATTGATTTTTACCGTTTTTCTTTTACAATAATATTTGTTGTTTAATAATAATATGTCCCACTAGTATCCAACATGCGTTGTATATAAAATATAATGTGTGTTATAACATATGTATACTATACATATTACATTTTATGTATAACACACGTTAAATACTAATTGGACATATTTCTATTACATGATAAGTATTATTTTTTTTTATTGTTCCATTTTTTTTCTTGTTATTGTCCCATGTTTTTTTTTTTTTCTGTCAATCTTAATTATTAAGATCAAATAAAGTTGTGTACAATATTAAGCTTGATTTAATGTTGTTGTTGCTCGAAGCTGCTTTTATAATAATTCTCTTCAATAAAATAGTATAAAAATAGCTTCCGATAGCCTCACATTATCAAAATAGTATTTAATAAATTTATTATAAAATTGTTATGAATATGTAAATATTGAATCACATTAATATTTCACATATAGTAGAAATTGAAGGCTATATACTTTAGAATATTAGATTTTACAAATTTTTATTGTATTTTAAAATAAATATTACATCCTTTAAAATATTCAATCACATGAATTTTTAACGTATAGTAGAAATTGAATGCTATATACTTTAAAATATGAGATTTTATAATTTTTTTTGTTTAATTATAAAATAAAGACTATAGCCTTTAAAAATATAGAATCATATGAATTTTTCACTTATAGTAGAAAATGAATGTTATATATTTTAAAATGCGATATTTCATAACTTTTTTAGTTTTATTTTAAAATAAAGAATATAGCCTTTAAAATAATTAATCACATGACTTATTTATATATAGTAGAAATTGAAGATTATATACTTTTAAATATGAGGTTTCACTATTTTTTTAAATAGACTATAAAATAAAGACAATTGTCATTAAAATATTCAATCACATGAATTTTTCACATATAGTAGAATTTGAAGGCTATATACTTTAAAATGTGAGATTTCACAACTTTTTTTATTGTATTATAAAATAAATACTATAGTCTTTAAAAGATTGAATCATTTGAGTTTTTCACATATAGTAAAAATTGAAGGCTATATACTTTATAATATGAGATTTCCTAATTTTTTTGTTGTATTATAAAATAAAGACTATAACCTTTAAAATATTGAATCACGTTAATTTTTCACATATTGTAGAAATTGAAGGTTATATGCTTTAAAATATTATATTTCAAGATTTTCTTAAATAGATATAAAAAAATTATAACTTTTAAAATATTGAATCACATGATTTTTTTTAATATAATACAAATTGATGATGGTTGTTATATACTTTAAAATGTGAGATTTCACAATTTTTTTAGTTGTGTTATAAAATAAAGACTATTGCCTTTAAAATATTGAGTCACTTAAATTTTTCACATATAGTAAAAATTTAAGGATATATACTTTCAAATGTGAGATTTCACAAATTTTTTGGTTGTATTATAAAATAAAGACTGTAGCCTTTAAAATATTGAATCACTTGAATTTTTCACGTATAGTAGAAATTAAAGGATATATACTTTAAAATATGAGATTTCACAAGTTTTTTAGTTGTATGATAAAATAAAGACTATAGCCTTTAAAATATTGAATCATATGAATATTTGACATATAGTAGAAATTGAAGGCAATATACTTTAAAATATATGAGATTTCACAATTTTTTTATTGTATTTTAAAATAAATACTATATCATTTAATTAAAATATTTAATCATAAAAACTTTTCATATATAGTATAAATTGAGTGTTATATATTTTAAAATATGAGATTTCACAGTTTTTTTTGTTTAATTATAAAATAAAGACTATAGCCTTTAAAACATTGAATCACATGAGTTTTTTTACATATGGTAGAAATTCAAGGCTATATACTTTGAAATATGATATTTCACTATTTTTTTAAAGTAGACTATAGAATAAAGACTATAACCATTGAAATTTTGACTCACGTGAATTTTTTACATTTGTAGAAATTGAAGACTATTAATTTTAAAAGGTCATATTTCATGATTATTTTGGTTGTATTATAAAATAAAGACTATAACCTTTAAAATATTGAATAACATTTATATAGTAGAAATTGAAGGCTATATATTTTAAAATATGAGATTTTACTATTTTTTAAAATAGACTATAATATGAAGACTATATCCTTTAAAATATTGAATCACATGAATTTTTTTACATATAGTACAAATTGAAGGCTATATACTTTAAATTGTGAGATTTCACAAATTTTTGGTTGTATTATAAAATAAATATTATAGCTTTTAAAATATTGTATCACATGAATTTTTTAATTACATATATAAGAAAATTGAAGGATATATAAAATTATTTTTTTAAATAAACTATAAAATAAAGACTATAGCCTTTATAATATTGAATCACATGAATTTTTTACATATAGTAGAAATTGAAGGCTATATACTTTAAAATGTGATATTTCACAATTTGTTTTGTTGTTTTATAAATAAAAACTATAACCTTTAAATTATTGAATCACTTGAATTTTTCATATATAGTAGAAATTGAAGACTATATATTTTAAAATGTCAGATTTCATAACTTTTTTAATTGTATTATAATAAAGACTATATAATCTTTAGAATATTGAATCACATGAGTTTTTTCCATATTGTAGAAATTGAAGACTATATACTTTAAAAAGTGAGATTTCACTATTTTTTAAATAGTTAAAATAAAGATTATAAATCACATTAATTTCTTACCTACGATTACTTTTAACTAATAATAGTACTAATTAATTATTATTGATATTATTACCAAACTTTACTGATTACACCATCCATATCAAAATAATTGGTTTTGATTTTTTTTTTTGTAAATTTAAATAAAAATTAATGTATCTATAATAAAATTACAGTTAGATATATTGATTTTCAATATACCAAAAAAATTAAAACAATAATTATGTTAAATAAAATGAATATTATTTATCATTATGATAATTTAACTTTAAAAAACTAATCATCATATAATATCAATTAATACTTATATTTATAATTAATATTAATTAATAACGATAATGGAAGAATGATTACCACCTAGATTGTAATTTTCATAAATACCCTCCATAGAAGCCGTCCACTTTAAAACCTAACAATATGATTTAGATTGGTAATTTAATTTAGCCACGTATCCTACTAATTTAAGAAGTTAGATCTATAAAGTTACAAGATATTATAGCCAATGAAGGAAGAAAAAGAATATATATACCCATAAACCGAGGGTAGTATAAAAATTGTAAAATTGATCCCTACTAGGTAATACTTCAAAATCAAATCCTCTCTTTTTCAACAACTTTTCCTTTTAATAATTATCTTCCATTAAAGTTAATATCTAATTCGTCACACTTTATTAAAATTACTATTTATTTCTTAACAAATTGGTCATGTTGTCATTCACTTTATCCAAATATAAACTTTAAATTAAAATCTAATATGAAAACATACTAAATTGAGATATGATATCCTCGTCATATTCCAATATATATATATATATATATATATATATATATATATATATATGCTTAATTTTCATTGAAATTATACCAACTTTTTATACAAGTCATCTAATTATGTGTTGTCATATCAGCCATGATTGTGTTTTCTCTCTCCCACTACCTAAAAAGCCATACAAACAGAACGTTTTGATTGGATTACAGTGTAAAATATCTTTATACTATCAATGTATAAAAATTAAACTATATATTACTAGTTCCTATCAATTTCTTACATACACCAGTCCTCCATTTGTGCATCATCATCATGTCTTTCACAGTAGTGGCTAGGAAAACATACCTCATACTTTTAATAGTACTGTTGGAGATGAATATCTATGTCACCAAAGGGTTGGGGGCAGAAAAGTTCACAGATCTTGAGTTGGAGCAACAACTGAAAATCCTTAACAAGCCGTATGTGAAAAGCTTCAAGGTATATATATATATATATATATGCATGATTATGATTATTTGTTAGGGGTATAATAGTCATTTTAAATGGATGTGTATGTAGTGCCTATATAAAAGCTTGATACTTGTAATCATTCATTCATTCATTCAATATATTTAACATTTCTTATCAATCTCTTAATTATTTTTTGATCATTTGAGCCTAATATAGCATGGATTCCAACATTATTGATTTTAATTTTTTGCATATAAAAGAATCCTATAGTCATACCCATAGACTAATTGATTTTTGGTTTTCGCAGATTGGAGATAATGATTTTGATTGTGTTGACATCTACCAACAACCTGCCTTTAGTCATCCATTACTTAAAGGACATAAAATTCAGGTACTACTTACTATGCTACAAATTAATTAATCAGGACGATGAGATTAATTTTGGGGCTTTTAAGATATTTTGATATTATTCAGATATTTAATTTTAATTACATACTATATAATATATATATATATGTTACAGATGAACCCAAGTGAAATTCCTATTATTCCAACAATGGATCGTGATAAATCTGCAAACAAGGGATCATCAGATGTTGGGAACACAGACCAAACTTGTCCTGAAGGAACCGTTCCAATCAGAAGAACGAGGAAGAGAGATTTGATCATAGATCAAATGATGATGATGAAAAATTCAACCCAATACTACAAATATAAGTACCATGTATATATATCCATCAATTTGCTTCCACTACAAACTTTAATTTTATACTCCCTCCATTTTAAAATCATGATAGCTTCAGAGAGAAAAAAAAATCAATTTTCGTTTTCAAATTTTAATATAATTTTATTATTTTTTTACCTATTATAATAGTCACTTATTTTTTTATATAGTATGTTAGTGAAAAGTTATTTAATGAAAGAAGTTAGATTGGGATATTGAGGGTAGTTTATTTAGAAAATTAAAAATATTTATTGAATTTTTTAATATGTGTATAAAAACCTTAAATATTCATTATTTTAAAATGGAAGGAATACACACTTTTGTCCATAAAATAATGGAAAAGATGACAAATCATTATTTTTTTATTTCATGATATAATTGTATTTATATAATAATATATCCAACACAAAATTATATGCAATTCCTTTTATTTATTCATTGTAAAGCAATGATTTGTCATCATTTCCGTAATCTATTACACTTTTTTTTGTGTGTTAATTTGGCATGTAATTGGTACAAATTCGATCTGTTATTGGAGTGCTAATAATATACTACTTTTGATGCATACAGGTTGCACTAGCAGCATTGCAAAATACAGGTCCATATTATGGAGCTTATGCTTTAATTAATATACAAAGTCCAACTGTTTCAGACAACAGTGAATACAGTCAAGCTTTTATGCTGCTTCAAGCTACTAAGGGAGATGAAGTTAATTATATACAAGCTGGTTGGATGGTACGTAATTAATAGTCAATAATGTTAATCGTACAACATAAATACGTCCTACGAATATCCATCGTGTGCTATACATGACATGAAATGTGAGCACACATCTCATGTCATGTATAGCACATGGTGAATACTCGTTGGGCGTTGTTCTGTCGTACGACTAGCATTATTGATAAATAAACATCAATATAATTAATCCTTATCTTATGTCATTGATTATTTAAATATATATATATATTTCACTCTGATTATTGAAACACTATTTTTATTTTGAAAGGTTAATGAGGCTCTGTACAATGATACCCAGCCTCGGTTATACGTATCATGGGCAATGGTAATTAATCTAAGCTATAAATTCTTACAATTTTAATAATATTTTGGGATTTAGAAACCAAATTGCTTATTATAATTTTTTTTAAAAATAGTTTAAAGGAGGGAAGAACATAGGAGGATGTACCAATACGATGTGCCCGGGTTTTGTACAGACGCAGAGCAGTACAAAGCTGGGAATGCCACTTACTAGCTCCACTTATGGAGGAGACCAGCAGGAGCAATCATTTCTCTTATATAAGGTCATTATTTTACTAAACGAAATATAAAATATTTTTATTTTATTTTTAAAAGTATTTAATATATTTTTCGTATTTAATATATCACAAAGTCAAGTGTCAGTAACAATATTTTTCCGGTGGAAATAGTAAAAATAACCTATTTTATTATTTTTGGGTTTTGGTCCAAATAATATTCTTAATCTGCATTTTTTTAATGAACGGGATAATTTAGACTTATACCCCTAATAAAGTCTTGTAGTAGCTTTTCGTTTCTCTGAATTAGAGTGTCGCTATTTGCACAATAAAAAATCAATCAAAACCAACCCATATAGAGATTTTGGGACACAAATATTTCAGTCCACTATAAACTAACTATTTAAAATAATTTTTTTTGAACCAAAGGTTATTCAATTGACCAATTGACTGATTTGACTGGTTATCCATTGTTTATGAAACATTTCCCCTCTTGCATAATTTGTCAGTAAGGATTGATAAATATAGACGATTATGACAAGTGAGAAATATTATTATACATACACAGTATCGTTATGATGGGAATTGGTGGCTATCATATGGCGCAAACAATGAGCAAGTGGGATACTGGCCTAGTTCGTTGTTCACTGCACTGAAAGACAGCGCTGATTTTGTGGGATGGGGCGGTGAAGTGTTTGCTCGCACCGACTTGGCGAGTCCTGGCATGGGAAGTGGCCATTTCGCTAAAGAAGGGTATAAAAAAGCTGCATATATAAACAGCCTCGTATACCTTGATTCTCAATTCGAAACCAACCGTAATCACATCGTTAAATGGGACCAACTGAAGCTTAATGTTACTACTCCCAATTGTTATACTTTGACATCCTACGGATCCAATGGCTTCTTCTATGGCGGTCCTGGTGGACCAAATTGTTAGTTACTTGTTTAAAGTTCTATACCTTCTTGATATGTATATTTATATGATATTCTGAATTTAATACATATATGAAATACATATATACAATGTCCTGATTTGGGATTGTCTGTTGCTTAAAATCTAAGTTCTCTCTCTCTCTCTAATTGTTTTGATAAATGTTGTATTTTTACCTTGAGGAGGGAGGCTAATCTTATCCAAACATAAGCACTACAAACTAAATAACTTTTGTCAAACCGGATGTGATATACAATCATTTATTTTCAATAAAATTACATATACAACCAAAATATATTAATCAAGTCATACACTACATATTTATACAATTTGTGTATATTTATATAAGTGTGGTGTGTTTTTTTATGAATAATATTATATGTTAATTGTATAAGTTCGTGTGTAGTCTTTATTAAACAGAAAATGTGTTTTATAAGGAGCATGATATGTGTTTTTATAAGCAATTTTTTGTTAACTCATAATCTTATCTAGAGCTATCAAATAAATTCCATCGTAGTGGGCTAACCCTCAACCCTCACATTTTTAGCTTCAATATTTTATGGCCCACATTGACGTGGGTCTTTGCTAGCCCCCAAACCCATAAAGCCTCCATGTTAGTGGGCTATGCTAAACTTATATATTACTTCGTCAATGATCCTCACTTTTTCTACTACGGAGGTCCCAAAAAGGAGATTGTCCATTTATAACCAATTCATATCAAAGTGGTGATTTATTCATTAATTAATAAAATTAACGTGGCTACCTAGCTAACATCTTTGTTATGATAAATATGATATGATCCAGGGAGGCACTTGAACTGATCATTTTCAATGCATATATAAATTACACTAATCTTCACAGAAGTGTTGTAAAATTCAACTCACCTCTTTATGTCTAAAATTTGTTGAAGAAGTCCATGAGTTTGTAATATTATGACAATGAATTCTTCTCAAAATTTACATGATCTCTCCTAAAAATTACACCTGACATCCCTTGCACATTGTATTTAGAGGAGATCAGTGTAACCTGGACAAATAGAGAGGAACCGACCTAAATTTCACCAAAGTTAAGGGGAGGTGAGTGTAATAATAATGACAATAAAAATAATAATAAAACAAACCAAATTGCCATAATTATAGCTGGTTTGCACCAAGGGACACTGATATACACACAACCTGTTATTTGGAAGCCACAAAACCTAAGCATAATAATAATCAAAACAGCTATCACTACAAGATAATAACAAACAAGCACATAGCAGCAACAACTAAAATGGAAGGGCCTGTATGTATGTATCAAAGTATCTTGAACTGACATGCTCTGTGCCTAGTATGTGCTGTGAACCAATAGTGGTATACAGATTAATTTTTCAACATGGTTGGTAGAAACCTTTCCAGGCATTTTTTTTTTTGTAATAATTTCTACACTTCCTCTTGATTGAGGTTGCTACTTTTCAAGATGTTATACTTGCAGAGGGGGCAGGTGGCATTAATATATAGCCATTTATCGACACATGCACAGTGAAAATGGTGACCGCAAGGAAGTTGCCTTAGTTCAACCCCATCGTCATAAGAAGAAAGGCATATGCAACATTCCTACATCATACCAAACGAAAAATAGATATCTTCAGATTGATTAGCAGAATGATTGAGAGAGCAACCCATTTTCATTCAACTACTAAGTTATTATATCAAAAAATTATCTGGCAATGCGGTTTGGAAATGGTTTATTAAGACAACATATAATAGAAATTTAGAATAATACCGCGTCCTCCTCAGCAAGAACACGCTCACTAGGTGAATCAGATTGGCATTCGGTCATTATTCCTCCAACAGGTCCTTGTGTATCTCCAGCATGTTTCTCATTAGTTTCAATTCTTCTAAATTTAAACTTAGACAACTGCTCAATGTCTTCTTTTGATGCTCCTTCCTACATTTTATGCCCAGAGAGAGAGAAACGGAGAGAGAGAGAGAGATGAAACCAAGGTACAAGGCAAGTACTATTAACAGCAAATATCACCAAAATTAATAGCCTTTGGCTACACAAAATCGACATCATGCATAATTAAGCATAAGCTCGGATATTAACTTCATTTATGCAGGCCAGCAACTGATTTGCAGCCTACAAGATTGAATTAACATTTCATTCATAAGTGACATATTCACAATCTACTGAAAAGTATTACGAATCAATTTGATTTACGCATCTCAAATCCTGTACCCTAGAATGTCAGCATTAACGTCAGGAAAAAAGAAATGTATTTGACACAAGAATTTTGGATATCTTTAGCAATGTACGGGTGTAAACTGCTATTGGAAGGGGATGGCCCTTATAATCTCTCAAAGATAGGTTGAAAATACAAAGGTAATAGAAATAAAAAGATAGACACTTCATCAGCACTTGAGAAACTAAATTCATAGAACTATAACAAGTCTTCAAGAACCTTTAATGACCAATTGAACATGCATACCTGGTCTGCAACTGCATAAAGAAGTGCTATGATACATGGAAGACAACAGCAAACAGCGATGCCAATGATACACGCAAGTGCGACACAGAAAACGACAAAGAAAACATCGAAACCAAGGAAAATTATACATAGCCTGCAAAGCACGCAGATTCTGTCAGAAATATTCAACTGATATAAGTACATAAGGGTATATGAGAGTGAGTTATAAATGTAATACTGGATATTGGATATATGAACAAGCGGAACAAGGGAGGCTGAGGGAGAACAAACCAGTAAAGCTGAGGGGAATCTTGAGCTAAATCTTGACCACCAGCTGATACCCAGTAGAATCCAATAATCCACCAAATAAAAGAAAACATTGTATTGGCTGACTCCAAATGCTTTGCAACACTGGTGAGAAAAGTAACAAACATAAAAATAACTTGTCTAGCTGAGCCTCAGTCCTAACATCTAAGAAACAACAATGCTGAAATATGAATTGTAGTTAGTCAGCTACAACACTTGCAGTTCTAAAGTTTCATTTCAAAACATGATCTTACACATACACTTTTTGAATAAAAATAACTTCTTTAGTAGAAAAATTGTAAATATTCACATGACAGTATCTTTACCGCCAAACTTATTACCAAATCATTTCAATAACTCAAAGTAATAAGAGATAGACGTTAGAGATATCCCAATTCAAAAGGCTTCCATTAAGCATGGAAATTGAAGTGTTTGATATATTTCGAACTGGCTTGAAAGTGTTTCATTCTCCCCTCCTTCTGTACTACTACTAACAAGGCAGTTGCAGTTGCTATATAGGCTTATCGAAATGTATATTGGATGTTAGATAGGCTCCTTCACGAAAACAGAGTTAGTCTTTCCTTAATGTGACCTAAAGCTCACGTTTGAATTTATGCAAAACTTGCCCATCACACACATCCCTAAATCAGTTCCTACTCAATCCTGCCAAAACTGAATATATCAAACACAAATAGCTGATTGAAGTAATAACTAACTTTTGGTTCACAAGATGATGATGCATATTCAAATCCCATAAAAGCAACTCCTCTTGCGGAATAGGATCACCTTGTGTTCCGCAGTCGAACTGAGGTTAATCTTATAGGCAATTAACATACACTGAACCAGTGACAATACATAGTAGACTCAACCCAAAAAGAGAAGAATAAAAGAAAAACTTAACATATCAACTACCAATTATTTCTAATATTAGCTAAGCACCATCACCAAATACAAATCTAGAATCCCTTATTACATTGCCGAATCAATCAAAGCAAACAGAATTCCAAGCAAGCATCAGATACGATTAACACACTCTGATCGTGTATCAAATAGTTCTAAAGTTCCCCTAACAGTACCCTAATTCCCTACCTAAATGCTTCACTAGTATCAACTATCAACACGAGTATCAAAATAGTGAGACATAACCAAAATTATTCACAAAAAGTACGAATTAAAGATCAAAATAGAGAAAAAGAAGTGCAAAACATTAACCTAGTATTTTCCTCATCCAACTGCTCCAGTGTAACGTATTGCGCAGAACCCTCCCTCGAAGCTGAACTCAAATTCCCACTGCTTCCGATCCTTTCTCCCCCAGGATTCAAGGATTGTGCGCGCTGGTTCCTCCTCCTTCTCCTATACTCAAAGCAGACACACACCATGTGAAGCACGCACTGCATAGCGTACCCTACAATCCACAATCTCAGAGGCATCCCTGGCGCCTCGTTCCTGCTCAGGACTAGAACCGTCGTCGCAACCACCACGAACGCCAAGTTCCAGATGATGTCGAGGATCACTACCGGCTTCGAATACGCCCAATCGCTCTGCCTCTCCTCCAATTGCTCCGCCGCGGTCTCGCGGACAAGCATCGACGGCTCACGCATCATCCTCCGCCCGCTTGCCTGCCGGAGAAACCGCGCCGCCTGGCGGAGGCTCTGCCGCCGAACGAATCGACGGCCGGAATGAAATTCCTCGGCGGAGGTTCCACCGCCGCCGGGGGGATTGCTTAGGAACGGCGTCGTATCGACGATGTCCTCGGAGGACCTTGTGGTGGCCATCTGCGTGGGACTTGGGGGATTGGGAAGCGTGACTCGGCGAGTTCAACGATTTGACTCGGTTATCTTCAGAACATTAGAGAGATTTATGATTAAATTGGGTTGGCATAAGATAAGAATTAAGGGAGTGAGTAGCTGGATTAATTAATGATTAAGTTAGAGGAAGAATGAGTGAGGTGCGTGTGTGAAGTAGTGGAAAATAGAGAAAAGAGGAATGAATCGATTATCAATAATTATGATTTCGATTCGAATAGGAATAGAATGATTACTTAAGTTGTGTGTGTGTGTGAAAAGGGAGGCTTTGGGAATTGGGAAGAGACACAAACGGAAATCGTGACGACGACGAACGGCGATGTACTTAATAGTTATTACATTTATTCTGTTGTGTTGGCGGTCATAAATTGCATATCATACGGTGCCGTTTGTCCGGTATTTGTTTTGATTAACGGAGGAGATTTTTATACTCCCTCTGTTTCTTTTTTAATTGTTCAGTTTTAAATGCGCGCGAGTATTTAGGAAATGATTGGTATAGTATAAAAATTAACAAAATGTGCACCTACTTTACTAAATTACCCTTTGTTATTCATCTCTACTCAATTATTATTGCTATTATTGTTACTCATCTCTCCTCAACTAAATAGGGGTAAAAGGGGAAGAAAATAATAAATGTTGTCTCATAATTTGAAATGGACAATTAAAAAAAAATACACGCAACTCTAAATTGAACAATTAAAAAAATGGATAATAACTGTTATAAAAGGATTTTACATAGTCAACCATATTGGAGAGAATTATTTTCTTTTTCAAAGGGATTACATATTTCCAATATCAATATGTGAAGGTTTTGGTAAATCATTAGTGGATTTTTACTCCATTATTGATAATGAAAACAAGCAAGTATCCATCTGCAGCCCAATACAATTATATAGATGGTAAGGAAGAGCTTTTGACCAAAAATACAAATGCAGAGTTAACAGTGCCTCCATAAAATAAGCCAGTGAGCCTATTGGGCTGAGAGAAATTGAAAAGAAAAATGATTAAAAATACGTTCGAATCAGATGAGTTGTTTGAGAATAAGGATAAAATATCAAAAAATGGCGTCGCCCGGACTCGAACCGGAGACCTTCAGTGTGTTAGACTGACGTGATAACCAACTACACCACGACACCTCTTTGTTCTTTGTTTGCGCATGTATCAATGTAATCATCGATTATGTGTCATTCCTCAACAACTGATGAGCAAATATAACTGGAATTTCCCAGATTGCACCACTGGAAGCCCCATCAATATATATTATGAGCGCAACACTTACTTAGAATGGTCAAATGTTATGGCAGATTATACAATTCTAGAGCTGGACTATGAAGATTTAAAGCTAAAAACTAGGTTAGTAAGATCACATGCTACACACAAAATACAGGTCCAAAAATTAAAACCCATCTTAGCATTTGACATGCACATCAACATCTATACCCAACAGGCAAACCAAAGTTGTCCAAATGGCCAGAACCTGGATAGGCTTTGCTAGTGAAGCTTGCTCGCAAAGCTGATACCCTTTGTGCGACCAATTGCGACTCGCCAAATGGCGCATGAAGCAAGTACCTATTGAATGAAGTGGGCCTCTCATATTGGGGCCTTAGTTTTGGAGCACTGAGAGATCTCACCTTTGCCTTTGAAGATTCTGTATAGGCCATGTAATTTGGATAGTCAGCATAACTACTTAGATAGCTTCCTGTGCCATCACTTTTTGTAGGAGTATAAGGACTTCTTCCATTGCCACCTTCTTTATAAGAGGTAGAAAAAATCTGGGGACTATCCTCAATCTCATTGAATTTTAGAGGGCTATAAGAGCGAATTTCGCCCGAAGATGGACTTTGACCTGATTGATAAGATGTTGAGTCCTTTGTGGTGGTATAACTTTGACTATAATGATCTGGAACCAGAGGCTGACTTGCCGAGTAAAAGAGGTTTCTTCGTTTCGAAGAAACCATATGTGGTTTATGAGAATCAATTCCAAGAATCCTGACACTTCTTTCGTCGTCCATACTACAAGTTCTTGTCCATGATCTTCGTTGATTCCATGGCGATCGTTCATCTGCCCCGATATCTGACGATCTGTTCTCACATTTCGCTGGACTGCCAATTTGGAAACGGGATTTGGAGCCATTTCTCTACAATGATTTGAATGATTGAATGATTAATTAGATTAGTAGAGTCGTTATAAATTAGATCATTCATAGTGCATTGAATTTCCACTTGTTGGAAGGAACACAAAAGAGAATACCTTGAGTGCTGATGATGATGAAGGATCACATTTCATGCTCCGGGATGTGATTGGGCTTTCGAATTTGTCTGGTGTCGTAGGAGCCTGTAAATTGAAGACATTTGGGATTCAAATAAACAACAATCAGCATTTTGATTAACAGATTGAAACTAAGCTCAGCCATGTAATGATATATTTCATTAACAAGAGAATGTGTGATAAAACACTCTGCATATGGATGCAGAGTACAAATTGGTAATGCTTACGTGAAGGTGACCAGTGGAAAACCTTGAAGTGTGCAGAATCTGGGCACGGCGGACACGTGCATTTGCTTGTAAGAGAGCTTGCATTCTTTGAAGCCATTCTGCTGTGCGTTTTCTCTCAATGTGGCCTCTCACCAATGCCTGCAGCTTCACCAGTCCCCTTAATGCTCGCAGTGCCCTCCTTGCCTACCAATTTCAACCATCAGACAGATCGATCAAATGAGCATCATTAATATCTAGATTTGTTCTTTATCAAGTTATAATATACATCACAATGATAATGAAATCCTCAAAAGTGAATTAGACTTACTTTTAAGTGAGTACAATTCTAACACATTACTTTTAGTGTTATAATAAAATCCATAAAGTTATTTTAATCGCTAGCAGTTGGTGTCTATTTTGATACACATATTTCTAGGTGCTTGAATAACACTACTCTAATAAAAACATAAAATTATGAGACCTTAAGACATAACTTCTTTGTAACTAGTATTGTAAAACCATAGCCTGATCTGGAAATGGGCAACCTCACTACCCCACAAAAATTTAGGATACGCTCACAAAAACATATAAGAAGTTGGTTGGCATCATGAGTCAATCAAGAGGACAAGGACATAAGAGTACCGGCCCCACAAAGAGAGGACACTCGTACAACATTATATTGAAGCAGGCATATCTACGTACAGAAACATTAGTATTAATCGTATTATTACTGTCGTCAAGAAACCCAACTTCAATGTGCTGAAAAAGTCATAAAAATGTATTTAAAAGAAAGAAAATATGACCAACCTAAAGGCAGAGCAAACAGGGCTTCTTTGACTCTGTATATGTCCCCACATACCCCAAAAGTCAAATCTCATTCTTTCACCGTGGAAAAAATAGGTGAATTATCTTTCTTTACTTTCTTTCTTTTAAATTGTAGAAGAATGAAGAACCGTTTCAAATCAACTTCACAGTCCTCAAAGCCGGATATGGGAAATCTAACCTAAGATTGATTACTTAAGTCAAGTGTAAACCAAGTACACAACCCGGTCAAATACTTCTAGTAAAGTACAATCAAGTTACAATCTTCGTTTACTTTGCGAATCTATCCTTGCATCATTAAACCACCAGCTTGATTCATCAATTAGTATTTTTTTTACCCACAAATACAATAAACAAACAAAAACCCGAAATCAAAGTTACATACACATTGAAAGAGGTACGGGGCAAAAAATTTATACGAATGCGACAGAAAGAAAGAGTTGAGTTAATGGAGTAATGGAAGAGGTAAAAGAGAAATGCAAGGGTGTCACATTAAATTGTGAAAGGGGCAGGACAGAGTAAATGTGTATGTATATATATATATATATATATATATATACAGAAGGGAGTGATATTGGGCAGCGCACAAAGGGGAAGAGGAACAGAAGAACAGAGACACAGTGCACCTTAATAGCGACTGTCACCAAAACAGAACAGAACAGAACAGAACAGAACAATGTAGCTGCTATCAGTGAAGTAAATTAAATTAAATGTAATTGTAATGGGTTCAGTCATATCATACACACACATCCACAAAAACACAAATATGCCAGCTAAGTAAGCTCTTATTAAACGACGAGTTATGAGCAAAACGACACAAAACAACAGCTACCACAGTAGTACTAGATGAAGAACAAGAACAAGGCCGTTTCGTTTCACTACAACCGAACAAGACACCGTTTCGTTTCACAAATAGGCCAAATCTGCAACGCTAACAAGGCCACCGCGCGCACTCATCGTCTACGACTACGACCCTTCCTTTCATTTATTCATTTATTTATTTTTTTTAATTTTTTCCCCTGTTAAACTCAAACAACGACCACCAAGAATAATAATGATGATAAAAAAAACTAAACTAAAATTAGAAAGAAAGAAAGAAAAAGCAACGGAAGAAAAATGAAAAGAGAAGAAGATGATAATAAAATGAAGAGTGACAGTGATACCAACCAAACAGCCTCGAAACGCGGCTTGGATTTTAATGGCTGCCCATTCATCGCGTAGGACAACGGCGCTTCTGAGTCTGGCCACGGCGGCTGCCTCTGCTACGGCGGTGGTGGCTGCAGCAACTGCGACGGCGTGTCCTGTGGGGTGAGCAGAAGCATGATTGTTCTCTCTGTAGGACTTGACGAAGCTCCATCGTCGTTTGTCCTTGGGTGGTTTTGAAGGTGGTGGTACAGCGGTGGAGGACGATGGCGAGTCTTGCTTCTTGAGACCGAGAAGCCCGCGAAACCATTTTGATGCCTTACCCATATCATATATATAAATAAATATATATATATTATTGTTAATAATTACTGCTGCTAGCTAGGTAGCTACTTGTTCTTCCTCTATGGAGATGATGATGATATGGTTTTGGAGCTTAAAGATGGTGCATTGTAGTGAGTGTGTGTAAGGCTGAAAGAAGAAGAAGAAGAGGAAGAGAAAGAGAAAGAGAAAGAGAAAGAAAAGAAGTAGAAAGTAGAAAGAGTAGTTAGACAGACAGAATTAGAAAGAGAGAGAGGGACGGTGGGTGGCTTTTTGTGTAAGCAAGCAGTGCATAAACACGTTGTGCACCGTCAAACTTCTCACCCTTTTACCCATAAAAACGTGTGCTTTCAATTCTTACTATATTTTTCACTAGTAATATTATATCAATACAATAATACTAACTGGATAATGAAAAATTAACCCATATAGTCAATGGGCCTATTTTGACTTTGATTTTGGCCCAAATAATTATTGAAATTGTAATGAGCTGAGTAATTATGGCCCAAAATCTCATTTATTAACTGGTTGGGCTAGTTTTTACTGTTTATTTAGTATCACCCTATATTTACATTACAAAAATTCATCTTATATAATAATTTAATTTTTATAAATTATTAATTCAAATTTTAATATTATATATTAATTTAATATTTTTAAAAAGTTAAATTAATACAATAATATTTTTAATGTACACCACAACTTTTTATTGCATTTTTATTTGCTCATATTAATCAAACTTTTAAAATTTTTAAAATTGTTAATCAAATTTTTAAAAATATTAGATTAATATAGATAAATTATTTCTCCATTCAATACCATGTCGGTAAATAGGACTTTGAAATCAAAACCAAAATGTTCAACCTTTGAAGGTTAATATTAACATAGGTGGAGCAGTTAGTTCATTTGATCCCGTATATTTTATTAGTATTATTAACATTTAATATAGAGTGATGTTATTTGTTCAATAATTATCCGTTAAAACAGCTAACTGAGAGATTTTAGGTCAAACTCACTCAATTCACTAAAAATCAACTTCTTAAATAGAGGTTTTTTTTTTAAAAAAAAATTATAAAATGAACTCAAATGACTGATTATACTATTTTTCTATTATTTATAGAATATTTCCCTTTAATATATTGGAAAAATGTATGTGTGAACGGGTAGAACCCAGTCAAAACATGTGCACCTATATTGTCTCTACTTGTTGTGTACCATCAGTATAAAATTTCCAATTAGAATGTTGATTTTCATACTACGCAACGTGGTAATGTTTCAATAAACTCTCAACACAAGGTCCCATTTCCAAACCAAGACAGCACCCAACAATGGAACATAGATTATAAATAGGTAGCCGTATTACAAGGGGAATTTGCAGATGGTGAAGAAACCAGTGTAACCAAATTACAATAAAGACCATTATTTTCTATAAAGGAAGCAAAAAAGTACAATAATTATAGGCAAAATAGAAATTGCAAACTAACTTTCTTATTATGGACCAAAATATCATTACTACTTTTTAAGCCTATACCAACTTAATGTAGTAACTGGGATGGTGACATTAGATGATGAAGTTAATCAATGTTGTAAAATGGAAAGGTTTCGGAAAGAGTATGGTTAAAGACAAAGGTAAAACACGACCAAACAAAAAGGCAATAAAAAATTTCACAAATATTTGGGCACAGCGGAGAAAATCAATCAAAACAATCAATAAAACTCATTTAATATTTTATGGTCCAAATAGCACTTTTAATATGAGTATATTTTTAATGGACTGAGTAATTATGGTCCAAATTCCTATTTATTGACTACTTTACCTGATTTTTTATTATGTCTCTAGCCATGCTCAAAAAGTTTTAATTTTCTTTAAGTACTAAATAAATAGTCTTCAATAGTCTTTAGTCTAAAATAACTATTTTCTCTCTTCATTTTTTTTATTTATCCATTTTTTCTTTTTATAATATTTTAGATAATGATTGGTTTTATCTAAAAATTAACAAAAGATTAATATATTTTATTATATTGCCCTTAATTAAAATTAACATATTATTTTAGATAGTATAATTTATTTGATAGAAAATTAATTAAATAAAAATAAAAAATATATATTAAACATGAGTAATGTTAAATGTATACAAAAAAATCAGTCACCATCAGTCGTCGTGTGTGCTAATCTAACATTTTAAAACTAATAATCCAACTTTTATTATTATACATTGATCCAACATTTTTAAAATTTGGATTACTCGTTTCAAAATGTTGAATTATTATACATTATGGCTAAATTTGTGGTGTACGCAAATCATTTCTCATTAAATAATACCTAAAATTACTAACTGAATAAATAAAAAAATAAACTTAAAATATAAAATAGATAAATAAAAAAACGAATGCAGTACTAAAATCCTTGAAGTAATATAAAAAAAAGAGTGTGAAAATGAGAGCTCGCGATCCGAGCAATGAAGGTCTCTACGAAGAAAAACTGAAGAGTGGATCCACTTTTATTTTTACTGGTGAGATCAGATTCGTGGGGCCCACCCCAGTTCAGTTCTACGTACAAAATACAAATTCCCATTTCCCAATACTTGCAATTTATTGCCTTCCTTTCACTGTTACTTTCTTTTGTACCCTCAATTTTTTTATTTCTTTATTCTCAATTTTTACAATATTTTAAATAATAATTAATTTATTTTTAAAATAAATAAAAAATTAATATAATTTATTATATTATTTTTAATCTAAAATACTTTATTATTATTGACATACTTTCTCACTTCAATTTACTAAATAAAAAATATATTTTAATTAAAGATAAAACATAAAAAAAGTTTAAAGTTGTCTAGAATTTTTAACTCTATAAACAAAAAAACAAATTAAAAAGTGAGAATGAATAAATAAAAAAAGTGGAGGAAGTAGTATTTTATGTATATATATATATTAATTTTTTAATATATAAGAAAAAGTTTAAAGTGATTATTATTTAAAAAAAAACTAGCATTAATACTAATGTTTTTTTTCCATTGTTAGCCAACTCTTTATGAGTATTGTTATATCCATGATAAAAAAATAATTAAAATAGTTAATATAGTATGCATAATATATATTATATAATTTGTACAAAATATATTATATGTTATATATAATATATATCATATTTTATAAAGAAAAATAATATTATCTCATATAATATATTATAAATGTTGTACATAATATTCAATATATAATGTGGATATTACATATTATATATTGTGCATTTTTTACTAATTTTATATTATTCATAAAAATTTCTAATTTTTTGGTAGCGTTAATGACGATCTGTTCATTTGATTAAAAAGAAAATGACCAATTAGAAAAAAAATAGAAGTTAGACGTCCGCAGCAAGAGGAGAAGGATGACACGACACATGATTGATGGGACAATGGAGAAGGCAAGTGCGCGCGCTTCACCTTTACCACTTCAACCTCACTCGCAATCTCAAATGCAATTATTGATTATCAAATCAGCCCAAATATTTTCCCCACCTACTTTCTTTAATAAATTTCATGCAGGTATGCATTGCGTAACTGTATTAATTTTAATTTCGAAACACTAGCTACTAACTACAAAAAATTATTACCAGTATTTTGATTTTGCTGTTGATTTTGTATTCAATGTTGCAAACGAGTCAATTGCCATCGTGGACCGCCAGGGGGTCCTTGGCAAATTGAAATGATAAAAAATACAATAATATTTATCGATATCCTACTAGTATCCAATGTGTGTTCTACATAATACATAATGTGTGTCATATTTATAACATACGTACATATAACACACGTTATATTTTATGTATAACACATGTTGAATACTAATTTAACGTATTTATGTAGTATAAAAACATTACTGTTCAAAAATATGATGGTGGCATGGCATGCAAAAGTGCAATAATGCAGTAGCAACAGTGTTAACAAACACACACTATGTAGAGACGAGAAGGAAGAGTTTTTCTTTTGTTTTGGGGGACAGAATATGGAATTAGGACTTAGGAGTCAACGATAGATAGCGCCCATGCGTGCTTCCTGCCTTCAACCATGAACCAACCACTAGGTTGTTCATTGTTGACAAGTCTCCACTTAGCTGGTCAAAAGATCCAGAATCAAGATTTTCAGCAAATTAATTAATCAAACATTATTGAAGTTGTTATTTATATTTGTCATGGCAATCAATAAATCCTTCACATTCACACGTGAATTGCAACTTCCATTTTCAAGTAATTATATACTACTTCATCCATTTTCTAAATGATAGTTTTGTTAAAAAGTGTACCCATGACACTTGTTAAGATTTTGCGTAAAAAAATTGAATTTAAATTATTAATTTCTTGAATCTTCAATGTAATAAATATATTAAAATTTTAAAATTTTCTGTAATATCCTAATCAGTGCTCTTAGCTTAGGGCGTCAATTTGCAAAAGGGTGATGCTAAATGAACAATACAAAACCAGCCTAACCAGCCAATAAATGAGATTTTGGGCCATAATTACTCAGCCAATTACAATCTCAATGATTATTTGGGTCAAAACCAAAATAGGCCCATTGGCTATATGGACTGATTTTTCATGGTTCACTTAGCATTAATGTTTGCAAAACTCTTTAATAAATAATATTTTTTATCCACTTTTAAATATAAACATATATAGATTAAAGAAAAGATTAGGAAAGTTTAGATATTAGTAAATATTAAGTATGTTTTGTAATTTCATCTTTAAAACTAATTATACATCTTTATAATTATTTTATTATACTCATTCTGTCTCTTATACTAAATGAAGGATATAAAAAAATGAATATTTTCTAAAATTTGAAATGAACAATTATTTGTGAAAAGTGAACATTTATTTAAAAACAGAAGAATTATCACCGTAATTCCTATATGTTGAATGAGGTAAAAAAATAATTTATATTTTGAAACATTAAAATGAAATAAAACGTGCCTTATGACTCTATGAGGATTTATAAGATGAAGCAGGAGGAAATATCATTTTCCTACGTTTTAGTGACACTAAAGTTATTGACCATAGTGATCCAAAATTGCAAACAAAGTTGTGTGTTATTTTTTATACTCTCTATCAGAAAACTCGCTTGTGCTTGATATTTTTGCTTGGTCCTGCACTTGCATATGAATGCCAAAAACATTATACATGTACAAAAAACAAGGAGAAGGTGCTATATGATGTTAGTTCCCGCACATACTGTAGAACACAAGTGGATGGTACAAACATACCTATCAGTGAACACCCGAAAGAGCCGCAATTAGAAGCGAGGGCCGACGGGCCTAAAATTCATCTGACTTAAGCATTACTTACTTGTCAATGATGAAGATAGATTCAACTAGAAACCTGGCCCAAAATAGAAGCTTATTCAATGGCTGATTATTGTGGACTGCAAATTTTTCTGTCCCCACATTGTATCCACTGTCGGATGAAGCCTGAATTATACTTGAACGTGATTTCATGCTCTATCTAACTGTTGATACAAATACACTGAGAGGTTTTCGTACAACTAACAAAGCCCGGCCGAAACTAGTACTCACATCACATATGGAAGCACGTGATGTCATGGGTCAGAATCACCTCAAGACTTCTTAAGATACCTTGTATCCACTATTCAATTCTTGAACAGTGACAATCACAAGAATCTACCAGCTATTCCTAGCCCGCTTCCATTTTCGCTCTCCCTTCTGTTTTTCCACTTTGGGAAGGGGGGAAGTATGATGTTTTTGCCACTCATTTTTGTTGGCTTGGACTCTTCATTTATCTGACAATCTGTATTTCTTTTTTATCTAAATACAATGAGGGACAGCATCTGCAACTGCAAGTATGTATGTTTAACAAACAGAAAACCTCATAGTAACAAGTTTTAGGATTCTGAAATTCTCCTAATTGACATTGCGTTTACTCTGTTGATAAGAAACATCATTCTCTGTATCAGCTCTTCAAATGATGGGCGTTGTTCTGGATCACTGCTCACATTTAATACAAGAAATTCAGTTTGAGTTAGAACTTAGAAGGAAAGCTCTACGAACTAAGGAGGTGTATATATATATATATAGAAGCACCTTCGCCAGCAGTCACAGATGATTGATGCTACATGAGGATCAAGCCCCTCTGGCAGATCAAGCCTTCTATCCATAAATCCTACGACGCCAACCACCTTCCAAGTGAAATAAGGTAGTTATGGAAAAAGAACTACAGAGGTTTGTTGTCTTTATTTATGCCTTTTAGATTGGTGGTTAAGTATAGGTAGATTGTATGTGAAAGAAATTTGACAGTGAATCAAGGTGATGTGTGAGACAGAGGAACCTGTAAGGAATTCAAGTTTTCCCACGGAATGGATTGCGTCATTAGTTCCCAGAGGATGACACCAAAACTATACACGTCAGACCTGTTTAAATCATAATGCAAAAACGACCAATTGGAAAATTTTATGGAAAATTCAACAGTTCTTAAAATTCCATCTATTTCTTAGCGGGAAAACTTTCCACACTAAGCGCAATATATAAGTCTTAGATTCAAGGAATTACTTCTCATTTGAAGGCTCATTTCGAAGGACTTCAGGGGCCATCCATTGAGGCTGGATTTTGATAACAGAAAGGTTTGTTAGCAGAAACGAGCAATGAAAATATATTAAGGAGAAAATAAAATAAAGATTTTACTTCTACTAGCTATTTAAGTGATATATATTGCATGTAAGAAGTGAAAAAATGGGAGTAGTCATTACAGTGCCTCTTCCAGATTTTGTAGTCAATAAAGTTGCATCCTTCAACCTTGACAAGCCAAAGTCTCCAACCTAGGAAGAAAAAAAAAACACAAAAACAAAAACTCATGTATCTCAGGTAGATACTCAACCTTCCTGGAATTACTGAATATGCATTTTGAAGCAATAATTACCTTGACAGTCCAATTCTTATCAACAAGCAGGTTTGAAGACTTCAGGTCTCTATGCACAATTGGCGGATTTCTGCGGTGAAGATAATTCATACCTCTAGCCTGCAAGAGAAACAATTCACTACCTTGATATTGCAACAATGATGGTTAAGCAAGCCATCGGTTTGCATAGTGTAACATATGTTTGTGTCTTTGTGTGTGTGGAGAGAGAGAGGGAGGGAGGAAAAACGCACAACATCAAGGGCCATCCTTAAAAGCCTTCTGATGTCTAAGGGTTGATTGCTCTTGTGAAGAATTTTGAAAAGGCTTCCCCTACCATGCAAGTATAATGAATATAAGATGGTCCAAATAATTTCCTAAACAAACGGAAAGAAATGGGGATTCTGTGCACACAGTGGGTGAGACATTCACATTCAATAATACATATATCTATCCATCATCATCAAATGAAATTCAAATATAATAGATGCATGCTATTTTTGTGCATCTAAAATTAAGTACAACTAATTTTACAGTTAATATAGATATGACAAGCTCTAACGGCTCTAACTCTTACCTAGGTAATAACTCGGTCACAATGGCAAGCCTTTTCTGTGAATATACTGCTCCCATGAAAAGCAGTACATTAGGGTGTCTCAGTCTCTTCATTATATCAATCTGAAGCATGCTCGAAAAAGATTCAGGGATCAGCTCCTTTGTATCTCAAGCAAGCAAAATTAAAATGAAATAAAATTGAGATACCTCTTTTCTGTAGTCTTGTAATGTTTCATCGGAGTATCCGTTCCCGAAGTAAACCTTGACGGCAACATCCTGATATAACGAACATATGGCAGATACTAAGTCAAAACTCCTACCAGGACAATAGATGAGAAGAATATGTTAAATTTATAGTATACCGATCCATTCCAAATTCCATGATAAACAACAGCATAAGAACCTGCAAGATAAAGAAAAGCATTTACTGAAGTCTGGAATCATTTATTTAAATAGTAGTATGCAGAACCATTTCAAGATATATCATAATAAAGATGCATATAAGATCAACCTAGTTATTCCAAAACCTGTCCAATGGAAATTGTTTTGTTCTATTTCCACAAGATGTTGGAGCAAATATTCTCACCTACTTGTTTATTACTATAATTCATCATCCACTAGAGTTGTTTCGAAGTAAAAGTTGAATTTGCTTGTGGCATTAGGGATTCTAGGCAATCAAAAGTTAAAAAAGGAAAATGATGTTTAGAAATATTCATTTGCTAACTACCTTGACCAATCTCCTCTCTTAATTGAAGGTCTTCCCAATGGATTTCACACTCAACAACAGAGTTTGACTCATTATCTCCTTTGCTTGATGAACTTTCATGACTACCTACGCTCTCCCTTGAACTTGGCAATTGAACTCCTTCTTGCTGCTTTTGTACTTCATCTTCTATCACCATATTTTTAGCTTCTGGTTCCAATTTCTTTGGATCAAAGTGGCAGTGTAATCTTAATGGATCCTGGGAAATGGGAGAACCAAAACATTCATTGCACTCCCCTAAGAAATACTTAATAGAACTATCTTTGAAAACATTGTATGTTATTTGTTCTCAAACTTATGTATCTTCTCTCTGCATAACAGATAAATAATAATATTCATGGATATTTACTTCTCTATCCTCTCTATTAGAAACATCCTTGTGCCAAGTGAATGCTCCTGAACCTCTAGATGAATCATCATGGATATCCACTCTATTGCTTCCTGAACTATCAGTTGTGCAATTAGTTTTAATACTTTCATCATCCTTCCCACATTTTCCACTTCTGCCAGGTTGAAGCTTAGCGAGAACTCTTGCAGCCTGAAGTGATTTAACCATATAGACAATAACATATCTCAACCTGATAAAGACTAACACATATTTTAAAAGAGTATCATGTGTTACAGGGAAAACCAAGGGAGAATTAACAAATTCAAATTATCTTCAAGTATATGTATGCTCAGTTTCAACTAGTATACTTCAAATGGCAGCATAAATAAGAGGAATTTATTAGTTTGCTAAACTAAACATCACCGCATAAATTATCACTTTATTAACAGTTAACACATGGTTGACTGAATTTTGTATTCATGGTATTGCCTTATGTAAGGAACTAGGCAATTAGAGTGACTAATCAAATGCTAGAAACAAGATTTATTTACAATATTAGACGATCTGTCAAACTCAACTGTAGGCTTATCCTTCTGGGAGGCCTCCCTAACAGTTACGTGTTCAACATGGTGATGTCTAGAATGAGGTTTTGTTTCCTGAAATTCCAAATGGTGAGCAAAAACTCTCAGAATATTATGGCTATTGAGAAAAATCATCAATCAGAACAGAGATATACATGAATTCCAAGCTTATCTAGTTTTTCTTCATCTTCCTCAGTTGTAGCATTCCTGGAAAATGTCTCATCTGTATGCCGGCGTAGAAACTTTGATGCCTGGCAGAAACAAAAGACTATGTCTCATTGTTCTGTTATAGAATTTGAGCAAAAGTGATAAATCAAAAGAGAATAGGGCAATAAAAAAAATCTGTAAACAAGTGTATCAACGAAAGTTATAAGAACCAGATTAGAAACAGATGATGCAATCAACGGTCGTGGAGGCCACTGAATCCTTTTGAAATTTGACCTCTGTGCTCCAGGTTGGTGATTTCTTCGATTTTCTGAATCCATTGACTTAAACACAGCAGCATCACTTGAAACAGTGATAACACCAACAGGCTCGTCACCCTCATAGAGAGGAGATTTTGTCACCATTGCCATAAATACTTCACCAGATCTCTTCTTGAAAGGAAGCTTCCCAGACCATGGCACTCCAGTGATCAATCTTTCAAGAATTTTTTGCAGAGCTGCATAATACTCTTCAGTGACTAGGAACTTAGCTACTCTCTGTCCAATGATTTCATAGTCCTTCCATCCATAAAGTATTTCTGCAGAACGATTCCTGAAATGGAAAATTCAGATTAATCTCAAAATCAACCCAATGCTCTGAGCAACAGCTTGAATGGCCTTAAAAGCTAGTTCTCAGTAACAAAATATCAAACACCACTCCTACAACGGAGATTCAAAGTTGGAATCGAATTCGAAGCCACTGCAACTGTTTCATTAAGAAGTGCAGCAACAAACACGAATACTCTCAAACACAAACTACGGCACAAAAGCAAATCGGAGAACACTGTTTCGACGAAGAAACAAAAAAGATGCAGCATATATATATATATATATATATATATATGAATCTGTTTATGTATAAGACCTACCAGTATATGATCTCTCCGGAGGAAGCTCTGTAAACATGAACGGCGTGGCCCATGCATTTCAAGACGCTAGCGTAGGGACTCCCGGAGAAGAAGTGGCCCGAGAGATAACGCACCGTTGAATCTGCGACCACTACCTCATCGTCTTCCCTGAGTTTATTGTTCTTCTCCTGCAAGAGCTCATTGAACTGTTCAATCAGCTTGGCTTGACCTTCCTCCAGGCTCCGACACCGATCCACCAGAAGCTTGTACGCGCTCTCTCTCTCCTCGCCGCCCATCGAACTCGCCGGAAGAACCTCTCTGAGATTTGCGATGCGCATTACGCCACACTCTGATTATTATTATTATTATTAGTTTTGTTTATTTGTTTATTCTGTTTTCTGTTCCCTCACTCTTGCTGAGTTGCTTTCTTCCGTATTATTTATTTATTTATTTGTTTATTTTATTTTATTGATTGATAGTGTGTGTGTGTGAGGAAGCTTAGGCCAAAAGGATGGTTGCCACGTGGGTGACGCCGGAGTGGGAAGTTATAGGGTGCGGCCAGGTATTGTGTTGGCGGAAGAAAGAACGAATGGGTAGCGTCACTGGGAAGATTGCCGCCTAGGGTTGGAGGACAGTGCTCAACTGCTATTGGTTCATCAAACATTGAAAAATGCCGGCCTGGCGGGCTCTTTAGTTTTGCCTCTCTTTTCCTATAGCCATAGGTTCCTGCTCCCACTTTTTAAGTAACAGTATATCAAAAAAGTATATTATTAGAATATGAAAATCAATTTAATTTCAATTCAAGAGTAGTGCAAAGTAATTTTATAAAAATATTTAATTATAAATTTACATATCATTAAAAAAATTTAATTTAATTATTTATTAACTAAAAAATCATACAAATTAATGAATGTGATAAGATGATATTGTAAAATTCTTACATAGTTAATACTTCATAACTAAACTCTTATTTTAAATAATTTTATTAAATAATAAATATATATATATGACAAAAAATGTGTTAATTATTAATTATAAATGTGGTTGAAAAATAGTTTAATTATCGTGTAATAATTAAATTTATCACCGGTATGATTTTTTAAGTGATGTAATAGAAACTAATCATATTTATAATTTTTTCATATAATATGGGCTAGAGAAAAAAAAATATCAAATACAAGTTTAAATTATTTTTAACTGATACAACTTGAAATAAATAAATAAATTTAGTTCATATAAATAGCTTTGGTCTTCCTCTTCCCTTATAATTTTATTAGGGTATTAACGTGGGGCTTATTTCAATACGGTTTTATTTTCAGTCAAGTCCAACTATACATAAAGCTTATAAAAAATAAATTATGTGGGAGTGTGTATGAATTATGAAGCTTGAAGGAAATAAACTCAATGAGGACAAGTGCAAGTGGAGTAAGTTAGGTATAGCTTACACTCAATTGATTAAATATTGAATTATTTTACAACGTAAGTACTGCACTATCCAAAGAGAATTATTCTGTATGTTGGCTTAGGGTGACGAAATCCAATTTTGACTTTTGAGGCAACAGAGGGTCAACCATTTTGCCAAACTGAAACGCACCGTTTCGATGTGGACCAGATCGCAGGTTCAGACGCTGCTGATTTGTGTCCTGAACTCATTATATTATATATAGTAGCTACTATGCTAGTATAATAATATGTATTTCTCAACAAAAAAAATGTATTTGAATTTGGATTAGAATAATCTTATATGTACATATTAATGTACATCTAGTATGAGAAATAAAAATTAAGATATTGGATAGCAATTTATCAAAATTTAAAGGTAAAACCATATTTTTAATTTTTATAAATTGACAATATAATATTTTTAATATAATTATTTAATTATAGATTGTCACAATAATTGACTTAACTACTTAAAACATTATATAAATTAATAATTCTGATTGAATAATTTATACAATATTTTTATATTATTATTACATCGAAATTAAACTTATAAAATATAATTAAGTAATAGGAAAAAAGATGTGCACATATCATTGTTGTTTGGATTACCTACCCTAATTAAAAGTTATGATCAAGCCAAGCCAGCTGTGCTTTAACTATTTTGACCATTTCATATTCCATGACGATTGCAACTTTCTAGCTTATTGTTCTTTTTGTTGATTAGGTCAAGTTGCGAGTACTTCATTTGATTATTTATTTAATTGTAAATGGGTCATTCACATATATAATGAAGAAGGGTCCCATTTATACTTAAATTAATAAATATTTAAAATGACAGGAACTCAAACATTTATAATATCATTTCCTACACGTCACACTTTGGTCACATGAATGGGATTCACATCTTAGCTTTTGGTCACTTAAATTTATTAGCATAAATTGAGTCAAACATAAAGGTAACATGAATTAATTATAATAACAACATATTATTTTACATTTTCAATTTTATATTAAAACGAGAAAAATATTAAATAATGATGAATTATTATTATAAGGATTTAATTTTTATTCACTGACAGTGTAATTTTTTTTTACATATTCATTCAATCATGTACTACCACGTCAGCCATGGTTGTGTTTTTCTATCTCCCATTACCTGAAAATTCATACAAATTGAGTGTTTTGATTGGACGATAATGTAAAATATATTTACACAATGCATCAAAATTAAACTCTTATTATAATAAGTAAATTTTAGTAATAACATTATTTTTTTTAAATTTATATTAGCTAACAATATAAAATAAATGTTCACAAATTTATTTTATAGGTTCTAAGATGGGCCAAGGCCATATCAGATTTGTTCTGTACCAAAAAAAAGACCCATATGTTCAAATTTCAAAATGAAGCAACAACCCTTTTTTTTATATAAAAAAAGTGTATCATCTCAGACCAGAAAAACATATTTAAAAAAAAAACCGCCAAACCGCGAACACCGAAACGCACCAGTGCATCATCACTCACTGTAGTTTCAACAAGAAGCAGGAAAGAAAGAAAAAGCAGTTGGACCAAAAAATGGCATGGCGTTCGCGCAGCATCACAATCATCCTCTTATTGCTTTCTTCCTTTCCGACTCTCCGTGTCGGCGGCGTCCAAATAATCTCGAAGTCGAAGCTCGAGAAATGCGAGAAGAACTCCGATTCCGGCAATAACCTCAACTGCACCACCAAAATCGTTGTCAACATGGCCGTTCCCAGTGGCTCGGTATCGTAACCTTTTCCCTTTTTCTCATGTTTGTGTGTGTATTTTATTTTCGGAAGATTGAAGTTTCGCTGTTGAATGGCGGTTACAGAGTGGAAGAGAGGCATCGTTAGTTGCAGAATTAGTGGAAGTGGAGGAAAATTCAACCACCAAGATGCAGACACTGCGTATTCCACCTCTAATAACCGTCAATAAATCTGCTGCTTATGCATTGTACGAGTTGACATACATACGGGTAATGCTCGTTTTTGCTCTGTTTTGTTGTATGGAATGGAGGGTTAAGTTTGGAATTTGAATGCCTTTTTTTGCAGGATGTTCCTTATAAGCCTGAAGAGTATTATGTTCAGACACGCAAGTGTGAGCCAGATGCTAGTGCAAATGTTGTGAAGATATGCGAGAGGCAACCCTTATTTCATTACTATTCTTAATCTTAATTTAATATTTTATTATGATTTATTTTTCTAACTAGACATGCAGATTGGTCTCACTATCTAAAAAATTAATGGATTTTACTGATTAGATTTTGTATTTGTGTTTCAGACTTCGTGATGAAGAAGGTCATATTATTGAGAAAACTCAGGTGTCTTTTCTTCCATGCTAGGTTTCCTTTGCAGTTGATAAAAACTTGCATTAACTATTGGACCAATATGGATAGAAACTTCATTAACTATTGGACCATATTCAAGTAGTATGCACACACCATCAAATATGAAGTGTTCATCGACACAAAAATCGGGAAAAAAATATAGTACAAAAATCATTTCTCTTTGCCATCAAAATTATGTTGGTACAATGTCATTTTACCTCATTTATGATTCGTGTTTGACACATTTATCTCTTTCCATCTTTAATTTATTTAGCCAATCTGTTGTCCTTGTGGACCCCAGCGTCGAATGCCTTCATCATGTGGAAACTTCTGTGAGTGCTTTACTATTGTCAGCACTCATCAGCATTATTCTTAAGGTTTTATAAGAAACATTTTGGAGCTAAAATTTTGAACTGAATTGTTTAACCAGTTGACAAATTGACAAAAGGAAAGGCCAATACTGCTCATTGTGTGCGCTTTCCAGGCGATTGGTAAGCTTAATGTTGATACATGATCTTCTTAACTAGTTAATATAATATTATTGCAGAATTATACAAAGATGTGCAGTTCGGTTTGGTTTTAGTTGAATTCACATTTGAAATTTGAAAAAATTGGAGTATCCTCTTTGTATTTGTTACCAGTTACAACTCAGAATTTTACTTTTTCAAGCAATTCAGGTTTCATGTTTTTGGTATTGGGAGAAGAACCTTGGGATTTAGTGTTCGAATACAGGTGAAGAGTGGAAGTAAAGTTTCGGTATGTTCTTGTTGGTTTCCTCATCCAATGTTACATTTAAATGTCTCACTCTTCTTTTTTGCTGTAGACTAAGTATTTTGCATCATGATCCTGGATTTCATGACAGGGAATAACTTCTATATCAATAACGTTAAATTTATACTTTTTTCTCTTTTACATTTTAATGAGATATACCACGAAATCAGCATTGCATTTCTTTGGGCTTCAAGTTGTTGTAAAAGAAAAGGATAATTTTACATTTTAGCTTCATTTTATAGCAAACCTTTTTTTTAATGGTTGTTTGAACTTTGAAGTCTTTATAGCATGTTAAAGGTTATACACTATATTTTCTTTTTCTTTTCCAGTTTTTATGTATCTAACACAGAATTTTCTCCATCCTTATTTGGCTGGCAGGAAGTAGCTGTGGGTCCTGAAAACAGAACTGTGATATCTGATGATAAATTTTTGAGGGTAAATCTTATAGGAGATTTTGCTGGGTATACAAATATACCATCTTTTGAGGATTTCTATCTTGTTGTGCCAAGGCAGGTATGCTTGTTATACTGGTTCCATCATAATTGACCTCTTTTGATTTTTGTCGTTCAGCAGTTAAAGTACAAAACTGTTGACAAAGGTTCTTTATTTTTTAGAAATTTTGTTTGGCATATTTTACAAACACTTTTGAACATTGTTTTCTTCTGGATATTGGCCTTTTTCAAAAGAATTCGTTGAACATTTTTGCAAAATTTTCTAATGGCAGGGTGGCCCTGGTCAACCTCAAGATTTGGGGAGGAACATTTCTATGTGGATGCTTCTTGAGAGAGTGAGATTTACCTTAGATGGCATTGAATGTAACAAAATTGGTGTCAGTTATGAAGCTTTTAATCAACAGCCTAACTTTTGCGCTTCACCCTTTTGGAGTTGTTTGCATAATCAGCTGTGGAATTTTTATGAGGTTGGCATTATATTGGAACAATAGTTTCTTTTACTCTACCTTCATCTGCAGCTGTATGGATTCCATACATGGATAATTCTTAATGGTATACTTTTTTTCTATTATGTTTAGGTCGTGATTTTGCACGAAAACACACACATAAACCTGAGTTTGGGGACATGTATTTTACATTGATAGTCATACAAGTTGCACTATTTCAAATCATTCTGTTCATGTCAATCTGCAATTCTGCATTTAACTGTTACTTTTAAGTGAAGTTTTATTCTATTTCTTCTAGTTGTTGGAAATTTGAAAGAAACTTTCTATCTTTTCCTTAACAGGCTGACCTGAACCGAATAAGTAGGCATCAGGTGCCACTCTATGGTTTGGAAGGAAGGTTTGAAAGAATAAATCAGCATCCAGTTATGTTGCAATATTTTGTATTTATATTTAATGTGAATATCTTATATTAGAAATGATTTTTCATTTGACTTGTCTGCAGAATCCTGGGAGTTATTCTTTCTCCATAGGAATCACAGAGGTTCTTAATACAAACCTCGTGATAGAATTAAGTGCCAATGATGTTGAGTATGTGTATCAAAGGTATGATTGTATGAATGTCCCCCGGGTCTAGAGAATATATCAAAACATCAGTGTCCTCTATAGTTTTATATGTCACAGATATGAATCTTCCATAGCTATTACACTTTCTTAAACTTTCATTTTCTGTAGGAGCCCTGGAAAGATTATAAGTGTTAGTGTCCCTACGTTTGAAGCTCTAACTCAATTTGGAGTTGCTACTATCACGACAAAGAATACTGGTGAGGTGGAAGCATCATATAGTTTAACGGTAATGTGCTTCTCAACATTTCCATTGTAGTTTTTCAGGTCCTTAGAATATTCAGTTAAGGTCTATGCTGTGAAGTGTGACCATAACCCTCAAGATTCAGGAGAAAATATCTATTTTGTTAAATGATCTTCAGTCAGTTCAGTTGACACATTGCGTTATCTTGCAGTTCAAGTGCTCCAAGGATGTCACTCTGATGGAGGTAGTTTACTCCAAAATATGTTCACCTTCAATGAATTAGTTTTTGCCCTTACAGTTTTAAAATTTCCTTGATACTCTACTATAGGTGCTTTATTTTATTTTAATATTGCTGCAGGAACAATTTTTGATAATGAAGCCAAATGAGATTACAACCAGATCATTCAAAATATACCCCAGCACTGATCAAGCTTCAAAATATTTCTGTTCAGGTAAAATTGAAGTTGAAGGTTACCGTTAATATATGTTCTGAGGATTAAATGAGAGGAAAAAGTTTAAATTCATTGGGCCTTTTTCTTTTTTATTGTTTGTTTTGAATGAAGCTATATTGAAAGACTCTGATTATGGTGAAGTTGATAGAGCTGAATGTCAATTTACAACTACGTCAACTGTTCTTGACAATGGCACACAGGTTGGTTATTTTTTGGTACATGAAATTTATTATGTAATTAAATATGAATAATTTAGTGGATCACTAAACCATTGATTGATGCAGGGTATGCCACTTCAACCACCAGAGACTGGTATGAATGGTTTCTTTGATTCTATTGAACACATGTGGAATAAACTATGGACAAGCCTTACAGATTTTATCACTGGAAAAAGTTGCAGGTATTACTTTCTACCAAAATTTACATATTAAACCATTCAAATTCTTGATTATATGCAAAAATAAGGGCTTCTGCCATTAATTTAACATTGAGAGTTCGTTTGGATGATCGATGGCTCATTTTGTCTTGCCATGGTTGAACAGACAAAAATGCTCTGGTTTCTTTGACTTCAAGTGCCACATACAATATGTCTGCTTGAGTTGGGTACTGATGTTTGGTCTGTTTTTAGCAATATTTCCAGCAGGTATGGTCTGTAAAGTTTGTGATTTTAGCAGTAGTATAATGCATGGAATGTAAAATACTGTTCTTTGAATCACAGTGCTTTTGCTATTATGGCTTTTGCACGAGGAAGGTCTATTTGATCCTCTTTATGACTGGTGGGAGGATATCTCTGGTGATGATAAGGGACAGCACCATATTCATGATTACAAGCATCACAAGCAAGAACTTGGGCACCCTAAACATGGCTCTCAACATAGGCAAAGGACCAGCTATGAGCACGAGCACAAGCACAAGCACAGGCATGACCATTCTGAAAAGGATGGTGATCATTTACACCGTGTTCAGAAGGAAATGCACAAGCATAAGCACAAAAGGAACATAGATATGGTGCCTCATAATGATGACAATCATGCACATCATAAACGCAGAATGGAGCAGGGAATTACAAAGGGACTAGTTAAAGAGATGAAGGTGAAGAAGCATGGTAAAGAGGAGAGGCAAGAAAAGCATGCCAAACATAAACAAGTTGATGGTAGATGAAACAGAGTATATATAGAGAAAGTTTAGTGCATATTCTTACCCACTTCATAGTTAGATTTATTTATTCCTTTCTGTTTTCTGATAGGTTGAAATGAGGGAAGGAAAATTATTGAAAGATGATACTGAATCTGATTCAGTGCCGTCATTTGAAAGATTTTTTGAAATATATAAAAAGGATAATATAAACATTTACACCACTTGTCACCAAGTAAAACTCTTCTTTTCCCCTCACATATCCTTTCTTTCCCCATCAGTATCATGTTGAGAGGAAAACATATATAGTAAAACGAAGGCATAATATATGTAAGTGAACTAAACAAAACTGAGTAAGAGACCGTATGGTTACTACTTCTCTGGCTTCCACAGCTTGAGAGTCTTGAAAATGCCAATGATTGGGAAAATGTCAAGTCTTAAATTGACTAAATTCCTACCATATGTTGTGGATATTTGGTTTCTAATTTGTAATAGTATGTTCTGGTTCTTGCTTCCCTTGATCTTTCTTAATCATCTGAACATGAAATCCATCAGGAAACTGTAAACCAGGGGTTCGAAGAATATTCCCTCCTTTGATGGGTTGCCACCTGATGATGAATATTAAAATGTTAAAAAAGTTTACACTAAAAGACACATTCATGATATGATATACATACATATATAGTGCAATTTCATTATCTTACATACCTGTACTTTGTAACCAAGCAGTGAATAAAGATAGCCATCTGAACCTTAGTGAAGTCTGTTCCAACACAAAATCTCAAGCCTCCACCGAATGCCATGAATTGTTTAGTGGCACCGTTTAGTTCCATTCCCTGTAGACCATTTATTTTTGAGGGAGGGTCACTAAATTGATAAAAGAAGAGAGATGATGGAAGGCTAGTTGCTATTTGCTAAATTAATTTAATGTTTTACTCTGGGTGCATCTAAGAATTTCTCGTATTTAAACAAACCCTGTGATGCCAAGTAAGATTGAAATAGACTCACCTGCCATCTAGAAGGGTTGAAGGCAAGAGGATCCTGATATTTCGCGGGGTTCAAATGTACAGCTGGGGGACACACCATAACTGCCCAACCTGCTGGTATGGTATATCCTGCATGTATGTATGGTTTATATTAATATTAAATTATTAATTGTACACCAAATGAGGAAATGTTAGATACAGTGTGCTTTTCCTATTTCTTAAATTGAAAGCTATGTGTGTGCACTGGACCAATAATAATGCTTGATAAATAAGTCTGCATTATTTGAATTCTTGCCCCCATCACATAAGATTTGTTAAATAAATAAATTGAATGTTGCTACTAGTCCAATAATTGGTTGTGCTTCATATGTATTAAAAAAATTGTCCTTTGTGTAAATATGAATGAATGAATGTAGATGATGGTAGTGCAAGTTAGAAATCACATACCCTTAAAATTAATTTCTCTTAGTGCCTTCCGGAAGATTCCTGGAACTATATTAGCGAGTCTTGCGGTTTCATTAATGAACTGCAAATCATGTTATGGAATTTTAAATGAGATATGTACACACTTAAATGAACTCAACAGCAAGTTATGGTCTCAAATTGGAGACTGAGGGAGATAAGAAAAAAATAATAACACTTCATCCATCCACTTTTCACTTTTATTTGTCTACGGGAGAAAGGAAGACAAAATAAATTGATTTTTTAATATATCATTTTGTTTTTATTATTGTATGAGACAGATAAAAGTGAACAGAAATAGTAATCAACACTTGTATTCACCTGAAATGTAAATGTCATTGATTTGTATTCTTTCCACGTGACTCCAGAGTTAGGATCTTCACGTTGTTTGAGGATGGCTTCATGTTCTTCCTATAAGGCACAATATTGATGAGGAGTAGGACACTTTTTTATTTAGTAAAAGAGGTCAAAGGGAAGGATGTGAAAAGCCATAAAAAAGGTTAAGAAAGTAGTTTTATATATAACATACTTGTAATTGCTTGAGGACCAAGGGATTGTCAGAGAGAACTTTGATGGCATAAGTGAGAGCCAGAGAAGTGGTTTCAAAGCTTGCAAAGAGGAGCACAAACATGAGGTCCAAAGCTATGGCTTCAGTGAGGATTGTTCCCTCTTTCTTGAGTTCTTCAACAACATAGTCAAAGAAATCACTCTGCTCTTTCCTTGGCTTTGCCCTTCTTTCCTGCAGCATGTTCTTCAGCATCTTCATTGCCCTTTTCCTGCCCTGAGAATTGAGAAACATCACAAGGTGTCATCACATCAATAAATGCTGCTTGATGATATTAATCTTGCATCAAAGTAAGAACCACTCTGTGTTTTAACAGAAGCCAAAAATTTCCAAGGAAGAACTAAGCTAAAAAAATTAGAACATATATGAGAATGGAATTAATTTTAATTACCTGCAGGCATTTGTGATAAGCTGTTCCTGGCACATCCACAGGAAATGAAATGAGTCCTTGTATAAATGCAACAAAGTTGTCCCTTAGATTCTCTGAGGACTTGGTTGAATCATAGCTGATTAATTTCTTAGCAGTCAAATCAAATATCATCTGCATGGAATGAAGGTAACACACACACAACAAACCATGGTTTAGACATTAGACATGGAATAGAAAGAAGCCTAAAAAAGGAGAATAATTAGTGCAATAATTAATTAATTAATTAATTATATACCTTTGCTGTTGCTTCCTTGAGTTCAACACTGTCCTGACAGGACCACTGTTCCAATGTTTTGCATGCTGCATGTTCAACTTCAGACAGCATCTTCTTAAGGCTTTCAGGACCAAACAGACTCAGCACCATGTTCTTGAGGTACTTGTACATGAATCCATGTAAAGAACCTACATTCTGTCTCCCAAAGATTTCTGTGAATGTATCTGGGTACCAACTCTGGAACACATTTCCCTCTTGTTGGAAGATGAAGTAATTGAGATCAGGGTCTGTTGATACCACAAGTGGTCTTCCCACCAAGTTGGTCTTGAAGATTGGTCCATACCTGAGAAGCACACAAACAAATGATGAATGACTATACTATATATACCACAAGCTTCTTTTGGTGATTGAAATACTGATATTATACATATATATAATATATGATGAACCTTTTCATTCTCTGCTTGACAAAGGGAGGAATATCATCAGTAGTGTTAGGTGAGAAGAACTGAAGGGTCTCACCAAGAAGTGGCAAGCCCATTGAACCAGGTGGGAGTTTTCCATTGCAACTAGGATTTCTCCATCTATAAACCCAATGTGTAATGCCAATAATGACCAATGCTCCAAGATATAGTGCCCACATCATTTTCTTTTTCTTTCTTAAAAATGGAAAGAAATGAAAGAGAGTGAAGTGCTAAAACAGGTCTTCTAGTGACAGAATGAAATAAAAGGGGAATGAGACAGGTTCAGAGTAGTGGCAGAAACAAGGGAAGAAGGGACTTAAAAAAAAGTGGGGAAGGAGGGAAGAATGAGACAGAGAGGAGTAGACAGTGCTGGCATTGCATGCATATCAGCATCTCAGAAGATCTTCTTAAATAGGTGAAGCCACTTCTTAATTAAGAGCTGGTTCATGATAATAAATAATAATAATAAAAATAATAATAAAAATAATAATATACTAATTTTGGGCTTCCCCCTTAGTTTTTTGTGAAAGTTGGTTGTTCAAAAAAGCTGTACTAGTAGTTGGAGATAGAATATAATAATTGGAATTATATCTGTCTTATAGACCACTTAACTTTGCTTTGTCAACGGTATATATGATATCTGTTTCAATAGCTTAAATTTTTTCATGATATGAATCTTACTGGATGCTTCCTCTCTCCCACGTCTTCACTCTTCAAGTTATTTATTTATTATTTAGTTCTATTCTTTTTTCTTTTTGGTTCTGTTTTTTCATTATCCTGAGTGAGGTAAAGAGTCCTGTAGAGCAAGAAACTAAAAGGAGCACGAGGCAGAATTATGGCAGTTTTTTAGGAGATTTTATGGGTGTTCCCTAGATTTGATGATGAGTTATTAGTAAGAGGTTCAAAGAATCTGTCTTGACCAAACAAAACCATCTGAAAGTAGTACAAGTACAAATCTTTTTTCTCCATTATATTTGATCATTAAATGCACTTCAAGGTCCTAAACTTTCTAATGCCTTAACCAACTTGATACCCAAAAATCTTTCCAATATCTATGCTAAATTCTCAAATCAGTGTGTGATGCTGATATGTCCTCACATCTATTCATAGATCTTCCTCATCCCATCTGTAAACAAAATGGATAGATAGTCTAATCCTAACAAAAAAAATTAAATGTCATGTCATGCCTTAAATCCCAAGACATAATACCATTCAGGTTAATTCCTATTGGAGGGTTCTAAAAGTGCATCCAACTACTATACACTACATGGTTCTGTAATGTATTCAATTCTGGGGACAAAATTAACTGTGCAGCAAAATGCTAATTATAGCTAGGTCAAAAGAAGATTCAACCAAAAATAAAAAATAAAAATACTTATGCTAAAATAGGTACTTCTTCTGGTAAAAGAGTTTTACTCATTGAGCACCGTCCCATCTCCCCATTGAGCCACGGACTTGACCAAATTGCAGCAATTACCACAATCATATAGGTAGGTTACTGTGAATTATGGCCCAGCATTATTCATTTTTTAAAACTATCTTATTATAGTTTAATTTAAATCAGGTATCATCACAGTATTGGATAAGTTCTGCATTAGAATATAATAGATACAGAAAATCAAAAGTAAGTGGACCAAGTGTACATGTTTTCTAGTCAATCCCAAATATCTGGCAGAGGCCGGTTTTGTAATTTCTTAACACACTGTAGCAAACTTTTATTGGACACTATTTAAGTAAAACCCTGAATTTATCATTCTTGAAAGATTATTTCCTTCTTTATATATATATATGTTCAAATTAAAAACACCAACATTTAATATGACATCACAGACAACTCAATTACAGACCAAAACTCCAAAGAAGTTCCAATAAATTATGGTTGGTACATTTTTTGGTTGGTTAGACTGTCCCTTTTTCAGAATCTGATCTTCTCTATGCTCAAAAGATTAAAATGGTTGAATCCTTAGCCTCCCATGAAGATGACATAGATTGCTTAACTGTTTGGCATACACTTGGTAAGATACTACTGATCAAGAGGAGCACAATAATGGCAGATCAATGAAGCCTTGAGCACACAAACTTTTTTTATTCTCTCATCTTTTTATTATCCCAGTAATTAATCATTTTGAGGTAGAAATTTGTTTAAGTGGGTTGTCATACATACATTATCCATATTCCATACACATAATAAAAAATCAAACTACAAACTAAATTTTAAAAGAACCCCTATGGTTTTTAAATATTAGTTTAGCAAATTTGTGATGGTTTCTAATGAGATAGGAAATTCTTAATTAATGTTTTGTGGGAATAAGGGGGTCCACCTGTCTGAATGTAAAATGGCACAAAATCTCATGGTGGGTACCCATATGCAGCTGGTCCACTTCAGAGAGATCTTCTACTCCAGGTTCCACCAATTGTGCAAAATGGCTTCACTTAATTTGTTGGGTATATATATATGTATGTGTATGTATAGTTGACTCGGGATTTGATGATGCATATACAGTGACTGGTATGATATTCAAAATATAGTACTATTCATCAAGCTTTTAATCTGTTCATAATGCCCTTAAACATTTTCTTAGATGACACCACATTTTCCTAGTATATATATATATATATCACATTGTATAAAGTTCATAATATAATGCCAATAAACTAAATTTGTAAGGTATCAGAACTAGACGTGTCTCAAATTGAGTCCAATGAAAATAAGTATTATTGTAACCTCGAAAGGAGTAGAGGCAGAGCTAAGAACAAGGAAAATAAGATACCGGAACTTTCTCTAACATGAAGACTACTACATGTTATTTAATGAGTTAGAAACTGTATCCTAGCCATTGTTGTTCCCCCAGTTAAACCATATAAGGAAATGATTAACAACAAGAAAAGGTTACAATAATTTTGGCTAGCATATAATTTTTTTAAAGGATAATCAGCTATGACTATTTTTTTTTCAAGAAACTCAGATAATCATCAGTTATATCAAGTCTCGTAATTTAACCCATGTATACTTTAAAATACTTCCATGTACCACGATTAAAAAAAAAACACTTCTAATCATTCCCCTTCTTTGTTTTTATATACTAAATTAGGTTGTTGAATGTTAATTCTATTCACAGTAAAATATTTTTGAACTTAAGACTCAAATTTTGTGGCCTATTTTTTTTCAAGCATTTAATGTTAATTTATTGAATCACAAATGAATATACATATAAGCTTTCCGAAAATATAAAAAGATGCATAACCCAATTTTTAACGCCACAAAAGCTATTAGAACTTTCATTATAGGCAATACACTGTCTTGATAGCGATTGCTTTAGCTTAAGAAATAATGTTGTAAAGTTACTCAATCTATTTTCAATCTTAATCCACTCAAGTTGGCATATTCTTTCCTTTTCTTTATTAATCATAATCTTATCAGATCTATCAGTTTCTATAGCAGATATTTGGTAAATCTGACAACAAAGGTTTTCAAATATGTCTTGAAAGATTTGGAAGGTTCAAGAGTTTATACCTTGTTACAAGTTTGTGTTGTTTTATTCGTGTACCCACTTATTCGATGTTTAATTTATTTGTTTTTTGTAAACTACTTGTGTGTTCTTAAAATTAAGTCTAGTATATGTCAGATTATAATAAATACTATTGTTTTGCTGCAACACGTATTGTGATATTCCTCCTTATAATTTAGTACGATACTAAGACTTTATTTAATTGAGTCAATGTTCCTCCTTTCTTTTTTAATTGCGATAAAAAGGTTATGTAATTTTTATGAGTTTGATGTTTAGAAAATTTGAATATATAAATAATATTATTAGTAGAAAAAAGTAGTTGGAAGTTACATACATCAAAATAAAAAGAATTTTGCTTACAGGTGCTCTAAGGACACTTATTAAGAAAATAAAAAAAATATTTATCTTAAAAATATACATTTTTATATTTTTTATATAATGGATCCACTACTATATATAATTTTTTTTTCAAATTTACCATTTTAAATATCATTAACAAGTGTCGTTCAACAAAATCCAAATAAAAATGGTTAAATATAATTAAAACTTTCCAGCTCACCAACTTGTTGTTCAAGGCTAGTGCACTGAACAATGCATTATGTACTTTCTCAAGTAAGACTAATTAAAGAAGAAGAAACTTAATGTTGTTGCAGTTCACTTTTCTCGCCTTAAGAAATCAAGCATGCCTTGATACTACACGCTACGCTGAAGCTAGGCTTGGACTCACATATGATACTATATAGTATATATACTACGATTTGTATGAATAGATAAAGGATATGTTTTTCAATAAAAAGAAATACTATATGCGTTTCTTTCATTATTTTTTTCTCTCAATGTTGCTATACTTTTAATCCTTGGTGACATTTGCCTTGATATTTAAGAAGTGGTAGTTGCTGAACTCAAAAGTTAAAACTTAAGTCCCCAAACTGTTTTACATATATACATATTTGACCAAATTCAATAGTCAAATAAATTCATCTAACAGTTAGCTTTACGTTATGTAACTTCTTTTTTTTTAATAAAAAATCTAACTGAATGACTTGCAGAACGAGATGTTAAATCGATCATAAATTTTGGTTTAATAAAGAATTTCAGCAGAAGTTATATTATGATATCAGAAACACACAATCACTCACAAAATATTGCACAATGAAAGTTCAATATAGGAAGAGTAATTTTATTTATCACTCATGAAATACAACACATTACACAACACATAAGCTTTATGCTTTTTGTAAATTACAAACACTCACGTACTAACTCTTTGCACTCATATTGCTTATACAACATATGCATTACTCTTATATAGCCTTACATGTTAATAAAAAACAAAAGCATTAATTACCTTTATTTAATGCTATATATCAGCATGGCAAACAAGATCTTACCTTTAGAAATTTTCTTCACCTAATAGAATCTCTCATAGTCAAAGCATGCTAAACATTAAATACAAAGCATGATATAACATTAACTCCAAGACATGCTTGGTTTAATTTATTATTTTTCTAACATTGCCTCTCTTAAACCAAGCATGTACCATTATTCATTCCAAGCATTTTCTTCAATTTGTAGAGTAACTCAGTCTTCAATGGCTTTGTAAAAATATCTGCAATTTGTTCATCAGTTGGACAATAATCAATCAACACTTCTTTCTGATATACCAATTCCCTGATCTTGTGGAATTGAATATCTATATGCTTGGATCTTCCATGGAACACTGGATTTTTGCAAAGTGCAATAGCAGACTTGTTGTCACAAAATATTGTTGTAGGAGCATCTTGCTTCTGCTTCAATGTTTCTAGAATTCTTCTCAGCCATATTGCTTGTGTAGCACAACTGGCTGCTGCAATGTATTCTGCTTCAGCTGTGGAGAGTGCAACCACAGGTTGCTTCTTTGAAGACCAAGATACTGCGCCAGTTCTAAGATGGAAAACATAGCCTGAAGTACTTTTTCTTGTTTCAATGTCACCTGCCCAGTCACTATCTGTGTATCCAACAAGTCTAACATCATTAGTATCACCATAAAAAATTCCATCATTTATGGTACCTTTGATGTAGCGAAGTACTCTGTTAGCAGCTTGCAAATGACCGGTGTGAGACTCCTCCATAAACCTGCTTAGTAAACCAACTTCAAAAACAATGTCTGGCCTGGTAGCTGTCAAATATCTTAGACTCCCAATCAAACTCTTGTAATGAGTAGGATCCACAACTCTACCTTCATCTTCTCTCACCAATTTCAACTTTTCTTCAACTGGAGTAGAGACTAGCTTTGAATTCTGCATTTGAAACTTTTTCAAAATATCATTAGCATATTTCTTTTGAGAAATGAAAATGTCATGTTCCTGTTGGACAACTTCAATTCCAAGAAAGTATGACATTAATCCCAAATCTGTCATTTCAAAATGCTTCACCATGGCCTCCCTGAATTCTGCAATCATCTTCAAATTGTTTCCAGTGAAAATCAAATCATCAACATAAAGGCACACAATGAGAATATCACCAGACTCAACAGACTTAATGTACAAAGTATGTTCAAACGGGCATCTTTGAAGATCATTCTTAATAAAATAAGAATCAATCTTCTTGTACCATGCTCTTGGTGCCTGTTTTAAGCCATACAGTGCCTTCTTCAATCTGTACACTTTGTCTTCTTTTCTAGGGATCACATAACCTGCAGGCTGCTCAATATACACCTCTTCTTCCAAAGTACCATTCAAAAAAGCAGACTTGACATCCATCTGATAAATCTTCCATTTATTTTGAGCAGAAAGTGAAATAATCATTCGAATGATATCTAGTCTGGCAACAGGAGCAAATACTTCAAAATAATCAATACCTGGCTTTTGTTTGTATCCCTTTGCAACCAACCTTGCTTTGAAGCGATCAATCTCACCATTGGGCTTATACTTAGTCTTGTATACCCATTTCACTCCAATAGCCTTCTTATCTGCAGGCAATTCTGTTAGCATCTATGTATCATTTTTCTCAATTGCAGAGATTTCTTCATCCATTGCTTTTCTCCAATTCTTGTTAGTGGCAGCTTCTTCAAAGCTAACTGGTTCACAATATGCAAATAGAGCAAAATTGATAATCTCCTCATCAGATGGATCATTATCATTACTCACAACATAATCCTCCAGTCTTGATGGTAATCGATGACTCCTTTGAGGACGACTAGATGACTCTGGCTGAGTAGATGTGCCTGTTTGCTCTTCTTCTTCTTCATAGCCTTCAGGGATCACCATTGGCTCCTTTTGAGTTTTGGAAGACCATTCCCACATTCCTTCTTCATCAAATGTCACATCTCGACTGATGATCACTTTCTTTGTCTCTGGATTGTACAATTTATATGCCTTTTGAATTGGTGCTATAACCAATGAAAATGCATTTCTCACCTTTGTCATCCAATTTCTTTCTTAGTTGATCTGGTACATGAGCGTATGCAATACACCCAAATACTCTGAGGTGGCGAATTGAAGGTCTTCTTCCACTCCAAGCTTCTTCAGGAGTCTTGTCACGAACACTTCTTGTTGGACACATGTTCAAAATATACACAGCAGTGGCAACTGCTTCTGCCCAAAATTCTTTAGGCAGTTGTTTGAATCGCAACATGCACCTCACCATATCCATGATTGTCCTGTTCTTCCTTTCAGCTACTCCATTCTGCTGGGGAGTGTATCTGGTTGTCATCTGATGTTGAATCTCATGCTGCTTAAAGAAATCTGCACATGCAATGTATTCTGTTCCTTGATCTGTTCTCAAAGTCTTGATTCTACAACCACTTTGTTTCTCCACAAATGCTTTGAATGACTTGAAGACATCACAAACTTTTGATTTCTGCTTCAAAAAATACACTCAAGCCTTTCTGCTAAAATCATCAATAAAGGTTATGAAATACCTGCTTCCACTATGTGATGGGACATCAACGGTGCACAAATCTGAATGCACAATCTCCAACAAGTTTCTTGCTCTCTAGGATTTTCCGGTTGGAAATGATTCTCTATGTTTCTTTCCCAATTGACAAGTCTCACAAACACAATTAGGAATTTTAACAACAGGCAAACCAGAAACAAGTTCTTTCTTTGATAGATAATTCAACCCAGAAAAATGATAATGTCCAAAACGCATGTGCCACAACCAGTTATCATCAGGTATCACTGAACTCAAACAAGAAAATTTCTCATGTTCAATTTTCAATGGGAAAAGTCGGTTTGAGGTCATTTTTACCTTGGCTATAAATCTACCATTCATGTCAAACAGTGTACAATATCCTTGATGAATCTGAATATTGTAGCCTTTCTGCACCAACTGTCCAATACTCAACAAATTGTGATGAAGACCAGGAGCATAAAATACATCAGAAATGAAATTGTGAGAACCATCTTTCAATCTGATTGTTATTTGACCTTTTCCCAAAATAGGAATATTTGAATTGTTGCCAAACTTCACTGATGATTGCACAGTATCATCTAATGAAGAAAATAATTCCTTTTTGCCACACATATGATTACTACAACCAGTGTCTAAATACCAAGTATTATCATCTTCTGTAAGTGAACTACTTGTGAAAAATAGACTTTGTGGATTATAATCCTCACCATTGTTTTGGTACTGATTATCAGCAACATGTGCTTGAGTGTAATAACTTTGATTCATTGGCTTGAATCTGCAATCTGCAACTTTGTGCCCAAATTTTCCACAGTGAAAGTAATTAAAATTTGTTCTTTCTTGAAAATTACCTCTTCCTCTACCACGGTTTGCAGGTCCAAAGTTATTTTCTCTTCTGCCTTGATTTGGTGGCCTGAAATTGTTGTTTCTTCAATGATTGAAATTATTGACACGACATCTTCCTCTGAAAATTTCTCTGCTTCTGCTTCTGCCTCTAAAGTGTCCTCTTCCTTGACCATAGCCTCTGTCTTCTCCATCTTGGCTAGACTCTGCATATTTGTTGAAATTCACCTGACTCGTCAAGGCTTCTTCTGTTGATTTTTCTGTCTTCTCCAGAATCCTGCTGACATGACTTTCTATACTTCCCTGCAACTCAGCAACTGTCATTGTGTCTATATCGTGTGACTCAATTATTGTAGTCACCACATGATCAAATTTGATTGGGATGGTTCGAAGAATTTTCTCAACCATCTTGCTATCTGGAATATCTTCTCCAAAGACTCTCATCTTGTTGACAAGGTCAGTGACACGAGAAAAATATTGTTCAATAGTTTTTGAGCTGGACATTTCATACCTTTCATATTCTCTGCGTAAAGACTGTAGTTTGACCTTTTGTGCCTTTTCTACACCTTTGTGAGAGAGTTTGAGAGTATCCCATGCTTCTTTGGCAGTTTTGGCATTTGCAATTTTGTCAAACACTTTATAGTCCACTCCTTGATGAATTTGTGTCAGCGCCAATTGATCTCTCCTTTGAGTTCGAGATCAGCTCCATCTTGGATGTCTGGTTCAATAAAGCTCCAAATATTGTGAGCCTTCAAATGGGTGCACATTAAAGTTTTCCAATAGTAATAATCAAGTTTCCCATCTAGTTTGGGACCGGTGTAAACAATATTGTAATTGTTTGCCATATTGACTCAAGAAAAATTAATTGTATGAGAACACTCTTGTTCCTCACAAACTCTCAGAAAATATTGGCGCTGGTTTTAACCAGCTCTGATACCAATATGATATCAGAAACACACAATCACTCACAAAATATTGCACAACGGAAGCTCAATATAGGAAGAGGAATTTTATTTATCACTCATGAAATACAACATATTACACAACACATAAGCTTTATGCTTTTTGTAAATTACAAACACCCACGTACTAACTCTTTGCACTCATATTGCTTATACAACATATGCATTACTCTTATATAGCCTTACATGTTAATAAAAAACAAAAACATTAATTACCTTTATTTAATGCTATATATCAGCATGACAAACAAGATCTTACCTTTAGAAATTTTCTTCACCTAATAGAATCTCTCATAATCAAAGCATGCTAAACATTAAATACAAAGCATGATATAGCATTAACTCCAAGACATGCTTGGTTTAATTTATTATTTTTCTAACATATTAGCTAGTTAATTAATCACATATGGCTTTGACATAACACTTACACAAATATATCAACAAATCTTAAGCACATATAACGCTAAGCACATATATTAAACGACATTGCTGTACGAACCCAGATATGTTTTACTTGAATATGTACTAGACACGTAGTTGCTCTTTTACCCAGATAACCGCACATGCACGTGCATGCACACATGTGGTGGTTAATTAAGATTCATGAAAAAAAAATTATAAATTATTTAGTTTAAACTTAAAGTTATTTATTGTCAATTGTATAATTTTTTCTTGATCTTAATGTCTACTAACACTTCATTTATTATTAGATTATATGTGAGATCTATATGAATGAAATTCACATTTATTCAATAATAAATATTGAATAAAATGCTCATCAACATAGAAACTGAAAAAGAATTGTTCAAATAACATAACTCTGTATTCTATTTAAATTTCCTTATAAATTGAACATCAACGGGCCACTAAATCCAAAAATAAAATAATATTAGCACAAGGAGCTGCTTGTAAATTGAAAAATAGTGTCTAGAAGATCAAAATGTGATCCTCTAATTTTATGCCAATTGGTATGTTTCATTTTCTTAAAATGTAACGTAACCCGAAAGTCACTGGAAAATAAGAAGCTTAATTATGCAGGAATCAAATAATTGCTAAATTTCATAATTCTGCTCTCCCAGAACATGTTTGACACGTCATCATAGCCTAAAATCCTTAATAGTAGCTAATCAGATAAAGATAATAGGCAAATATGCACATATATGCCAGATTATTTGCTGAAGTGATTTAATTAAGATTAAGCTTTCCATTTAGTTTGGAGCTAAGAGTATAACTGGAAGATTAAGCTTCCCATTTAATTAAGTGATCAATGATAGAGACACTTGTAATATTAATATATTAATTATTTCTGGATATGGAAAGGTCAATCCCTAAATGCTAGCTTCCTACTTCTCAAGTTCCTTCTGTCGGCCTTTGTAGAGAGCTTTAATTTATTTTATAATATAATGCTGTGAACAATGTATATTTTACTAATGGGAGACAAACAACTTGTCTTCATCTCTTCAGTCTTGAGACTCCGAACAATTCACCTTTATTTGTTGTGCAAAATAATTTTCTTTTATTTTTAATTACTTACCACTATCCATATACTTTGGGTCCATTCCAATAATATTTGTGTGTGTCCATTATAATTTTGTTTTCTCGATATCAATTTATTCCTATTTTATGAGCCAAAAACAAGATTAATGGTATTTGGTCTATTACTTTTATTTTGGGTCTAAATTATTTCAAAATACTGCTTTGACGCTTGGTTGGAGGAAGGGTTCAACTGAACTAGCCCCACCCAACCCACCCACAGTCTCAATTCTCAATCCACCCTGAAAAGTGCAAAGCAAACGGAAAGAAAAAATATTGTGTGCGCTTCTTCACGAACAAGGACAAGGAATATTGATTATTTGGACTTGGAAGAGCTTTGAACTAACATGCAATCATCAATTTTATATTAATGTTCTAAGGGTATGTTTGGGTAAGCTGAAAAATTAAACTTATTTCAGTAATAATCGCTTATTTATACAATTGTTTTTTTATATAATCGCTTATTTAAGGATAAATTTATGTTTGGATAATTTAGCTGAAAAGTAACTTTAAGTTAATCTATGATGTTTGGATTGTTAAAAAATAATCGCTTTTTAATAGTTAAATACTAAAATGGGTATAAAATGATTTATAAGTTATGAAGGAATTTAATAACTTTTAGGGGTAGATTGGATATTTCTTATTAGATATGAATAGAAAAGCTTTTTTTTAGAAAATAAGCTTCAAATACTAGCTTAACTTATTTTGCATTCTAACAGTTTTTTTTATCAAATACAATAGCTTAAATTATTTTGCATATTCATCCAAACATAATAGATTATCTTCAAACAACCTTTTTTTAAAAAAGAAGCTGTTTGAAGTAGTTCCCAAACATGCACTAAGTTTAGAGCAGATTAAAATTAAAATATATATATATCGGTAGATGCCGTCACCCATGAGTTCATACTTGTCATGAATCACGGGGCTGGAAAGAACCATAATATGACCCCACTCCGCAACTTTCTAGTTTCTATGCAGATTGAAAGCCCTCCATTTCTTGCGAAATAATCAATTTCTATTTATGCAATTATGCACGGCCATCTTGTTTTCGGCCTCAAATAATGAAATGCACATGACCCCATTTGCCGGGAGTCTCAGCGGGTGCATTTCTCTTCTACCTTAATTTTATATCTCACATTGTTCAAGTGTGTACACAGATCATTAATTAGCACATTGCAAGTTTCACTTTTCATTTGTTGGCAATGGTTTAAAATTCAATAATGTTTGTCGTACAACAGAAATACGTTCAGCTAGTATCCGATGTGTGTTATACATAAGATGTAATGTGTGCTATACGTACGTGTGTATTATACACATAGCACACATTACGTCTTATATATAGCACACATTAGATACTAATTGAACGTATTTCTGTTGTACGACAAACATTATTGGTTTCAAATTACAGGTATCCATTTGCAATTGCGGCCACAACATTAATATTGTAGTGCTCTTCACAACATTAATATTAGCACTTAACCACCATTCATCTCTTTTTGGCATTTCTTTAATCTTTGCAACCTAGTTTATTTATTTTTGCTTGGAGAGGAAGGATGCAATGGCATGCATTCTTGAAACCTAACTATCCTAACCTTCCAATAACCAAGGCTGAGTTAGTATAGAATATTTTAGGCCCGGTTGTAGATACGTCCAAAACAAAAGGATGCAAGCATATACTATTCTTGGGGTTGGTCTAAAGAGTCCGAAGTCCAAACAAACTAATTTGCTGGACTAACAACTACTACTACATGCTATAGGGCCATGGTATGCGTGCAGCCAGTGAAAAACGGAGAATAAAAATGAAGAAACAGATAGAGAGGATTATCAATAATTGCAGACAAGTAGTCATATACCTGTATGATATTCCTATACTCTGCCGGTTGATTATGGGGCATGTTCCAGATATTCCGACACGATGGCCTCCTCCTGTCCAACTACTGCATACTGTATGAGAGAAAATACACACCTGTTGCATTTAGAAACATATATGCGATTATTATCATTGCAATCGAAACTTATTGTTGAGCTATAAAGCCCTAGGAAGAATATAGGCAGCCTGGTGCACAAGCATCTCACGTTATGCAGGGTCTGGGTAGAGGTCGCACCCAAAGGGTATATTATACGCACCTAATCTGATAAATACATCGGTGATTATTTCCACGGCTTAAATGTGACAAGTCACACGGAGACAACTCAATCAATTGCTCGAAGGCATAAAGTCACATGGAAACAACTCATAAAAGATTATAGAGGACCAAAAATTAATGCTTATTGGTAGCAGAAAAAAATGCACTCCAATTAGGTATTATTTCGGCAGTCTATTCTTATGAAATCGATCAATCCTAGTGCACAAGAGTAATCCCCTTCAGCTATAAACTGAGATCTGGATAATTTTGAACATAAAGATTGTACTCTTAATATATGCTAATAACCTGAATTTTGGTGAAGAAAGCCTAGGAATATTATACTAAACGATCGAGTATTTGTGAAATCATTGTTGGTCATACATGAGAATTACAATGTACTAATTTAAACAAAGGAAAGCACAAATAATGCCAAAAATGCTCTGCAACAACCACATGATAATGCGATTCAGAATATCTTTCTATTTTCTATGATCTTTTTATAATATTTGTTTTGTTCAAATCAATGAAACACTCGTCATTTAGAACTCACACTATCGCATGTCACGTTGATCTTTGAAATCGAATAACAACCTGAAATTCTGATATGAATAAAAATAGAGTAAATTGAAAACAAACAAAAAAAATCTGAAAAGAGTGAAATGGATGACTCACACTGTCTTCAGAGTATAGATCATAACTCCTATGCCCTAAGCTTCAGGGAGACTGCGAGATTAGCTCTCTCTCGCCATTTTCGTGCCAGCAACACCGAAACGACTTCACTGCCGCTATTGCTGTGTCGTTTTTACTGTCACTTGCTCTCTCTCGCTCTCGCCATGTTTTTATCACATGAGAAAAGGTTACATGGGCTATCAAACGGATCAACCCAATAAAATTAGTAGTTATACTAAAATCCAGCCCGGTCCATTCATCAGCAAAGATCTAAATGTGCTAAGAATACCAAGACCACTTAACTTCTACTGATTTTTTTTTTCTTTTATCTAATCAGCCCAACAAAGGATTAAAATGTTTATGGAAAAAATAAAAAGAGTCGCTAGGGGAAAAAAAGGATTAAAACTATGTCTGATATGTGACAATAAAAAATAAAAAAGACTATGTCTGATATTCTCTTTCAGCATTTTAGAACTCCCCCAGGGCGGAGAATTCGAGTTTGCATGAATTTTAGCCAAGTGAATATTATTTAAAGATTTCTCCTTCATTGTTGAAAAGGTATTGAGAGTGAATCAAAATTAATATCATAAATTAGTCAAACACACCTAAAGAACTCTTCACGTTAAAAAAAGGATTAAATAAAAAAAACAAATATAGTATCATCACTTTTCGGTTTTAATTTTTATTTATTGATAGTGTACCATTATGTTATACATTCATTTAATCATGTGTTATCACGCTAGTCATTCAAACATTTTAATTGGATGACAGTATAAAATATCTTTATACTGTCAATGCATTAAAATTAATGTATTACTTCTCTGTTTTGAAAATACATGTACAACTTTTAGTATTGCATCTGAACAGCTTCATTTAATTACTTTAAGCATTAAATGATGTAATAACATGATTAAATGAGAAGTGTATCAATATTATTTATCTTTTTTCAAAAGACGATCTTAGAAAAAAAAAATTCCCGTAAAGTTAATTATCCGTGCAAACAATTGTTATTTAGTGAGGGTTAGGAAAATATTTTATTTTTAATTGAAACAGTAGCCCCCAAAACTTTTGATTCCTAACTCCTAAGCAAGATCATTACAACTCACAAGGAAGCATAATTGTAGATAAAATCAATGCTTTGGGGTGTGTGTGTTTTTTAGCTGCATTATTATTACCCTTACAATAATAATTAACAATAATAATGATACTACTAAAATATTCCAAAGACCAAAATAACTAGAGCAGTCCAGTCAAATGGTCCTATCTCGACGTGTCCCCTGAAATGGGGTTCCATAGAAAGTGAAAAATACCAATAATGAATATGAACATGATGATGACAGTGCAAAGTAAGTAGTATGGTACTCGAATCCAACCCCAAATAAAATAAAAAAAGAAGGTAAGCAAGTGAAGAACCCAATGCAACGGTCAATTGAAACGGATATCCGCGTGACAGGCACGTGCGGCGGCCACCAGACAAGCCCCCCCTCTCCCCCACAACGGTCATATTTCACCGACATCCCACAACGGTCATATGATTATATCTCCTCTAATCTGCGCCGTTGGATCCTAATCGTACGGCGCAGGATGCATGATTCTGTCATGATCAAATTCTTTTTCTTTTCCACTCCGCCGATGCTTACATCAAATCAGGGGTAGTAGTAGTAGGCCCAGCACACACACACACACACACTCAACTAGCAGCTATTGATGGAGACAGCGTTGGAGTGGTGAAATGAAGTGAACCGAAGCTCGAAGAAGATGAAGGTGGTGGATCAGGGAGGACCCTTGTAGTGGTGTTGTGTCAAACTATATTATTATTATTAATAATAATATATAAAAGCACAACGCTTTTAAGGTTTGTGTTTTCTTTTGGGTAAGTGAAGGGGTGTTTGTGTTTTCTTCTTCTTCTTCTTATTCTTCATGTGTTGTTCTGTTCATGGCGATTTGAAAGGTGGGGTTTTTCTTTCTGTTTCTCTCTCTCTCCCTCTTGTGCGGGTAAATTGATTCCATTTCAGCCATGACGGAGTTCTTGTTGTTGAGGCTTTCCACTGCTAATTATAACATGGGTTTGAATGTTTCATCTCAGGAGTTCAGCCACGAATTTGAAGGAGTATGTTTCTGTTTCCCCTCCCTTGCTCATAAACTTAACAATACACCTCACTTTCTGTTGATGGCCCTTGTTTGAATGTTTCTGGAATCCGATGATCGTTTTGTGTATGTGTTAGTTAATTAGTTTCTCTCTGAATTCTTTCATTCTTTAATTCTTATCGGGTTGGGATCATTCTTTTCTGCATATACATTTTCACTCGTTCATATTATTCTTTTTTGCATTTTACAGATTCATTCATTTCTTCATATAGGAACACTTCACTCTGAATTTGTAAAGGAAAAAAAACAACACTAGAGCTTGATTGATTTGTTTTGAACATATTCATCGGATTCCTTTTTCTTCTTTCTCATTTCATCGAACATATAAACGTCACACACTCACTCACTCACTCACACATAGCTCCTCATACACATACACACATTGCAAAGCTTTGCATTATTGTTGGGTACAGTTGAAAACAGAACCACCCCACAACATACATTTTCTTACATCCATCCATCCATCAATCATATATTACATACTTGATCAAGTTATTTACTAGATAGAAAGAAAAGAAAAGAAAAGGGAAGGGAAAAAGAAGCAGGTAGATAGCAAAGCAGAGCAAGAACAGAGGAAAGCAGAGCAGCATTGGGTGGGAGGGATTAACCAGCAACAGAAAAAGCATATTAGAGGATGTTGGCTGGGTGTTCTAGTTCTACATTGTCGTCACCAAGGCATAGATTGAGGAGTGAAGCACCATCAACACAGTTTCATCATCACCAAGCCTGCCATTTCCAGCTACCTTCCATGAACACACAGAGATTGGACTTGCCTTGTGGTGGAAGCTTCCCCCGCAACAAAGACACCAACCGTTCTCAGCCACTAAGGCCTGCAGTAGTAGGCCTCTCTGTCTCAGTTGACACCAACAAGCCCATCGAAGCCAAGACCTCATCTTACTCTCTGAAGCAGAACATTAGGCTCCCTCCTTTGGCAACCACTCCACAAGCCACAACACCAACAACTCCGTTCCTCGAAGCCAGAAGAGACAACAACAACAACATCAACAGCAACATCAGCATCAAGGAAGAGTCATTCTGGGACAACAACAACAATGGAAACAGCTTGAAGAGGCGACTTGCAGAGCAGCAGGTAGATGAGTCCTTTGCCAACAAGAGGAAGAAGAGCAGCAGCGATCATGGTGATTCCGATGATGTTATGGTGGAAGGAGGAGGCATTATTAATGAGGGTGGTTTGAGTTTGGCTCAAATGGGTGCTGCAAACTTCTGGTTACAACCTTCTTCTCTTCCTCCTTTCTCTCTGACTTGTGCAGGGGAGGAAGAAGAGAGGGTCTGTTTTGTTCCCAGCGAGGTTGTTTCTTCTCCTTGGGTGGAATCCGCCATTACCAAGATCACAAACCTTGGTGGTGGTGACAAGAGAGAAGCTGAGGGTACTAGCAGCCGCCACCACATTCCGCAACCCTCAGCCTCCAACACTTCCTCATCGTCGAGCCAAGGTTTGAGCTTGAGGCTGAACGAGACCAATGCTGCAGCATCGGAGCATGAAGTCGGAAACGGGTCAGAAAACCCTTACCATGAAGGCAACGAGGCTGATACGGTGGAGGAAGATATCCAAGAGGAACATCGAGGGTTCGAGCTTGTAAGCTTGCTCACTGCATGTGTTGATGCTATTGGGACCAAGAACATTGCTGCAATCAACCACTTCATAGCCAAATTGGGTGAACTCGCTTCTCCAAGAGGCACAACCTCCATAAGCCGTCTCTGTGCTTACTTCACCGAAGCCTTAGCCATTAGAGTCACAAGGATCTGGCCTCACGTGTTCCACATCACCGTCCCTCGTGAGCTTGACAGGGTGGTGGAGGACGAAAACGGCACCGCATTGAGGCTCTTGAATCAGATAACCCCAATCCCCAAGTTCCTCCATTTCACTTCAAACGAGATGTTTCTAAGGGCATTTGAAGGGAAAGACAGGGTACACATCATCGACTTCGACATAAAGCAGGGCCTTCAATGGCCAAGCTTGTTCCAGAGCTTGGCTTCCAGAACAAACCCTCCAAGTCATGTGAGAATCACGGGGATAGGAGAATCGAAGCAAGAGCTGAACGAAACAGGGGATAGGCTCTCTGGTTTTGCAGAAGCTCTAAACCTTCCCTTCGAGTTCCATGCTGTTGTGGACAGATTGGAAGACGTTAGGCTTTGGATGCTTCACGTGAAGGAACGCGAAACCGTCGCTATAAACTGCGTGTTCCAGCTTCACAAGACACTGTACGATGTTAATGGAGGAGCATTGAGGGACTTCTTGGGACTGATTCGAAGCACTAACCCTGCAATGGTGGTGGTGGCAGAGCAAGAGGCAGAGCATAACGAGATGGTGTTGGAAGCAAGAGTCTGCAACTCGCTCAAGTACTACTCTGCTCTGTTTGACTCCGTTGACCACTGCCTTCACAAGGATAGCCCCGCGAGGAGGAAGATAGAGGAGATGTTTGGGCGTGAGATAAGGAACATCGTTGCTTGTGAAGGGATAGAGAGGTCGGAGAGGCACGAGAGGTTTGTGAAGTGGAGGAAGATGATGGTGGAGCAAGGAGGGTTTCGGTGCTTAGGTGTTACTGAAAGAGAAAGGGTTCAGAGCCAATTGTTGCTGAAGATGTATCCCTGTGATGGTTACGGCGTGAAGATGATGATGATGCAGGAAGGAGGAGCAGAGCAAGCACTGAGTCTTTGTTGGATGGACAATCCTATCTTCACTGTTTCAGCTTGGGCACCAGTTGATGCTGCAGGAACCTCTTCGTCTGTTTCTCAGCCAATTTGATTCGATTCTGATCTGAGATTTGCTCGTGGTGGTTTTTTTTTGTTACTACTTCGCTGAATATACAACAACAACACACAGAGATCAAAAGAAGGTAGAGAGAAAGGAGGTATTATTATTATTCTTTGTAGGTAGGAAAAGAAAAAAGATTTGTCATTGTTATTATTATTCTTTCATTCTTTGTTGCAGATAAGATTTGTTGCCAGTTTAGTTTTAATACAGTCAAATACTGCTTACTGTTCTTTATCATTTTATCATCATCATACACAATTTGGATTCTATTTGTAATCATTGTTTTATTCTTTATTATGTAAGCTGAAATTCTTTAGTCCATTTCATATTTTGTATTGTTACGTTGTTGTTTCCCACATTCAGATTGGGAATTTGGTCATTATTTATATGTGAAATAAAAAAGTGATTTGAGTCCTTCTTTCTGGTGTCTCTTGTTTATAACATTGTTGGCGCAATTTATATTCCATTCTCATCCTTTCAAGCAAATTTACGCTGCAGTAACTTAATAAGCCAATGAGGTATGAAAGTGATCCAAATTTAACAAGAAAATTTACAAGACGTGATTAGTTGTGAGGGGTGAATAAGCTCCAAAGTGAATTTTATTCTTGGAAATCATCAACAAAACTTTCCCCTGACCAAACACGGGTCATCCTTAGTTTTCTGCACTTTTCCCTCTCTTATTTGTTTTTTGGTTAGCAATGACGAAAAATATAAAATAAAAACTTATACACGTTAAATATCTAGCAGCAACTTGGTGAAATGAAAGTGATATATGAAGGTCCACTGCGATTACTGTTGTTGAAATGTCCATGTCAGACATGTCCTGAAGCAGGAAACACTGAAACAGTGACTCCATATCATATCATATCATATGTGATCATTTTTTCTTCTCTTCTTATCAACTTATCATCACTCACTCATCCCAATGAGATAGAAGTTATATCCCTTTTGATAAGTTGGATGGAAGATTAAGATGCAAGTTGAGCAGTAAGGGGTTTAGATGGAATTTCAAGTTTTTCCTGTTAGGAGAAAGTTTCAAAAGATATTTTGTTGCCTAATGTTGTTTGGTAAGGACCAGTTTCACTTTGCAAACAATATGCACCGTTTTCTATTTGTGCATACAAGGACATAAAAAAAAATCAATCAAAACAGTTAATAAATAGGAATTTGAGCTACAATCATTCAGTCTATTAAAAATATACTCATGATTAAAAGTGCTATTTGGACCATAAATGGGGTGTTTGGAACACCGTCGGAATTCAATTTCCACAGGAATTAAATTGAATTCCAGTGTTTGAAATAAAGAAAATCATTTAAGTTGAAATGAAATTCAATTCAATTCCATATTTTTGGTCCAAAAACAAATCGGAGTCATTCCACTCCGATTTCAATTAAATTTCATTGGCATTTCACTTAAAATATGAAAATGTCCAAATTATCCTCTCTAAATTACCCAATTTAAATTACTCTCTTCAAATTTCAAAGTGTCTTAGGATAAATTTGTCCATTAAAAAAATTTAATTCATTTTATAAACATTCCAAACATTGGAATTCAATTCAATTCTACAATTTTACTAATGTATTTCAAACACTGGAATTCAATTCAAGTGTGAATTCAATTTCTAATGAAATTCAATTCAATTCCATCTTATAAAAAATTTCCAAATGGGCTGAAAATGTTAAATGAGCTTTGTTGGCTGGTTTTTTATTGTGTCTAGCATTTGTGTATCTATTTTAAGCCCAATCTTAATGTAAAATTAACTGAATTACACGTGTATAAATAAAAAAACACAAATTCTTGGGTAACATCAATTTTTCAGTCAAAACAGTCAATAAAGTCCATTTCAACACTTCTCGCCAAAATAATATTTTTAATTATGTGTATTTTTCTTAATGGGCTTAATGATTTAAGCCAAAAGTCCTATTTTTTACTATTTTGACTGGTATAATATTATATTCGTAGCGGAGCTCAATAAAAAACGAGCTAATCCTTTATCTGATATTTTTAACAATTAAACTAAATCTTACGATTGTTATAGGCCTATTTAAATTCTTGTGACTAAGCTAAATATGCAAGCATATATATATTTCAACATTACTAGAAATATAACAAAATTCTAGTCAACAGTCTATATATTATATGTTATAAAGAAATATTATGTTATAATATATAATATATGGTTTGTAGTATTTTAACTAGAATTTGTTGTACACCAAAAGTTTTTTATAAAAATAATTCAAGTGAATTCACACAATGAAAAGTACAATTATTTTACCACTATTGGTTGTTCTCGTTTTATACATAAAAGAAGTTTAAGCAATGATAGATGAATAAAAATGTACTAGACTTACTAATTTTTTTAGATGAAAATAATTTAGTAATAAATTGTGAAAATAATTATGAAAATATCAATGATTCAATCCACAAATAGATATTTAATGGAAACCTTTTATTGAAAAAATAAGTCAAACATATTTATTAGTATGACACATATACAATTAGATAACAATCATATAAAAAACAATAATGCTATGTACAATGAAAAATCAGTCAATGTAAACAATGGACTCATTTTGATTTTGGTTTGAACCCAAATAATCATTGAAATTATAATTGACTGAGTAATTGTGGCCCAAAATCTCATTTATTGACTGGTTTGGCTGATTTTTTATTGTGCATTTAGCATCACTCTATAAAAAATTACTTTTTAATGTCACACTCAACTGAAATATGCTAGGAAAAGTAGCTACTTCAATTTAAATAAAGAAGAAAATAAAAGTAGCTACTCCAAAAGCATATATATTCTAAGGATCTTTTAATAATAATAATAGAAAGAAATTTCCTAGTCATCGATCTTATTTCTCTTATCCATTTGGCTTTCAAACGGACAATTGATACGAAAAATTATTAGGTACTTCAAGAGCAAAAGAATTTTTTGCTCTGCACTATTCATTACATGACACATAATCTAAAAGATCAATTACAGTAGAGAGGGAAGAGATTAAGTTTTCAATAAGAGGATAAAATAGCTTATATGTCATGCAATGTTACAGAATAATTCCTCCAATTGATACTCGTTTTGCGATAAAATAATCCAATGGTCTTCTTTTCTTGTTGAGTCAGATCCAATGGTCAATCGTTCACACAGCGTAAGCCACCAAAACCAACGAACATGTTACGCGGCTGAGGTATTGTCTATATGACTCAGATCCACATCACTTCTTTTTCTTTTTTTCTGATCTTAGCAACTAGTCAATTATTGCTCTTATTCTATTTTTTTTTTAATCCCTCATGATTTTCAAGCTTGAAATCAAGTGGCTGTTATGAACCATAGCACTCAGAATTCCATTCGTTCCTTTTTCATAAAATAAAATTAGGGTAGTTGATAGAGACGGGAATATCTTTGTTAAGCTTCATTATCTCCAACCTACCTCAGCATTAAAATCACACATATTTCATATTTATTTAATTAGATGCCACGTTGTTGATATGCAAGTTGCAAATAATTCTTTTTCATTTTATATAAAATATGAATTGAGATTTGAGAGGATGCTACTTAATTGAGTTTAATTATGATGTACTGACAATGTAAAAAATTTTCATATTCATTAATTTATGTGATTTTTTAGTTTGTAGGTAAATGAATTAAAATTTTTTATTGATATGTCAATCCATGATTAAATGTTTGTGTAAAATTACTTTACACCGTAATTAAAGTATGAAAGAATGACAATGCTTGCTTTCATCTGGCTCTGAAATAAATCCATAAAAAAATTGCTCTATTGCAAAATGTTGACACAAATTTATCTCTTTTTTCTACGATCCTTCATTATTATTACGAATTGGTTCATTGCCTTGTATTTTAGCCAAATGAATTCGTTCACCGATTTGTTAAAGTTGTTAATTCGTAGTAGTGCGATCCAATTAACCAACTTTGACTTTAAATATGAGCATTGTTAGGGTTACAATAAAAAATCAGCCAAAACATTCAATAAATAGGAATTTGAATCATAATCATCAAGCTCATTAAAGATATACTCATATTCGCTGCTATGTCTTTCTTTATCCAATAAATTGCAGTAGTTACATGACAGATCGAGGAATCCCATCCCATGGATATAGTAACAACCTCAATTAAATCTTATACTAACCAATGGATAAAATATAAAACAGAAAGATCTTCACCCAAAAAGGAAAAACAAAAAAAAAAATCACCCTATGCTAACAGAAAGATCTTATCGGTACCAAGTTCTCTCTCTTTACCCTCCAATGGTATAAACCTAACATCTTGTGTATATCATACACGGTAATCATACATGCATATACCTTAAGAAACAGAAAAGGCCCATTAGAATTTAGAAAATACTAACATAAAAAAGTAAATATTTCAATTAAATATTAACTTTTATAATCATAGATTTAATTCATTCATTACACTTATCCATTACATTAATTAAAGAATCTAAATATGGATATCTAATTAGAACAATGATTTTTAAATATCTAAATATATAGATCACTGTATTAATTTATCCAGAACTATATATCGAACAAACTCAACTGAAAAACAGAAAGTCAGAAGCAATTAATTTTTAATAAAAAAGATATTATGGTTGAAAAAATGCATGATATTAATTACTACATATTACTACAATAAATAAATATAAGGTGCAAAAAATAAGATATATTGTGCATGAATTTATGATGGTACACGTCAAAATCAGATACCGCTGGCTGAGTGGAGAAACCAACAAAATCCACGAGGTACAACTGGTACGCGTCCGTGTGTACAAATCATTCATTTCATTTCGTTTCATTTCAACAAACCCAACCCTACACAGCACAACACCACTTTCGTTAATTTCATTATTTCTCTCTCTCTCTCGCGCTCGCTCGCTCGCTCGCTCGCTAGCATCTTTCAGCAATTTCATGATCCAAATTTACTCTCTGGTCTGAGAGTTCTTGTGATGGGTATCCGTTTTTCATCGAGTCACGCGACCACAACTTCGCCAACGAGTCCCACTTTGGGGGATTTGCCTGAGAGCTGCGTCGCTAATATCATAGGCTACATGGATCCTCCCCAGATTTGCAAGCTCGCTACGTTGAGTCGAACCTTTCGTGCTGCTTCCTCTGCCGATTTCGTCTGGGAATCCAAGCTTCCCGCCAATTACCGTGTTCTTGTTGACAAAATCTTCAATGATTTTCCCTCCAGTTTGAGCAAAAGAGCAATCTATGCTAGCCTTTGCCGCCTCAATTCCTTTGACGAAGGCAACAAGGTAAATTGAGGGGAAAAAATTGGGGAAATTAGGAGATCTGTTTGTTTGAAACTGTCCTCAGGTTTATTAGTAGTTGATTGGCCTGGTTTTGCATCATGTTTTCGTTATTTTAGGGTTATTGAGAAATTGACGAGGCGTTGATGATATTTTTTGGGTTTTTTTGCAGAAAGTTTGGTTGGATAGAAGCACGGGTAAGATTTGTTTGTGCGTATCTTCCAAGGGTCTATCGATAACCGGGATCGACGATCGGAGATATTGGAATCGTATCCCAACTGAAGAATCAAGGTGAGATTCTTAATTATCACACATCTTCTTAGGTCAAGATCAGAGTGGATAAACATAGAGGGGAGAACTACGGAGAAAAAGTGGTTTAGGAAATACAATATTGTTTCTCAAGTCAAGTTTAAGTCTGCAGAACCCAGCGCATACCAATCCTTAAATAATAATTGGGAAAATCCATCTTGATTACCTAGGAATGCTAGATCTATGTACTTAAAGTAATCCTAGCTTGTTTAATAAAAACTCAATAACCCTAAATACTAATTGGGGAATGAAGTGTGAACCAAGGAGTCAAGGAATTAGCTAAGCCGTGTATATATGGCGAAATCTGATGAGGGTTTTCTAGATCTTTTCTCTCTTCATTTTATTCTAATTTTATTTTAGATAATTAAGCATGAAGTCCGTACAAGAATGGTCTATCTATATTAAAAAAAATGTAAAAAAATGTTATGAATTAAAGTTTCTAGACAGATTGAATTATTACTTGATCTCCATTAAAAAATATATATTGGATGGTAAATTAAATGTTTGACATATTGGTTTTCAGCATGTTAGTAGGGCAAATAGTAATGTTCGTTGTACAACATAAATACATCCAACTAGTATCCAACGTTGGATACTAGTTGGATGTATTTTTGTTGTACAACAAAGATATTTAAACAAAAGATCAACTAGAAGCCATTGTCTTTATTTGATTAGCTAGAAAAATTTGATGCATACAGTTTTTGTGCACATTTGTAGATTACTACACCAATTTTTATTTTTTAAAAAAAGAAGTGGAAAGTTAAAGAACAAATATTGAAGCAAAATCATTGCTAACATCCATCTATATTGTGTTCCTGAGCTCCTCTAGCACCGTGCACACTAATCTTGGAAGTGTTCCTTTTCACTGTATTTTATCTAGTTGACAATGCATGTTAGTCAAGTAGTTTAATTGCCAAAATGATGAGTCTAGTTTAATGGAGCTTTGGAGCTAAACTTGATTCATCTCCATTTTGCAGATTCAATGCTGTTGCATACCTCCAGCAAATCTGGTGGTTTGAAGTTGCTGGGGAAGTTGAGTTCCCATTTCCAGCTGGGACATACAGCTTATTCTTCAGAATCCATTTGGGGCGAGCCGGAAAAAGGTTTGGACGGCGAGTCTGCAACACTGAGCATGTTCATGGGTGGGACAAAAAGCCTGTGCGGTTCCAGCTATGGACTTCAGATGGGCAATATGGTTCATCCCAATGTTTTCTGAAAGAACCCAGCAATTGGAGTTTTTACCATGCAGGGGATTTTACAGTTGAGGATGGCAATGTATCAACAAAAATTAAATTCTCTATGACTCAAATTGATTGCACACACACTAAAGGTGGCCTTTGTTTAGATTCTGTGCTCGTATACCCAAGTGAATTCAGAAAGATTAAAGCATTTTTGAATCGCTCCTAACCATCATAGATACAAGATAGTGACAAGAATGCAGTGTGTGTCTAATAGTATATAGAGATTAGTGCGGCGCCAGGAAGAATAGAGAATCGAGTTTTTAGTATGGTTCTTCTTAGGATTAGACTTTTGTAGGTGCCAGGACGTGATGTGTATATATGTGTGTGTAATTTATGTCGATTAGAACGGATGGTTCTTTTACTCTTACATCTATATGGTACGTAGAAACATGGGGAGGAATGGAGATTTGAACTGGGTTCAGAAAATTAGAATTGACTTTGCTTGAAGGCGGATCAATTGAAGTAGAACTCTGGTACTCTTTTTGTTCTCAACATGGCTTAACCAGTTTGCAGCTTGTGTTAGAATTTTACCCAGTGCCAAGAGAATGGATTGTCTGTGGTTGTACTCGGAAAACTGGTGCTCATCTAGGGCATGTTATTTGCAACTTACTGTGGTTTTCTCTCTGTTGGAAATAATTTAGGAGAGACTTTTGGACAGGATTCTTCTTGGGACACTGGTTCTAATTTTCCTTTTAAGTACTTTTTTGCATATTGGCTTGTCAATTATGCATGCTAGCTGCTAAATGTTTAGAGGGTTACATATTTACAGTGATCCGCTAAACAGATGCCGCTCTATTCTTCTTCAATATGTAATGGAGGCCGCCTTGGCCCCCCTAATGTTCTTGTTTAGGGCTCTGTTCTATAATATACTCAAAAAAAAAGGAGAGACAATGTTGTATGGTTGTGGCAGTTTTGATTGTATTAAAAAAGAGTGTGCTTAATGAGTTTTAGTCCAAGCGACACTATCTTAATTCTACTATCCTCTCTTCGTACTGTCAAGTAACTCGGTGAAAATTAGAGTATGGGGACCTCTCCCCGTTTAGTACTTGAATTGAAATCCCTGTAATAATTTGATCATTTGAAGCTTCTTGTATACATTAATTCGATGATCTCTTCTTTTGTACTCTAAACTTCAGGAGTCAATGCTGCAATGGCTGCTATGACCACGACAAATGTTATCATGTGGAGTGGAAGAGAATAAATAAAAGATAATCTCGGATTTAGATATACTCACGTAAATACCCAATATGAGACAGGTAAAAAATGAAAACAAATCTTCAAGACAACATGAAATAGTCTCTATCCAGTGCAACCAAATTAGAGAGTGCTAATCTAATCTAGTTAGATATCCCCCAACTTGGCTTAAAACACTAAAACAAACCTGGCCGCTAGAGCAGCTATACCAGCAAGAGGAAGACCATTCATTAGGTGTAAGATCAATCTCCCCTTTGTTAGTTCACGCTATCAAACACTTGACAGTTGATAACCAATTTGTAATAACTCATTCCTAAAGCACATTACGACTAGTTAAAATTAGTTGGTTGGATAATACTAATAGTATAACCAATGTTGAGTGACGGAGTTCTCGAAAAACCGAAGGAGATTGCTCTGTCACTGTGGTAAGGGACAAGATTCCTGGCACTGAACCCAACTCCAATTCCAATTCCATGCTTGCAACCCGACACAATTGGATAAACAAAAAGTCTTGGAGGACATATTAGTAATTTCAGAGGAACTTGTAAATCATGGTTTATACATTCGATTAGATTAGATTAGAGTTGGGTAATCTAACCAGTTAGAAGCTGCAGGGTAGCGTTAGCGTGAGAGCAGAGCAAAGTAGAGTAATAAATAAATACATAACAATTGGATAATAACTAGAAACGCAACTCGTCAACACCTGAAGAAGGAGAAGTAGCAGAGTAGAGAAACGACGCCGTGTCGGAAGCCATGGAGCTGCAGATGGATTCCATGGCGGCAGCCATAGGAGTGTCTGTTCCGGTGCTCCGCTTCCTTCTCTGCTTCGTCGCCACCATTCCCCTCAGCTTCCTGTGGCGCTTCGTCCCCGGTCGCCTTCCCAAGCACCTCTACTCCGCCTCAGTGGGTGCTCTTCTCTCCTACCTTTCCTTCGGATTCTCCTCCAACCTCCACTTCCTCATTCCCATGTCTCTCGGCTACGCTTCCATGCTCCTTTATCGCCAACGCTGCGGAATCATCACCTTCTTCCTCGGTTTTGGTTACCTTGTTGCCTGGTACTCACTACCTAATTAACTATCTTCTTCAATTGATAATTAATTCCATGCATGCACTCACCACACACACTCTCAAAACTTACTAGATTTCATTTTCTGCTTCTTCTCTGTGTTGTGCTGTGTAGCCATGTATATTACATGAGTGGAGATGCTTGGAAGGAGGGCGGTATCGATGCAACCGGTGAGTGAAACTGAAATTTACTATTTTTAATTTTGGATTTAAATCTTTAAGATTATGCTGGAATCGTTGTTAATTTCCCCTAATTATTTATGTTGGTTGGTTAATAATTAATTTTGATGATTGTACGTATTAGGAGCCTTGATGGTGTTGACACTGAAAGTAATCTCTTGCGCAATTAATTATAATGATGGGTTGTTGAAAGAAGAAGGTTTGCGTGAGGCTCAGAAGAAAAACCGGTTGATCAAATTGCCTTCTCTCATTGAGTATATCGGTTACTGCCTCTGCTGTGGGACTCACTTTGCTGGTCCAGTTTATGAAATGAAGGATTATCTTGATTGGACTGAACGAAAGGGGGTGTGTTTATTTTTATCTTTTCTTTTTTTTTCCTTCTAATTCTTGTTTCTATTTTACAGAGGATATTGTTTCTTATTTATTTATTTCATGTTGATGCTTGCTCTTGGATTTGTTGTGTCAATGCTAGTGTTTATGGTTTGCAGATTTGGAGCAATGAAGCAAAAGGTCTGTCACCATCACCATATGGGGCAACCTTACGAGCTATCCTCCAAGCTGGTTTATGCATGGCCTTGTATTTATATCTTGTGCCTCACTTTCCTCTGTCCAGGTTTAATGATCCTATATACCAAGAATGGGGATTTTGGAAACGGTTAGGTTACCAGTATATGTCTGGTTTCACGGCACGCTGGAAATACTACTTCATTTGGTCAATTTCAGAGGCTTCCATGATTGTTTCTGGGCTGGGTTTTAGCGGCTGGACAGAAACTTCTCCGCCAAAGCCGCGTTGGGATAGGGCTAAAAATGTAGATATAATTGGTGTTGAGTTTGCAAAGAGTGCAGTTGTGCTACCACTTGTGTGGAATATTCAAGTCAGCACGTGGCTTCGTCATTGTGAGTTTTATGATTTTCTTTCTTGGATTCTGCTTTTTAGTTATCGCGGCATCGTATTAATTTCTTCAAATTCTATTCATAAAATTTAACTTGGGGCCTTTGCAGTATGATCTTTGATTTCCAGTAATAAATAGGCCATTAGACTTTGCAGGGGACTATCCCTACGGTTAATATTATCATTTATTAAGTTCAACAAAGGTTTTGTTGGATCACATTGAAATGATCACTGTGCTGGAACTATAACATGTGTATTGTTAATCAACAGTAGCATTGCTAACCTTTGTGTTTCTTCAGATGTTTATGATAGGCTTGTTAAGAATGGGAAGAAAGCTGGTTTCTTTCAGTTACTTGCCACACAAACCATCAGTGCTATTTGGCATGTGAGTACAAACTTTAGCTGTATTTCAAATTTGCTTTTTCCATATAGTATCATTGTATCTTCTACGCGACTCATTATTACTTCAAGAATCAAGCTACTGGATCACGGTTCTTTGCATCGCTTACAATTTTTTCATGATGCCTATGACCAACATTTCAGGGATTATATCCTGGGTACATCATTTTCTTTGTTCAGTCAGCATTGATGATTGCTGGTTCCAGAGGTACAAATTGGATTTGGTTCCTTTTCCATTCTTTCTTTTCTGATAGTTAACTTGTCTCAACGTGTTTTTTCTTCGAGCAGTCATTTACAGATGGCAGCAAGCGATGCCTCCAACAATGGCTCTGGTTAAGAATGCATTGGTGTTCATGAATTTTGCCTATACACTTTTGGTTCTGAATTACTCTTGTGTTGGTTTCATGGTTTGTCTTCTCTCCTTTCCTAGGAACAAATTAAAAAAGCACAAGAATATGCAATTTAAAATTTTGAATGCTCACAATTAAGATTATTACAAGTTTTTCATTGCTTCTCTTAATGTGTTTAAATAGGTATTAAGTCTGCATGAGACTCTTGCATCGTACGGAAGCGTGTATTTTGTTGGAACTGTTCTTCCCATTGTTCTGATTCTTCTTGGCAACATAATCAAGCCTGGAAAACCTGTCAGATCCAAAGCTCGGAAGGAGCAGTGAGGTAGAGGAAGTAGTTTTCTGTTGTATTTTTCGCAATCAGATTAAAATTAGGATTATGGGAGATATTGGCTTTCCATGGTCTTCTCCCCCTGTTGTTAAATATTTTGTAATACCTTCTATGGCATTGAATTGTATCATCTAGAAGACTTCTTGGTTAGAAACATCTTGTTGGTGGGTCTATGAAGCAAATTATTATTATTATTGAAGAAACTGATGAAAAATGTTAAGAAAAACCATGAACTCTGTATTGACAATGTCACCTAAAACTTGTTTTCCTCTTCCTCATAAGAGTACAATGTTTATAACAAAATATATATATATCTATATTAGTTAGGGTGGGGATTTGGGCTCCGGGAGTTTCAGTATCGAACCAGAGTGTAATTTTAATTTTAAACGAAGCAAATTTTTTAATGAACCTAAGCATCAGCTTCAACAATATTCGTAGCCCATTTTAATTGCCTTTCCCTGTTTTGGCCCAATTTAACAAATATAGTGAACTAGTCTAACAACAAAAAGTATCCAATTTCAAGCCTCACTTTTGAACCAAAAATAAATAAAACTTCACTAATTAAGGCTTTCATTTATTCACATCATAATCATAATCATTTTACCTTTTGGGAGCTCAGAGTGTAATAGTACCAAATCAAGTCTAAGTAGAAATATGCACCAAAAAAAAATAAAATAAAACAGTCCAAGTACAAATGATCTATTTTGAAGGTAAAAGTAATGTAGTTATTGAAGGTTTATTATTTGTTTTAGCTTATGATAAAAAAAATGATTTTTGTTATATTTTTATTATTTACTAAACAAATTAACTATAATCTTTTTGTTTCATAATAATATATCTTTTTGTACCCAAAAAAAAAGAAATATATCTTAAAAATCTAAAACTATATATCTTGTATATTAAACATTCTCTTTCGTTCTATTTTTCTCCTGCAACTACCTCACAAACATATTTTTAAGATAAAATTTTCTTTTAAAAAATGTTTTAATTCTGGAAATAACATTTTCAGTGTATATTCCGTAAAATGTCAAATCATGGACGCAGTTACACTCAGTCAACAGTTTGGATCTTCCAACTAAGATTTATTTCTGTCAAATTATGCCGGCATAACAAACAAACAAACAGATAATGTAAATTTCATCGAAAAGACTGGTTTTGAAAGGTAATAAAAGGATGGTGCTAATTTTATTGTGAGCTGTGTGCACCATTCAACTCCAAACACATATGTACATTTCTGAGTTAATATTGGACAAAACTGACGCGTAAACCTTGACAATCTTTTTTGCTAGTAATACTTACAAGTCCTTTCGCTAGTTTGATCGGCCATTTTTGAATTGTGTTTTGTTTTTTATTTTTTCTTTGAAAACATTTTTTTGGCAGTCTTCTGTTTGATTAGTATATATTGCCTTTAATTCTACAATGCGTGAAATTAAATACTTATTAGAACATTACAAAAGCATGTGTTTTTTATTTTAAAAATAAATATTTGTTATAAATAACAATGAAAACATGGTTTTAATTGATGAAACATATGATGCATGATACTATGAACTAGCTAGCAAGTAGCAATAAATTAAATAATGCTAACCTTCGACGTCACTACTTCTTTTGTGTGTTTGTCATATATTATATGATTAAATTACACGCCGCGTATGATTAAATTATTTTGAGGAGAATGGTTTCATTGATACAAACAATAAACGGTACCAATAAAAATAAATTGGTGTCAAAAATTAAATATTAAAAAAATTTAATTTTGATTCACAGTGTAAATGTATTTTATATTGTCATCCAGTTCAAATACTTTGTTTGTATGATTTTCCAAATAATTAAAGAAAAACACAATCATAACTAATATTGTATCACATATTAAATGACTGTGTAAAAAAATTTTAAGTACATGAAAATTAAGTCTATTTAGAAAATAAGGAAACTAGTGGCGAATAAATTCTCTAGTACGAATGTTTTCATTAGTTAATAAACACGAATTAAGAAGGGTCAAAAACTCTTATCCACATGCCAACGTACACTCGCAAGAAGCATGCACCTTGGCTTGGACTCGGGACTCTTATTAATTATTTTATAAATTAAAGTATATATTATATTCAATAATAATATATATATAACAGCTATACGTCCAACTAATATCTAATGTGTCTCATGTATTATATATAATGTGTGTCATACGTAATGTATGTTACGTATGACACACATTACGTATGACACATAATACACGTTGGAATGTATTTATGTTATAAAACAAACATTTCCATATTTATTTTATATATTATTGTACCGTCTTCATATCTTGTAAGGCACATTCTGTGGTGTGCATTTGGACTTTGCATGTAGTATCAATTTATGAAGTTAATAAATATAGACACGAGGGGATCGTGGCCAAATAACAACCAAGATTACTTAAAATAATGTTTATGTGTGGAAAGAAGTTGGTTGATAATAAGGGTTAAGGGAGGACCTACGTTTGGAAGTGCTAAATATTATTTTTAAGTATTTGCATCCCTAACTACCGATGCTAGTTCTGCCCCAAGACATAATTGTTTGTGCTACGTTGACTTGAATCAAACTTTAACGAGGACCTACCTTTGCCTTAGTTATTTAATATATATAGACCAATTCTATATGGTTTTATATGTTATTACATGCTTGGGCGGCCAGATGATAACACTAATACTCTGATAAAAATTGTACAATATTTGTACAATAATTATATCCTGTAATATGGATTTACAAACTGATACAATCCAACAGTAAATATAATTGTAATACAAGTATTGTGTTATTTTCATTGTATACATAACATTCTTTATATAATAATCATATTACTATACATGTTAAAGCCGAAAGCAATATAATTAACTTTATCCATTTATCAGATAAAAAATGTTAGTTACATAATATTACCTAGCACCTCGAAGTCACAGTTTCTCTCAAGTCTTCTAGTAATGGTGTCTTCAGAGAATGTTGAGAAGTGTACACACAAAATATATACTCCAGCGCTCAAGTCTCCAAAGTGCATGAGGCACTAGCTAGTATATATATGTATAGAGTAAGAATTCAAAACAACCTAGGTAGGAGATATATATTTAGTTCTTGTTTTTCTTGACTTGAGAAATACTCCTTTTTTATGTAAATGTGGCGGATTTTTTTATTAAAAAATACAAATACAAGTAAATTTTGCCTCCTCCTCACCACCTCATATCTTTGTTTTATTTTCTTTATTATGGGTAAAAATTAAACGTATTATATTATTATTGGACATCTTACCAAAAAAAAAATATTATTATTGGACTACAGGTCATACAAATTTGCCCCCAAAAATGTGAAATTATACAATTTTTATAGCCTACAATTTATACTATATATAAAAAAGTAAATCAATATTTTAAAACATGTAGTCTTTATTTTATAATAGCCTTCAATTTGTACTATATGTGAAAAATTCATGTGATTTAATATTTTAAAAACTATAATCTTTATTTTATAATGTATCCAAATAAATTGTAAAATCTTACTTTTTAAAATATATGACCTTCAATTTCTACTATATGTAGAAAATTCATATAATTCAATATTTTAAAGTCTGCAGTCTTTATTTTATAATACAACCAAACAAATTGTGAAATCTCAAATTTTAAAATGTAGAGCATTCAATTTTTACTATATGTGAAATTTCATATGATTCAATATTTTAAAGGCTATATAATTTTTATTTTAGAATACAACAAAACAATTATGAAATCTAAATTTTTAATTTATATAACCTTCAATTTCTACTATATGTAAAAAATTCATGTGATTCAATATTTTAAAGGCTATAGGTTTTATTTTATAATATAACAAAAAAATTGTAAAATCTAACATTTCAAAGTATATTGCCTTCAATTTCATTCTACTATATGTGAAAAATTAATGTGATCCAATATTTTATAGACTATAATCTTTATTTTATAGTGTATAACAAAAAATTAGTAAAATCTCATATTTTAAAGTATGTAGCGTTCAATTTCTACGAAATGTAAAAAATTCATGAGATTTAATATTATAAAAGGTTATTGTTTTTATTCTATAGTGTATTGAAAAGAAAGTGAAATCTCACATTTAAAAGTATATATTCTTCAATTTCTACTATATGTAAAAAATTCATGAAATTTAATATTTTAAAGTCCGGAGTTTTTGTTTTATTATTTTTTTCTTGTAAAAAAAGTTTATATTTGGGGAGGCACACCACATGCAGGACAATGACATACCACCAACCTTAACGAGGATTTATGCTAGAATCCACGGATCACTCACTTAAGAGATCAGTTCCCCAAGATTCGAACTCAATCAAGTCACGCCTAGCATAGCATGGGCGGAAGACAAACCTAGATGTGTCAACTCCCACCGGCGTAGTTTTTGTTTTATAATAAAAAAATATATATAAAATCTAATATTTTAAAATATGTACCCTTAAATTTCTACTATATCAAACCATATTATATAAAAATCATATATCAAATGGATATATTGTAATACGGCTAACAAAGCCGGCGAGGACCACTACTGTCCTCTTTTGAAAGCGATTCTTGCTGAAGAGCCAAAGATCTTATAATTTCCCGGCGGCTTTTCCCAGCCGCTTTTTTTGTTCATTGTTAATTAATCAATCTGCCAAACAGTGAGTAGACCATTTGCATTTTGAAAATTGAGGTCAATCTCTGGGAATTGCTGAATTCATTTCAATCTAGCTTCAACAAAAGGAACTTTGCATGAATTTGTGACGGCCCAAACGTGTGAAGAATATTGGGAAATTACATAGTAGGGTAATCATATTGTTACATTTTAAAATTAAATATTTATGAGACATTTATTAAAATTAATACAATATATAAGTGCAGTTAGAAAGTTTAAATGAAGGTCATATCATATATTAAAGATAAAAGATTAGATATCAGTACGGTACATAAAATTATTAATATATAAATAATATTTTTTTAGATAATAACAGTAGTTGTAGTTGTAACACTTTTGATAGCGTGTGGAAAGAGAACAAAGGCCAGCTGAAAAACTGTTGAATTGGAATTAGAATTGTAGTTAGAAATTGACGTAAGATTTGGAATGGATGAACAAATGCACAAAGACTATTGTTTTTTTAAATGGACATTCATAGGGACAGAAAATGGAGGCTAAATTCACGATTTCACGCAATTATTTTAGGAGATGACTGCAATGAAGATAATGTTTTAATATTTATGATGAAGATCCATTTAATTATATTTTAAAAATATAGTTATATACAAAAAAATGTTGCTAAATTTATTTAAACTTTAGCGTGACTAAACATAATAAGTGTAAGTAAATGTAGTAATAAGTGTGGCACTAATAAAAGTGATATTGACGCTTTAAGTCGACAATCCACTAGAATTGTCGTGTTAGACTATTTGTCATGTTAAGACCTAGAACCCTTTCATGTCATGTCAATATCGCGACCATCTTACTTTGTTTATGTGATCTTTTTTATATGAGGACATGTTACTAATTTTATAGAATAAGATCAACAAAAATGCTTTTAGCAACAATTTATTGTATTTAGCCACACTTATTATCTTTGACCATCTTTTTTACGGTTAATCACATTTTAAATGTGCGGTTAAATTAGCAACATTTAATTTTATATTTAACAATATTTTTAAAATATAGTTAAATGTGTCTTCCTCATAAATTTAAGAATACTATCTCCAATTCTCCATTATAGTCAGCTCCATTATATTATGTTATGTTATGTCATGTCATATCATATGTGCGTGACAATTCAGATGAGGTGAATCCCATACGTTAGTTATATTATAATTATTTTTATTTTTATTTTTTGGGTTTCAAACTTCAAAGGAGGTTTCACGTGCCTTCCAAACTCCCTTTCCGCGGACTTGTATCTATATGGCATATGCTGTTGCTTCTGGGTTCCTTCCTCAATTTTCTCATTTGGGTTGAAGAACCTCAAGGCATCGCGCATTATGTGATATATGATTGATAGAGGCTTTACCAGTCATTTCATTGGTTGGTATATATATGGAGATATATTTCATGTAATAGAAACTAAACTAAATGAATATACAATTAAGAAGAAAAATCAAACTGTGATAAAGATATTTTTGACATATCTAAATTACTGCATTGAGAGCTAGAGGTATTTGAAGCTGAATAATATGCGGTCTTATGTATCTTAGCACTTTCAAAAAAGTTGTTTCTACAACCAATTCTGACTATGGAATTGTAAATTAGAATTCCTAACCTATGCATTTTTAATTAATAATACTACACTTTATGGTCTTATACCATTTCTGTAGTTCATCCCTTCCCTCAAATTGAGACATCCTAGCTAGAAGCCACAATCAAGTTGATCAAAACATGGAACATTCTAATTTCCCTTTCTTCAGACAGGTCAAATTTTAGGTGTGGAATGTACTCCAACAACCCTTAAAAAATACTAATAGAAAAATAAAATAAAATAAAAAAAACCATACACCTGAAGGAGTCCGCTTACACTAATCAAAGTGCGACTTGTCAGTTTTCGTTGCCAAACAACCGACACAAGACCCCAGCTACCTAGCTAGTTGTGAAGTTAATAGAACGCGTAATCTCAATCGCCACCAACCATCTTTTCAGCTAGCACACACTTGGAATCAAACAATTCCATTCATTATTCCCCAATTCCCTTTTCCCAAACAGTCTCTTACGGGCTTTCATTTTCCCCCTTTTTAATTTAGGCGTATTTTCAATCTCAGTAGAATCTGAGTTGCTGTTGAGGTTTTTCTTTCTTCCATGATCTTTCATGCTTAATCAATTTGTTAATGTCTATAGAATACTAGAAGCATAGAATAATTAACCAAAACAGACACTAAAAAATTTCATTCTCAAGGAACAAAAGGAATGTGTTTGTAGTTGTACTCTGTCTGCCACTTCTATTTCCCTCCCTAATTGCCGTTTCAATTCCCCTAAATTTACAATTAAAAATTATATCAACCCAGAACAATGAATGAATTTATCTTTTTAATCTTCTACGTGTAAAATATGAAAGAATTGATACGATCATCAATCAATCAAACTAATGAATCAGAGCATTCTTTTGCAGAACATTTCTCATCATCTTCTTCTTCTTCTTCTTCCTCGACCATCTTGTCTTGTGCTTCTTCACTAGGATCAGAAGATGTTAACTCCTTTGCCCTTTGGGCTTGACCTTCCCAATTGGTGCGAGCCAACACGAACATCATCGTCACCATACACGACCCCTGGGCCCCCAAAAGCCCAAGCCACAGCCCTTTGAAGTCAAAGCCCGCAAAGAAGCCCAACCACACAGCAATCGGCATTCCCACAAGGTAAAAGCAACCCAAGTTTATATTGGCACCCAATTTCGGCCTCGCCGTTCCCCTCAGAACCCCACAAACCGTCGTCTGAGGGCAGTTTCCGAGCTCGCAAAGCCCAATGATTGGCAGCACCATCGAAGTCAGAGCAATGATCTGTGCATCTTGCGTGAACATCGTGGCCCACACATTCCTCACCGAAATAGCAAAAGCCAATGCAGAGAACCCCAAAACGAAGCTAAAACAGAGTCCCACTATGGCAGCAAGTTTCGCTCTCTGAGGATTCTCAGCACCTAGCTCATTCCCAACCCTTGTCGACACACCGAAGCTCAAAGAAGATGGGAAAATGTATATCAATGCCGTGGTCTGAATCAAGACCCCCATTGATGCAACGGTTGCATGTGGATTAATCAAAAGCCCGCAGAGCAGAATCATGATTTCGTACCACCACCATTCGAGGCACACCGAAACGCAGCTCGGAATGGCCAAATTCAACAGCGATTTCCAACCTTTGAAACATGCAGAGGAAACACCGTTCCACGTTTTCCTGTGAATACCCGAGGCCCAGATGTAGACAACCAACGAGGCCACGAGGTTGAAGTTGGTCCAAACAGCGCCTAATGCTATGCCTTTGACTCCAAGATTAAGCACCGAGACAAGGAAATAGTTAATAGGGACGTGAAGAAGAACAGAGAGAACCGCACTATAAGTCAGAGGCAGAGTAATAGATTGGCTTCTGAGGTAGATTCTGAGAGGGTGTAGCAAAGATTGCGCCACGAGATCAGGAATAGAATAGAGTATGTAAGATTGAGCTTCTATGGCTATGTCTTCCTGTTGGCCACAGAGAATCAATATTTTCTTCATGTTGAGCCATAAGAAGGCTATGAAGGATGAAGTTAGGAGAAGGAGAAGAACTGTCCTCTGCATCGTGAGGCCCAGAAGCTTAAACCTCTTGGCCCCAAAAGCCTGGCCGCAAATGGGCTCCATACCCATGGCAAGGCCCGAGAGGATCGAGTAGCCCGTGATGTTGGCAAACCCAATAGCCAAGGAGCCACCAGCAAGGGCAAGCTCGCCGAGGCGACCAAGGAAGAGCATGGAGATAACAGAGCGAGAGTATAGCACTAGGCCAGTTAGCACCATGGGCAGTGATATTTGAGCTATGCATTTGGCTTCGTTGAGGGCCAGAGAGAGATGAGTGTTTTTACAATTATGTGGGTTTTGTTGGCCCTTTTGTTCCAATGTTGGGGTTTTGGGGATCAAAAGGGTGAACATGTCAGGCTCCTGTATTTTCTTGGTTGTGGATATAGTGGTAGTAGTATTTTGCTGGCCCTCATTGCTTTCACAGAAATTAGAAGTAGATGATGATAATTGGCACATGGCTTGGACAGGTTTTTGCGCATACAGACAGAGATGCAGAGAGAGGGAGAGCGTGTTTGTGTATCACAAAATCTTGGGGATTTGTATTTTGCCGCAGAGGAGGGTTTATAAAGGGAGGTATCGTGGCCTTGTGCTGTAACCATGCTTTTTGAAGAATCTTTGGACGTATGTGGAATATGGAAGGATGGATCAAGGACGGCTACTAATGGAAAATATACTGCAAAGATGAGAAATGATTTTTTTTACAACGACAATACTTTGTTGGTGCAATAATGATAGATGTACATTCAGAAATTAGTCAATCTAATCAATAGATTTATTTTAGTTTTAATTTTAACTCAAATAATTATTGAAATTGTAATGCTGAGTAATTATGACCTAAAATCTTATTTATTGTTCTATTTAACTGATTTTTTATTATACATTTAGCTTCGAGCTTCCCGTGTAACATTGCTCTCCAATTCTTTCTTTATTTTATTATTTCAATTCCAAGCGTCTTTTTATGACCGACTAATTTATATTGTGGAGTAAGGGCCTGCAAACTAAGAAAAAGGAATTTAGAGGTGAAAGCGCACTGGCTTTGGAGGTAATTCTATTTCATTTTAATACATTTTTAAGATTACAATACAAATATTAAGAAAATAGATTATATTAAATTGACTAAATTATTTTTTACACTTTCTGTTTCTTAAATTAACTTACATAATACAAGTAATTACGTTAAGAATGAAATTATTGGAATAATTTTTTCTAAAACGATCATTAAAAGAAAATAAAGGGAAAATTAATTAGAAAAATGAGTTAAAAAGGCATTAAATGACTATTTTGATTAAATTTGTGACCCGTTTAATTGTCGAACCTTAAATTGATTTTAATTTTGGAAATGGTGAGGTGATGGGAAAGCATGAAGAACGTGTTGGGATTGGGATTGTGTAACTGGAGCAAGAGGCAGAATTGAGTTTGAGACTGTTTTTACTTTCTCGAGAGAAGAGGACCCACAGTGAAAATGGCAGCTTGACTAATGTGTACACGATCTTAACTTGAGTTTCGGGTTCTTTTATAGCTGCAATTCATTTCAAGTTAATGCCATGTCGGCAGTTAATAGGATTTATATCCATTTTGTTTTGAATCTCACAAATATTAATAGGAGCACTAGTGCAAATTTTGCCTAACTTTGTGCAGTTCGAGTTAATGTACAAGCGTTCACTAATGCTGTAGTTGCAAATCTACCACAGTTGGGATAATGAGGTTAAATAAGTTCTTATACATAAAGAATTTTTTAATAAAAGTTTTAATAATAAGTAACTTTTGAAAAATTATTTTTTTATGGAAATAAAATAATATAAATGCTTATTTTAGTTTGTAGTGGTAATTTTTTAAAAGTTGTGCAAAGACTTTTCGAAGAAGTTAAATATTTTAACTTCTCCAATAAGTACTTAAAATAACTTTTTAAAAAGTCAAAAGTTATATTATAAATTAATCCAAACATCTATACAATAACTTATAACTTATAAAAAGTTAAAAAAAGTCATAAGTTTACTGTCCAAACTGACCCTTACTATATAAAATTAGGGTTTTATTGATAAATGTTTTTAAGTCATTTATTAAGGATACTACAAATAGGAAGTTTTAGAAAAAAAATTTAAGTATTTTGGTAAGTCTAATATATAAAAAATTTAAAAATAAATATTCTCAAGACAAAATTTTTCATTTTTAATACCTTAACCCTAAGTGCTCTTATCAAAATCCATAAAATTATTGTCAACCATTCAAGCAATATATATGTTAATATGTAATATAATATGTAATTTAAAGGATCTACTATTAATAATTTTAAATCTAATATAGTTATTTTTTTACGTTTAATTTTCAAAATTAAGAAAATAGACTCACATCTTAATAAATAAAATAAATATTTAATTTTAAATTTTTTTAATTATTTTATTTTTATAACAACTAATTAATTTGGATCATAAAAAAATAAAAAAAAATTCTTCCTCACTTAAATAATCTAAACATATTAAGATTAAATGGAAAATAGATTAAAAATTATTTAATTTTTTATAATCAAAATAATTTATTTTTTTATATATAGACTATTTTATATGTATATAAATCTAAATTCTTACATAAATTAGATTACTTGAAAAGATATATACAATATAAAAACATATTATCGAATAACATTATATTGAAAAATTATATTTATTTTGTTATTATATATATAACTTCTTTTTTGAATTTTTTTGGGGTCATGCCCCTTCCTCCGCCAATGATTGTGGCCGGAAAATAAGATATACGAGAGTTGGTAACCTCACAAATTCATCAGGGCCCATTAAACATATAAATCCGCCGATATCCAAAATTTTTCCCTTTGAAAATGAAGTATATACGTCCTTTTGTCGACCAACAAAATTTGTGTATGTAATTTTTATTTTTGAGCTCAACAAATTTCATATTTGATTTGATAGTATATTACATTATATATATATTAAAAATTTATAAAAAATACCCACAAAAAGAGTTTATAAGAATATTATATATGTCAAAAGTTAAAACACCTATTTGCATACAGTAAAAGCTAAAGGTGGTTTAATTAACCAACAAAATAAGCCGCATGCAGAGAAAGATGTTTAGGCCATTGAATTAAATTACAGGCCAATATTAATTTCATATCCTTTATTTGTTCACCTCTCGATTTTGGCGATTAATCAAAATTTGACTTCGCATTGATTGTAATTGCAGGTTTGTTTTTGCCAATTAATTAAAACATTGGAGTCAGGTTACAATAAATTAGTTTATTGTTTTCAATTTAATTTTTTGAGATTACTGTTTTAAACTTAAAAATTAATTAATTAATTTTCAATAAGTAATAATGCTTTGGGTAGTTACAGAAACAGAACTAGACCAAAATAAATAATAATAATAATAATATAAATTTAGGTCCGAATTGAGAAAAAAACTTAATTAAGTCATTAGTTTAAAGGAACTTCTTATACGTAGACTTGATGAGAAATAATTTTTAAAAAACTTTGGAAGCACAACCACAAAAGTTATAATTTTAATTTGTAGTACTTGCTCTTAGAAAATTGTAGAAGAGACCCTTTTTAAAAAAAAAATTAATATTTTAACTTTTCTATAAACACTAAGAAAAACATTTTGGAAAGTAAAAACTTTTACAATAATTTAATCCAAACATGTACACACTAATTTTTAATTATTGAAAAGTTAAAAAAAAGATAGAAGTGATGTTATTAATCAAACCCACCGTTATTAAGGATGGAGGGGCATTGTTTTGTTACTTTTAATTGTGTTTGATTAATACAAATTACATAGGTAGTTCTTTTTTTTTTTTTAATTACATAGGTATATGTAGTTCAACCAGACTAACATTGTTTTTTTTTTTGTTTTTTTACTTTAGATATGTGTTAAATTTTTTAGTTTTTAAAAACCCATTAGTTCACCGGCCCTATCCCTGAGAACATGAGGGTTCGTGGAGGTCTATAGATGATTTTTGTTTTTATTTTTTTCACTTATGAGATGAGTAGATTAATTTAACATCTACGTTTTGACGTATAAGAAATTGGACAATTTTAAATTTGTTTCGCATAGAGGCAGATAATATAATGTACTTTGGAATCACATGCTTCCACTAACATTTGAATTTTTTTTATTAATATATATATATAGTTAATCTGGCCCATAATATAACTAAATTTCCCTATTGGTAAAATACTTTAAATGTCTAAAATATATACTATGAGGTGAAATTTATTATGATGATATTAATGTATTATATATATTTCCATAGCTAAAAACTTTTTCGATCCACCACTTCCACATATTATCCAGTTTCGGATAAAAGAATAGAAGATAAGGTGAAAAGACTAATGTGACCGGCTTTTCCTTGCTCCACCCCCAGTAGTCGGCTCATGGTTATTTTAAAATATTATCTCTTCCATTTTAGATGTAAATCATTTTACAATTTTATATGTATATTAAAGCAATAATGTTTGACGTACAATAGAAATACGTCAAACTTATATCCAACGTGTGTTATCTATGTCACATTATGTATGTTATACGTATAGCACACATCCTGAACATGGATATCACACGTTAAATACAAGTTGGACGTATTTCTATATGTCAAATATTACTGATATTAAAGTGATGATAATTGATTTATATTAATATTTTAAAATTAAAAGTATAAAATAAATACATTTATATTCATATTCATATTTTATACAATATTAAAATAATAAAATTAAAATTTACAAAGGGATAAAATAAAATATTATAGAAGAATATATTAAGAATTGAAAAAAAAAACTTATCTTTTAAAATTAATTAATATATTGTTGAAAGAAATGAATACTTAAAAGAAAGACTGCTTGAGCTGGTCAAAGGTAGTAGCGCAAGGACGGTGTCAATGACATGGCCATCAAGCAACCTACGTGTACGACTCTTCTTTGTCTCTAACATCTTTCAAGTTTCGACACTGTGTTGTGTGCGTGTCATGCGCACGGAAAGGGTAATATTTTTTTTTATGCTAAATAAACAAAATAAAATCAGCCCAACCAGTTAATAAATGAGATTGTGTGTCATAATTACTAAGTCAATTATAATCTTAGTGACTATTTGGGCCAAAATCAAAGTCAAAATAGGCCCATTGGGTGTATGACACTACAACAAAAATGATAATTTTCAACATGTAATTGTCAAAAAGTATTGTAAAAAAAGATATATTGACATTTGTTGGCCGTTGAAAATAGTCATAAACTTTTCTTTGACAATTAGTGGCGGTTGAAAATACTAAAAAACTAGTTTTAAGTATTTTCGACGGCCACTAATTGTCAACATTACTTTTATTGACACATTTAATGTTGAAAATGTCCATTTTTCTAGTAGTGTGAGCTGATTTTTTATTGTCCATTTAGCATTATTAATTTTTTTTTTAATTAGTTTTAGTGCATGTTAAAACTAAAAGAGAAAATGATATTTAATATTTACTCTTTTAAAGAAGACATATATCTAATCCACCATTTTTAATATGAGAGTGGTGCTATGTTTACATTTAAAAATATGGATGTTTATAGTCACTAATTTAAATTTAAGTATAGAGAATAAGAATGAAGAGTGTTTAAGTGAATATTATATAAAATTTAAGATGATAAATTGAATATTTATCTGAAGTATGAAGTCATAAATATTAAAATATTATTCTTGATATCCAATTTTATTAATATTGTAAGGTTTTGACACATTAATAAATCATTTATTATAATATATTAAAAAATTAATTATCCACAAGAGTTCTTTGTAATAATTATTATAAAAAATTAATATAGAAAATATGTGTAAAGACAAAGCTATGTTGAAAACATATTATTAACAACATTTTAAAATTTTAATAGTGTAAATAATATTAGATAAATTCTATTTCTAGTGGTAGACTTTTAAACACTTTAATGAGTTAAAGAAAATTTCCACCTTATTTCCGTATATCTATGTTGAAAGAAAGTCAGATAAAATTAAATAGAGGAAGTTCATTTCACATTTAAAATAGTAATACTAAAAAAAAAAAAGAGGCAAAGTACGATCACAAATCAACTAGTCGCCCCTTAAGTTGTTTGTTTGTGCAAAAGGGAACTCACTTGCCCTGCACATTCACACACACGTGTGTGTCACTCTATGGTAAATTTTGAAGGCCATATTCTTTCGTTTAATTTATTTCTTCAGTCAGCAGAACATTCAAGTACTTTCTTCTGCCTCTTTCCTCTACCTTAATCAATTCTAGTCAAATCCCTAGCTTTTGATAATTTGATTTTACTAAAATTAAACTTAATTTGCTCAATCCCATAATTATTATATTGATTGTGCCAATGGAATAGGTCTTGTTCTGGTCCTTTCCGAGCACTTAGTCGACCGAGCACTTGGCCGACGTCAAATGCCAGAAGTCCGAACACAAGAGGAAGAACAAGAGTAGAAAGTATCTGTCATTCAACCTGCCTAGAGAGGTGTTGAGCTCTCTATTTAAAGAGTGATCGACCATCCCCCTCTTAATGTTGTTGTTGGATTATAGCCGTTAGGGGACGTTACAAGTTTCACTCCTCTTAATGTTGTCCGTTTATAGCCGTTATATGGTCGTTGCAATATTTGTCACATATGTCTCATAAAAGTAACATTGAACTGACTTTATTAGTCCTAGTCCATTACATAGCTCCCGAGCTTGGGCCTAAATGAGTTTAGGTTCGAGCTCGATCATTAGTGCCGAACTCCTATGGAATCTCAGTCTACTACACAACCCCCGAGCTTGGGCCTAAATGAGTTTAGGTTCGAGCTCGATCATTAGTGCAATGTCGAGCTTTATAATGATGAGTAAACGATGTGTCTCTTCATTTTAGGCGGTTATGGATTTTTATGATTAGTGGGCATTGTGGTGATTTCTTATTGGTTCAAAATTAAAGTGACATCCAAACCTCTGTGATTTCGGCGAAAAGCGCAGAAGAGAGAGAAAAATGTGAAGAAGAAGAGAAGGGGAAAGTAAATAAGCTCCCCTCTTCATTAGAACTCTCATTTAGAAGATCTAACAGTGGAAAATCTCTCAAGAATTTGAAGAAATCTTAGTCATTGAAGGTTGGATGATGTTGCCGACCAAGAAGATGAAAATAATGTCAATGTTACTATCGTTGATAAAGAATCAGAACAAGTAGTGTAGTAGTTTTTGTTTGCAGGCTTTGAAGTTCTTTATTTTCCTTGTCAAACAATATATTCATGTAAGAATTTGAAAGGATGATTTATGGTTTATGGCTACTATCTTAATAGTATGTATTTTGTTTTTACTCATATCAACCAATTTATGATAACATCTTTATCACTATAGTCAATCTTGTGAGTAAGTCTTAGTGGACCGAGCGTTTTGATAGTGTTTTAATTGCTATAGCTGATCTTGCAAATGGTTATTGATGCCAACATTGCCGACCGCTCGTCTTTAATTTGATAGCATTTGACGATTATTTTTTGTCTTTATTGCCGACCAATTGTATTCATTATATATGATTGTTGTAATCAATATTGCTATTTCATTTTTATTTTATTTTATAAGGCTCGTAAGTACTAACTGTCTGGCCTATCATATTGATTGTTTTAAAGATTATCCAGGGAGATGTGCTTGTTGATATGCCCGATGAGGATGATGATCATGTTGATGATCAAGTTGATGGAGGAGATGGTGTCATCGATCGAGTGAACAATGATGTTGATGATCAAGTATAGTTTAGAAAGTTTTGTAATAGTTTTAGTTTAACTATAAAAACTTTTTCTTTTTCAGCATATGTCCTCTTTTAGACAAGTCTTTTGTTAGCGATCTGTCTTAGTAGAACCGTTTTATAACTATGAATGTTAATACTTTATTGCTACTTTGAATGACCATAATGTTTATTGATTGTGAGTTACTCATTTGCTTTTTGATCATAATCAAACTTTATTATTTTGAACCGTTCAATAACTGAATATTTGTGAATATGCCGATCGAGAATGAAAAACTATTTATGAATAACTTTTAATCATTTATTCGAAGTATATGAAACTTCAAACACATTATTATTTTACTAATTCATGATGATTTTATTGTAATCTGAGACTGATTGCACGACTAATTAGTGTGGGAGACTAGTGCTCGACCAATTTGTATGGGAGACTTAGTGCTCGACCAATTTAGGGCGGGAGACTTAGTGCTCGACCGATTTATGAATGGGAGACTTAGTGATCGACCATTTTTAAGGGCGGGAGACTTAATGCTCGACCGATTTATGAATGGGAGGCTTAGTGCTCGACCATTTTTAGGAGTGGGAGACTTAGTGCTCGACCGATTTATGAATGGGAGACTTAGTGCTCGACCATTTTAAGAGTGGGAGACTTAGTGCTCGACCGATTTATGTATGGGAGACTTAGTGCTCGACCATTTTTAAGAGTGGGAGACTTAGTGCTCGACCGATTTATGAATGAGAGGCTTAGTGCTCGACCATTTTTAGGAGTGTGAGACTTAGTGCTCGACCATTTTTAGGAGTGGGAGACTTAGTGCTTGACCGATTTATGAATGGGAGACTTAGTGCTCGACCATTTTTAAGAGTGGGAGACTTAGTGCTCGACCGATTTATGAATGGGAGACTTAGTGCTCGACCATTTTAAGAGTGGGAGACTTAGTGCTCGACCGATTTATGAATGGGAGACTTAGTGCTCGACCATTTTTAAGAGTGGGAGACTTAGTGCTCGACCGATTTATGAATGGGAGTCTTAGTGCTCGACCATTTTTAGGAGTGGGAGACTTAGTGCGATATATATATATATATATATATATATATATATATATATATATGTATGTATAAAATAAAATTAAGAGGTATTTAATAAAATTATAAGGTAGTTAATACCTAATAAACACGATTATAAATGATACTAATTATCGGTGGATTTCAAAACGTATAACTAAATTAATATGATGCAATTCATGATGTATTTATTTTCTTATTATTATTACTATTAAAGGGACTTATTATTATTGTAATGTGCGATGAAGAGAATAATAGGTCTAAAATGGTAATAATAAATGTCTTTGAAGAGTGACAATGATAGAGTCTACCTAACTTGTAATAGGGTAATAAAAGAATAGCTATTAACATTAGAATACCTTATACAATGAGCTTCTTCATGCTTCCATCGAATGTAATTGTGCTAGCTTTGTATCTTCTCTTTCAATACGAATTTATCTGTCTTAAAATATGACATATTAAAGGTCGCTCGTGCCCACTTGTTACTACTACATCAAAGCTGACTCGGTCATAAATTAATGAAAAAAGTTGTGGAATCAGCTGAACAAAAAGAGAAGAAATGCCGGAAAGGGCGATTGTTGGATAAAAATATATAGAATGCAACACGATATGATATAGTACAAACAACGAAGATCACTTTTTTCAATTCTGCATTTATTTATTTATTTATTTTTATTCGTCACATAAAATCGGATTTACAACTGTATGCAAACAACAAGGCCTTTCTCTTTCGAATAATTTCAAATTCAAAACGTTGTGTGTAAACATAGTCGTTGCATTCACGCTTGTATTTATTCATAGATATGTGAAGAAAAATCCCGGAAAGCATTATGGTTAATAATATGTATTAATTTTACATTAAAATAAGTGTAATTATTTTTTGCACTAATGTATAAAAATTAAATCTTTTTTATACTGGTAACATATGCATTTAATATAAAAAAAAACTGACAGTTATAATACTACCTCAGCTCCATTTCATTCACATGATTCAACACTCGTTAAAATTAAATAATGACAGTTTTTTTTTTTTAGAAAGATCATCTGTCTTAAAATATGACATCTTAAAGGTCGCTCGTGCTTACTTACGACTACTACATCCTTTCATTTGCAGTGAAAATTATTTATACTTTTTAAAGTGACTTCAAGTTTCTCTTAGAAGTAATATTACTTAACAATACCATTTGACTCTTCACTTTTGATTATGTTTCTTCTACTTACACCATGAACCTTGAACCTCGTAATGCTATAGGTCAAAATGAAAATTTATTCAATTGTTTATATATCATATCGTCAATAATTATAACCCGAACGATCAAAGAGTAGATGGAAAACTTGTTAACAACGAGTTGAAATGTGTACTAACATACTATCATATATATTGGTGGCTCCTAGCATGAAATATTTATTGTTTGATTTTACCTCAGAAATCATATGCATGATAAAATACACTATTGATAATCTTTTTTATTTAGAGAGGACATTTTGTGTTATTCAATGTATAAAAAATGAGGGAATAATGGTATGACATCACCTGAATTGTTGGTTCGATTGACAATGAAAAGAGTACTCTAATGAGCATTTGTCGTCTTTGGTGGTTGTTGTTGGTGGTCTGGCTTGTTGTGCCGACCTTGGTGGGGTAGGCATGTTTTACCTGCCCCACGGTGGGCGCCAATGTTCTGGTCCTTTCCGAGCACTTAGTCGACCGAGCACTTGGCCGACGTCAAATGCCAGAAGTCCGAACACAAGAGGAAGAACAAGAGTAGAAAGTATCTGTCATTCAACCTGCCTAGAGAGGTGTTGAGCTCTCTATTTAAAGAGTAGTCGACATTCTCCCTCTTAATGTGTTATCAAATTATAGCTGTTGGGGACGTTACAAGATTAACTCCTCTTAATGTTGTCCGTTTATAGCCGTTATGTGGTCGTTGTAATATTTGTCACATATATCCCATAAAAGTAACATTGAACCGAGTTTACTAGGCTTAATCCACTACAACTCTTATGATTAATATTAAAAGTATGACTCATATTATATTAAAATAAAATACTCCTATGATATAGAGTAAAATAAATTTAATATGAGTATTACTTTTTATAATGCTATTTCTATAAAAAAGGATATAGAGTAATACTCATATTAAATATTAAAATACTCCTATGATTAAAATACTTTTTATAATACATTTTAAAAAGATATAGAGTAATACTCCTATACTTCTATATCTTTTAATATGTATGACTAACTAGTAACTATAAAGATGTCAATATATATAGCATTTCTCCTATAAATTGGCTCCCAATAAAAAATTAATAATATTTGTCGTAAATACGTCAAACTAAAATTGAATATGTATCATAGATGATACGTAATATGTGTCATATGTATAACACATATACATATAACATATTAGTTGAATTAGACATGTTTATATTGTACAACAAAATTAAAAAAAAAAAAAGTTACTTTAGGAGTTCAATTCAATTTTTCCATCGATAAATATGGATAACACGCGTTTTTCTAGTGTGTAAGTTATTTAGCATCAAAATTTGACGCTGACTTAGGTTAGTTGACAGAGTCAAAGTCCTATTTTATTAACCTTGCTTGAAATGAACTTAGAGTCTAAAATGTTTCATGGTTTGAGATGGTGGCTCCTCTTCCATAAGAATACATATGCATGTGTTTGTAGTTGACTGACTGAAACTATCAATATCGGGAAAAGACTATATCTCAGTATGTATTACATTCTATGTGTGAAATGAATTTTCAAAAGTAATTAAAAGGAAGAAGAATCTGTGTCTATGCTTTGACTTTAGGCTTATGGGTTTAATTGGAGGTGCCACGGTGTGTGTGGCGGTGGTGGAGCATTACTCAGTCAAAACTACACATTGTTCTTCATCCCACACACTTTGAACCAACCATTATATCTATCCAACTCAAGTTGTAGATCAGAAATGACAAAAATATTATTACTCTTCTAGAAACCTTGTAGTGCACTCCCCTTCTTATTTGTTCTCTCCTTTATTGGTGTTGTCAAGTACTAGTATGTAATCTGCTGAAAAAGTGTGCCTAACGTACTAAGACCGTTGCTACTTTCGTCGCTCAAGTAACAATCAAGCATTAAAAGAAGAACAAATCAAAATGGCATTTGAACATATTAGTAATTGAGCTCTCCAATTTAAATAGCAATAATGCTTGACATTAAACTTGTATTCAATGTGTGCTATCTATGTTACAGGATACGTATATGTAATATACATATACCACACGCCCTGTAACATGTATAGCATGTTATACAAACTTTACTTTACTGATTTAAATAGTGGAGTGCATCATATCATACAATCATTTTCACAGGTTCACTAGGGTTGTAGTGTTTTTCTTTTCTTCCCAAATATTAGTAGGTCCTAAGATAGTGATAGTTAAAAAAAAAACAGATAATTGCGTAAAAATTGCAACATTCGTTCAATATTTTTAATTAACTTCATATATCTTATATTTTCTTTATTCAATTTGAATTTTAATTTGCTTTTTCTTTAGTAGGCTAAAATTCCACACTACAGGTTAATATAAAAACAAATTTATATCTCATATATAGGACAAATTCCACACTAAAGCTTACTAAGATTGTTCATATATCTCATACATCTGAACATAAGAAGTTATTGTAAATATGGGTTTGAGATTGGAGGAAGTATTATTCTTACAAATGTTATATTTAAGTATTAAGTATTTTAGCTAGACAATTTATATGAACATTCATTTTACAATAAGTTATTTCATTTTAAAGTTTATTTTAATAAATTTAATTTTATGCTTATAAATGAACAAGACTGATACATTGCTAAGGTTCACACATTAGAACTAAGAAAGCAAACATTAATCGTGGATTAATTAACTTGACACATGTATGTTCAATACTTTTGACTAACTTTAATACCTTATTATATTTTATTTATTATTTTAAATATTTTTTGCTTTCCATTTAACAATCTAAAATTTCGCATTGCAGTTTAACATAAAAACAAATTGAAAGTCAATACATATCGTAAAAACAAACTGTAAATATGGATTTATGGGTATAGAACATTGAAAAAAAAATGCAAAATAAAAATCAGTACACATGAAATACCAAAAATATTAAAATATAAATATAAACTAAAATATTAAATTTAAACTCGAGAAACTTCTTCTTCAACGATAGTATCTTCTTGGGGAGAGACCTTGACAAATGTTTTCCAATAGGAATGATTCAGCCACACAATTGACATTTCTTCAATTGGAACTCCTTTGGTCTCTGGAAGAAACTTATGAATGAAGAGACTCATGAGAACCACAAAGAAGGCAAAGAAGAGGAAGAGTCCAAACTTCATGTGACAGAGCATTGCAGTGAAGATTTGGGCAATAGCAAACGTGAAAATCATATTTACAGACACATTGATACTCTGAGCAGCTGATCGAACCTCCAATGGAAATATCTCACTGGGAACTAGCCACCCAAGAGGACCCCATGACCATGCAAATCCCATTACATAGATACATATGAAAATCACCACAACTATGGCAAACCACATCGGCAATACACCTGGATTTCCTCCTAATCCAAATTTACTCCCAATGGCTGCGGCTATCACTAGCTGCAATTTATATTCATCAATATTTGCTTAAAATACATAATCCACACATAAGATAGACGAAAGTGAAGAGTAGTTAAAAAAATATTTTTTACCTGACAGAGGAACATCTGGACACCACCTTCTAAGAAAAGGAAGCGTCTTCCAAACTTATCAACAGTGAAGATTGAAACAAGGGTGGCGAGTGCGTTGCATGCTCCGGTAATCATGGAGGACATGAGTGAAGCATTGGAACCAAATCCAATGGTTCTGAACAAAACAGGAGCATAAAAAGTGATGACATTCATGCCGGTGAGTTGCTGGAAGAATGGTATGGCTATGGCCATTGTGAGGTGAGGCCTGTACTGCCTCCTAAACAGAGAGGCCCAAGGGTGCTTCACTGCTTGTGAGGCCTTACTTGCTGCCACAAGATCCTTAAACTCCTCCTCAACGTCATTGGTTCCCCGAATCTTGATCAGTTCCTGCTTGGCCTTCTCATCATTGCCACGCTCAATCAATGAGCTTGGTGAATCGGGAAGGAAGATCGCACCTATTATGATCATGATTGCTGGGACACCCGCGAAGCCTAAGCTGTAGCGCCACCCTTCTCCATTGGCCATGTCAGCAAAGAGGTAGTTGAGAACATTGGCCACAAATATACCAATCGTGATCGCCAATTGGAACAACATGTTAAGAGCTCCTCTGTACTTGTAGGGAGCAACCTCGGACACGTAAATTGGCACAGACTATAATAAAAGAAATCAAACATTAATTAATCAAGTATGAATATAAAAAAAATCAACGACAATTTATGAATTAATTGTATAGTTTGGAATTATATAATCATATAAATTACCTGATTGGCACATCCGATTCCAAAACCGAGTAGCATGCGGCCAACAATGAGCATCCACACTCGTTCTGCGAAGCCATTCAAGGCTGCACCAGCGAGGAAGAGGACACCACCAGCGATCATGGTGATGCGCCGACCACATAGTCGAGTGACGGTGGATGCGCAAAGTGAGGCCACAAGAGCAGCCAGGTAAAGAGATGACGTAAATAAAGTCAACACTTGACTATCAAACTTACAATATTGATTGTCGGTTGGCTTGATGTTATGCTCCTTTGCATACACGTTTGGAAAGAATTTTTTTAAAAAGGGATCCATGGAGGTAACTCCGCCTGTACACGTATTAGTATATATATATATATATAATTAAAAGAAATACAAAACTGAAGAGGTTAACACTAAAAAATATTTTACCCGAAATTCCAAGATCGTAACCAAAAATAAGACCACCAAAAGCGGCGGTAACGCAGGTGATGAAAACTCTCAATGTAAGTTTTCCGGGGTAATTTTTCCCCTTGTCATTGCCGCTAGCAATGTAACCACCAGCCATAGTAGCGATGAATTGGAAGAAAGAAGAGGACGTAATGATCAGAAGAAAGAGTAAGTGTGAGTGTTAAAGGGTGAGTTGACTGATATTTATAGGTAAAACTTACTCCTTTTTCTGCTCTATCCAAACAGAATAAAGATTTTTATTAGTTAAACTCTATCTTTAAATACTAACTTTAACTATCTTCCGGATAAAATCTTCATTTCAAATCTTTAATTCTATCTCTTTTCCAGTTTTATCTAGTGTGCTGTTAGTAGTATCTTTATCCCATGCTTGTGTTACTGGATGCGAAAGTAGGAAAAAAAAAATCCGTAGGCATTCATATATTATTAATCATTATTATATGTCTATTAGACTATATATCATATAATATTATTTTCATATTAGTGATCCAAAAAAATAATTATATTGTAGAATCTTATTTATAATTATCAGCAACTTGATAGGTACTTTGCATTTTTTTTTCATTTTTTGAATAATTAATATAAGTAGTAAAATTATTTATTTAAATTGTATTTGTAAAATTAATAATATTTTATAGTTAAATTAAATGTGTTTAGAACCTCTAAATTAGATGTGCTTATTTTTATTATTCATTTATTTCAAACATTTATTTTATTTTAATACTTAAAAAAGTAACTAGCTAATTGAATGTAGACACACACAAAATAATTATTTTTTAAAATTCTCTTTATATTTTTAGGTATAGTAGTTGTTATTAATTTTTTTTAATTATACCATTAATTTTAATATAAGAGATAGACTATATATATTTTATGAGTAATTAAGAAGAGAGATAATATATGAGTGGGGTAATGATAATATTATAAAATATGTTTAAATTTTTTAAATTTTTTATATTATAAAATGTATTCTTAATTTGTATGTGTAATTAAAACTGAACAAATAAAAAAATAGAGAGTAATGTTCAGTAATTATTATCTTTTTTAGTTTTTAAAATTTTGTCAGTGAAATAGTAGAAAATTAGAAGCGATGTTGTTGTTTTCAATAATAATATGCTTTTATATTGTTATATATCTAATTCTAATCCACTATGTTTTTTTATGGAATATAGACTTCGCTTTCTTTTAGAGGTAGGTTCTGATTTTGGAATTAGGGCTATGAGATCTTAAAACTTAAAAGAGATATTGTTAGATAGATGTTTGAGCATTGTTACAATAAAACCGAATTGGTTTTTAAAATGCCGAAAAAAATTGGTAAAAATCGATGTATCAGCAAAAACACTGATTCAACTGTTAAACTGATTTTTTTTAAAAAATTAAATATTTAAAAATTATTTTATAATAAAATATAATATAATATATTTTAATTATTAAACTTCTTAATTAATTAAAGACTCTATATTTTTAATATAATTTAATTTTATTATAGTATAATGTCAGATGTGATTTTTAAAACTATAAATTCAAAAAAATGGATCTATTTTTTTTATTGGACTAGCGTATTTTTCAATCCGATAGGTTAATGATTAATTCGCCGTGATGTGGAGCTCCATTTAAGGGTTTAACCATTGGCCAACGAATTGCTAAATACACAAGACGATGATCAAACTCCTGACATTTATTTAAGCGGTCAAATCAGCTAACCTCCTGAACAAATTCAAGTTCACTCACATATCTATTTATAATACAATTATGGTCCATAAAATCTGTTTTTGTGTTTAACTTTATTCACTTTAAAGCCCAAACTATTCCAAGGAGATATAACCCAGTCCTTGGTTTACTCAGTAGGCAACACATTTATATAACACTTGCAAAATTTGAGAGGTTTAGAATTTGGCTTGGGGAAGTGCCAAGTATTAGGAAACTTGTGCTTCTTGATCTTGCATCTCATCATGACGGTGATTTCTTACTATTGTTCTTGTTATGCGTCTTGGTATATATTTTTCATTAGAAAAAATTTAGATTTAGGGAAAAATTTGTTCATCAATAAGTATCACGTTCAGTTGTAAATGATACAAGGGACAACTGGATGGAGGGCACACCCAAAAAACGCATGCTGAAATAGTGCATGACACATGCGAGAATAGAACCGGACGATAATACATAATTGCTTGTTGTACATCGAAAATTTATTCAACGTGTGTTATATATTATATATAATGTGTGCTATACGTAATGTGTTATACTTATAGCACACAGTACGTATGACATATAACACACGTTAGATATTTGATGAATGTATTTTTTTATGTACAACAAACATTATTGGACGACAATATACTTCTGCTGGCTTGTGAAGGGAAAAACGCAACTCGTTGGCCAAATATTGGCCAAATCAATTTCATACATATTGGTTGATTGATTCTTAAAAAATGATTTTACCGCATATCAGAGGATGATGCATTGTAATTTTTTTTTCCTCTTTAAAGCCACTAAACTTAGCTAATAATTAATAGCTGAATTGAGGAACTTGACTGAGCCACAACCTAAACTCTTGTCAGTTGGACTATGAACATCTCATCCTAACTTTAGGTAAAATATCAATCAACACAAAAGGAGTTGAGGATTTAATTAATTAATTAATTAATTTAGTCCTAGTAGTTCTCTACGTACTGTGAAACCCTGTTCATCAGTGACTTCAATACAGTCCCATTTCATGTGTTGCTAGCTTATCTTAATATATATGCATCAGCGCATATATGGCTGGTAATTTTCTAGCTGATTTGTAAATAAAATTATTAGAATTAGGAATCGTTTATTGCGTGGGAATTCAGATCATACTATTGGGAAGAAGAAAGATGTCAAAGATTTAGGTCATCAATCATTATGAAATGAAATTAAAATAAGCTCAAGTTAAGTTAGTTTTTGCCTGAGGGCCAGTGGCTAATGCGTGTTACCTAGCTGCAAGATCAGATTTGCATATTTAAAACACATAAAGTAACTATTTGTGAATTACTATATTTCATTATTATTGTCATCCTTCCCCATTCTTTAAGTCTAGTCTCCAAATAACTATTATTTATTGGAACCCAACTAGGCGCCACCATCTTTAAGTATACTAAAAATTAACAAATTGAGGTCACTATTCAGCACTCAGTTATCCCATGAAATCCACAAGTTCTCACTTTTTTTCTACCATGCCACACACATATACACCCGCGTATAGGTTTATTTAATTAATAATATTTGTCGTATATCATAAATATGTCCATCAAATATTCAACGTGTGCTGTATATGATATGAGATGTGTGTTATTAATATAATACATATACGTACAACACACATCATATATCATATATAGCACACATTAGATATTTCCTGAACATGCGCGGATGTCCTAGAAGTATTATTGTTATTTAATTAATTGATACTCCAATGCACATAGCTTTACTCACTTGATGTAGACCCCAATAGGCCCTCCTCTCTTTCTCTCTCTTGTCCTTGTCAAGTGTCAACAACAACACGAGAAACAATGTTCTTCACCTTAAATCCTCTCTACTTATATAGTTTTATATTTGCTTTTACCGTTTAACAATGACTAGTGCAAAAGTACGTTTAAAGGAAGTAGTGTTCTTAGAAAAAAATAAAATAAAATAAAATTACAATTTCATCTCAGTTGTAAACTTTTTCATCCAACAAAGATAATATGAAAGCGAAGTTAGTGGTTAGTCCTTAATAAACCAAATTAATGATAAACCTTATGAGTTCATATCATCCTCTATATAGTACTATAAAATGTACAAAACAATGATACAACTCCCACAAATATTTTCCTCCACCAAGTAGAACTAAATAAAAGAGCAAATTTGCAGAGCCATCCAATGCAACCATTAGGCCAAGTCCTAGCTAGGAGAGATTAATTAAATAATATCACATTATTCTTCTTCCTCATTTTCTCTTCAATTCACCCTATAGCTATATCATGGCATCACCATCTTCATCATCATCAAAGAGGCACCCTCTGTATCATGGAATCAGGTGCAGAGGAGGCAAATGGGTGTCCGAAATCCGGGAGCCCCGCAAGGCTTCCCGGATATGGCTGGGGACATTCCCCACGCCAGAGATGGCGGCCGCGGCCTATGACGTGGCCGCGTTGGCCTTGAAGGGCGAAAACGCTGTTCTGAATCTTCCTCACTCACTTGGAAAGTACCAAATGCCAGTCACCAACTCCCCTGCTGATATTCGCAGGGCTGCCACTGCTGCAGCAGCTTCCATGAAGCCTCAAGAACTCATCACACACAATATTGATGATGATGTTGCATTGATCAATGCAGATCAGAACAATGAAGCTAATCATGACACTACTACTATAGCTAATAATAATAATAGTACTAATTATTATTATGACACTTCATCATCATCATGGTATGAGAATGATTTCATGGATGAGGAAGCAATATTCGGTATGCCCAGTTTGCTGGTGGATATGGCTGGTGGAATGCTTCTGTCACCGCCTAGAATGAGTTCACCGCCGTCAGATAACTCGCCTGATAAATCAGGTGGAGAGAGTCTATGGAGTTATTTTTGACTCCGATATATATATATTTTTTGGTAATAATTGACTCCGATATGTGACTCATGTTATTCGCATTATAATTTTTTATTATTATTATTGAATGAGTTTTCAAGAAATAAAGGAAAACTCATTATAATTACTCGCATTATAATTATTAATCATTATAGATAAATAAAATATTTGGGGATCACCATTTCATTGATCATAATGTAGGTGTGTCACTTAGACACACATTTATTATGTTTGAATAACAATTTTTCTCCCTTTTATTCGTTGTATATTGAGGTGAAAGCCAAGAGTGGAGACAGTAGTATTTAGTCAAAACGAAAGAAGTTAACATGTGATTGTGGTGTCATTATGATGTCATACATGGATATGATTTGTTAATTTTTAATATATATTTATCAACTTTTAACAGATAATTTTTAATTATATCATCGTTATTTGTCAACATTTTTTCTACTTAATCTTTCAATTTCAAAAAATTAGCACGTCAATTTCAAATCTCATGTGTAATTTTGTTGGAATTGAAAAATTAAAAGTGAAAGAAAGTCAGCTACCAATTGGACCGCAGAAGTGATGGTAAGACTAGTACCAAGAAGATATTACATTTAGGAATGATTTTTTTTTTTATGGTTTCCTCGGATTTTCGTCGACCGCTAGCTGACAACTGATCCATAGTTCCTGTGGAGATCACCTCTCGATGGGTAAGAAACTGACCACAAGATTTTCTATATACACACCGTCCTAATAATCGAACCTGGGACACGATACTTAAGCAGTCCAAGCATCTACCAATTGTGCTAACCTACGTGATTTACATTTAGAAATGATGTAACTTTATTTTCAGAATTCTAAATTGTATAGAATTCGAGAGAAGATATTTTAACATTTATTATATTGTAATTCATGTAAATATCTAATCTATTATTATTAATTTATGTGGGACATCAATTTTTCTTTTATTCTCCACTGTTAGATAAAGATGAATATTTATGAACATCAAAAAATTGAAAGTCATTAATGCTTAAAAAAAGTTATTAGCTACTATTATATTAGGATAAATTTGCATGAGCTGAATTTAGGTTTACCGTTGTTGTATATTCTACTAAGCGTGTTCGTATGTATTTCGATACTTAATTCAGAAAGTGATTCCGGGTAGAATTCGTGTCGGGATCAGTGTACCCTTTTTCTTTGCATGGCATGTGTGTGCATGTTTTCTAGGGTCTAAGATGCTTTGAGAAACTTAATTATTGCCAAAACCAGAAAATAAAAGGAAGAAAAAAGGAGTATGTAGCTTGGGATAGGGACACAAAAAGTGAAAGACGAAACATATCTGTCACAACCGCAATGCATCAAGGAATACCGATTAATTCTATGCAACTTTTTTAAGATTATAATAATCATGACAAATTAAACCTGAGGACAATTTATTATTTAGGTATAAGTAGTACTTTTTGATGAGTTTCTTCTCAACTATTCCCTCAGTTTAATTCTATTTATTTTTTTAGGAAAATTTTTTATTCAATATATTATTTGTCATTTTAATTTGGAGTTTGAAAAAAATAATTTTTTTTCTAATTATTTTCATACATATACTATGTTATAATAATTTATGCACAAAAAATAAATATACAATACTCTAAAATATCAATTAAAATTAGACAGATGAAATATTCATTAATCGATAAGTGATAATTAATTTTTAGTTAAGTATTATAGCTCATAGTCAGACAGTCAAACGTGCTCAAAATAATGTTAATATTGGCTGTCTATTAAAATGACCTGTAAAGGAGTTACATTGAATATATGCGGTTGATAATATGATCTGTTTTATGGTAAATATATTTAAATGTGACAAGAAAAATTATTAATTAAAGGTAGGAGAGGATATAATTATCTGAGAATTTAAGTGACGATAGATGACCCATTGGAAAATATAAATTATAATAATTAATTGTGAAGATTGTTCATGAAAATTTTTATAAAATTTGAACATTATTAAAAATGTATTCATATAAATTTTATTATTATTTTTATTTTAAAAATATGAATTACGTTGATTTTTACGTCCATCGTCAAAACTATATTAAATAATTTTAGATTAATTTAATTTAAAAACTTATAGATATATATAACCTATATGATATGAACTTTCAATTCAATAGTTGATTTTATTAAAAAATAATCCAATAAAAATATTATTGAGTAGTGTAACAATTACTTATACTTATAGTTATAAGCCAATGTCATTTGATCATATATATATATGTTCGTCATCTTCCTACAAACTATAAGGACTTACCCTGTGTGAGCTATGTGCAAAGCACCTTGTTCTTTCTTGAGATAAAATAATGAGATTGTCATATCTTTCTTTCGACAACAAAGTAGATCTCAAGACATATATGTTATTTATCCTATATTGGTAAGAACTATATCTTTTACATCTATATTGGACATGCATTATATTATTTTGATCTCACGTCACTCATAGCTATAAGATTGTGACAAAGGCAACACTTTATTGCCATTTAAATTGTGTGCGCAATTTAGAATATAGATTGACTGTATCTTGATAACAATCGTCAATGAAAGGTTCATGTGGGTTGAAAGTCGGCCACGAAATCAGAAAAGGAGTACTATAAATCTTATATGTGGAACGTTGTGTGTTATTCTCTTATTATTAACAAAATGAGTTTTGAGTTTGGCCGATAGGTGTCCTAAAATATTCTTTGAAAACTAAGAAAGAGAAACTTTTTATAAAAAAGTAAAGAGTGATGCTAAATGAACAATACAAAATCAGTCCAACCAGCTAATAAATGAGATTTTGGGCCATAATTATTCAGCCCATTATAATCTCAATAATTATTTGGGCCAAAATCAAAGCCAAAATAGGCCTATTGGCTGTATGGACTGGTTTTTCATGGTTCATTTAGCATTATTGAAAAGGAAAATATTAAGTTTTGAATGTATTGAATACATAAAATATAAAAAATCTTTTCTCTGTTTAAAAAAATAAACTAAATAATATGATGAAAAAATGTGCATACTACTTAATATAGTTTATATCTTGAAAAGAAAGCCAAAAGATCAATAAGATATGGCGTCAAAAGTGACATCACTAAATGGCCGACATATTACTTCAATTCAATACTTCCTCATCGCTTTCCTTCTTCCCGACTTATATCGATCGAGTATCACTGTTTGGTGAGCTTTCTTTTTATCACTTTATTTCTTGTCTATAAGATTAAGATTTTGATTTTGATTTTATCACGTGTATTACTGCACGTGTAAGATTCTTGTCTATGTATTTATTTCGGCTAAGCCACCATTTTATTTACTAGAAGCTACAATACGCGGGGAACTTTGGCTTGTTCGTTATGGCCCAGATTAATCAATTATTAGAAAGAAATTGTAAGCACTTACGTTTGATTTTATATGATGCCATAGCCGACACCCATATGCATTAATCCTGTTAATACTTAATACCAACTTCTTAATGTTGATAACATTCGGTTATAAGAGTAATGATAATGATATTCCTAATACTAAAAGGTAATTATGCTATTGAAACATCTATTTTATTATTATTTGATGTTACAGATAAATAGAATAAATGAAGGTCACCATTTTATCTTTCTGTAAAATGTGGGTGTCCCAAATAAACACAAATTTTTCATTGTTAATAAGATGAATTAATGTAAAAGTGAATTAATGATAAGATTTAATGGTGTGAAAAAATATTGTATAAGTATTGTATAATTTAATATTTTTCATTAATAAATATTTGTGTTGAAAGTATAGTTTTATTGATTTTAAACGCTATTAAATAGTAGAGCTTACCGTTTCGCTTTATTTTGGTAAAAAAAAACGGGGCCTATGCCCAAGAACAAAAGGAAAACGATTACATCAAAACCATTCGGGGTGATGACACCCCTAAAGACATCATGAAACATAATCTCCCTCAACTCCCAAGGAGGAAGCTCCCATACATGAACCCCCAACGGCATAGATAGAGTGGTCCATGAAGTAGGCCTAAGCCCAAATAAATTACACAGAAAGCCCAAGAAGCTATCGATGGTAAGGACGAATCATTATTTTGATCCACATGACGTCAACACGCATCTGATAGGGCCATACCAATAAGTAAAAGTATATATACTATCATTACCAAAATATATACACAAATACTTGGGCACAACAAAAAAATTAGTCAAAACAGTCAATAAAATCTATTTAATACTTTATGGTCCAAATAACACTTTTAATCATGAGTATATTTTTAATAGGCTGGGTGGTTGTGGCCCAAATTTCTATTTGTTGACTATTTTGACTAATTTTTTTATTATGCCTCTAACAAGCAATGCTCAAATAAAAATGACAACTACTACAATACAATTATTATTTTTAATAATAGAGTAAAAAAATATTGATAGTAAATTACAATTTTACCCCTATTTTTATATTTTATCTCAACAAACTCCTTTTCCATAAACACCACCACCACTCCCATTCATCTCTCTTTTTCCATAAACAACACCACTACTCCCATTCATCTTTGGTTGTCCTCTCCCTCCTCTTCCTCTACCTCACCATCATATCCTCCTAAACCTTCTCCATTACTCAATCCATTTTCACACAAATTCAAACCCAAATACCTAAACCCATCATATCAATTTCCCCCTTACAAGTCACCTCCATTTCCTTTCATCATTTTCTCTGAGAAATAATTTTGTGGTGTGGTGGATAATATGTGGCATAATACTTCTCTTCTTTACTCATATTCTCACCATCAAAGGCACCACCATCACCACTAATATTGAGAGCACCGCAAACGACGCCGAAGAGAAGAGCGACGATCGATGATGAAGAGGATGTCCTTGGTGCGGTCGCGGAGGGAGCTAAAGTTGTCGACGGAGAAGTCAAAGGGAACGAAGGGTCAGATCTGAGTGGGGCAACGGTCGAGGGAGTCGGTGTCGTTGTTGGAGGTGGTTTTGAGGAAGATGTGGGGAAGAAAGGGGGTTTAGGTTGGAGAGGAAGGAAGTGGATCTAGTGTTAGAGAAAGGATGTTTGATGGCATAAAAAGTGAAGTATGTTGGTGGTGGTGGTTGTGACGATGGCAGTAGCGGTGGTGAGATGGTGGTGTTGTTTATGATAAATGAGTTTGTTGGGATAAAATATAAAAATAAAGGTAAAATTATAATTTTTTATTAATATTTTAACACAATTTACTCTATTGTTAAAAACAAATGTATTGTAGTAGTTGCCAAGAGAAATACAAGTACGCTGCACCAAATAACTTGGGCTGAGATTCTGTTTAAAACAATTTTCCTCATCAAGCTTCCTCCTTGTATATCTACAAATTAAAATGTTTATGGACACTATTGTTACTCAAGGCAGTGGTCATGTTGCAGTTTATAATACGGACACAATGTGTTCTATTAACACGGAACAAATAACTGTTAATTACAATGTTGATTATTAATTACTATAAGATTATACTTCTTGTCCTTACTTTATTATTTACTGTCTTTAATTAAGTATTAGAATGATAGAAACTAATTTCTGAACATGATACAAACGTGCATTAATTACTTTAAATGAATGAAACATATTTTCTTTGTTTGTTGCAAATGAAACATATGCAATGACGCTATGTTATTGAAATGGTGTAGATAAGGATGATGACGTAATAGATCCTTTAGGATATTGGAGTTAACCGTAACCATGTCCAAATATTTTACATCAATCAGTCAATCAGAGTTAAGCATAAAATACTTGAGCTGTTGGCAAAGGGTGACACTATATATACTGACCTTAATTAATACTATTCTTGGTAAGAAAGATTCGGGATAAATACACGTTTTAAACCTTGCCATTTCAAGTAATAGCTGGATCCTGGAGGCGTAGTGGGAAACACCAGGTCAAAGTGTCAACAACAGCTTGTTTCGACTTAGGAATAAGCAAAGGGATCCTAATCATCATTTTTTATTATGCCCCACTTTTTTATTTGCCACATACTCCTATATTATAATATATTATTAATAAGTGTTTTAAAGATACTATTTAGGATGCTTAAAATATTAAGTTAAAAAATTTTAAATATAATAATAAATTTATTATATAAAAAATATAAAAATACATATTTTTAATATAAATATTTTTTTAAATATCTTTAATCAGTGTACTTAAAACGTTTAGAAGCAAAATTGATATTATTTTTTTTTTTTGGTGACTAGCAAAATTGATATTATAATCTAATCAAATCAAGTAACTGCTATTGTACTTTGAAGTAGTGAAAGCCGTGGGCTTTCAGTTGCATGGCCCACTAAGGAAACACAATCAGACGCAAATATCCAACTGTTCCCGTGTCCGTGTTCACAATGTTGTCGCATACGTGGCAAAAAAAAACTATATAAACTCCACTACACTCTCATTCCTCAGCTACTCCTCAAACTCAAACTCAAACAACACACACTACATACTACGATACCCAGAAAAACAAAACACTCACCAGATAGAGCGAACTTTAATAATTTGTGAAATGAACATTTTCTCATCATCATCGAAGCGAAGCAGTCCTCGGTCGGACGATGAAGTGATACTAGCTGCATCGACGCCGAAGAAGCGCGCGGGGCGGAGAGTGTTCAAGGAGACAAGGCATCCAGTGTACCGAGGAGTAAGGAGAAGGAACAACAACAAGTGGGTTTGCGAGATGCGAGTCCCAAACAACAATACTAGGATTTGGCTTGGGACTTACACTACTCCTGAAATGGCCGCACGTGCACACGATGTTGCCGCGCTCGCCTTCCGTGGCAAGTCCGCTTGCCTCAATTTTGCTGACTCGGCGTGGCGGTTGCAGGTTCCGGCCTCAACCGACGCGGAAGAGGTAAGGAGGGCAGCAGTGGAGGCTGCCACGTCGTTCGCTACCGACGACACCATTAAGAGCAGTAAGAAGATAATTGATGAGAGTGAGAATAATATTGTTGATGGTGATATTGATTATGAAGGTTGCAGCAGTAATGGAAATAATAGTAGTAAGGGTGTTGAAGAAGGAGGAGGGGTGTATGTTCCGGAAGTGCCAGAATTTGAGAACTTGCATGATTTGCTCTCTAGTATGGCGGATGAGCCTTTGAGGTCTCCTCCTCCTTTTACAAGGGACTATTATTGGAATGACGTGGACATGTTTGATGCTGAGGTGTCACTTTGGAGTTTCTCTGTCTAATCTCTATATGGGTGGGCCAGTTAGCAATTTTTGCTTTTAAATTATTTAATTAATTTATTTTAAACTATCAGCTTATCAAGCCGGTAAGTACTCTTGTGATTTTCATTATTTTTGGTTTGTCGAAAGTGTAGAATAATGTATGGGAGAATTTTTGTACATGGAAATTACTACTCAATAATTGATTTAGATTTTAGACTAAGTTGAGTGGAGTGCAATGTTGATGTAACATATGCAATGAGACTGTTGTTAAGATAATTCTCACAGCAGTTCGTGCAACACTATTTCCAGTGTTGTGTATTCTGTAATAACATTTTGGATAATGAAAATGTTTATCTTTTTAATTTTTTTTGTCCTTTTTATTTATTTAACATAAAAAATTCTTATTACTAATGTTAGTGAGTTGCTCTGAACGTCAATGCTAACATCCAACAGCAAGTGAAAAATCTAGTATCATACTTTTCATCAACTAAATTCCACTACATAGCAGAGAAAACTATAGCTAGAAAGTTGTTTAATTTCCTGTTAGAATTGACATGCGAAACTTTAATCTTGCATTCTGGAATTACTAGCTTGATTGCTTGCATCTAAGAAAGCAGCATTAAATGAGTGGCAGTTGGATGACAAATTGTTAACCAAAGAGACAATGACACGTACCTAAGCGCGTGGATGTGACGCATAATATATCTGAATCAGTCAGAATCAATAAATTAAAGTCAACTCTTGGTCTCTTCGCACTCTAGACCCCATTGAACCACCGCAATCATAATTAATTGCTAGAACTTACACAAGGTTCCATTAGAATACAAATCAATAATAACAATTACATTTCAAAATTTAAGATGCCTGCAATTACTACTATAAATTAACGATTCCCCTCCTAGTTTTTTACAATAGAGTGCAATTATATGTATATTTAGAAATCAGTCAAACTAATAAATATAAGAGATTTTTGAACTACAGTTACTCAATTCATTAAAATTTGAATAATTATTTAGACAAAAAAATCAAAATAGATATATATTAGCTAATTTTAAATTGTATACCAAATATTATTATTTATGAATACAATTATATGTACAGTAATAAACCGTAAAATTATCCAAATAAATAAGATTTTACGGAAAGATACTCATAACGTTATTAGAACCTTGCTCGGTCTTCATCACAGTTAGCTTTGACAGTTCCCGCTCTCAATTCTCTGTGTATTCTTTCTTCTCTTTACCGCTCTTTCTCAATTCTGTGTGTGTGTGTGTATGAGTGTGACCTGTGTACATCAAGCCATGTGTGTGGTTTTATTTGCTTGGTGTGTTAAGAGATAAAGGTACTAGCTAGTATCTGTCCACTGGCGTGTATATGTACTGTAACGAAGCTGGCTATGGCTAACTTTTTTCAGCAAAAAGGCCATCCTTAATTACCTGACCCATTCACAACACCATTTATGGTTCCCTCTTTTAATTTGTTTCTTTCTCTTTTTAACCCCACACATTTTGCATGCTTCATATCATTACTCTGCTTCATATTAACTGTTTTCCCCTCTCTGTTTCTCTCTGCCATCAAAACTTCATTTAACCTTATAATAATAATAACTGCAAAACCACTGTCTTTTTCTACACACACTATCTACCCTTATCCTTGGACACACACACAAACAAACAATAATATATTGATACTCATCCCCTGTTCTCAAAAAACTCTCTGAAGCGAAACGAAATTAAATTAAAATGGGTTCTGCTTCTTCTGGAAATAAACCTCAAAGTCGTCACATTCTATTGCTTAAGGATTATCTGAGAGATGACATGAGTTCTTGTTCATCGAGCGGTTTCAAATCATTTCCACGCAGACAATGCTGCCTCCACCCTCGCTACTCTTCTTCTTCTTCCTCCTCTTGTTCTGGGAAATCGACTCTGCTGAGAGCTTCAGAGGTAGTGCTGAATGTAATAAAGTCACTGCAGATTCCTGTTCCACTGAGATCTCCCTCTTCTTCATTGCCCCAAACACGGAGGCGTAAAGGCAAGAAAGGCATTCTTTCTAGAAGCTTCTCTCGGAGGCTGATGAGCAGGAACTTCTGGAGAAGAGCATCTTCATCCAAAGGAGATAGCAATAATAATAAGGCCTGCACCTTTGTAAGTCTTGCGTCCTCTGCTTCTGCTAATGGTGATGACAATAGCACTTGGGTAGACACCACCGACATTGAGGGTTCGGTGACAACAACAACCACAGCAATTAATTCTTGTTCCGTAACGAATTCCACAAGGGTAAGTAAGTAGTTATATTTCAGTTTTTTTGTTTCTTAATATGATTATTATAAATTGTTGTGAAATAATATTTTTCCATTCAAAACTGTCAATAAAGTCTATTTTAACACTTTTGACTCAAATAACATTATTAACCATGTGTATTTTTTGAATTGACTGGGTAATTTAGGCCCAATTTTCTATTATTGACTATTTTGGCTAATTTTTTGTTGTGTTTCTAGCAATGCATTGAATTTGTGATTTTCTGTCAAACTTTAATTAGTGAGGTTAGGGTGAATAGGATAAATAAGTAAAAATAAATAAATAAATAAATCATCAAACAATTAGTGAAAAAAGAAAGAGTTTAATTATGATGCACTCATTATCAGTTATATCTATTAATTTGTGAAATTTTTGAGTTAGTAGGTACTCTCTCCGTCCACAAATAATTATCTTTCTAGAAAATCCTTTTGTCCAATATTATTTGTCACTTTAGAATTTTAAGAAAGCATTTATTATTATTTTTCCAGTTTTATTCTCACATGTATTCTCTCTCATATCTCTTATAATAATTATTACACAAAAAACTAAAAGGACAATTTAGTCATTATATGAAGTTGTGTGCTTTAATTACATTCTTAATAACCGTGAAAAGTCTAAAACGTCATTTATTAATGAACGGAGGGAGTAGTTAAGTTGACAATTTTTATTGATGTATCGATCGTCTATATAAAATTATTTTATATTAACAATAGATTAAAATTAATATTAAAAATACATGTAAGCTAGGAGGAGGAGTTGGTAGGGTGAGGATTTAGAATTAATTGAGAAATTCTTTTATCGTTCTTGAAGTGATATATGAGTGGAAAAATGCTAAGTTAATATAAGAAGTTGAAGTCTTATTGGATATTTACTTAGCATTTCTTATAGTGATAGAATGAATATACCCAAAAATTAAACACCATTTTTTTTAAGTTAACCTAACATTTTTTATTAGTGATAGTATCGGTCTGGGTGGCTAGTAGGTAGCTAGAGGTATTATAAAGTCATGTGACGTACTAGTACTAGTAGTATGGTCCTAGCTGGAATCGAGATTGTAAGAGTTGCACGTGCGGTCTCGGGACCATATAGTTTAATTACAGTGGGGCTTTCCTAGGTCAGTGCAAGTATATGGTGTTGGTGTTCCTCTCTGCGCCATCAACGCCGCTCAAGCTAGTACTCACTCACGTTGGGTTCGTCATTGTTCCATGGTACTACTCCATTTTGTGTCGGTGGCGCGTAGCCATTAGCCAAGGGGATACTAATGTCTAATACTCATTCACTATTAATTAATGGTGAATTAATTGCTGATGGTTTTGCTTAATCCCAATAAGTTACTTCTTCCTCCGTCCACAAATAATTATTTTTCTAAAAAATTCTCTTATCCAATATTATTTGTCACTTTAGAATTTTAAGAAAGTATTTATTATTCTTTTTCTAATTTTATCCTCACATACATTCTCTCTTCTATCTTTTATAATAATTATTACACAAAAAACTAAAAGGACAATTTAATCATTATATATCATTTTTACATATGAAGTTATGTGCTTTAATTACATTCTTAATAATCGTGAAAAGTTTAAAACGTTATTTATTGATTGATGGAGGGAGTACTTTTTATGTTTCATGTTTAATGAGTTAACCTCAACTAAAAAACAAGTTCTAGTAACTGAATCCATAGAAGTTCGTTTTTTTTTTTGGTATTTTTATTTATGGATAGTATAAGGATTTTCTAGTTAACATGAAGGATCGATCAGATATTTTTTATGACTTAACAGATTAGAACTAGTCCTTTTTTATTACAGAAAATGTTCATTATTTTACTGAAATGAAATCATACCGTAACAGATGATGAAATGAAATAAAGATGATTTGCAGTGAACATTACGACTCACATCCTCCAAGAGGAGAAAACATACATATGGGTTGAAAATTGATTTAGATTATTGTGAACATACAGGAATGGCAGAACGAGGAGAAGGAACAACAATTCAGTCCTGTATCAGTATTAGATTGCCCTCTATTTGATGACGATGAAGATATTACGTCCCCTTTCAATTCTACACCATGTTCCAATCTGGAAGAAGGTCGTCATTCAATTCCCCTTAATGATAATAATGATGATGTAGATAATTTAATGAAGAAGCAGAGCCTTTGCAAGGAAGCAGAGGATTGGATGAGAGGGCAACATCAGGAACAATATTTGAGCTGGGAAGAAAGGGACCTCTACATTATTAAGGAGATGGACAAATGTTGGAGTAATAATAATTCTGATGATGAAGAAATAGAATGTGTGGCAAGGGGGTTTGAACTTGAGTTCTTCACTAGTTTGCTCATTGAGTTATTGCTTGACCTCACTACTACATGACATCACCGTCGTCTCTCTTCTCTCTTTCTTTTTTATTTATGCTCCCTATTTAGGGGAATGCATATATGAGTAGAAATGTTTTAAGAGTAAATTATCTTTTTGCTCTATATTATTTTTTAATCACTTATTTATATTTAAAATTATTATCTTTTTCTTTCTTCTTAATATATGTGATTAGAATTTATTTTAAAAAAAATACTTGCTCTTCAGCACATGAAAATTGATCTGCGTACATGTAATTAAGGAGACAACTAGACTTTGGAACTGTTAGGTTGCTATTTTGTTTTGTCCACCCTATATATATTGTTGCATGTTGAAATAAACCATTGTACATTGTATGATCTAGACTTTGCATTGGCGCTAAACGTGATCTCATGGCGATATATTGCCCATTTTAAATAATAAGGACAAAATGAAAAGAAGAAAGAAAAAAATTTATCTGTTGTATAATGTATATAATATAACTTTGAATCTTAAATCTTTAAAAAAAGAAAATCTTCAATAAGCTTGAGACGTGCTTTAATGTGATGCTAAATATATTTCATGTATAATACTAGCAAAAATGAGTTTGTCTATATAAATTTGTTCTCACTATTTTCACTATAACAAATACATTCTAATGATATCTTTTAGTTCAATGATATGTGGTGGTTTGAATAATTTATCATGAGACCACAAGTTTAAATTTCATTATTATTATTATTATTCTGCCGACTATTTTCAATTTATAAAAGGATTAATTTGGACAGTTGGGCTTCATTTTGAAATCCTAAAGTTGGGTCCTAATTTGTAATCCGAAATAGGTGACATAATCAACACGAATCGCACACTGGGCCTATAACATGTGGGCCTCATAAGTGTGGACACTCAATCACAACACGTGCTCCCATGTGAGCTTCCCAAGGGGACAGTATTAAACCCTAACCGTGTCACCATCGAACGGTGTCAATTGAAAGTTAGTTCCCCACCTCATCCAACGCGTCCAAATACCCCCATTCAATTTCCAGGAAAAATTAAAAAAAAAACTTTGTATATTTTATTAATTTTCTGAAAGTGCCCTCTATTTTATTTTTATTTCTAAAAGGGCGCTTCCAGTTTCCACTTTCACTGTCTCTTTCAGTTCAAAGATTACCAAATAATAAATTAATAATACACACACACACACACTGCGAGTGCGTACCCAGCAATTGCCATAAACCCTATTTTTTTCGTTCTCCCTCGATTCGAACTGAGCCAATATGAGAGGTTCGAAGCGTTTGGCTGTGTCGGAACCCAACCAGACCGATACAAACGAAACGCTGGTAAGTGTATCCGTTAACGCTGTCATCTTTTTATCGTTTTGGAGCTTTAGCAAGGTCAATTCGAACTCGATTCACTTTTATTGATGTACTTTTACCTCCGACATTTGTTTTTTAGTTGTATAGAAATTTTCAGCTACTTCTCAACTATGAGAATTATTATTTTTTTATTTGTTTGTTTTTTACTTTGTCAATTTTTCTAGCATTGAGTATCTGCAAGAAGGGTCCCGATGATTATTGTAGATAGTATTCTTAAGCTTCATTGTTGCTTGTGATTCAGTGATTGTTGGCTGTAGAATTAGATTGATTAGCTATAGCGATTTGAATCTTGAATTGGAAGTGGTGAATTGTGGACATATGCTAATGGAACTGTTTACTTTTTGCACTTTTCTTCTTGGTATTGATTCGGTTTTATGATTATCTTGAATTGACCCTTGCTGAGTGATAAGTGTTGCTTTTTTCACCCTAAAGCCCCATCAGATGTCGATTCTATAGGTTGAGTTTAGAGGGCAAGCAAGGATTCGCAATGTTAGAGTATGAGATTCGACGGTCTTGATGTTGTTTTTTAAAACATTTCAACTGATTTTGACGACAGAGGATAGTCTCCTGGCCTATGAGCAATACATCAATCGCATATAGTGGCTCTGGCTCTTTCGAGTGTTTATACTTTATACTATTACACTTGGTAGATGGAGTTCTGGGAAATAAATTACTGAATATTGTGTTAACATTAAAAGCCAAAATAACTTCCAATAGCTGCGCCATTTGAGCTTGTTCAGTAATCAGTAGTCATTCCCTTACGTGGAAGCTTAATATATGTTCATTTTTGCCCTGATTCAGTTCCGGCACAAAAGAATAATGGAAGGATCTCGCTTGGATGCTCATAGAGCTGAACCATCTCAGCAACCAATGGCAGCCACACCACCATTGGATATGAAACGGGCTGAGTCATCCCAGCAGCATGTGCGAGCCTTGAATACCCAGTTTGCGAGGTCCATCTTTTATTTTATGTCAACAAATTTGCTTTCACATATTTGCACATTTAGATTTTTCTTTGTCCTTTATATATGTTTTTTGTAAGTGAGAAAAAGGTTTAGTCATGGATTCAGTCTCTTGTTCTATACTTTGTGTATGCCTTGTATGGTTCGTAGTTGTTATGCATCATCATGCCTTGATGTATTAAAGTTGGGCTTGAAGGATTCTGCATATCTGTTCTCATTATTCTGGTGCATGTCTTCCTTTTAACAGCTGGGTTCAAACGCAATTACAGAATCATCCTGATGAGCTTTGGGAAGATGGGGTCAGAGATTACTTAGATCATGCATCAGGCATTATGGTAATTCCTCACATTTTTCAATTCTCTAAAGTCATATAAGAGTATATGACCTCCTATATTTCTAATTTACTCAGATGTACTATCTTCACCCAAGTAATATTGTTACACTTACATATGTAAATTGTAAATGCTCAAATTAAATAAATAAGAACTCCAACATACGTATATGAAAACACTTGAGTTTGTGATTCTGAAGTAGCCATTCATGGTTGTAAACTTTTTAAATTTTAATAATACCATCTCTGTATGTTCTACTCAGACGTACTATCTTCACCCAAGTATTGTCCATGAGGACAAATAGAAGTGAATGCTTTGAGCTAGTGTTAGCATCTCTGTCCACTTTTACCCTTAAGAATCATGTTCCGCCGCTTAAGCACACCAAGCAGTGGTGTAAATCATTACATACAGAGTTGAATAATCCTTTTATTGTTTCAGGAAAAATTTAGTGATGTCGTAAAGTGGATCAAAGCAAATGCCACCAAGGGAGAAAATTTGCCTGTTGATGCTGGTGCTTCTTTTGCCGGGAAAAAATTCTCGCCTGAAGTAACAATCAAAGAAAACAAAACTTTTGGAGAAAAAACTGGGTCTACTACTGCTAGTCCTGCCACAAATTTTTCTAGTCCTGCCACAATTCTAGTCCTGCACAATTTTGCAGCTGCCACAAATTGCTAGTACTACACAGTTTTGCTAGTATGCCACCAATTTTGCTAGTCCTGGTCACAATTGCTAGTCTCCACCGTTTGCTAGTCCTGCCACAAATTTTGCTAGTCCTGCCACAAATTTTGCTAGTACTTGGAGCCCTGGAATATTTTCGAACAGTCAAAACCTGTTTACATTTGGTAGGTCTCTTCTCACATTCTAAGAATATCCCATATATGTTTTCTTCTCACTTAAAGTAACTCTAAATTTGGGTCATATTGGTGTTACATTAAACTGGTTGCATTTAGTGCTTGAGTGCATGTCATTTTAAATTGGAAATCTAAGTCCATGAATCTCACTCTTATAAAATGAAAAGCAGAAAATATTGCTTTTTTTTATGTGAAAGCTTAAATGACAGATAACCATGTTAGATACTTGAGGCTTGAGTAAATTGGAGTTTTGCATAGAATATTCTGTTATTTTGATATCGTCCATTTTTGAAAATACATAGTCGTATTGAGTTTACATGTAAATGTGTAAAATGAAGACATTCGACAACTAGCGGTTTAGTTTTATCTTGGTTAAACTCATAGCTTATCTTTTCTGCCATTTATTTTATCCGGCTTGACGATATACTTTGAACTTAGGCTGAAAATTATGTCATTTTTTTTTATCGGCTTGTAATATTTTGTCTTCTGTTTTCAGCAAACCAAAGTTCAGCTCCGTCTAATAACAAAGATGCTTCAGATGATGTAGATGGTGGTAAGGGCTTGATTCTTCTTTCTTCCACCCTTCTCATTAGCTTTTGTTATAATCTTTTTAACAGTTACTTTGCATCTACACACTGTTCTATCTATCTTTGTACCGTGTATTTGATTTGCCAATTGCGACCTTTTCTGATTTGGAGGTTGCTTGGAACAAGTATCATGCTTCTGTACTAATGTATATTTACCTTCCCTCCTCTATATGTGCAATGCTTTTCATGAAAGAAGCCCTATGTTGGAAGAACATAATTACATCTGCATGTTTTGTTTGGTAAAAAAGGATTTTCTTTTATTCTCTTTGAATAGTGAAAATAAAAAGTATATTTAAACTTTAAACAGGAAGAAATAAGAGAGCAGAAAATGGATAATGAATCCCAAGGGTAGTATAACTTATTACTATCAACTGGGTATACTTCAATTCAGTATATTTTAACCATCACATCACTTGAAATAGAATACATCTCATTACTTGTATAATGTTGCAATTTAGGTTGTGGTCTTATACGAAACATCTCAGAGGGGCCATCAACATTCTTGCTTACCTTAATCATAGAAATGAAAAATTCTTGTGCTTAAGGGTGTTACATTTAATAATAATCATGGCATTATAAGCAATAACATGTCTGAGAAAGAAATAAGGGATAGAGACTAAAACATTCGTTATTTGTCTCAGAAAATGAGTTGGAGCAGCCCAGCAGTCCATCAGTGAAGAAGTCAGAAGAGAAAGGTGTAGTAGTTGTGCATGAAGTGAAGTGCAAACTATATGTAAAGGTATTTTTTATATGATGCAATGTTCACGTGTAAAATTATACTGACATATGTCACTATAGTTTTCAATCTGCATTTATTTTGTCTGCTTTTGTTTCAATTCAACTTGATCTTGTGATGTTCATCCCAATGGTTTCATATATATCTCATAACCCTTTCCTGTCTAGTCAACTGATCCAGCAGATAAGGATGCATGGAAAGATAAAGGAATGGGTCAACTGTCTATCAAATGCAAAGAGGGTGTCAGCAAGGGTACCAAGGAGTCCAAACCTACAATCATTGTTCGAAATGAGGTTTGTTCTTTTCATAAGTTCTTTTAGTACATATTATAGTAATTTCTAGTTGTTTCATTGAGAACTTGACTTATTGTTTTTTTTTTCTGACACCACTGATGACAGGTTGGAAAAATTCTTCTCAATGCCTTGTTGTATCAAGGAATCAAGACAAATCTGCAGAAGAACTCTCTTGTTTCAATATTCCATACATCGGTAAGCCACAATACTAAAAAATTAAACATTTAGCTAAATAACTAGAGGTTACTTGCTTGCAGATACTGAAAAGAAGTTTAATATATCTAAATATTGAAACCACTGTATGTATATTAACTTTCAATGTTTGAAATGGTCTTCTTGAAAGTATCTATTTTTTTCCCTATTAATATTTTTTGCTTGGAGTATTTGCTTGTTCAGGTGCTTTCTCTACTAAGAGAAAGACATTATAATATTCCTAATACAAAAATGATTGGTGAACAATAACAATAACAATTTAGCCAATAGCTGTCAACACATATGCACATCGTTAGTGTGTATAATTACTATATATTAATATCAAATAAATTGTATCAAATAACACCCATGGTTTCACAATCATTTATGTGTATAATTCACATGCATTATTATATTTAATGCATATCTCATTATATGTAAAATATACATCTTATATTAATCGCTAGTGTTGATTAAAAATCTATTGTTCGCCTAGTATTAATATTATTCATCATTTGGTATGTGAAAAGCGATACCTAGTTGCCCAGATGATTGCTGTTTGAATAGCTTCCCTTCATTTAGATTCCTCACCGTCTCTTATTACCCCTCTGAGCAACTTCACTGTGCTTTGTTTGATTATCACTTTTCGTACCTAAAAAATCTTGAGAATTTTGCAGGACAATGCTGATGGAAGTGGTGGAGGTAATGATAGTGTAGTTGCACGTACTTTCTTGATCCGGGTGAAAACAGAAGAAGATCGAAATAAATTGGCATCAGTTATCCAAGAATATGCCCCTGTATCTTGATACTACCGAGAGTCATGATTACATGTAATCCAATACTAGAGATCCACCTTAAATTTTTCCCTTTTAACTAAATCTTATATTTTTCTTAAAAGATGTCATTTATCAGATTCTGTTTTACCAACTCTTTATGTTTTTAGAGGCTGTTGAATGTGTACCATAAGAGAATGTAGATGACCTTATAATTTTGTAAACCAGCGAAGAAGGTAAATGTTCCTAAGTCTTGAACCTTGATTAATGAAAAGTTTGCAGAGAGATACAATTATCGTACAAAAGGATGTTTATGTATCCCTCACGTTCTGAGTAGAACAGCAATGTACGCCATGTGAATTTGAGACCCCCCTTTCATTTTGACAGGTGTAACTGGCGTATCAGGATCTGTCATATAAATCCATTTTGATCTGATTCGGTATGAAATTGAGACATAGTTGAGTTGACTGCTATGCCTCAACAAGATTTCTCCTATTCTGTTGATTCTATTTCCTTTTTTCTGGTTTTGCTATGAGAGTGAGTATTGGTAGCATATAATACCAAAGGGATTCATATTAAGGTAGGTTTGATAACAAGTATGGGTCTATTCGAATGGCACAGTACCCATTAGATCAGAACCCTTGGCAGAAAATAATTTAATTACAATTTTATTTTAAGTTGCTCCAAAATCGAACAAATTCAATTTAAGAATTTACTTTTTTTTTTCTACGAATTGGAATATGAGAAGAGAAGTAGTGTGCCACATGTCCACCAAAAACAAAAGGTGGTAAAATTGAAACCATAAAACTTTCATTCCTCATAACCACAAAAAATTAATAATAATAATAATAATAACAGTAATAAATTTTAGCTGTTCTCTGTGCATGACCGATGTTTGTTTCTACTTTGATGTGTGAATCCGTGAGAGAGAGGGCATGTGATGACTAATGAGGTGAAATATGAATAGAAACTAGAACAAAATCAAAGATTCTTCCATCAGAAAATAATTACGATGAAGATATTCTTCAATGTGGAAATGGGGAAATATAAGGGTATATGGTCGCAAACAATAGCTTTACGACAATTTTTTACTGCTACAGTTTCATGTGCTTATAAAAGTTTGCCTGTCATTTCCCTCTCACACAAATGGCAATAAGTCAGGAAGCATCATATTCAATTTCGTTCTTTTACAACTACCTCTTAGTTACGGGTTAGAAAAAAAGTTATTGAGTCCCACCAATTTGATAATTATTTATTCTGATAGTTCACAAACTTAGGGGTAATTTGAGGTAATTTTTATAGTGTTTCTATTTTTGAGACTCTGTCTTTAAGTATTTTATCAAACATAAAATTGAATACAATAACTCTATTGACTATATCTCTGGTATCAATGACTGCAATGTGTCTCCATTATAAAAAAAAAAAAACAATACTGCCTTAAGGATTTTTCAAGGCAAGTGGGCCACTCTAATTTATATCACTTGAGGACAAGTTCAGCTATTAATTGCATCAACCATGAATGAAACAGAAAACAAAGTATGCCTGGGTGGAAAACGGATGATACTTTGACAAGATAAATATGGTAATGGGGCCGAGCTACTTATTTTAGAGAAATTAAAACCATAATTATAATGATGTGACATTTTAAATGTAAACTTAGGGCAATTTGAAGGCATGAGCTATTGGATGAGAGGTATCTACAATTTTGTTAAAGAGGTAAATAAATGAAATTTTAAACATGCACTTTTTCTTTTATTGAAACATCCCTTTCTTAGAGAAACGAAAGGGGGTCCACAAATGCAAATATATATATATATATATATATATATATATATATATATATATATATGATTTCCAAACTTATGCTACCTGGAGAGGGTAATGTCGATCCCTGGGGGAGTTGTTGAGTCGTAATTATTGCATCCATGAATTGAAGGCATTGCTCTGTGTTGCGCAGAGAGAGGGCATAGATTTGTTGCAGTCTTTACAGTCATAATATGGCCTACATACTCTATCACCCTAGCCACCTTCTTGCATAGATTTCATAGGGAAAATCAAACTAACTCACCTCAAAAATAAGTTTAAGCATATTTTCTTTATAGATAATGCGATACAATGGTTATGATATATCGAAAATATATCGATCGAATATCAAATATGTGTTATATGTCATATGTAATATGTACTATAAGTAAAGTATATTACGTATAATATATATTATGTATTATATATAACACACGTTGAATATTTGATAAATGTATTTTTTATGTACAACAAGTATTACTTATGCGAGAATGTAATAAACCTGATAATTATGGGTAACAAGGACTGGAAATATGAATTTTTACTGGCATTTATGTATGAGTGGGTTAATATCAAAAGTAAGATAGGTTCTTATATCATATTAAAAAATAATTGAAACTAAATCAAAAAATTGGCTTAAGAATTGTTCAAGACTTATAAAGATGATTTAAGCCTCATTTTTAGTTGATATAGGACTTTAATACACCTCCTCACACAAAAGACAAAGACTTGGATCATAAAGTTTGACTACATGTGTGCACAGATGACTTATCAATTATATGACCCTGATAACATAGAAATTTATAGATCTAACTCAATCTAAAATCATACTCAATGATTAAGCGTTATCCAAAATGTATAAGAGCTTCAATCGACATCGCGATATATGTTTAGACTTGTTGGACATTTAAAATGGGTGAAAATTTTCATATATTTATTGATAGAGCTCGTTAAAAAGGAAATTTTATTCGATAGACTTTAATAAAAAATAAAATTCACCTCACTTTTGTATGTTAACAAGACACATTTTTTTGGAGAAAAAAAATATTGAGTGCTTACTTGGTTTTTTTTTATAATTAAGTTGGAATTGAAATATGCAAAACAACGTCAAAGACAAGCCTCATTAAAAAATCTCTTAGCCTCATTCAAATTGTATGTAAGGTTTCATACTTGTTATCCTTCTTGATATCTTTAAACCACACCTATCAATCCAAAATAGAGCAAGGTAACACCCCTCCTTCACACTCATTTTTTTTTTCTTCAAAAATTCTCTTGTTACGCGCATGTTATACCTCCCAAATCCGGCTGCTAATATCATTAGCCATATCCTCTTGATTCTTTTATGTTTTGGACACCATTGCCAAGAAGCAAAGAGACAGTGGCTTAAGGGGGTGCTTATTTGGTTAGATTTTGATATTATTTATGAGTTAGTCCAATTTGACGTAAAGTTAATATTTAACATATTTTCTAAAAATTAATAATGTTCTATATGAGATTTTATTTAAAAATCGAAATTATTTAAAATTGTCTTCAACATTAATAAAATACATACTTCAACTTTTAGGTAGCTATTATCTTAGTGAAGCTTATCTAAGAATTTATTATGCAAGATTATTTGATATTGTAATGTTAATTCAGAGGAGCTACCTCTATAATGTCAAGGTTCAGAATCCCTCATTTTGAGAATAATGTTATCTAGTTCCTATAAATTTTATATAAACGCCTTAGGGAAAAAAGTGAGTTAAAACTTTTATGAAAAATTGAATTAATTTAATTATTGATACAAACTTTCACCACTGTATAATAGTTCAATTTGATAACATGAGATTTATCTTTTTAGTTTTGTCAGTGAAATGCTTTATAGTAGAATTTTTTTAACTATACCATTACAATAGGGTAAAGTTCTAGGATAAAAGAAATTTAGTCCAATAATAATCATAATAATTAAATTAATGTAAGTGAAAGTAGCAGTCATTTTCATGTTTCAAATTGGCAGAGACAGCTTCATGGGAAATTGAACGCGCAGTCAATGATTATTGGAGAGTGCCCCTAATCATAATTTGCCACTCCACTACAATTGATGCATCCACGTGTTTTTCCACAAGATTTATGAATAATAAAAGTTATATAATAATTAGTATATAGTATTTTTATTATTAAATTTTAAAAATTTTAATGTAAATGTTGATTTATATTAATTAAAATTTAATAATATTAATAAATAATATATACTCCCTCCGTTTTTCTTAATTGTTCAGTTTTAAATGCGCGCGAGAATTTAGATAATGATTGGTAGAGTATTAAAGTTAACAAAATGTATATATGTTTTACTAAATTATCCTCTACTTATTTGTTATATCTCTCCTCAATTAATAGAGATAGTGAGTATTAAATAAGGGTAAGAGTGAAGAAAAATAATAAATGTTGTCTTAAAATTTGAAATGAACAATTAAAAAAAAACGCATGCAACTCTAAATTAGATAATTAAAAAAAACGAAGGGAGTAATATTATACATTCATAATATCTCATTTTAAGTTTTATCTTCTATATTTTTATTTTCTTATAAGTAATCCGTTTAATGGATAGAAATATATATATTTCTTTTGATTTTTTTTATTTTTTATTTGTATATTTTAAAAATTTAATTTTTTCAAGTGTATATTTTATATGTGAGAGTGATGGAGAAGCCATCCTTTTAGCCTAGGCCGAGTATGCTAAATTTGAAAAAGTTGGAGCTCTTATTTTACGTACGTTTAATGAATAAAAAAGTTTAATAATTTTGTTTTTGACTTTTGAGAGTATGAATATTTTTTGGAGTCATTAAGAATAGTTTTTCAGAGTCAGCTTTAACTCTCTAAATATAAAAATATATAAATGACTCTTATTTACACAATTTCTTTTAGTATTATGTCTATTATGGCGATTTTTATAAATTGAGAGTCACTTTATTTTACCAAGCATTATAAAGATAACTCTTGCTTATTAAAAACAATTTTTATATCTTTTTACTAAATAGTACTATTATGACTCTCTAAGAGCAGTTTTTTTAGAATCCAAAAAGCTCATCATCTTTTTAAAAACCTAAAAATCTCAACAACATTTTAAGAGTCATAACTTTCCAAACTCGGCCTGAGTATGGAATGAGGATGGGCAATATCAATAGAGAAATTTTTGTATTGTCATGGACTGTTACATAGGATTATGGTTCAGCCACCCAAATAATATTATGTGTTAATATATTAGGTCATGTGTCATGTATAGAAACTACTATTAATAATTATAAATTTAACTTAGTTATTTTTTCTTACTTTTTCATTTTTAAAAATAACAAAGAATGAGACTCACATCTCAATACATAAAATAAATATTTAATTTTAATATTTTTAAATTATTTTATTTTAATAAAAATAAACTAATTTGAATCACAATAAAAATAAAAAAATAATTATTTATACTAAAAAATCAATGAAAAAGTCTCTTTATCACTTAAATAATTTCAAATTATTGAAATTAAATATTTTTTTAACTTATCAAGACGTAGATCCAATTATTTTTTTTACTTTAAAAATTAAAAAATTAAATATTTGTAGATTTTTAATTTTTAATAACAAGTTATAAACATAATATCATCTAAAATATTTAATTTTAACATTTTTAAATTATTCAAGTGAGAGAAGAAAATTTTTCATTAATTTATTTTTTATTAGAAATAATTATTTTTTTATTTTTCTTGTAACTCCAATTAATTAGTTTGTATAACAATAAATTAATTTAAAGATATTAACATAAAATATTTGTTTATTTATTTAAATGTGGGTTCTATTTTTTTATTTTTAAAAGTAAAAAAGTAAAAAATTAATTATATTAAATTTTAATTAATAATAAATTCAATAATATGTGATATTATATGTGAATACATGACATTATTTATATATCAGATTACTGGATCATAATTTTATGTGATTTGATCACCATCCAAAAATTTCTAATGGCACAGGTAGTATTTTTTTTAAAGTTGATAGAATACAGTACAGACATACAGATACAATATAATATAATACAAAAAATTTTGTGTATTTTATTTTTGTGTTTTTTTTAATATATACAAAATAAATTAGTGTTTGTATTTATTCAAAATTTTGTTTCGAGACTTTGGTAAAAAATAAGAAGGACAACCGGTGAAATTATGAATTAATAATAGATATAAACTTGGAACAAATTTTTTATTAAAATTCTGTATATGAACACAAAATATAAAAAAATTATATAAATATAATCTATCTTATATGTGTTTATACTAAACAAATACATTATTTTTTATTCTGTATTATATTTTATATACTGTGCATAGTAAACAAACACCTTGTGATATTCATCGGCTTTTGCTATGGATTGATAGATGGAAATAGGTGCAGTTACCGATACATTGTTAGTAGTACTGAGTAGTGAGTAGCTAGCTAGCTACAGAACGCAATGCAAATGCAATCCATGCACTGCGCAATAATCCACAACCAATACCTTTTCATTACTCACTTCCCCACTCGTGCTCCCCCACGTTTTCCCAATTTTTACTCACTTACCCTTTCTCTACCATCCCAATTACACCTTCCACCCCCGAAATTTAATTTCATCACAAGGAATAAATAAATGTACGACTAATCAATGAGTTTAATTTATATACTTCTTCATTTTTTTTATTTGTCCATTTTATCTTTTCATGATGTTTTAGGTAATGATTAATTTTATTTAAAAATTAACAGAAGGACTAATTTATTTTATTATATTATTCTAAATTAAAGTGGGTACATTATTTTAGATAGTGTAATTTATTTGATGGAAGATGAATTAAATAAAAGTAAAACAGAAAAAACATATTAAATATTGTCTAGAATTGCTAATTGGGTAAATAAAAAAAATAAACTTAAAATACAAAATAGATAAATAAAAAGAAACAAATAAAGTACATTTAATAAAACTATTTTATACGGATTATATGCCGTCATAGAAATTTTATTTATTAACAATTAATTAGTACGAATTTAAATTACTTTTTTAATTGTTAGTAGTATAAGAAAATAGTAATATGATTTTAAAATAATTTATTGGTTTCGGACAGAATTTTTTTAGAAAATAACACATTATTTTGATTTTATTTATAATAATTTCATGAAAAACCAATTTACTTGGAATATTGGACAAAAGCATAATACTCCTATATGAGATGAACAAAATACACGGATGAATTGTACCATCCGATTTTTCTAAAAGAAAAAGAATTTCCGCTTTTCTTCCTTTTGGTCCATTTATTGAGAATTATTGGCAGGATGCTTATTTCCCTTTCGTGTGAATAATTGTATGGTGTGTGTTGTGTTTGCCATTTTTTTTTCCAACCCGCAGACAATGAACGTTGAAAGCCAAAAAGGGTCATAGAAAAAGAAAAATCAAAAGTGTTACTGTATAAAATAAAATGAACGGGATTTCGGGAACAAGAATATAAAAAAATCAAAACAAACACAACAAAAGACAAACTAATGGTCATGTGCTGTGGCTACTCACGAGCGAATGAATGAATGAAGTAATATAATGTAGCCGAAAGCGAAGACCCTACACACATAATTACATATGTTTATCTACCTATCTATATAAAGTTATCAGCCGGTTAGGGACACGATAAAAAATCAGTCAAAACAGCCAACAAGTTATATATAATATGTATAATATAAATTGCACAATGAATATTATATATTGTGCACGCTATATATTACATGATGTGCACAACATATATTACATGTTATAAAGAAAGATAATGCTACAACATGTGATATATGTTGTATACAATAGGTGAAATATGTTGTGCATTATATGTGATATACATTGTGCATTTTATATTATATATGTTGTGCATAATTTGTTGACTGTTTTGGCTGATTTTTTTGTTGTGCCCCAATTATTTCCCTAAAGTTATTTCATTTAAAAATCCTAATCGTTGTGCACATATTTTTCTTTCCGATATTTAACCATAGGTTTGAGCAGACTTAGCTCACGGAATGAAATACATCACCAGTTAGCTCTTATGCACACATAATTACTTGTTGGAGCCCTAATTCTTCTCTTCTCCCCCTCTCCAATCGTACTCATGAACCATAGGAATGATTTTATTTTATCACAATCTCCTTTCCCAATATTTTTTATTTGATAAATTAAAATGCTCAAACCCCAAAGATTGGGAGCAAACACAAAGAAGAAATTACAACTACATGCAACAACACAAAAACATGGGAATAACATGACCCACATCCAAACCATATGACCTATTGAACAACAAATATCAAGAAGAATATATATATCCACCGTCCCAATGTCCTATGATCAAAAGGGAATGATTCACATCGACCTTTATTTCAATCTTGCCAGAAGGTTTTTCATCTCAAATCTAATTGCAACCTATAGTTCTGAGAAATTATTTTGTTTTTAATACACCATATGATCCACAAATACCACATATATTAATGAAATCAATAACTTCTTATAACACCTTTTCATGGAGTACTCATCCCCTTTCATAAAATTGAAATGAAATGAAGTCTATTAAAAATAAAACAAAATAATTATACAATTGATCTTTCAACTAGCAGTTATATATATAAGTAATTTATATCATCACAATCTCATTCATTCCTCTTATTAGTAAATCTAAATGTACAGATAACTAAACTTAATCTAGATAAGTAGCTGTACATGCATGGCCTAATAAAAAATGAGACACTGGTTAAACATTCTTTGTGCAAAGCATATATATTTGTGCATATCTGACACTATTCTCAGCGCGCACACATGTGGTTCAGTGAAAAGATAGATGAAGATAAACCAATTTGTGTAAGGGAGGTAAGGTACAGACCATGATTTGGTACTTTGATTTGCTATTGATGTCATTTTTTAAGAGTTTTTGACTTTTATAGATCCTTTAAAAGTTGCTTTTGTTAAAGTTGTACTATTCAATTAAATAACGTAAGAATTGCTCCAGGAGAAATTATTGTAACTATAATTGATAATTATACTATAAATTTAAACTGATTATGGAATAAATTTTTATTTAGACATAAATATATATGCTTTCAATTAATTTTTTAAGATGTAATAATTATTTAATGCCTAGATGTTAAATTAATTTATATTTAAAAGATGAAATATTGTAGTTTACTAAGCAATTTTTTGTATTTTTAGTGGTTATATTTTTATTAAAAATTATATAAATATGTTAAATATAAAAAGATATTCTTATTAATTAAAATAATGTGATACAAACACTATAATAGATGTATATATAATTAAAAAATAGATATTAAAGAGGAGAATCGTAATTTTACTATCAATAATTAACATTTTAAATTTGGAAGAGCATAAATAAATTTTAAAAAGAATGTGATTTTAAAGAACCAAGAGCAAAAGAAATAAGCACATAAACTGTATTATTATTGTTATTATTATTACTAGAGAGATAATTTTTGTATACTATAAAATTAGTCATTATCAATCACCATATGAAATAATTTAACTTTTTAAAACTATTGATCCAACTTTTAATGTTATACATTAATGTAACATTTTAAAAAGTTAGATTAACAGTTTTAAAAAATTGAATTATTACACATAGTAATTAATAATAACTGATTTTATAATATACACGTAGTGTTACTCTTATTATTATCAACATCATCAAATTACTCCTACTTTTTTTTTTATAACCAGGAGATGATACCTAATCTCCCTCGCCCCGAAAGCTCACTAAGCGGTAAAGTGCTGAACATAAAAAAATTACTTACTCCTACTTTTGATGAGTAGTAATGTAGGAATGTAGGGTCCTTGAAAAGTACTAAAGGCCCAAAGTAAGTAATTGGGAAAAAAAAGGAAACCTTCATAACTACAAAAAAATCTAATTCAATTAATTTCAAATGTATTCCATTTTTTCCCTAAAATTTGCTTTGAGTTGATTCAACATTAAATTCCCCACCATTTGTTCTCGATTTATTATATTGTCCAATTTATCAATGTAACTATTAAAAATATTGTCTATAGAAAACGTAATCTACTAAAAATATTTGTAAAAACTAAAAAATCTATCAAATCATAATAGAAAGTACTTTATAGGTTGAAGATCTAAACAATATGTAATTTTTTTAATTGTCTGATAATAAAGGATTAAGATTGTAAAAAAGAAAATATTCAATATTTTCTATACAAATATATCACAACAATATTTTTAATTCTATTAAATGTTACTATTTTAAATATTATTAGGTATAAATAGAGACTTATTTCTTACTTACTCCCTCAGTGCAAAAGTATTGGTTTTTTTAAATGTTTTGGCACTTATAATAAGAAAGCATCAATGATATAAAATTTTCTGTAAAAATTAGTTGGTGTTTTTTTTTTAATGAAAATTAGTTGGTGTTTACAAAATTATCTTTTTATTTTATTTGTTCAATAATAATAATAATCATATATAAAGATAACAAAGTGGATCAACCTAATCTGCCAAAGTCTGCCAAATAGAATGAGGTATTCTAATCTGAAAAAAAAAAAATGCAGCCCAATCGCCAAAATGGCAGATATGGTGAGTTAGCCCGATAGTTCCAATCCGTTTTATTATTATTTATAAAAGAAATCCGTAAATTAGGATAAAATATTGCAACAAAACCTTCCTAAAAAAAAGACGAGTTTAGTGGGTCAATCCCTTTTGTCTAAACTCATTTATTATCTCTAAATATATATGGTGTGTGAAAGAATCAATTTAAAGGCATAAATAAAAATAAAAACCAGATACTTTTTTAAAATTCCAGATAATATTGAATAAAACTCCTTCGCTATAAAGATATTAAAAGTTGGATAGATGAAGAATAATGAAAAGGATAAACTTAAGAAATTCAACATTATAAAATAACAGAGAAAATAAATATGATTGACAATTATTCAACAGAATAATTAATTATAATATTGAAATATTCCAAGTAAACAAAGCTGAGATATGATATGGAGAGAGAATACAAAGAGGAAAAAAAAGGAAAGAGGGTACACAAAAATAGAGTTGGTGGGGGCAGAATCGTAATAAGAATGAAAAGAAGGGTTAGATAATAAAACAGCCCTAAGAAGAAGAGGACATGCTGAAAAGCAGTGAACTTTAGGCCTCGTTCTTCGCTCTTCACAAGTCCCACCCCTTTCTGTTGCGAACTCACTCATTCACTCTACTCTCTGTTTCTCACTTACTTACTCGCTCGCCCACAGATTCCGGCGCCTCTCTAACGCCCAAACGCGCTTTTTCCCCGACGCGATTTTCGCGCGCGCGGCGTTTCGACGCAGCTCTCACCTGATTGAGAGACCTGCGTTCTCGTTTCTCCTCATTCGTTCGTCGCTTTCATTCAGTGAGTAAAATCTCTCCTCTTTTGCTATCGGTTTTGGACGATTGATTCTGTTTTCTTTGGAACTCATTGAATCGCTTTTTTTTTGTTTTTGTTTTGAACTGAGACAATGATTCGTAATCGTATCTGCGTTTCGTTTTGCAAATGCGCGTGATCATGTTTTGCATGTTACATGATCGTGCTTTTGAGGGGTTCCTGAATGGTGTTTCTGGCAATGTGCCTTCGCTATTAATTCGTTGCTATTAGTTTTTTTTCCGATTCTAATGCTGATCAATATTTCTTTTTCTGCGGAATCTTTGTTAGTCGGGATTAAGGAGGCAACTTGTTTGATGTCTCTGTCTCTTCGTTGATATAATTAGTTGTGTTTTGTCTTTTGTGTGTTTTGGTTGATTACTTCATTGAATCTTTTTTCCCCCTTTCCTTTTGTTGGTTTATCTGATTTAATCTCAATGTTTAATCATCTATGTTCCCCGTGACATTGTTTTTTATACTATCGAATCTTGATACCGTCTTTTAGCAGAGTTTTGTTTCCTCCAATGATTATTTCCTCTCTATGTTACTGTATTTTTACAATCAACATGGAATTTTATTGGACTTAACTGACTAATGGCTTGATAAAGTCACCTTAGAGAGTTTCTGTGTTGACTCTTAAGGGGATTTGGTGTGTCAAACGTCGATGATTTGTAGTATGAAAATCTGTTTCCAGTAATCCTTTCTCCATCAATAATTTAGTTCCACATTGATGTGAATATCTTTTTTTTTTCTTTATACTTATCTGTTTGGTACGTATGCTGTACATATGAATATGTATTGGGTACAAACTTTTGTTTGTATTTTTTTTAATATCTTGGGATCTTGCTATTGAAATTGTCTGGAAACATTGTTGTTTAGCACCATTGCATGATCGAAAGGACTCAAGTACAATTAAGTCAACGCAAAATTGATAGTTTTACTACTAATTTATTTTGTTTGCGACTAACTAAAACAAATTGGCACTTCACCTTTCAATTTCCGTGTTTCTTTTGAGTGTTTTTCCTTGCATCATATACTTCGTGGAACATTTTTAGAAAATAAGGTTTGAATGTTGAGGAAGGTATTTGCCTTTCTGGTTTTAATATTTGATTGTTTATTTTTCTCGTGTAGTTTATATGATATATCTTCTCAAGCCCGGAACCTAGATTTTCAAAAATTTGTCAAACCTGTACCGGCTTTGGTACTTGTACCCATTTCCATATAATCTAAACTAAGTAAACATACTAGTTAAGGTTTAGACAATATAGATGTGAGTTATTTTATTTATTTATTTATTCTTTGAGCTCATTTAATTTACACTCTGTAAATTCTTTGCAAATGAATAGGCTGCTTGAAATTTTCTGCTTCGTGCAAGGTCACTAACTTCCATGGATGATAACCTCTTTGACGAGCAAAAATTTCCATCTGGTCGCATAACCAGGATAAAGTTTGATGTTTTAACCGAGGCAGATCTAGTTAAGTATATTCTTGATCTTATATCTATATCAGCCTTCTATATAGTTAATTGTTACTATTCACCCACCTGTTTGCTACAGAAAATCCTAAAATGCACGTTCCGAGGAAATTTTAACCAAAGCAATCCTTATCTTCCTTCTTGTCAATGCCTGATGGTGTTTAGATAAATCTAAACTAAGCATGGCATATTGTGGTAGAATATATCTAATCCGTGCACTGACCCAGAATGTATGGTATGTTGTAAAGAAGGTTTCCTTGATTGGGTGCATCTGTGCATCCATTTTGTTTCCATTTTAAGTGAGGAAAACCCTATTCTGCAGAATGGACTATCAATCTCAGATCTCTTCTGATTGCCTTGCAATTATTTAATCATGAATTGGATGTTAATTAGTTTCACCGCTGCAGGACAAGATCGCAGCTTTGGAGATAAAAGCACCTGGGCAGATCAACTGTTCTGAGTTGGGACTTCCAAATCTGTCTAATGAGTGCAGCACTTGTGGAACCAAAGTTAGAAATTTTTGTGAAGGTATGTGTTTAGGGATTTTGTGTTATGATCACTTGAGAAGATACTGAATGATTAATGTTTAATTTCAGGTCATTATGGAGTTATTAGATTTCCCATGTCCATTCCCCATCCATATTTTCTATCAGAGATTGCACAACTCTTGAACAAAATCTGCCCTGCATGTAAATCTATTCGACAGGCCAAGGTCAGCTTCCTTTTACTTTTATCAAATATTAACACAGTCAATTTGTTCTTGTTATTGTAATTCGGATTTAGTTTTGGTCTGCTGCTGTTGTAATGAGGTTTGTATTATTGAAGGGCCATATGGTACCCATCTATTTGAAAGACTATTAATAAACTTTTACTTGAAGTGAAAACCCTTTATTATTTAATGATGTGCATTGATCTTGTACATTGCCAACATAGCAGTTATATATATGACAGTAGTTCTGATTTTAACTCATCATTGTATGATATGTTAAACAGTTTTTTTCATAGCATATGTACAAATGTTTAAGTTGAGCATTGCTATGGGCACAACAAAAAACCAGCCAAAACAGCCAACAAATAGGAATTTGGGCCACAATCACCTAGCCCATTAAAAATATACTTATGATTAAAAGTGTTATTTGGGCCATAAAGTGTTAAATGAGCTTTGTTGGCTGTTTTGGCTGGTATTTTGTTGTGCCCCAAGCATTGATGGTTTAAGTTTGATCCCTTCCATATATAAAACTTTTGACAATTTAGGCACATCCAAAATGGTGCCACATCTCATCAGGTTGTTATAACTAAAGATTTTCACATTTAAGGTATTTAAAATTTTCTTTCATTAGGTGGAAGCATGTGGTTAATAGATAGTGTAAAATGCTTTCGAATGACTGTTGATCGGAAATAAATACAAACTGAAATAGGATCAATTGAAGTTTTACATGGAAATGGTATTTCAATATTTCTAATTTTGATATGTCCCAGACCTTGAGCTTTCCCTATTTTTCCTCATTCAATCATGAAATAAAATAGAAAATCCAATCATGGGGTAAAAGTTAATCCTACAACCAGTTGTTTAAGCATGCATAAACCAGACAACTTACTATAAAAATATACAAGATCTTCCTTCCTAGTATGGGATGCATAGAACATATGGAAATTGTTGTAGTTCTTTTTCTTTTATTTTCCTTCCCAACTATTTCCCAACTTCTAAGATATATAGATTCCAAAAAGTAACCTTCCTGTGCATGTGTCTTTGTTGTTAAATGGGCTGGCCTGTACAAATTTCTGTTATTTCCTAGTTATCTGCTTCCTTATTGATAGTTCAGTTGTCTTCTCACAGGGCGCTCAATTATTAATTGCAACCAAGCGGCTTTATGGTTGCAAATATTGTTCTGTAAGTTTATGTGGCTTCATTGTCATTGATTCCTTTTAAATTAAATTTCTATTTTTGGTTTCTTTTTTTTTTATTCTTCTACTGTCTGATGTTTATAGACTGCTTCTGCATCAAACAGGGAAATACTTATCCGACAATGAAATTCAAAGTTTCCTCCAATGATCTCTTCAGAAGAACTGCAATTATTGTAGAAATAAATGAAAGCTCTCCAAAGGCGAAGAAAGTTTTTGGGCGAAGATTACCGGCTGATTATTGGGATTTTATTCCTCCAGATACACAAGAAGAAGAAAGTTGTATAAAACCAAATAGAAGGGTTTTATCACCGAGTCAGGTAGCATTGCCCACTTTTACATACTTGTTGCAATTATGTATCGTTTTCCTGTGGATACTATGATTCTTCACTTTGTTCAAATTCAATCTTTGCTAGAAGGTTATCAGCATCCATATATATCGTATCATGCTAAATAGGATTAAAGAATGGAGCTAAGATCTATTTTCAGTTTAACTACGTTGTTGTGCCTCTACTGGACATGATGCTCCAAAGCTTACATTTGTATCACTTAAATGTATACAAATTATTTAGCATATGCTAATATGACAACTCTGTAGAAATTTATGTAAATCTTTAAGTGTGTCTGGAACAATGTGGGCAAGAAAGGTACAATTATATATCTCATCTTGAATTGGGTTTGATTGCAAAGAAATACATGCATCATCCACTCAAATATTGGGATTCAGATTTTGGTTGGTTTGTATTAATTATGAGACATTTATCATCATGAAATGTTTTTTGATGTGTTTGGAGGGACTGGTAAACAAGGATCACTGATAGAGCATTCCATTCCTCCAACTAGCAAGAACCCCCCTCTTCCATGGTCCCTGATATTGATGCCATTTTCTGACTTATTTTCTGAGTCACTTTCATTTCGAGGCCATGTGATAAGATGCACACAAGTAAGAGAAAGAAGGATGATCAATGATGTATGGGATGTATTATTGAATATGGAAATATGCAGAAAAATCTAATACACGGGGAATGATTCAGAGCACTCAGCAGCTCAACTGAACAAATTAGGAATAAACCCAGCCTACCTTCTCCCTCCCCCCTAGCTGACACCTACAGCCTTTCCCATAACAGAATTCCCCTTACTCATGGTTTCACATGACCTCATTTCCCAAGTTAGTTACATTCTCAGCCTACATGGCTTGGAGAACTATTCCCTATTTGATCATTACCCTTCCTCCTCTCATACATCCTCAGCTCATGCTTCTGGTGCTCCTTATCACCATGCTTTTCTGCTGGCAGTATACTAATGCATGCCTTCTATTTATCTTTGTTTTGGTTTCAGGTTAATTATTTGTTGAATGATGTTGATCCAGACTTAGTTAAAAAATTTGTTCCTCAAATGGATTTGCTTGGTCTTAATTGTTTCCCGGTGACACCAAATTGCCATCGTCTGACAGAAGTTATGCATGCATTATCTAATTCGAACCGGTTGAGTTTTGTAAGTATTTTTCTTTTTCTCCTAAATTGTATTTTTGAATAGACTCAAGGAAGGGGGATTGGGGCATATTTACTCACAGTTGACTAGAAGAAGGCGACTCCACTGGGGCAAATGCCTCATCTGCCCTTTGCTATATTCATCAATATCTATATAAGCTGTCACATATAGTCACTTACATGAGTTCCAAATTTTAATATTGTACTTTATTTGGTTAAATGTTTTTAGGATGACAGGACCAGGGCTACCAAGAAATTGATTGATTTCCGAGGTACTGCTAATGAGTTAATTTCTCGTGTTTTGGATTGCCTGAGGATCTCCAAGGCAAGTTTCTCAGCCTCTTTTTTTTTTTTTTTTTTTTTTTTTTGCGTCACATTGTCCCAAATGCTCCATTTTTCTTATGATTTTACTTTTAAAATGCAGCTAAATCCTGATAAAACACCTGTTGATATGTTTACTGAAATCCGGCAAAAGAAAAATGCAGAAAATGCTTGCAATTCCTCAGGTTCGAGATGGATGAAAGATGTGGTTCTAGGAAAACGCAATGATAGTTCATTCCGTTCTGTTGTAGTTGGTGATCCAGATCTTGAGGTTGATGAAATTGGCATACCTTGTCAAATTGCAGAAAGTTTGCAGGTTTCTGAGTATGTGAACAAGCAGAATTGGGAAAAACTGCTTTATTGTTGTGAGTTACGCATGATAGAGAAGGGGCAGATAAAGGTCTGCAGAAAGGGTAGGCAAATTGTACTGTACAAAAAGGAAGACATTCAGATAGGAGACATGTTTTATAGGCCTCTTGGTGATGGCGATAAAGTGTTGATAAATAGGCCGCCTTCCATACATCAACATTCAATGATTGCCCTCTCAGTTAAAGTTCTTCCCATCTCTTCTGCAGTATCTATCAACCCACTCTGTTGTTCCCCACTGCGTGGGGATTTTGATGGTGATTGCCTTCATGGGTATATTCCACAATCAGTAGCTTCAAGAGTTGAGCTTAATGAGCTGGTTTCTTTAGATAAACAATTGATTAACGGGCAAAGTGGTAGAAATCTGCTTTCACTTTCTCAGGATAGTTTAACTGCTGCTCATTTGTTGATGGAAGATGGGGTCCTTTTAAATGGTTACCAAATTCAGCAGCTCCAGATGTTCTGCCCTGATAATTTAGCACTTCCTGCTATTGTTAAAGCTCCGTCCAGTAATACCTCATTTTGGACTGGCAAGCAACTGCTGGGCATGCTGTTTCCTTCTAATTTTGACTATTCTTTTCCTTCAAATGGTGTTTTGATCACTGATGGCGAGCTCGTATCTTCTTCTGAAGTTTCTGGTTGGTTACGTGATTCTGAATGTAATGTTTTCCAGAGTCTTGTGGAACAATTTGAAGGGAAAACTCTAGACTTTTTGTATGCTGCACAGAAAGTCCTTTGCGAGTGGTTGTCTATGACAGGTTTTACAGTGTCACTTGCAGACTTGTACCTTGCTTCTGAATCCGATGCACGGAAAAATATGATGGAGGACATCTTCTATGGCTTACATGAAGCAGAACAGGCATGTAACTACAAACAGTTGTTAGTAGATTGCTACTGTGATTTTCTGGCAGGAATTGTTGAAGGAAATGGAAATGCTCCAACTGATCTTGTTCGCCTGAACTACGAAAGGCAACTAAATGCTGCTCTAAGTCAAAGGTCAGTTGAGGCTTTTAGACAAGTTTTTCGCAATATTCAAAGTTTAGCTGACAGATATGGAAGTAAGGGCAACTCTTTCCTTGCTATGATTAAGGCTGGAAGCAAGGGTAATTTTCTGAAACTAGTCCAACATTCCATGTGTCTTGGTTTGCAACATTCTCTGGTTCGCTTGTCGTACAAATTTCCCCATCAACTCTCATGTGCTGCTTGGAATAATGAGAAGGGGCTTGATTCAGTACAGATGTGTTCTGGTACTTCTGAATCTGCTCAATCTTACATCCCATGCGCCGTGGTTGAAAGCTCTTTTCTGACGGGGTTGAACCCACTTGAATGTTTTGTTCATTCAGTGACAAATCGCGATAGCTCTTTTAGTGACAATGCAGACCTTCCTGGAACATTGACCCGTAGACTAATGTTTTTCATGCGTGATGTGTATGATGCATATGATGGAACTGCCAGAAATTTATATGGTAATCAAATTGTTCAGTTTTCTTATGATACTGGTGAGGATTCATCTGCTGATTGCTGTCTCCAAGAGGCTAGTATTGGTGGCGAACCAGTTGGAGCACTTTCTGCTTGTGCTATTTCTGAAGCTGCATACAGTGCTTTGGGTCAACCAATTAGTCTTCTTGAAACATCACCTTTGCTGAATTTGAAAAATGTTCTGGAGTGTGGTTCAAAGAAAAGAACTGGAGATCAGACCGTGTCTTTATTTTTGTCTGACAAATTCCGTAATCGAAGATACGGGTTTGAGTATGCAGCCTTTGATGTGAAGAATTATTTGGAAAGAATGATGTTCTCAGACATTGTTTCTACTGCCATGATAATATTCACTCCCCACTCCTACAGCAAGGAAAAGTACAGCCCTTGGGTTTGTCATTTTCATTTAGACAGGGATATTGTTCAGAGAAGACGCCTGAAAGTGGCTTCCATCATTCACTCTCTTAAAAAGAGATGTGATTTGCTCAGAAAAGAATCAAAAATCTGTTTTCCCAGTTTAAAAATAGCAAGCAAGTAAGTTTCTTTTATTTTGGCACTTCAAACAATAGTTGTTACACCACCTAGTGTTTACTGTTCATGAAGGCTATATATTGATGCTTTGCTTCATTTAGATTCTTAATATTGTCTCTATATATACTTTTTTATGCCTGCCTCATAGGATACACTAATCCAGATAGGTAATATACTACATCTAAGCTTGTTACACCTGTTACTTCATTTTGTCATGATTCCAGAATGCTTTCATTGCTCCTATTATGCTCGAGATTAGAAAATTAGGCCAAAAAGCTTCGTTTGGGTGTTCTATTGTCCTTTTTTTTTGTTACATTGAAAAATCATTTATATGTTTCCCGCTTTCAACAACTGTACTTATTTCCCCAGTCATGGTACAACCCTAAATAAAATGCTAGTTCACTGATACAATTTACACAACTTTGGTGAAGCCTTTTTTTTTTCTCTTTCCTCTCTCTGGATACTTGCATCATTTGGTGCCCCTAGAGTCGCTAAAAGAGGAGAGGGGAAGGGATGGGTAAATGCGAATTGAACCCCTGACCCAACCCACATCAACCTTTTAGTCACTAAGACTAAGGGAAGTATCGCTTGAGTTATAGTTTATTGGCATACTACAGAGAAGTTTTCGAATAACAGAAAGGAAGAAAAGAATTGGAAATTTGAAAAGCCAGGAGATAGTAAAAAAATATGATTTAAGTATTTGGCAAATAGTTTTTGTTTTTCACTGTCTCTAAGGGATCTCTTTCATCAAAGATATAATTTAAACTGCCTATATCATCTTTTACCATCCATGTTGACTCAGACAATGGAATAACAGGAAGTGTTCTGCCACATACATGGCTAAGGGAGGTAAAGATGCTTCTACAAATAAAGAAATAACCGGTGATGATTGCATCACTGTTACAGTTGTTGAAAACTCACGTGAAGCCATACAACTTGACGCTGTTCGCGACTTGATGATACCTTTCCTTCTGGGAACGGCTATAAAAGGTTGGTAGTGGTCTATCCACATATCCATTTGTATTACTGTATGGTGATCTGCACGAGTCATTTACAGATTGATAAGCAGATATATGACTGGGACACTCCTGAAAAGCATATTTTTGCTGCATACATGGAATGCTGAAGTCTTCTTCATACTCAATATCCACTCCTATGATTACATGTTTGTTAGAAAATATCTAAACTTGATTTTGCTATTAAGAATGTTAAATTGATTTATTTGTTTTTGGGTAATGGAGTTAAAAGCATAGATGTAATAAGAACCAGACAGAAGTTTAACCAGGAGTAGACAGATAAATTTTTGTTCGAATAGTTGTATTGTTTTTTTCAATGATTTTACTATATCCTGGTTGCAACATGCATGCATATGTAATACCTGTTGTGGTAAAATATGCTCAAATTGACAGTCATTGTCTTAATTTCTGAAATGCACTTTAGGATTTCCGGAGATCAAGAAGGTCAATATTCTGTGGAATAATCTGCCCAAATCATCAAATTCTTATAATGGTTCTTCTGGTGAACTATATTTGAGGGTTACTATGTCCGGTGACAATAATGGTGGAAGATTTTGGGGTCTGCTCATAAATCATTGTCTCAGGATAATGCATATGATTGACTGGACAAGAAGTCTTCCAGAAAATATTAATCATTTCAGCTCTGTCTATGGAATCGATGCAGGGTGGCAATATTTTCACCAGGTTTGTATAGTTTTAAATTCTCTTCTTTTTAAGATTTCAGTTGAATTTTTTTATTTTTTTAGCAATTTGTATTAATTTACTAGCATCTGGGCTTAAATGTAGAACTTGGCTTCTGCAACATCTGATACCGGCAAGGCAATCCTTCCCAAGCATTTGCATCTTGTTGCTGATAGTTTGTCAGCCAGTGGACAGTTTGTAGGGTTAAATGGAAAGGGCATGGCACGGCAAAGACAACATGCATCTATCTCAGCTCCCTTTGTTCAAGCGTGCTTTTCAGTCAGTTTTCTTATCTATGATTCCAGTCTCATGCTTCATGATTCACTAAGTAATGAGCTTACAGTAGCCCTTATTATTCTTGTTTAATCCTGGAATCTTATTGCAGAATCCAGGTGGTTCCTTTATAAAAGCTGCTAAGTCTGGAATCACGGATGATCTCCGGGGTATCCTGGATGCATTGGCATGGGGAAACTGTCCACCCTTGGGAACAGGTGGACAGTTTGAAATCATATACTCAGCGAAGGTAAGGTTATTGGTTTTCTCGTGTATTAAAATTCTTGCTGCCAATTAGGTTTAAATGGATCATGAATATGGTTCTACTTTCAAAGAACTTGAGAATTTGTGATGCAGTTATGCTAGGATTTCAATGCACATTTCACTTTGATTTTAAAAATTTTCTTCGTGCTTATTTTAGGCCTATTGCTTTTTTTTTTTTTGGTTCCTATATCCATTTGCAGAAATGCCGTACATTCTATTGAATATGATTTGTTTATCATTTGAGGTTGTTGAAATTTTTGGCTTTTTTCTCAGATTTTCATAACTATGATCATCATTTCTCTGGAAACAATGTGAACTGCATTAGAGTAGTTGTGGATATTTTACCCGGGGTTGGGCGGGGGAAGGAAAATGAAAGCTTAAGGGTTATGGCACAGTAATTTTGTACCTTCCAAGTTGTGCATGTATTACCATGTCATTTTAAATGGTCTAACTCTTTCTTTTTTCAGGGACAAGAGCTTGCTAAACCTGTAGATGTTTATAACCTGCTAGAAGCCACTTTGGAGCAGCCGAATGAAAAGACTGATACCCGTGCTACTTACAAATATTCGTCTGACAAATGCAGTTCTGCTTTTAGGCAGCAAAACGGTGGGTTTGGTTTGAAACGATGTAAGCAGATGAAAAACACAATAAAAAATTTTGTGACTGCAAATGATATTCGGAAGCTGACTGCTGCATCAAGGAACATACTGAACAGGTAAGAGAGTTGACATATAGCCTTTCTATGCTCTATTTTGTTTTATTGTGTATTTGATGCCATAAAGCACTGTGTTTTCTATGTAGTGATGTTAGCGTACATACTGTAGAAGAAGTAAAAGCTTTATATAGTCATAAACATAATTGCTTCGAATCCGTTTCTTAAAACTTCAAAGGGTCATTAAATTGTACAAACAGTTAAATCCTTTGAGAGGTTCCATGCCTTTTGGTCAGTATACCAGCAAGGCAATCCCCTTCCAGGCTGCTCCATTTATATTCTTCTGAACTCTTGATAAATTTAAGGAAAGGCTAGGCAATAATTTCTACATTGGATTTACTATGGAAGTTTATGTTTTTAATATGTTTCTTCCTGTGTAAGGAGACTGGACTTCTTAAGTGAAGGTTAAATTACTGAGTAGGTCCCTATTGTTTCCATGAATTTCAAATAGGTCTCTGAAATTTGGAATGTTTTATTGAAGTCCCTTATCCTATACTTGTGCGATTTTAAAGTAGTTGCTTGTTTTCCGTATTGCTCTAAACTCAAGGCATATATGTTGGGATGCAGTTTCTGTCTCTGTCTGTCTAGTTTTCCATAGCATGATTAAGTGAGGAGCTATATTTTGCAGAGTATTGATCAGCTGTTTACTGTTGTCTATGTAGGTATTCAATTGATGAGAAACTAAATGACAAGGACCTGTTTACCATGCTGAGAGTTCTGCATTTTCATCCCCATAGAGATGAGAAGTATGGCTCTGGACCGCAGTACATCAAGGTACGAGTGCCTGTGTGAAGAATGTTTGGATGTGTGGTCAAAATTCATTTTGTTTCTTCATGCTCGCAGTGATGCATGTGGTTCCAATGTCAAAATTTTTGCTGGTCTAGTTCTGTGTAACAAAGTTCTGTTCATTCTCCTGGTAAGATGCTCATTGCCTTTTTTTTCTCATTTCTATTTTCAAGGTTGGGTTTCATCCTAAATACAAGGATGCACGCTGCTTCTTCATAGAACGAATTGATGGTAGTGTGGAAGATTTTTCATACCGGAAATGCATTCTTAGTGCTCTTGAGGTTGTTGACCCAGAAAAGGCAAAGATGCAGAAGAAGAAATGGCTGGGGCTTGATGGCAAATAGTCAACTACCAGTATGCATGTCCAAGCATAATAAGTGACTGGGCCTCTGATCAGGTGTCAGCCACAAACTGAAAAAAATATGATTTGGTGTTTCTTTTTCTTTTTCTTTTCTGAAGAAATCATGGTGATGCACAGTTAGAAGGGTAATAATAGTGCCACGACTCTACAATCACAAAATACGACGTTGTTTTTCTACCTTTGATTTTAAAATGTTGTCCGGAATCAATGGTAGAGAATCACAGTTGTGTCTTGTGGGTTTAGAGTTATGTCATTGGCATTATTCCGACAGAAAAGGGTGAATAATTTGGAGCCTTCTTTTGTTGTATACTATCTCAAAGCTAGGCCGACTATAGTAGTGGCTAACTCAAATATGTTAGCTCGTCTGATATAAGAGGCAGTGCAGTGAATCAGGCACATTTTGAGACTTTAGGGGTATACCAGTTGAAAGCAGCAACTAGTAGTGGTGCATTCTTTTGTAATACATAAGCTTTTTTGGTTTTGATGATGGAGCGGGTCCTTACCGTTAGGTTCTTTTTGCTAGTTCTACTAATACTTTATTTGCCTCCGATAACTTGAGCGTGAGGCAGAGAAAGATCTAGTGGAAGCAGCAACGAGAAGCTTGTAAAGGTTGACCCTTGGACCACTTATGTACTACTATTCTATCAATCAATGTTTTGCAGTCACTTACATTATATATATATTCTTCTCTTGTTTAGCCTGCCTGTTCAAATTTGATGCTTGGTGGCATATTACTATCTATGTATTTAGACAAATTATTTCTTATTTAAATCAACATTCTTGTTAATTATTCCGTATTGTTCTAAAATTATTTTCCTTTTCGGCTACTTACTTTTATATGTGCTCTACCTTATCTATTTTTTTGCGAATTATGTCCTTACGAGTTAAAAGAAAGAAGTCATATATTATGTCTGGCCTTTTACAATCTGTCCCTTCACCAGTGGCCACGACATGGAACCCTTTTTATGTGTTCTTCAAATACATACCTATTTGTATATATCTCACTCTCAACCATGGTTGGAATGTCTCAGAAAGCGAAAGCCACAAGAAGAATCTCACAGAAAGCAAGCACCAGCCCACAGAATTATGTCTCACCACCAAGTTATTAGCCTGAAATATAATGGTAATTCTGTTTACCTGAAAATCTATCATTTGTTTTAAAATAGACATTAATAATTTTGTGTGGGAAGTAATTTTAATTAAAATACAATCAAATTAATCCTAATTCTCATATGGACAATCACACACTACAGTTCATTAAATTATGTAACCATTAGTTAATTGTCAATTAAATCAAAATTGAATACCTTTTTTCTTGTTTGAATCAACTTTGAACATAAACGAAATGTTAATTCTAGTTCCCTATTTAGTTTTTGGCTAACATAGTAATTGCAGAGTATTGACAAGAAAGCCTTAGCCCATAACTAATGTTATTGACCAAGTAAAAACCCAAAACCTGTTTCGTCAATTGTGTCAAAACACTTCGCGGGTTTGTTGAACAAGAACAAAAAAGATTTCACGAGTACCAACAAGATAGATACAACATAGGGGCCCATATAGTGGGCCCTATATTCCAAAGAACCAGTCTAATCAGATTAACTAATTGAAGATTATCCATCCATTTGTACCATCGAAAAACTATAATTAACTTGTATAAAAAAGAAATTAATCATCAGTATAAAAGCAGCTAAAATGGAATTATTTGCAAACAAGAAATTCGGGTCTTCAATGATAGTGCCAGCCACTATGAAAACTCTACCTTTGCCCTTTACCTCTTGTTGTTTTCGATATATAGAATCTTCCAAAGACTACAACTTCTATGTTCATTGTTGTCAATATACCCTTTTTCTATTCCTTCACCGTAGCCACTCTCATTTAATTTTGGGCTTCGATAAAAAGAAAATATTAAATTGAAATGTCTAACTATATGGACCAACTAACTTTGCTTTCAAAACAGAACTAATCTTCAACACATTAATTTGATGAACAAATCTAACTCAACTGTCTTCAGTAATAAATGCATCTCCCTCTTTTCTGTTTTTCTTCCCAACTTTATAGGTATGAAATGAAATCAAACAAATAATGCCATATTGAATAGTCAACACGTAGTATAAAATAAAAGTATTACTTGCTAGAAGAAAGCTACGGTCGAGGGAGGAAAAGTTTTGGACATTGGTAAGAGAGGTTTGTGGAACACGGTTTATTTGAGAATGAAATTGCACATTTACAATGACAACGAAATTTGGTGAAACTTCCGAAGAAATTAACTAGACACTAGACAAGGAAATGAAAGAAAGTATAACACAAATAATAATAATAGCATGAGGGTGAAGGCAAGAAAATGAGCACACCTAGTTGTGGAGACCTATCAAGGCCCTGCTATAATGGTGGATTATGCTTTCTTTCTCCTTTTGTTGCCTCTGACTCTGTGAATTCTCACAACTCCTCAAGCCTCAATGTGTTTGGATTCAGCCATGACTTGGAAGAAGCAACATCTTCCACTCTTCATCCACATACCCAATTCACCAACCATGAGGCAATCCCTTCTCTGCAAGATTCATATCTCAGCTTCACCAAAGCATACCCTCCATTTGACAACACTTCTGATGTTGATCGAATTCGAGCCCAAGAGTACCCTCACTTGAATCATTCCAATGTTTGTTTTGATTACACTGGATATGGACTTTTTTCATGTTCTCAGCACCAAAGATCATCCTTTCCCACATCATCATCGAATGTTCATACTGCTCTTGAAACACCATTCTTTGATGTCTCCTACAAGGCGGTGAATTTGCATACTCAGATGCTGCATGGTGGGCAGGAATCAGAGCTTGAATCCAGGATCAGAGAAAGGATCATGGCATTTATGAACATGTCTGAATCTGATTACACACTTGTTTTTGTTGCCAATGAGGTGTCTGCTTTTAGGCTTGTAGCAGAGTCTTTCCAATTTCAGTCCAATGGGGAGCTACTCACAGTGTATGATCACAGAAGTGAAGCACTTGATGTGATGATTGAGGCCTGCAAGGAGCAAGGAGGGCATGCCTTGTCCGCGGAGTTCTCATGGCCAAATCTTGGAATCAGGTGCAGAAAATTGAAGAAGATGATAATGAGCAAAAGGGGTAAGAAAAAAAGAGGTCTTTTTGTTTTCCCACTTCACTCAAGGGTCACTGGATCTCCATATTCATATATATGGATGTCATTGGCACAGGAATATGGGTGGCATGTGTTGGTTGATGCATGTGCATTTGGACCTAAAGAAATGGACACCTTGGGTCTAACTATGTTCAAGCCTGATTTTCTGGTTTGTTCATTTTACAAAATCTTTGGTCAAAACCCATCAGGCTTTGGCTGCTTATTTGTCAAGAAATCAAGTATCTCTGCTCTGAGAGAATCATCAGCCAACAATCCTACAAGCCTAGGAATCATTAGTCTCTTTCCAGCATTTAGAAAACCCCAGCTACATGAAGAGTTTTTCATGGCTAATGAAGAATTTGAACCAAAACCAGATGATGATGATGAGTTGCAAGCAGATGATTCTCAAACTCAGATGGAAAAAAGTGAAACTTTTCCTCCAAGTGAGATTGAACAAGTGTCTAGTAAGCAAAAGGGTGCATCATTATTATTAGCATCATCATCAGAAATTGTGGAGTTAGACACATCAACTGAGTCAGCTCAATCTAGCAAAAGATTGGGTGAAGTTGGTGGAACCATAGAGATTGAATGCAGAGGGTTGGATCATGCAGATTCAGTAGGGCTAATTCAAATTAATTGCAGAGCAAAGTATCTTATCAATTGGCTGGTCAATGCATTAATGAGCCTGCAACATCCACATCCTCAAAATGGGCTTTCACTGATTATGATATATGGGCCTAAGATCAACTCACACCGTGGGCCTGCATTGGCATTTAATGTGTTTGATTGGAAAGGAGAAAAAGTTGACCCTGCAATTGTTCAGAAGCTAGCAGATAGGAACAGTATCTCTCTAAGCAGAGCAATTATGCAGAACATAAGGTTCTGTGACAAGAATGAAGAAGAGAGGCTGATGGGTTTGGAAAGTAGGGTTTGTGATGTGAAAGGATTGGTACAGTCACAGAGGCATGATGGGATAAGTGTGGTGACAGGTGCACTTGGTTTCTTGACAGATTTTGAAGATGTGTACAGGCTTTGGGCTTTTCTTTCAAGGTTCCTTGATGCAGATTTTGTGGAGAAAGAGAGGTGGAGATACATGGCTCTTAATCAAAAGACTATTGATATAATATGAATTGTGATGATATCATTTCTTTCTTACTCCTTTTCTTTTGGTTTTTCCCTTGTCATTTTTTCAATGAGTTATATACTCGTTCCAATAATTTATCACTTTAGGTATTTGCAGAATAAATTCTCTGCTGTTTAGCATTATTTATTTATTTTCTATAAGTGGTGATACTTCATTTTGTCTGAAATTGAAGCCCAACCCAACCCAAATCATCAGAGCTATGGGGCTTTGACTATAAAATATGAGGCACTAGCCCAACTAACTGACTCTTAGGTTTACCCACCAATATTGTCAGTGATTTATGGGCTGAATACCCAAAAATTGTGAGTTATATGGGCTTATATAATTCAATTTACTGCAGCAAGGCATACAATAGTGGTTTAGGATAGGCCAGAATAAAAAATAAATAAATATATAAACTATACAAAACAACCTAGTTAAGTTGACCAATTTTTTTTTTCGCCACACATCCTACCCTTGAGGTGCACACATAAATTGACGGGGGATTAGTCACTGGAATCGCTCCGGTGGATATCCTGGAAGGACAAAAAAAAAAAGTTGACCAAAAATTTAACCTAGTTAATATAAATTGAAAACTATGGTTAATTTAGTGTATATTTGTAAACCAAAAGAAAAAAAAAATACTGTATATTTACCTTTTTTTTTTCCTTCCTATCTGGAATATACCTAAATATATGCCGGAAAAAAAAACACACCTACATATTTACTCATTCTTCAATGATACTAATAAAAGCTAAAATATGTTTATGGTTTCACCCATATGATTAACTACACATATTGTTCTTTACCAAAAAAAAGACATATTTAAAATTAGAGTTTAATTTCAATGAGAGTGTTAAGTAATTTTATTCAGACATTTAATTATAAATTGATACATCAGTAAAAAATTTTAACTCAATCACACACTAACTAAAAAGTCACATAAATCAATGGATATGATTGACTAATAGAGTAAAACTATCGGTGCATCATAATTAAACTCTTAAAATTAGGTTACACTCTCACATTTTTTGGGTAATAATTTACGATGTCATTGTTGAATCGTCCATTTTTGACACGATTTAAAAATGAAAAATAAATACCTTGACTTAACTAATAACAATATAAAAAGATTGTTTATGTAATCATAAAAGTATACTACTCTAAACCATCTATTTTGGTATACTCAATTGATTGATTTGGTTCTGTTTGTGTGCGCTCGTGCAGAGCGTGGAAGGTGATGAGGGGATAAAAATAATAATTGTTGTGAATGAATCAATAAAAGTATACCCTATTCGTGACAACGATCCTATCATGAATAATGAAACTTTTTATATTATTGGCAAATGGCAATGTGAATCGCGAGGCTGCAATGGGGTTTATGACAGGTAGCTTAGAATGACCACTTGTCAATTTACATAAGACTATATCAAATATTTATTTATTTAATTTGCCTATGGAATTATCTGATGATAAATGTGTACACCAAGGCAAGAACAATAGGAAGTGATGAATATATATATATGATGATGATTAATTATAAGTCTAGTGATTCATCGATACATACATTACACTGCAGGCTTCCATTACTTGTACTTAAGATTAAGATATATCAAGTGCGTCAATCTAAGTTTGCTGTAAGTCAAAGTTGTAATATATCAATGAATGAATGATACAAAAGACACAATCCATGTTAAAAATGATTGAAATTGAAATAGCCTTGGTCCATAGGAGCCAGCCAACACATTTTGCTTATTTAATTTTATGGTATATATGCATATCAATTTGCTTTGATTAAATAATTAAGCTACGAAATTCTCTCCCATACGCAACCATTCATTCAACATACTTGAATGGAGAAGTGTTATGGTGAAGTGAAAATCTTAACTATCAAATATAATTATCCCTTTGTTTCTTTTTACACATATATTTTGTTTTGTTTATTTACAAGTAATAAAGGGTTCAACTTAATTAGGCCATGGATGAATAAATACAACATTAATGTTTGTTGTACAACTGAAATATATCCAAATAGTATCCGACGTGTGTTATACATAATATGAAATGTATGTTATATGTATAATACATTTATGTATAACACACATTTCATGTTATATATAGCACAAATTGAATATTAGTTAAACACATTTCTGTTGTACGAACAACAATATTATAAATACAAATTGCTTGGGAGCATAGCACATGAGAACGAGGAATCAATGATGAATAAGTGAAAGATTTCATGGCCCGCTAGCAAGCAATTGCACATGGTTTCTAAAGTTGAATAACCATTCCATATACCGTTGTGTTAGCGATAATGGCATCTCTTGTAATCCTGTCCTGATTCCATGTTCTCAATTCAAATAACTTTTCGCTAAAAGTGCATGCAATAACAAATCAAGGAAAAAAAATGATCTATCTCGTCATTCTAATTAGTAATTATATTCATTGAGATTCACCATTTTCTTTTGAAATACATCTATATTATTTAATTTAAACTATACGAGCATATATAGATCGTACAAAAATCACGTGATGTCGACCTGCACCTCAATTTGTCATAGTAGCTAGGCTACTAGTAATATATGTCTGCTTTGCTTTCAAGATCTAATTAATTAATTAATTAAGTTGGGGGATTACTCTGATCATTCACTATATTACATATACCTGGTTTCGGTACAGATCATATCATATTATCTAAAACTAAAAATATGTTCAAGAATCGCTGTACTATATTAACAATAATCTATGCTGGAGCCCAACCAATAAAAAAATGGGATGAGTAAATAGGAGATTGTATACTTGTTTATCATTCAATTCATTCAAGTTTATCTGACTTCCTAGACAAAAAAATAAATTTATCCAACAATATTTGAATATAGTAGGATTTAGAAAAAATATATTACTGATCTTTTTTCAACTTCACTTACACATATGGAAAGACTAGACAGAGAGAGAACTGCTATCCTAGCTTCTACATTTGTTTGAATTAAAGGCTAATAATTGTATCACATAATTATGAATATAAAACTGATAATTTTTCTTGTTATATACTAGTACTACTATTAGTAGTAGAATTTTCCTAAATAAATGTTGAGAACCAGTGTGTTAATTGTGAGTAGCAATGATTAATAAAATTATTTTAACATTCATTATCTTGTACACTGTATATACATTCAGATCTATCACTTTTAATTTGTATGAAACTTTCACTTACATATTATTTATTTAATTTTTCATCCATAAATTTAGATGTCTATATTAATATATCATTGATGAATAGTAATTGTGATGGTGGATGTGGTACTAATACAACTGGAGAGTGGAGTGGGCGTTAGTAATAGTATAAAGGAAAGGTCAAAGAGGGAAAGCGGGTGTGTGCTTGCTTTGTATTTGTCGCATAAGGCACAGAACAGAAGACAAGAACCTCACTAGTCGAGTTGTTGTTCTTGTTGGTGGGTGCTTCTTCATTCATTCATTTCCTACATTATATATATATATATATATGTATACATGCGAAGATACCAACACCCCCCTCTCTCACTAACTCACTAATACTCCTCTCTCTCTCTCTGTTTCAGTCTTTGATCTTTCTCTGTTCTTCTCTTCTCTTCCCGTTTAATTTCCATTGAACAGATAGATAGATAGATAGATAGAGAGAGAGATGGCCAACAACGTCGGGATTCTCGCTATTGATATCTACTTCCCCCCCACCTGCGTCCACCAGGTCTCTACTTCCCTTTCATTCTCTCTCTCTCTCTTTTTCTTTCTTGTTTGCAAAACCCGAAGAATGTTGATAATGTTGTAGTACTAGCGACAGTTAAAAGCATCACACAATCTGTGTAACTGAAAGGCCTCATTCTAATCTCGTTTTCGGGAACAATATGGTTGTTATCAAGACAGCCACGCTCTCTTGCTCGTTAAGGATTTTCTTGGACGCAAAGTAATGCTGAAACGTTTTTTCTATTTATTTATTTACTCTATCTTTCTTTTGTAGAATTATATATTTGACTATGGAAAGGAAAGTAAGAAAAAAATTCCATGAAAATAACAGAATTTCCATATTGTAGTCTGAGTGAGGTGCCCCGTTTTCTATGGGAAAATCATGAAATACCTTAAACTGGTTCTTATTATCTTGCTGATGTAAATTGAAGTTTCTTTTGGCATTTTTGATTATTGGTAAGTAAGATTCTCATTTTCTCAAGATATGGTTACGTGCAGGAAGCATTGGAGGCTCATGATGGTGCCAGTAAAGGGAAATATACCATTGGGCTTGGACAAGATTGCATGGCGTTCTGTACTGAGGTAGAAGATGTCATCTCCATGAGGTATTTACTATCTCTTACTCTTGCAAATCTAATTTATATATTCTTTCAACAGGACTTAGATGGTGATCCAAGAATTATCTTCGAATTGTAATAACTAGTTTCATCTCTTGATTAATTAATTATTTCATTTTCAGTTTGACAGTAGTCACTTCCCTTCTTGACAAGTATGGGATTGATCCTAAACAAATTGGTCGCTTGGAAGTCGGCAGCGAGACTGTGATAGACAAAAGCAAATCCATCAAGACTTTTCTCATGCAGATCTTCGAGGTATTCTCTTCACTGTCTAACGCTAATCACATGGATATATATATGATTCTCATTGAGAAAATATATTGACTTTCTTCATAATCTGATGGTAGTTTAACTTTAGAACCTCATTCATTTTTGTCCGAAACAAACAGAAACATGGAAATACTGACATTGAAGGCGTTGATTCGACTAATGCTTGCTATGGAGGGACTGCTGCTTTGTTCAATTGTGTCAATTGGGTGGAGAGCTGTTCATGGGATGGACGCTATGGACTTGTTGTCTGCACTGACAGTGCTGTAAGATATTTTCCTAATCATTCAGTCATAATAATATACATACATGTCCTAGATTCTGTCCTTATGTTGGGGTTATTGACAGGCATGTGTAATGAATAGATGTTTCCTTTCCCAGGTCTATGCTGAAGGACCTGCTCGGCCTACCGGAGGAGCAGCTGCTATTGCCATGTTAATTGGTCCTGATGCTCCCATTGCATTTGAAAGCAGATTGAGGGGAAGTCACATGTCACATGCTTATGATTTTTACAAGCCTAATCTTGCTAGCGAATATCCGGTAAGCTCTTCAATCCCTTTTCTTTTACAACCTTAATCTTGCTTCTCTGTTTCTGTCTGCATATGACATATCAAGTATAATAGCATTTTGGCTGTTCATGCCCTTTCTTTCATATTTACTCATATAAGGCTTAACCCACTAACAGCATTTCAGGATGCTAATTGCATTAATCCACATGATTTTTTGTGTTGAAGGTTGTTGATGGGAAACTTTCTCAAACATGTTACCTTATGGCTCTTGATTCTTGCTATAAACAACTCAGCCACAAGTAAGTTTCTGATTTAGCTTTAGTTCTAATGGAATTTTCACTTTCGGTTTATAAATAAAATAAATATAATAACAAGGGTTATGAAAACCAACCCATTAACTGAGTATAGCATTGACCTTTTCTGTTACACCACTGTATTCATTTTTGCAGATATGAGAAACTCAATGGAAAACCATTTTCTCTTTCTGATGCTGAGTACTTTGTATTTCACTCTCCTTATAATAAGGTAGTTTATACTTGTAAGGATCTGTATTTATATTATATCCCTTTAGTATGCGTGTTTGGATTTTTGTATTAATAATTTTGAGCTTCTGCAGCTTGTACAGAAAAGTTTTGCTCGATTGTTGTTCGATGATTTCATGAGGAATCCCAGGTCCCTTTCATTTCTCCATCCACCCTCTAGCTTGGATAAGTACTTGTTTAGTTTTTATTCAGCTAATTTATGGTTGTCTCCAATTTGATTATGATTGCAGTTCTGTTGATGAAGCTGTCAAAGAAAAGCTTGAACCTTTCGCCACACTATCCGGTGATGAGAGCTACCAAAGCAGGGATCTTGAAAAGGTTTGAGCCTATATAATATATAAGCAACTTTCGTCTTCTGTTTCGCCTTAGGGGTTGAATTAGGTGTGAATATACACATTTACAGAGTTGTATTAGGAATGGACATTACTGAAACTTTTTGCTGATGATGTTCAATTTGATTGACTTGCAGGCTTCACAGCAAGTTGCAAAGCCTCTATATGATGCTAAGGTTCAACCAACCACTTTGATACCAAAGCAAGTTGGGAACATGTACACTGCATCACTTTATGCAGCATTTGCATCCCTTATTCACAACAGACATAGCACATTGGTGAATGTTCTATCCACACACTCATCTATGGAAAGCATAAACTACTCATCCAACAATAATGTCTCATGCTTCTAATAAACATATTTTACAAATTTTCAGGCAGGCAAGAGGGTGATATTGTTTTCGTATGGAAGTGGCTTAACTGCCACAATGTTTTCATTGCAATTACGCGACGGCCAGCATCCGTTTAGCTTGTCCAACATTGCAGAAGTAATGGATGTTGCTGGAAAATTGAAGTCAAGGCATGAGGTATTTATATATATATTATTGATCTTTGAACATCTAATCTATAGAATATGAAATTATTCGTCTTTCAAGTTCAGTACTAAATCCAACATTGTTCTTTTTTTTTTTTTTTTTTGATAATTCAGGCTTACATAAGGCTTACGTAGCATTTGTGTTACATAACAGATTTGTCCCTCTCGAACCAATGAATATCACCCAAACCATTTAAATGGGTACAATTGAACATGTTATGCTATACAATTGGATACAATTAAATGGATCTTAACCTAACTTAACCGTTTAATAAGCTTTCAGGTGAAATAGTTCATAATATGAAATCATAGTCTTCCGACAAATTGTTTCTTTTTTTTTTTTGTTTCTTATGCAGATTGATCCAGAAAGGTTTGTTGAAACCCTGAAGCTAATGGAACATAGATATGGTGCGAAGGATTTTGTGACAAGCAAAGATAGTAGCCTCTTATCTCCAGGCACATTCTATCTGACTGAAGTAGATTCCATGTATCGTAGATTCTATGCGAAGAAAACTTGTGAGAATGGTTTCGCTGCCAAAAGTAACGGCGTGATTACGAATGGTCATTGATGCTAATGAACATATACAAGTCAAGTTGAGTTGGGTTAGAGTGAAAGAAGGGGTTTTCTTTGTTTTCATTGCTTTTGTACTTGTAAGATGAATTCTGTTGTGCCAAGTATCGACTTCAATGACTGCTGTATAATTCAATTCAATCTTTTTCAGTTAAGTGTGGCATACTCTTTCCATTTCGAGATATGCATAACAAGACTATTTTTATATTTCTTGGGGAAAAAAATCTTAATGAATAATAAAAAATAACCAAAACAACCAATAAACTGCACATAATGTATAATATATAATATGCATAATATATATTATATATTTTTCATATCATATAATACATGTTGTGCACAACATATATCATAAAATATTCATGTGATTCAATATTTTAAAGACAATAATTTTTATTTTATAGTATATTAAAAAAATAGGGAAATCTCACGTTATAAATTATATAACCTTCAAATTCTACTGTATATAAAAAAATTCATGTAATTAAATATTTTGAAGCCTATAGTCTTTATTTTATAATACAATAAAAAAATTGTGTAATTTCACATTTTAAACTATGTAGCCTTCAATTTATACTGTATGTGAAAAATTTATATGATTCAATATTTTGAAGGCTATAGTCTTAATTTTATAGTATATCCAAAAAATAGTGAAATATCATATTTTATAGTATATAATCTTCAATTTCTATTATATGTAAAAACTTCATATAGTTCAATATTTTGAAGCCTAAAGTTTTTATTTTATAATACACAAAAAAATATTGTGGAATTTGACAATTTAAAGTATATGACCTTCAATTTCTACTATATGTAAAAAATTCATGTAATTCAATATTTTAAAGTTTATAGTCTTTATTTTATAATACAATCAAAACAAATTGTGTAATCTCATATTTTATAGAATATACCCTTCAATTTCTACTATATGTGAAAAATTCATATGATTCAATATTTTAAATGTTATAATCTTTATTTTGCAGTGTATCCAAAATAATAGTAAAATATCACATTTTACAATATATAGCCTTCAATTACTACTATGCGTAAAAAAATCTTTTAATTCAATATGTTAACGACTATAGTCTTTATATTATAATAAAAGCAAAAAAATATAAAATCTCACATTTTAAAGTATATACGCTTCAATTTTCACCATATGCAAAAAAATAATTTGTTTCAATATTTTAAAGGCTATAGTCTTTACTTTATAATACAACTAAAAAAATTGTAAAATCTCACATTTTAAGGTGTATAGCTTTCAATTTCTACTATATGCAAAAAATTCATGTGATTCAATATCTTAAAGGTTAGTCTTTATTATATAAAACAATAAAAAAAACTATGAAATCTTACATTTTAAAGTTTATATTGCCTTCAATTTCTACTATATGTGAAAAATTCATGTGAGTTAATATTTTAAAGACCATAGTCTTTATTTTATATTACAACAAAAAAAATGTAAGATTTCTCTAAAAATAGTAAAATTTCACTTTTTAAAACCTATAACCTTCAATTTCTACCAAGATTTAAAAATTATAAAATTCAATATTTTAAAGACTATTTTAATTTTATGTTGTTTCTATAAAAAAAAAAAGAAGTAAAATCTCACTTTTTATAGCCTATAGCCTTCGATTTCTAGAAAATTTCAAAAATTATGAAATTCAATATTTTTAAGATTATAGTCTTTACTTTTATAGTATTTCTATAAAAATAGTGAAATCTCATCTTTTAAAGCCTATAGCCTTCAATTTCTAGCAAGTTTAAAAAATTATGAAATTCAATATTTTAAGGACTATAGTCTTTATTTTTATGGTGTTTCTATAAAAATAGTGAAATCTCATCTTTTAAAGCCTATAGCCTTCAATTTCTACAAGGATTCAAAAATTATGAAATTCAATATTTTAAAGACTATAGTCTTTACATTTATAGTATTTCTACAAAAATAGTAAAATCTCACTTTTTAAAGCCTATAGCCTTCAATTTCTAGCAGGTTTAAAAAATTATGAAATTCAATATTTTAAAACCTATAGTATTTCTATAAAAATAGTGAAATCTCATTTTTAAAGCCTATATTCTTTAATTTCTACCAAGTTTAAAAAATTATGAAATTCAATAGTTTAAAGACTATAATCTTTACATTTATAATGTTTCTATAAAAATAGTAAAATCTCACATTTTAAAGCCTATAGCCTTCAATTTCTACCAAGTTTAAAAAATTACGAAATTCAATATTTTAAAGACTATAGTCTTTACTTTTATAGTCTTTCTGGAAAAAATAGCGAAATATCATTTTTTAAAGCCAATAGTCTTCAATTTCTACCAAGTTTAAAAAATTATGAAATTCAATATTTTAAAGACTATATAGTCTTTACTTTTATAGTGTTTCTATAAAAATAGTGAAATCTCATATTTTAAAACCTATAGCCTTCAATTTCTACGAAGTTTCAAAAATTATGAAATTCAATATTTTAAAGACTATAGTCTTTACTTTTATTGTGTTTTTCTAAAAATAGTAAAATCTCACTTTTTATAGCCTATAGCCATCAATTTCAACCAAGATTCAAAAATTATGAAATTCAGTATTTTAAAGATTATAATCTTTAATTTTACGTTGTTTCTATAAAAATAGTAAAATCTCACTTTTTATAGCCTATAGCCATCAATTTCAACCAAGATTAAAAAATTATGAAATTCAATATTTTAAAGACTATAGTCTTTAATTTTACATTGTTTTTATAAAAATAGTTAAATCTCACTTTTTATGGCCTATAGCCTTCAATTTCTACCAAGTTTCAAAAATTATAAAATTCAATATTTTAAAAACTATAGTCTTTACTTTTATAGTGTTTCTATAAAAATAGCGAAATCTCATCTTTTAAAGTCTATAGCCTTCAATTTCTACCAAGTTAAAAAAATTATGAAATTCAATATTTTAAAGACTAAAGTCTTTACTTTTATAGTGTTTCTCTAAAAATAGTAAAATCTCACTTTTTATATCCTATAGCCTTCATTTTTTACCAAGATTAAAAAATTATGAAATTCAATATTTTAAAGACTATAGTCTTTAATTTTACGTTGTTTCTATAAATATAGTGAAATCTCAGTTTTTATGGCCTATAGCCTTTAATTTCTAGCAAGTTTAAAAAATTATGAAATTCAATATTCTAAAGACTATAGTCTTTACTTTTATAGCGTTTCTATAAAAATAGCGAAATCTCATCTTTTAAAGCCTATAGCCTTCAATTTCTACCAAGTTTCAAAAATTATGAAATTCAATATTTTAAAAACTATAATCTTTACTTATATAGTGTTTCTATAAAAATAGTGAAATCTCACTTTTTAAAGCCTATAGCCTTAAATTTCTACCAAAATTCAAAAATTATGAAATTCAATATTTTAAAGATTATAGATTTTACCTTTATATTGTTTTCTATAAATTAATAATTCATGTGATTCAATATTGTAAAGACTATAGTCTTTATTTTATAATACAACAAAAAAATTGTAAAATCTCACATTCTAAAGAGTATAACCTTCAATTTTTACTAATTGTAAAAAATGCATGTGATTCATTATTTTAAAGACTATATAGTTTATTTTATAATACAACAAAAAAATTGTGAAATCTCACATTTTAAAGTTTATAGCCTTCAATTTCTACTATATGTAAAAAAATCTTGTCATTCAATATTTTAACGCTTATAGTCTTTATTTTTTAATACAAGTAGAAAAATTGTGAAATTTCATATTTTAAAGTATATAACCTTCAATTTCTACTATATGCGAAAAATTCATGTGATTCAATATTTTAACTCATATAGTCTTTATTTTATAGTATAACAAAAAAAAATATAAAATATCACATTTTAAAGTATACAGCCTTCAATTTCTACTACATATGAAAAATTTATGTGATTCAATATTTTAAAAGCTGATATAAATTAAAAGTTAAATATTTTAAAAACTAGGAATATTTTTAGATATATTATAAAAATAAAGAATACATTTACACTTATTTTCATTAAAATAATAAAAATTCGACTTGACATATACATTGCCAGGCTAGGCTATTTTAAAGATTAATTAATGCATTTGACGTAAAATTTGATAAAAACTAAACTAAAGTGCATTACTTCACCTTTTAAAAATTTTACAACAAAAAATTTCACGGATAAATAAAGAGTAGATTTAGTCCAAATAGTATATGTCAATGAATATAGTTGCGGAGAATATTCCAATACATTGAAAAAGTAGTAGTAAAGAGTTAAAATGATATGAAGTAAAACTGATCTATTTATATACATCTGCTTAGTATAGAGAGAGAACCGCAATGTGAAGCAGCCATTAGCCTGTGTTGTGGGCATGAACAAGAACCATGAATAATGAATGAATGAGGGAGAACGGGGAAAGGCTATGCTTCGATCTCCAGACTTGAGATTTGTTTTTGAGTTGTCTATTGTGCGATCCAGATCTACATTATTGGCTGGACCCTTCCTCTCAATCCACTTTGTGTCGGACCAATTTCGTAGATGAAATTTACTGATTTGTTTATTAAACATAGTCTAAATTAGATATTTACTAAGTATCTTGATTTTTCGAAATACATATATACATGGATTAGTTATAATTTTCGATATAGATATTCATACATAAAATATAGTTTTTCAAAAACAAGAGATATCATATAGTCTCTATTCAAGAGTGTGTTTGTATAAAAACACTACAAATAGAGATTTTAGAAAAAAATCAAAATATTATAGTGAGTTCATTGTATAAAAAATATAAAAGTAAGTGTCTTTAATATAAAATTTTCTTATTAATATAAAATTTTCTTATTTTACTAGCTAAAGTCCTTGTTACTAAAAGCCCTTCCTTAATTAATTGGGAGTTATTAATCAGTGGAGTGCATAATCTCTATTCTCTATATTATGGTTTTCAAATTGGAGAAACCTTTCCTGCGCACTAGTGCACAGGCATAACCGTATAACATTTCGCTTTCAAACCATCTTTAGACTATTTATGTAGCAAGAAGCACCTGGCGTTGGACTACAATTATAACCAAATCAAAATGAGCTCTCACGGCTACATCAATTCCAGTTGAAGTCACTAGGCAAGACAAAAAACAGAGCATGCTACATCCAATCCATGGAATCATTTATAAGTGGTAACTTGCAACTAATTTATTCATCCATCATGTATGTAGTCAATACAAATACACAAGTAACAAAGAAACCATTCAGATAAAAAATAATATGCATCGATATGCATATGAACGGAGAAGGACACACATTGCGTCCACATACATAATCAAACTGAATCCAACTGCTTAACTTACATATATGTATATATATATATTGTTCGATCTTGATTCTTCAAGCAAGATCCTTCTTATTAGGTTGGAAGACATACTTGATGAGTGAGTCCTTGATGGACAGTAGTTGAGGGAACTCCTCCTTCAACTTGGAGGCATCAAGCTCATTGTTGCTCCTTGGAGCAACAATCACCTTAGCCTGCTCCTCAAGTGTGAAGTTCTTCCAAGTGAAGGAGGGATCGACATAGTCCCTGTACATCTCGAGAATCTCGTTGTGGCTAACCACTCCAGGATTCGTGAAGTTCCATATCCCAGTCAGATCCCTCTTCGCCATCTCAATGGAGATCGGAAGCAACTCATCCAAAATCGTCATCGAGTTCGGAATGTTGACAACCTTGTCGTATCGAGTGATCTTGGTGATGAAATTGCGTGGGTTTAACAGATCCGAAGAGATTGGCATCCTCACTCTCAAGGTACACACATTCTCGTAGTTCCTTAGCAGATCTTCCACCTTCCGTACAAAAACAAATTACAAATCAAATCAAATCAATGAGAGAGAGAGAGAGAGAACAGAGAGGGATCAAGTTGGGCGAATATATATAGTAGTAGTACCATGGCCTTAGTCTTGGAGTAGAAGGATCCGATGAAGTTAGGGGAATCTTGTTCCTTGAATCCGATGCCGGATCCAAGGGTGTGAGTGGAATCATACTCGAAGATGCAGCCGGTGGCGTAGTTGATGAGGATGAGGCCCTTCTCGCGGCACACGTCAGCCAGAGTGAGTGTGCCAACCACGTTGGTCCTGATGGTCTCCACCTTGTGGGTCTCGCACCAGTCCACATTGGGCCGCCCCGTCACCCCTGCCGCGTTGAACACGTGACTGGGCTTCACCGCCGCAACGTCCGCCTCCAGCGATGCCCGGTTCTCGAGCCGGCCCGACCCGTACACGTAAGGGATGCCCTGGGCTTCGCACAGCTTCCCGAGGAGCCCGCCAATCCAGCCCGTGCGCCCGTAGATCAGGAAGTTCAATTGCCTCTCACCGGCGCCGCCGTTAGCTGGTAAACCCATGGTCTTTCTCTCACTCTCTCTCTTACCCCCGAATTTCGGAATGAGTGTGGAATCTGACTGTATAGCGTTTATGCTTGGTTTTCTCTCCCCTGTTTCCCTGTTTATATATGGACTTGGAGTGGACAATATTATGTCATTTTTTTTTTTTCTTTTTAGGACAACGAGACAACGACGGTGATTATACAAAAGAAAATTACTTCATTCCAATGAATAATATATAGAAATTTTCTGTATTTTGTAGTATTTGTTAGAGATTGTCAATTTGTCATTAAGTCTTGGACATCACGTTAACATATTTAATCCTAAAAAGGTGCAGTGATAAATGATAATAAGTTAATAACATTAACACCAATATAATATTTTCCTGCTTTAAATAATTAAACAGAAAATTATCTGTCTGACTTTAAAATTCTGAAAACACGTTATATGAAACGTGTTTTTGGTATCTGTTGGTTCATATTTTCTTGTCAATGGTTTTTAAAGTCTTTCATCAATCCAATGGTAAAATAGAAAGACAGGAAACCAGTCGTGCTCACATGCAAACCAGAATAAAATTATAAATAGATTACATGTTTTATAGCAAACTCATTTTAATAGTGCTATTTCTTCTTATCAAGAATGTCCTTTGTGCCAATAAAAAGATTTTCTATATTTGCTAAACATTGTTGAGTCTCATTCCACAACAGAGAGTATCATGAGAGATTCATGCATAAACATAATTTTAATCCATTAAGTAAACTAACTAGAAAAGTACATTTCACCTTTTTTATTTTCAATTATACTACTTAAATATATGCTTATATTTTCATGAATCTACTAACAACTTTATCTAGAATATATGCTTATAGTTTTCTAAATTTTTTTTTTCATTTCAGAAAAGGTAGAAAAAACTCCAAACAGATCTAGGAAACCGCTTGTCAATTGTCATTCTCAAAAAGTAAGACTCATCTAACATATGTGCATTTAAGTTACTCTTTCGCTTTGATATCTTTTCTGAAATTATAGTTTGATGTTAGGTAATGCTTCAAACGTCTATTTCAGATAGAAAAAAAAAAAAAAAAAGATTAGTGTGCGTGCTGAGGAGTCAGTTCATCAAGATTTAAGTGAATAATCCAGAATTAGGTCAGTGTTCCTTCTGTGTTTATCAGAAGATTAATCCAAGGACTGAGATGGAAGGCAGTGTCGGTTGAGTGGCAGATGACCGTAGGATATGCCAAACCTTTCATCTCAATGACTTCAAAAAATAAAATGCTATTTCTACTTATTATTTTTGTACCCATTTCATAGTCATATACTAAATAGAGAAAGATTGTGTAGGTATTGTATTACTATTTAATGAATCATAAATATCACTGCTATGATGTTTGAAGAACAGCATATGTAACACGCCTCCCATCAGTCATTATTATGTTGATTGTCCTTTTCTGTCTGTCTCTGCCTCCACTCCTTCATTGCCCTTCAATTCTCTGAAACTTGGTAGCAATAATCTCTGTATGTGCTGCTAAGCCAGAGATATAGATCAGAATGAGAATGAGAATCAGATGGTGAGATTTTCTTGGAGTACTGTGAAGGTGCCCTTAATGTTACCACCAAGATCAGGGAATGCCTTACAGCCAGGAAGTGAATCCACATTTCCCTTAGAATCAACTTGAAGAGGGTACTTCAACAGATGGCTTCTCATTTCTGATACCTCTTCAGCTGCGTACTGTCTCCAGTTATATTCACCCACTGATCTTACCCTTCTTACACATTCAAGGCTCTCCGGTCTCTCGAAACATTCTTCCACACCTCCTATATGCTCACTCCATAGTGACATCCTATAACCATACACCTGAACTCACCCCACAAAATAACATTATTATCATTCTCCCAAGTTAGCCATAAAATCCAATTTACAAAAGGTACTTTAATAATTACAAACTTGCCTGTCCATGAGGTTTAGAATGGTGGTTTCTTGCCCATGTATGATGAGGCTGATATGCTCCCATTGCTATCTCTGTGTCTCTGGTGCCTTCCATGGATCGCTGGTTTATGTTGGCAGACCCCATCAACACATATTCATCATCCACAATCATTCCTTTCGAGTGGACATAGATCATGAATCGCCGGTTCTTTTGGACGAGTACCTATGTTGCCCAATGTCAAAACATGAGACATACATATTAGGGAAAGAAAAGAACATCAAGTTCACTCAAGAGGATTGAAAAAGAAGAAGAATACCTGAGGAGTGTTTTTCCCTGTAGGATTTTGAGCAGTTACAACATTCCCATTATCAGGGATCTCACGATTGCCAAGGCAAAAGAAGTTCAAGTAGTCCTGTGGTTCATACTTATTGTCAAGCCCTGCCTCCTGTAAGGCCTTGTAAATCGTCTCATACATCATTTGCATTGTTTTATACTGCCAGATTCAAACATGTCTAGATGAGATGAAAAAAAAGGCAAAGAATGAAACCACAATAACTTTTAAGGTGTTTCTTTTTCGCTTGAGATCAAATATTTGTACACCAAACAGTCCTAATTCATGTGAATCATTTTGCCAATTCATATGTTTCACCTTTTGTAGAGATAAAGGGAGCCTACCTGCCAAAAGAGAATCCGCTGAGTTGCTTTACCAGTGGGTACACCTTCAGGCCACATAGGAATAACAATATACACACTGAACCTCTCATGTTGTCTGATTTTGCTGGCTATTTTCAGAGCAATTTCCATTGGAATCAAGTTGTTTGCACCTGAAAAAATATTTATGATTATAACAATGATTTTGTTATCTGTTTTCTTGCTTTCTTTTCCCAGCTGTTTAATCAAGAACGAATCTTCCTAGTGCATATATACTAAAGAACAGTTCTTATTCTAGCTTTGGCCTGAAGCTCAATATTCATTACTCACCAAGATCTTTGTAAGAATCCCAATTGTAAGATGAGCCAAGAAAGTATTGGTTCTCAATGTAGATGAACTTTTGCGCGGCTCGGATGGCCTTAACATATGCAGAGTGTATGCTCATATCTATCATTACATTCTTTCCGCAAACCAAGTTCTGTTCAACAAGTAAACAATAGTTAGGCACTTTCTTCACAAAGGAAAGCATACACAGAAAGCTGAATTTTCAGAAGAGAATGAAGCCATATGCCAAAATCCAAATAGTTCTCACCCTGCTTATAGCATCTTTTGGTTCCTTGGGAAATCCTTTCACAGAATTGGAATCAATTGAACGGAAGACCTTCATGAGAAAAATGTGGTGAAAATTGATCAGAAACATGCACATTGATATTGGAAATGTTTATCAAAAGGGTGTATGAATCATTGAATTGTTTTGCAATGAGTGAAATGATACCTGGACATGCCAAGTCTCAGGCTTATCTTCATTAAGGCAAGGAAGATCATTAATGCCGACAATGTCAGGGATTCTATCGATTTTGAGCAATGAATCATCATGTGAACTTTTCATCTTTTGAAGTCTATGCATTTTCAAAGCCCTCAACCAACGCTCCTCAAAATTGGTGAGGATGTCATATGCTGCAGGACCATCAATTTTTGAGTGCAGATCATGCCATGGCTCTCTTGGAACATCACTCACAGGCCCCTGTTCAGTATAAATATGAATTATACAATTACAACATGGAGGTTACACAGCCTACACCAATTTAACACACTATATCCTCAAGGGATGATTCTTTCTACCTCAAAGTTAGGATTATGAAAGTCATCTTTGTGTGTGGTCTGCAAAGTCCTAAAGAGAGAATGCTCCTGGGTATCGTATCGGCCGACGCATAAATCAAGACCACCGATGAAGGCTACAATCTTTCTTTGATGCTGCCCTGCATCAGCATCCACAATGACTGTCTTCTGATGATGGGTATAGATTGTTCCAGCTTCCTAACAATTAAGCATGAGGCAAAAACATTATTTGTTTCCTCTGTTTAACTAAATTATAAAAGTACAAACATAAATGTATGTAAGTCTTCTATTGCCTTTTGGAATAGATACAATGATATGGTATTTCTTACTGACCTGAGTTTTGAGGAAACTATGCCCTTTTCCACCAGCTCTTGGGCATAGAAGCACTCTGACAGAAGAGTGCTTGAAGAAACGGCGAGTGTCTTCATCATGAGTGTCCATTACTCCAACCTATTATATATCATAGTAATCATAAACTATGATTCATCAGATTCAAGGAAACTAAAACAAGCCTTCTAACAGCAATAGAAAGATTAATCTATCTGTCTATCTAAGTTGATTCATTATATTACCGTTTTATATCCAAGCAAGCTTCTGGAAGTAGGATCATCCCACACAAGGAGCAGGACTCTAACACCCTCTTGTGACTTGGCTTTGAGGAGATCACCCAAAGTGTAAGATTTTCCATCTTTAGTCTCTCGGATCAGACTAACATTGTAGAACACAGACCACCCCACAATATAGACCAATTTCCTTGCTTGACTTATAGCATCAAATATATCATGCCAACAACTCTCATGCTTATAAGTAGCACCACCGTTGACCTTCAAATTTGGAAGGCAAGCATGATCAGCATGAGCATCTTGATAAAGTGTAACCTTGCCACCTTTTCTAAGGGGAAAGTAAGTGGCAGGAACCCCACGATATTCAGGACCAGCACCAACTCCATGGATATAAAGTGGAACTTTTTCAACTGGTGTATATTGAATAGACAAACTCAATAGTGCACCATTCTTAGAGGGCTTTCCACTGGAGTTAAGGATAGGGAAAGAGCCTTCAACTTTGATGCCTCTACATAACTGTTCAACTGGAATCCCCACAGCACCTATGAGCTGTGATCCCACAATATCACTGTCCTTGACAACAAAGTGGACCTCTGCAGCATAATGAGCAACAGGGACATTAAAGTGCTGCATCCAAACAGGGTTCTCAGAGTTTCTGATGACAAAAGTTCTAGCTATCACAGCACCTGCAACAGAAACTGTGACGTATGGGTCACTGGTTATGTTATGGGAACTTAGTTTCTTGGGAAGGACAGAAAGCATGCCACCTAATTTCTTGTGGAACATGTCCATGTTAGGGAGGTCTCGGGCCTCGTTGACCTGAATCTCTAAGTTGCCATGTAAGAGAAGAATGGGTAAGGAGGTGGAACTGGTTGGAAATGGAACGAATTGTTGGGCCTGCCCGTGATGTGAGTCTCCAAAAGATGGGGTTTCACCGTAGACCAAATGAGCCATGTGATGTGAGAAGAATCAAGAATAACAGTTTTGGAATGCCTAAAACAGAACAGAACAGATCAAAGTTGTTGTTGTGGTTGAAGAAAGATGAATGGAATGGAAAGGAATGGTGTTGGGGATGAGCATGAGAGGCAGTAGGTATGTATGTATGGGTATTGGGAAGGAGAAGACTGTAATTTGAAAATGGGGTTGACCGCTGTCATGATAGGACTTAGGACTTAGGAGCAGTTTTTGATTCAGTAAAACTAAGACAGCTGAGCTGATTGGCGGAACAAGATGATTGATTATGAATGGGCACAGGTCTAGTCTCTGAAGTCTGAACAAGTCTAGTTTTTCATTTTCACCCATATTCTATTTCATATTTAAATATTTATACTGCTTCACCTTGAATTGCTAGAAATGGCTGATTGTAACAAAAGCTTAATTTGAATTGATGTTTGCAATTTTAAATGAGTAATGGGTAATTATTTTAATTTCCATGACTAAAGTGAATTAGTCACACGATTTCAATAATCAAAACAGATTTAAGCCACCGTGACTGTGGGCGCTATATTGAAAAAAGAAATTAAAAAAAAAAAACTGCAAATGTAAATAGAAAACAATTCATTGATAAGAGTGGCGGCTGTACCGAAAAAGGAAAGAACAGTGGGCGTACTAGTGAACAAGATGACAGCCATTTTTTCCTGTTTTTAGTCTGAACGAACGTGACAGCCATTAAATTTATCCAACTTGTTCAAAATGGACATTTGTAGATTGGGTCATTTCTTTTTTTTGTTATATAGATTGGGTCATTTACAAGGTATAATGGGGGCTAGACTTGGCCAATTAGGTCTAAATGGGCTTTCATTCTCTTTGGGTTTTAATCATAGCCCATCTAGGCTAGGGCTTGACATGGGACGGGCTAATTGATACAGCTTATATATCCATCCTATATTATATTATGGAATGATCAATATACAGTGGATCCTCTAATATCCATTTGTAACATAATGTGGTCTGTTAAATAGTGATTATTTGTCTGATCTCTTTCTTTTTAACTTGATCAGGATCTAAATTAAAAACATGATCTAATCGATCTCATGTTAAAAGTTAACTTGAGAGGAGATTTATTCCAAGATCAATATGATTAATATTGTGGAATAAGCTCACATAATCACCGAGGCGAACCTGCTGTACTAAACTTGATAGCCATTTAGAGTTGAGCGCAATCTAATTAAATCAGTCACGTGGGTTAATATACAATGTAGTAGGAACTAGGAATGATGTTTAATTTCAAGCATATTAATCTATATATGATAAGAATGAGAAATTCTTGAGCTAGAGGGTCAGAAAACATAACAAACGATATGATGATTTACAAAGACAGACGGTGGGTTAAAAGTAAATGAAGAGAAACTTAACAATTAATAAAATCCAGAAGGAAATAATGTTGGCCATACATGCATCCAGTCAGCAGCTCTGAGCTCTGAGCTCTGAGCTCTCTCTTCAATTCATAGCTATGATCTTACAATATAGTAGTAGTAAGTAAGTAAAAGCACCTACAAGCGTTACTGTGAAGTCTGCATATGCTCCCCTAGCTAGCTTACACTCCTCTACCAGCAATCAGCAATCAGCAATCAGCAAGAAGCATCAAGTAGTAATTAGTCCATATACTTAGCTTTGTATGTTCCGATCCATATTATATTATATATATATATAGTAGTAGTTAGGAACCAACAAAATATATATATATAGTATATGCACGCGTGTCTGATCTGTCTACCTTTTGCGCTTGGACTTGAGAGAGGTAACCGATTGAGAGTTGCTGTGCCAGTTGCGCTTCCTTTGGTTTATGAACCAGTTGTTGATTTGCTTCAGCTGCAATCCTGTCTCCTCCACTAGTTTTGCCTTGTCATCTTCCTGACACATTCATTCATACATATATAAATACACAATTAACTTATTAAGCCAAACCAATTATATATAATATCAAATCACTATCACATACATGCATTAACAATATATATACTTAGTTATTACTTACAGTTGGGTAGGGCCACTTTGCATGTTGCTGCCACCAGTTCTTGAGCACAGAAGTAGTGTCACCTGGTAATTTCCCAGCTCTTCGTTTCCTCAGTATTTCCTCCCTTACATCTTCTATCCTTGACTTAAAACCCTGCACACACACACACACACATATATAGATAGATATATTGGTCATTCAATCAACTAAATTAAAGAAAACAGTAGTAAGTATTTAATCATCATCAATAATGACCTGCTTGAGCTCAATCTTGAGTTCTTGACGGACTCTTTCCATGAGTGACCTTTCAGATTCAGTAGGAAGTAAGGGGCCGAAGCCCATCATGTCATGCCCTTCACCGCTCATTGACTGATCCAATGAGAAGTCCATCTGCATTTCATCCTCATCATCTGACATCGTAGCACCACTTCCTTCTCCCAAACTCACTCCTGAAATTAAATAAAATAAAAAATGTATATATGTTGACACTTGATTCCAAATTAATAACATCAACAAAGAGCATGCATCTTCTTCACTTTGCAATTTCTGTTTGGAGATAGCTAGAAATCACAGGAAGAATGCGAGGATGAAATTAGACTAGACATGACATAGACATAGATGACCACTTTATTAGTATCATTTAAAGAGGTCAGCCCCCTTTTTGTTGGTGGATCCATGCATGCATGATGATATGAATGATGTGGTCTCTCAGTGTTAGACGAAATGTTCTAATTAAGACAGACACATCTCAATCATAGATATAAATTAATTAGTAGTTGGCGATATATAACATCAAAACGATAATCATCTACCTATATATGTTCACAAATGCAATTGGCCACGCCAACTATATATAATATTTTCTTTATTTATTTATTTTTGTAATTAAAGTGGGTCACACTCTGAAGATGACCTAACCTAAAGGGACAGTTGAATGTCATCTTCATCCCACATAAATAATAATTATGATGATAAGCACATCACTTTGATTTTCTTTTTCCTAAATCACAACAGTTAGTTAATTCTTGAATTCAATGGATATCAATTAATTCGACTGTTATATGTTTATTTACTAGCAATAAACCCTATAATTTATAGTAAAACATTCAATTAATTCACCATATCTAAAATTGACAACTAATTTAGAAATTATTTTAAGCAAAAACACATAATCACAAAAGTTTTTATGTGCTTTTTTTGGATAAATGATTTTCTCCTCAACTAAGTGGTTTTAACCGGATGTGAAAAAAATAAAAAAGAAAAAAATTTGCATGAAAAAACCTATAAAATGTCTAGATAGAATATAGGACAAAACGAAATCTCTTACTCTTCCTATCCAAAAAGTTTATGAATTTGTCCCTTTGATCAATCTTTTCAGCTTAATTTTGATTTTCTAAGCACAATTAAAGTGGCTTGCTTCCAATATTCTTATGCTGAAACGATATATATTCTGTAAGGACTGTTCAGACAGACATGATCTGCAATTTTTCTTCATTAATAATTAATAAATATAAATATATACGTGGGACGCTATGGGAGTTATCTTTTTGACTCTTTCAGATAAGGTATTTTGAAGTATGTTATATATCCACCGGTTAAAACCCTGATGCATCGATCAGCCTCAACATAAAACAACTAATTATCTTCTAAAACATGAAAAGGGGTTGCAAAGAGTGATAGCTAAGAAGGAACATTCTATTCGCCGTACCTTGTCCCCAAATCAGAACCTGCGTGCTGATTCACAACGATAAGTCTAACATTTTTGGGATTATCTATCTTATCTTTTTCAATAGTTCCCATTGCATCCAACTCACTGTTCCTAACAGCCTTATATATATATATATATATGTCATCTTGCTATTATTTGTCTAGTCTAATCATAATTCTATTATATATGTAATAAGAATATTATTGGGAGATATAATAGGACAGTTCATCAGTTTAGCTTCATTCTGAAATAAAATGATTCGGTTACTTACGGCATTAGAAGTTGTTGGGAGTGGCCATGGTAGGAAAGAGTAGTATCACTCCTCACCAAACTAACTAACCCTTTCCATTTCTGTTGTGGACTCTTCCTCATACATGACCCTACCACCCCCATTTCCTTAAGAAAAATTATAAATTATTTTACAAACAAAAAAGCTTCTAAAAAGCTTTTTGTAACCCCTGTATTAGTATATAATTCGCCATTTAATTTTACCTTCACTCCTTGCAAATCGCGTCAAACGCAAGAACGAACGAGGCAGAAGAAATTTCATATAGGAAACTAAACTATGTAAGCCAATATATAGGATAGGAGACACTACTGATTAATTAATTTATTATAGCTATGGAAAATAGTAACAGCAGCTTGCTTGTTCATTCTTGTGGTAAAAAAGAAAATAAAGTTGATGTTTAATTTGTAATGAATGAATAAATGAAGGTAAGGTAGAGGTACATACCTGTGAGAGCTTGTAAGGTATTTTCAATGTCACGGCAGGCAACGACGGCCTCGACGGCATGGACTCTGACATGCTGCTGAAGCTGTTCTTTGAAACTACACAGAACTATCAAATACTGTGCCTGCAACCAAGCAATAATACAATCACTATCACTCTTAATTAATTGATTAATTAGTAATTAGCAACGATAATCATCCGTCAAATGAATTACTGTAATTGGAAAGAAAAGCCCTCAAATTAAAATGAATGAATGAATTAAGTGTGGAGGGAGACTTACGAGGAAGTTGTCAAGGTCTTGACGGTCATGAGGGGAAAGAGAGTGAGTGCGTTGTGATACATAAGAGCGAAGAAGATGGTGCGACTGTGCCAGCTGTGCATCGATCAGTGGAAGCTGGTCGATCGGCGTCGCCACTCGCAGGCACGCCACGTGTGCCGCAAGCAGCTGCTCGTACAGGGGGTGCGTCGCTATCTCCGCCTTTAGCTGCCGCTGCTGGTGGTCGCCGCCGCCCGAACCACCTGACATCTCTCCTCCCCCTATTCCCATCATCCCCAACCCCGGTTCTTGCATTTTTGCTTTTGTTCTCCCCTACTCTGGAAATGATATTGGTACTACTATTCAACACCCACTCAATCAATTAATAACTGATCAGAAAGCAATAACAAGAGGGATGGGTAGAGTAGAGAGTAGTGGTGGTGGTGGGGTTGGAGTGAGAAGTGAGAAAAAGGGCAAAAGGGGTTTGAAGACAACAAGGGCAGAGGGAGTTCAGAAATTATATAGGGAAAAAGGTGCTCTGCTTCTGCTCTCTGCTCTCTGCTCTGCTGCGTTGTGTTGTGTTGTGTGTGTGTGCTGCTGCTGAGCTTGATCGATCGAGGGGTGTGGGCTGAGTTTTGAGGTTCAGGACCACTCTATGTGTTATCTATGTGTATGTGTCTATAATATATGATGATGATAGAGATTACAGAGAGAGAGAGAGAGGGAAGTTTGGCAGGTGATGAAGATAGGAGGAGAGAGTAGTGTGCGTGTCTGGTGTTTGTGTGTGTGTCTGAGAGAGAGAGTATTGGTATTGGTATTGGTATCGTTTTGGGTGTTAATACTACTACAAATATATAGGGATCTGAGACACACAACTTTCTGCACCACGCTCTGACGGGAACAAAGATCTTACATACACACAGAAAGAGGAGCGAGGGAGAGAAAGAACCAAAGCTGCTAAAAGCATTAAAAACGACGATAGATAGATCGATCCCTTACTAGTTGGATTTAATTTGCGTGTATGTGTGTGTGTGTGTTGGCTAGCAAGTCTTGTTTTTGATTTTGTTGTGTTTCGTGAGAGAAAAGAGAAAGAAAGAAAGAGTATGGTGCAGAATCATTACTATGAAATGAATGAAAGGGGGATGGAAGCGAGCTCAGGTAAAAAGAAAGAAACAAGATAAAGCTGCTTACTTCTCTGACCTGACAATTTCATCCCCCTTTTTCCTTCCATTTATTATTATCTTATATTTTTTTGGATATTTGGGCTAATAAGGTTAGGTCCCTTGATTTGATTGGAGATAGATAATTATGGGGTGGGTTATGTTATCTCTCTCTCTCATGTCACCGTACAAAATTGTTTTTGCACATGGTTTTGAGCCACCCATGTATATATATCTGCCATCTCCTTTTTTTATGCTAAGTTAAGCATTGTTAGCAACTCTAGTATAGTATTCACTGTTTCTTTAGGTGAAAAAACTGATGAATACATCTATTATTACTGTCATCTGCATATTAATTATTTCAAGGAATTTGGATGAATAAATTTAATATTTTTTAATTAACTAAAAGTACATATTTTCCTTCTTGTTTTTGTTCGTTTTCTGACAAACAAAATCAGTTTTATATATATCTTGAAATTGGAGTAAATGTTTTCTTTCTCGTCACATCACTTGTGATTCCACCTATATGCTACTGCGTTAGTGTGTGAAATAACATAAATAATTACGAAATGGTTTGGAAAACTTGTGTTATATTGTTATTGGTGTTTATTTTTTTCCTTCTTTCGCTCCATACATGATCCATTCACAACACAACAATATCTATTAGTCGCTTTTCATTTTTCATGCAAAGGGATTTTTTATGTAAACACAATAATCGACATTAACATTTTGAGCATAGTTAGAGATACAACAAAAAATCAGTCAAACCAGCCAACAATAAAAAATTGGGCCTAAATCACTCAGCCCGTTAAAAAAAATACACATAGTTAATAATGTTATTTGGTTCAAAAATGTTAAAATGAGTTTTGTTGACTGTTTTAGCTGGAAAAATGTTGTTCCCCAAGTATTTATGTACTCCCTCCGTTTTTTTTAATTGTCCAGTTTTAAATGCGCGCGAGAATTTAGGTAATGATTGATAGAGTATTAAAGTTAACAAAATGTATATATGTTTTACTAAATTACTCTCTACTTCTTTGTTATTATCTCTCCTCAATTAATAGAGATAGTGAATATTAAATAAGGGTAAAAGTGAAAAAAAATAATAAATATTGTATTAAAATTTGAAATGGACAATTAAAAAAAACGCACACAACTCTAAATTGGACAATTAAAAAAAAAACGGAGGGAGTAACATTTTAGATTTATTATTCTAGTTATTGATATAAACAAAGGCTTATTATTGTGGAGGTAGCTGGAGTTAAAAAACATTAATTGTGATTTTTTTAAAACCAAATAATGTATGTAGATTCCTCTATTAAAGAAAAGAGATAATAAATGTGGGTGCTAAGATTTAATTTTAGGTATAGTATTAATCGCCATTAACTATCATCAATCGGTGAGGACAAACTTGATGGCCACTAAATTCAACAATCGTTAGTTGTACCAAAAATATAAAACAAATTATGTGAGTTAATAATTAGAATATAAGGTTTAAAAATAAATTAAGAAAAGATTTAAATATACGCAACAAGAAAATATGCTCCCAATTCCAACCAGTAGGTTGAACAAAATTAAGAAGCAAATGGGAGTGCTCCACTAATCAAAAGAAGATAAAGATGTATATCCTTTTGTCACCAACCTTTATTTAAGTTTTAATTTTAATTTGTTAGTTGCTGTTTATAAAGTCGGCTAAAGGTTGAGCTGTCAGTGTTTCTCCTCATTCTTGGTGGTGCTAACTATGCATGCTTTTCATCTTCCATATGCTCTTTACCTTTTAAGCTAATATATATATGTTTTTTGTCCTTTCTTTTTCAATGTTTTCTTTATAAGGAGTGTAAATTATAAATATAAATACTATATATAGGTTTAAGGTTGAAATCAAAAATAAGAAAGGGGAAATGTATATATCTACAACTTAATTAATTAACTCCAGCAACCTGTTTGTTAAAACTGTGACTTACAACCAACTATGAAATGAAAGAGATCTTCTAGCTTCAGTGAGGCATTTGATTGGTGAGCCAAATCCAAATTAATTTGTCAGTTCCACCCACTAAAGATACATGTAATCTCTTAGCGGAGACCTGTGATTGATGATATATATATGTCTGTCTCTTATTTAGTATATTTGATAGCAGTTACATAAATACAATTTTATTAGTTATAATATAGTGGAAAACGAACAGTAAAAATAAAGACATAAATATTCTTTTAGAAATTACTTTGTTTATAATGACGATCAGTCAGTAATCAAGCAACAAATTATTTACACATATACTTAACATATTAAATACTGCAAAATACGTATATTAATAACTATAAATTACATATACTAAAAGTTATAGATTACTCTTACTAAATATCACAAACTATACATATAGTGCGTGCGAGTGAGTCTATTAATAAATACGGTCAACTAACTACTTATACATTACACATAATATGGACTATAAATCAAACATATTAAGAATTATAAACTACATATTACACATAGAAAATATCACGAATTATATATGGTCGAAATCCCATGATAAAATAGAAAATTGGACCTACATTTGATTTCACATGAATCATCTCATCTATTATTGTAAAGAGAAGTTTGGTTTCAAACCCGGGTTAATATGTCTTATATTGGATGATCCACATTTTAGGGTACGACGTCGATGAACACATTGAACTATCCATGTGGCTAAGAATCCTCATGTTCCGAACACAACGATACAATTATCAGGGGTGCGCTCTATCGTGTGGGCCTTCCTATGGGCCCACTATGCCAAAAGCATATACACACAAGATGTATGGAAATGGGCCTATTATTGTTTGACTATTTAATTTTGAAACTAATTAATTTTTGTAGATATAATATTACTCAATATTTTTATTTCTTTTATCTTTGAGTTTGTGTTTTAGTCTTTGTGTATGTACTAGCTCATTAAACATGGTTAATCTCTATTATCATATTAATTTAAGCGCGTTTAATAATTGATATACTAATATAACAAACATTCGGTTTGGACTTCTTTTTTTCTCGAAATTTATTTTCTGTTGACAAATATTGTGTTAATAACTAATGAAAAATACACTTGAAATAAATAACTGATCTAAGAACCATGTATTATTGTAAATCACAAAATAGAAATTGGGTATTAACTACCGAAATATATACTGATAGAGAAATGATAGGCGTACATCATATTTTTATTTATCAAACATCCATCAAATATTATTTCAATTGAAGGGTGAAAGATATATGCAAGTTTTTTTGTTTTTATTTAAAATAGTGGATCCGCAATAGCATAATATGATTGATGAATGGTTGATGAATCTATACATTGATATACATATAGTATTATTGTATACGGATAGAGGCGGCTTTGGGTGTAGTGGGTACAGGTAACAGGTGGTTGAATTCTGAAAAAAAGGAAAAGTAATAAAATATAAAAATAGATAAAGCAACTGGATGGGGGCAAAAAAATCGTAAAAAATCTGGAATGAATATTCTATGTTCTTTGTTCTTGATTACTTTTGTTTGAAGAGTACGTGTTGCGTCGAAAACAAGGAAACATTTTATCCAAAATCTCCCGAAATATAAAAAGCCCTTCAAGTAACAACATGTCATATCTGCAAAATTTGTCCAATTATATATAAGCATGGTTAGAGACACAACAAAAAATCAGCCAAAATAGTCAACAAGTCGGAATTTGGGTTACAATTATCCAGTCCATTAAAAATATAATCATGATTAAAAGTGTTATTTGGGCCATAAAATGTTAAATAGACTTTGTTAACTGTTTTGACTGATTTTTTGTTGTCCCCAAATTATATATTTGCTAGCGTTGTTGTAGTAGTATTGATTTCACTTCACCTAAAAAAACAGTTAAATATCCAAATAACCAAAAGAGAAGAGAGAAAAAAAATATCTACTTTTATATTTTGTTAAGAAAATTTATAGATAATATACTTTAAACGTACGTTCAACTTTCAAGGATAAATATCTCAGTTAAACATGTAATGATTTTTTCACCTTTAAATGTAATGATGAATCTATTCATCCAATCGTATAAAACATCTATTTCTAATGTTAAATTAGTATATCTGAAAATTATATTTTAATTTTTATATATACCTAACTATGCACACTATTAGAAATATAACTTTGTTTCTCTGTTGTTTGTGTTTTATTTGTTTAAATGTTAACCCTGTTTACTTTTTCTTTAAAAAAAAAAAAAAAAACTATGCTAGCCGACAAGGAAAGGAGACAGTCCAGATATGAATGAAGAAGTACAGCATTTATATTATTTGATGTAAAATTGATGAATATAGGGATGCATAAAGATCTTGTCAAGTGTGTCCAAATCACCTTATCGTTGAAAATATGAATGGAAGAGCGAAGCCTGCAAAGAAACCAAAGACCCAGCGAGTGGTGGTAGCCGGTAGGCACCACGGTACTCCTTTATTTATTTTTTATCAGTTCAATTTAAAAATATGTATTTTTATTTATTCATTTATAAATTTATATGACTGTTTTTTTTATTTTTTTAATTATATTCTTAGTTAATATAAGAGAAATAATAAATTTAATGGGTAATTGAGAAGAAGGATAATGAGTGTAAGAATAATATTATAAAATATGCTTAAAATTTTCTAAATATCCTTAATTTGTGCGTACAATTAAAACTTGAAAATAAAAAAAATGGAGGGAGTATATCTCACAAAGGAATGCTATATAGACATTTAAAAGTTGATGTTTATGAAATATTTATTATTGATTAGCAAAATACTATATCTACAACAAAAATTGTGCAACAATACTTTATACTTTTGAATTATAATAGTTTGGATAAAAAAGTAAATTCATATTATAATTTAACGGTGAAGATGAGTGTTATATAAATATTTTATAACTTTTTATTATACGCATAATATTTCTCGTAGTGAATAAAAGTAGTTAAAATGTTATGATAAAGTCAGATCCGAATATAAGTAAAAAGAAATTGAATATCAATACGGATAACAAAAAGTAAATATTAAAATAATATTTTTTATCCCATGTGATTTTTTCCCCCACTTTTTTCATCTTTCTCATTTGCATGAAAACCTATGAAAATGAAATGAGAAATGATCTGTGTATATCATAAAATTAACTACTATTAATTATTAATTCAATTTTTTAAAATAATTAGTCCAACTTTTAATATTATACATTAGTCCAATATTTTTAAAAGTTAAATTAATAGTTATAAAAAGTTGAATTATTATAAATAGTAACTGATTACGTGATGTACATGTAATATTATTAGATGAAATACACAATACAAAAGATGTCTAACGTGTCCTTGTTACAGTATTATCTAAATCCTAAATCACATTAACACCACCTTCAAATAAGCTTCTTGTTTGTTTGACACCTTGATTGTAGATAGATATATATATTTGTCTTAAAAAACAATTCGAATAAAGTATTATATTTTTGTTAAAAAGTGATTCAATTGGTGCAATGTTTAAACACATAACTAGCAATGCACAATATATGTTATGTTTTCAACCAAAAAATTGTCACATGGTACTAAACAACAACGTGATGTATATATAAATAATCAATGATGGGTACACCAAAAAAATATTCAAGCTTTGATATGGACATTAATTATGTGGTTAAATGATGGGTTTTCCATCATTTGGCCACTCAAATTAATTATGGGGTTATGAAGCGGGAATTAGTGCGTGATAAAGCACATGATTAATGAGAAGCTCGTGATTTGAGCGACGATCATTGATGTACCATCAGATCAGCGTGTACTTGCTGATAAGAACTTGCACGCACTGTATCTGTTTGAGAAAAGTTCAATATAATGTGCCAAATTATATATCCTCTCTGCAAGCTTAATTGACAACAAGTGAAGTAGCTGATTTGCACCTTACTATATATATAGATATTTTTAATATTAATTATTAATATTATTATTTGTTTGAGAAATACTACTAATTAATAATTGTTTTGGATTTTGAAGATGGGAAAAGGGAAAGATCCGAAGCGGGGGAAGAGGGTGAATAATGGAAGGGAGAGGGAACGTAGTCTCCAAGAAAAAAGTGGTACGATGGTGGTCGTCCATGGAGGTAACAGCTGGACCTGCCTTCGTCACCATCACAGCCTGTATGTATGTATGTATGTATCTACTCCTGTCCTCTTCTACCATTCTTCACTTCTTGCCTACACAAATCTTATTTGAGGGAATATACACATGATAGAAATTAAATATCAAGATAAAAATGTAAAATTTGTATAGATAAATTTCTTGTTTCCAGATAAATTTTGTTATCATTTCTATATTATTAAATATATTATTTCCTTATTTTTATCTACTTTTGTCGTGTATATTCTATCAAATATAGCTATTATGAACGGATCACACAATAATTAAGTAACAATTGTGGTCCCCCATTTACATACATTATACATCTGAACATAATTAATACACAATAAGTGGCGAAGAAAAGGGGATACATCAAATGAAACTAAAAACCAAAACCCTAATGCTCATCACTGATCACCGATCAGGCGATCACCCGTCGCTTTCACCCTCATCACCTCTATCTTTTTTCATTTCTTGTCAACAAAAATTACGCTGTTTGATAAGAATAACATTAATCCAACTATAAATCTTATTCTACTGTTTCAATTAAGTGATGTTAGTCGCCGGTGCTCATTGAATTGAATGTATCAATAATTTTAAACAAGTATCAATATTCTTATGATAAATTTAATTTAAATTTTTAATTAATTATTGCTAGTAGATTATTTAGTTAGTTTCAACGAGACAAAGGAAGCACAATTTAAAAATAGTTGTAGAACATAAAGGCATTTAAGAATGAGAAAAGAGGAGCCAATGAGCATTAGCTCAAATGGCACCTCCCTTGGTCCAAGTGACTAAGGGATTTGTTGCTCTAGGGTCAAGGATTCTATCCCTATATGTCCACCCCTTCCCAAAAAAAAAAAAAAAGAGAAAAGACGAGAGGTCAAATCTGATAGCGAAGTTGATGAAAGGATGATGTGATGACAGAAGGAAACCTACGGCTTCAAGTGTCCGCCGACAACTCCGCACAAACGTTGGCGCCGAAAGCTATACATACATACATACATACATACGAGTCACTCTAGTATAGTGGTGGAACTCGATGATGCACGATTCACATGACAACTACAGCTAACACCTTCAAATAAATGTATCCTTAATGCACACCACATGCATACATATACATACTAGTACTACCACTTTTTCTTGAAAATCAACTCTTCCTTCCCTTAGACATTTAATACCATATACTAAAACTACTTCACCCAACTCACTCAACTTCTATCTAACCATTATCATGTTAAAAATATCCGCAACAAATTCTGCAGCTTTTTACATCAATTACTATCACCCTGGACACAGTTGAAAAACTGAAAATGGGGTTTTATTCCCACATTCAAAGGGGACCGCGACCCATAGAAGCGTTGGTTAGCACAGACAATATAAACTATAATAAAGGGGAGGGAGGGGTTACACAAGACCTACTAGCACTGTGGTACGCTATATACTTGCAATATTTACAGTAGAAACTTAGCCTAATATCACATACAGACATGAGGAGGAATAAGGTTGGCGTAATGGGATACAGTAATCAAGGGTGCGCATTTTAAAGTGCAAGCTTAAAAAAAAAAAGAAATAATTAACTCCTGCTTATGAAATTCACATCACTGTACATTTTTCTTTGGATTTTCCTTCAGGCCTAGATGATGAAGTTGTGGATGAGGCTGATGGTCTCCCAGGGTTTCTTGCAACCTGCAAATAGCATGTACTAGCAATTTCTCAAAAGTTTCAAATTTCAAAATCTTCAATTATAACTAGAGCTAGTAATCAAACCAGTGAGTGCATTCTCATACAAAATATCAGGTATTTGCTACCGAATTATTGAGATGTGATGTCCCTTGACATAAAAAAGATAACATTCCAATCGCAATCATAAGAGACCAATGCAACAGATAACAGGGATGTATTATATATCCAAATCAGTGCATATAATGACCACTTGACAATAACACCTTAAATCAGTACTCTATTTACCTGGGGACCTGTGACCAGTCCATTGGTAGCACTAACCGATGATGGTTGTGAACTATGACGTGGCGGTTGCTGCTCAAACTCCTGTTGCTGCAAGGCTATAGCTAACTGGAGGTCAGCGCTGTAACACAATTACAGACAGGATCAATTTTTACAAACCCATTTCGAGTAGCTAAAATTATGACTTCAATGAAAGAGGCAAAAAAAGGGAAAGGGGAAGCAATATAAAACTTAAAAGTATCTGTAAGTAGCAAGTTCAGAAAATTACTTGATATCTAAGCCTGCCTGCGTCGCACTTTCCATACTGGCAAGATAGTCCTGAAACATGTGTAATTGTCTCATATATATATGAAAAATTGGTTTGCAAAAGTAGATGTTTGAATCAGTTAGGAATCAATTGACAAGACACAAGACAAGATATATTTATACTACTCAATAACTTTCTACAGAATATAATTTCTAACAATTCGACGTTGAATATAAAAAATGTAAGAAAATAAATTCACATTTAATGAGAAAAATCTGTAGACACAATCTAAATTCTAAAATACGATCTTTCAGTCAAAATTGATTTTCGTTGAGAAGTTTTTTTAATAAAAAAGATTATTCAATGGTGTAAGAATGATTTTAACTTGCACCAATATCAATGGTCCCTCTACATAAAAAATAACATTTATAATAGTATACATACGGCAGTGCTGGTCATAACATTGTTCTCATCCCAAGTGTTATTTTCCTGGCTTTCTACCTTGAACTCCTTGAAGTTACTGGTCATAAACAAGGTGTCACCATTGACCTAAACATGTAAACAACATAATTAATTTGTGCAGCTTAATATAATGAGATGCTTTTTTACTCCAATAAAAGTACAGATGCTTATTTTCTTAGTCACTCAGATTTGGATGAGGGGACTTAGGATGAGCATACCACCAATAATTGTATGGTTAGAGATAGCAACCTTACCAGTTGGGCAAAATAATGAAGAAAAAGAAATATACCCGCATTGTTGCAATTAAAGTGAAAACCTATAGGCTATATTCAAAGACAATATATAATATTTGTCTAAACAGAATATAATACACATCCAAAGATAATAGCTTATATGATTATGACCCGTGCTTAAGTATCAAAGAAACCAAATCACTAAGCATGCAAATTTTCAAGCATTCAGGATGTTTAGTTGAGAACATCCACATCTATATAAACAAAATACACAACTCCCAAACAATATCAAACATAGAAAAATATATTATACAATGATCTTCTAAGGTGATCTACTGATCTGGATGAAAAAAATAGTAGAAACGTAGTGTTTTACCTCATTCAGTTTTTCCCACACAAGATCAGGTTGATTTATGTACCCTTGGTCTGTAGCTAGAAGATACAGCTCGCCTTCAAACTGTGAGTATAAGATAAAATTTCATGACCGGAAAGTAGATGATACACAAGAGAACCAACAATTTTTTTCTTTTTCTAAATGACAAGGTGCTACTGGCAGTCAATAATAAGAAAAGAATGTTCAAGCCTTTTATTGACCTTAAACATGGTGCTGAAATGATTGTTCCGGAAAAATACACATAGCTCACGCTCTTTAAGACCGTCTTGTAAGCAGAAAAGGCTGCAGAAGCATTTACAATTTGTCATGGTAAAAGGAAAGTTCCTCTATAACCAATAAGAGAGATATATGGATCAGAGAATTAGTTTAGGTTATTTAGTCCATATGGAGGTATACATACCCATAAAATGTCAATTGGCTGGCATTATTCCTCAAGAAACTCTTGATCAATTCCCCTAAGATGATAAAAGAAGAGATGCCTTATATTAAAGATAATGATATATAATTATCTCAGAAAAAAAGTATTCTGACTACCAACCTTGTTGCGGAGTAATTTCATCCTTAGCTTTTAGTTCAGGAGCAGGTAAGGTGCTTTTGTCAGCCTGTTCAGCAAGAATCACCTCACCTTCATAAACAGGTTCACGATCCTCAAAATTTTCAGTTCTTGTATCCAATACACATTCCTCTCCTTCATATATGGGCTCACTCTCATCAACACTTAGAGGCAATACTCCAGAAGCATCAGTTTGATGAAATTTGACACTGGATGAATCTGAGTTTGTATGGATTGTGGATACGGATGATAATCCTGTGGCAGCAGATCCTTGAGACTCATCTGCAACTTCATGATCCATAGTTGTAAGAGTGGATTGATTGTGACCTTTTGCATCACCTCCAGAGTATTTTTCAGGAGAAACAATAGCTGAATTCTCATTCTGAACCGAGGTATCAAGACTGTTCTTTTCAATCACATAATTCCGGGCAATAGATTCTTCAGGTGCCAAAAAAGCTGATTGATGAGGTTCATTTATGGCATCAGGCTTTAAAGATGAGTTAGCTGTTTCCTCCAGAGTAGATGCAGAAAATGTCTGTTCATTACTGCCTTTGACATCAACCAAGCAATTATCAGATATGGAAGGTTCTGGCTCATGAAAGTTGTTGTTCTCACTGCCAATGCTCTTTTCTATCTTATCTCCAGAATCTACAACTATATTCTCGTCTACACTGGCTGAAATTGCTTCTCCATTTATATGACCTACAACAGGTTCGCTTCCTAAAACTAGAGAATCAACCTCAGAAAGCTTCAAAACTCTCAACAACTCTGCCTCTTCTTCACGATCACCTTTTCTTGTTATTTGGTCAGAGTCAGAATGTGGAGAATCATCAAAGGATCTTGTTTTTGACAGACTGGGAGAAGGAACCCCAAGGGCAGCAGTTGTTGCAGCCACAAAATCGACACAATCTTCATCTGGATTATTTTTACATTGTGCTTCCATATTTAATGTTTCAAGAGAAACAAGCTCTCCCATAAGAGTATTATAGGATTTTAATCCAATCGCATTTGCAGTATCATAATCCTGGTTCACAACAACATGAAGATTTGGGAGGACAAACATCATAGAGTAAAATCTATATGCTCGGCTTAAAGAAAAACATAGAGCTTACATAGTGATAAGCATTAGATTGCATTCAAAACCACCCAAGTACAAGAATCATACAATTGTGGACTTGAGGCTATATGATGACATAAAACTAAATCATTTGGTTTCAAGGTGAAAAAAATACCTGTGGGTCAACTATCCACCCATGATACAAAGGGATGTCCAGAAGATCAAATATGGCACACTCTCGAGTGAACTCGAAATCATCTATCCTGCAATTAATATGTAATTTTGTATTAGAATTTCAAAATTATTATGGATGCAAATAACTGCAAAAGCTGCCAAAGATAGAAGCAGCACAAACCTTCTGAATTTTATATTCACATCTATGCCTGTAGCAAGCCTAGGGAGCAAATCAATTGCATCAGCAATGTTTTGTTGTTGATTTTCAACATAGCCTGCATCTTTGTTCTGTACAACAATAAGAAGGTTGTCAAATCAACTTACATTCAAAAGAGTAAAAGTCCCCCTAAAAAAAGAAACAAAACTTACATTCACGTTACTATTGGAATCAATTAATCTCTCAGCAACCAGTGACAGCAATTTCTCTTGTGAGACTTCAGCAATATCAGGACTCAAATTTAAGTTGTTTCTTAGCAGAAGAATATTACCTGCAAAATTTCAGTATATAAACAACAAGTGTGAAATGTGTGATGCTAAACAACAAGAAACATCACCCAAATAGTAATAACCTCTCTGAAGGGCAAAACATTAAGCATGACACTTGAATAGGCAAATGGTTAAATTGCACATTATGAATTAATATCTAATAGAGCATCAGTTTGCTGCAGATCTTACACTTTCCAGATAATATGAACAAAAAGACAAATACAAACAGAAGAATAGACTTCGACTTTTGTACATGATGTGGTAAGAAAAACCAAGATAGAAATGAAAATAAGATAGAAACTGGTCAGAGAAAGCAGGGGAGAACGTCAAGACAATATAATCATTGAACCTCACATTAATGTATGCTCGAATCATTTCATATTTTACTTTTTTTTTTTCCTATTCACTTGGGGTAATACATGAGTCTCCACATTGTTCTCTGCCCAAAATAAGTTTCGGTGGATGATTCTTGCAGATAATATGGGAAACGGCAAGTTCAAATAGAAAATTGCAAATCATTTGAGAAACATGGGCAAAGCAAGAAATTAGGGCATCGTGTACCAAAGATTTGAAATGTCAAGAGCTTTGAAGGAATAGCTTACAAAATTAGCAATTTTTTAAATAATTAAATTATGAAAAATAATGAAAATGATACCATGAACTTAGCTCTATTTTAATATATACAACAGAAGACGCTAGACTTTTTCACAAACATGTGTCAAGAAAATAAAAGAAAATGAAAACATACTGATGAATGAGTGGCAAAAAGGAGAAGATACAGATCAAAGTTTAAGAAACAAACAACTGGCATTTAGTCAAAAACACCGGTGGGTTCAATTGGATAACGTACCACAGAATAATGGTTGAGAAGTATTGGAAAAAAAATGGGGGCACACATACTTTGTGGAAGACTAAAAGCACTCATGCACTGTAAGAAAATATAAAATGTTAAAGGCTAGCACGTAAGTAAAGAATATGTAATGAACCAGCTCCGCCAATTGCTTAAGCCATTATTAGACCACATGAAGAAGACGCATATAGGAGTTCTACCATATCACTACTACTCTAGCAACTTATGTAAACATGCGATTGGAGTAATGTCATCTTGACTAGCAAGCAATTGATCGGCGATACAATCGTATGAGGATTCTAATAAGTTTTATCAAGCAACACCAACCCAAAATATTTGTAGCTAGACCCTATTTTGCCATACCATATGCCATTATTTCAGCAATAAGCTTCCAAATATAGTTAAAAGATAAGCTCTAACATCATAACAAAAATAGCATCGATTAAAAAATCTACTTCCCCTCATTGTAAGCTAAATAACAGAATAACCATTAGATGCAAGAAGTAATAAAACATCAGAAAGCGTCATGATCGCTGATAAATTAATTGAAAACTGGAAAAGAATACGACAGAATGTTGTATGATTTCAATCATCATCAGTGTATAGCAGAGAAATTGAACAAGATAAAGCCAATAAACGAGGAATATGACATAATCCCTATAAAACAATCGAGAAGATGCGAGGAATTAAATTTCTTAAGAATTAAGCATGAGATATGATGGGAAATGAAACGGAGAAGAGTGAAACCCTAAAGGCACTGACAAATAGCGAGGAGAGGGCAGGGGCCATTGTCATTCTGGAGAACGATTGGCGTGGTGCGCCCAAGAAACTGGATCGTCTTGGTTTTGTGGATGCACTCTTTCTCTTGCTGCTGCTGTTGTTGTTGCTGCTGCTGTGGCTGGGGATTGTGATCGTGAGGCTGATCGGCGTTTTGTTCCGACGCCATAGTAGGGGAAGACGACGAAGCCATTTGGTGGCTCTGCGTTGAGAATAGGGGGAAGTGAAGTCTACGACGACGACGAAGCGCGTTTGAGACAGAGAGAGAGAGCGAGAAATTATTACGAATAAGAATTGAGAGAGAGAAAGAGGGAGTAAGTAGTAGAGATTAGAGGGCCAATGACGAGAGAAAAATGGAGCAACCGAGTAGTAATAAAGCTATTTTCTTTCTTTCTAAAGTGCTTTTGTTGGACGTTAATGTCAAAGATTCATTTTTTTTTATTTCTTTAATTACTTGAAATTATATAATTCATCCTGTAAATATTTTTACGATTTTTGCGAGAGAGCTAATTACATTGTATTTAATTATAAGTCATAACTATGTTTTTTCTCTTTTATTATCCAAAAAAATCATACAAACAAAATGTTTTAATTAAATGATAGTCTAAAATACCTTTACACTATCAATTTATTAAAATTAAACTCAATTAAATTAAACAAATGAATAAAATAAACAGTCGAATTACTATTTGAGATTTAGTTTCTAAAATTGTACGAACTTTTGTCTGTATAGAAAATATTTTATTCAAACCTATACGATTTTAGAAACTTTACAGATTATAAATTTTTCTTTTCGTCAAACTTTAGAAATTATTATCCAATAAATTAGGTATAGCTTCATTTTTTGGTCTGAAGAAGGTATAAAACTGCAATTACACTTTCACTACAGGGGATTGGGCCTATTGGGCTTACGATTCAGATACTTATGTAATATTTTTCCTAACTAATATGTGATTATATAAACCAAGGCACTAGCACAAGTGGTAGTGACTTGGGTTGCTTAAGCATCTAGTCCTGGGTTCGATTCCTGGACGGTGTGTATGCAGAGAGGACCTTGGCCAGCCGTCCCACCCTCGAGGTGCACGCACAAACCGGCGGGGGATTAGTCATCGGAATCGCTCCGGTGGATACCTTGAGAAATAAAAAAAAAAATGTGATTATATAACTGAAGTACTGAAGCTTGATATACCTACCAGTATCCAAGGACTTCGAATCCTTCACCAATATTAGGCTGTGGCTCATGAATAAATCAAACTAAAATTTGAAAATACCATGCTTGAATGCTACTGAGTTTTTGTTATGGGAAAAACTAAAAGCAGAATGTTCAGGTTTTTTCCCAATGGATACAACTGACAATGGCTCTTTAATCTCTCATAAAAAGAATGAGCCCAAGCCCAAATCAAGAACAAGTTCAAACTTTATTTTTGGTTTACAAGTTCATGAATTTTTATTTTTAATGGATTCTGCTCGAGGGCCCAGTCACCTATATGTATAAATACATATGTACATAAATTTTATACGTGAAATTATTCGTTTATACTAAATTTGATATTAAATTAATTATTCAATTTAATTATGATATAATTTAATATTTACAACTACTCAATATAACTTATATCGTGACTCAATCCAATATTATATTTAAATTTTTATATTGAGACAATAACAATTTTTATACTAACACAATCCAACATTTTTGCTTACTCAATTTAACTTTTTATATTGATGGCTGATTTAGTGTCACTTTTAGTATACATGTTGCATTGCTCATTTTATATTACATTTAATAACATTTATACATGGTTCCGAAATTAATATCCAAACAAAATACTAATATAGCGTTTGGTAGTTGTTCTAAGATAATGAAGACAGAAACACAAAGATACAAATCGACAGAGACACAAATGGACTGTGTTTCTGTATTGTGTTTAATAATAATGGATTTGATTATATATTATGTTTGGTAACAATGTACATAACATAGAGACATGTAAAATTGATCATAATTACCCTTTTATATTAAAAATAATAATAATAAACAGCTTTAAGCTTAAAAAATAATCATATTATTAAGTATATTCACTAAATATTTAAATTATATTTATTTCATTTAATATAATTTAAATATATTCTCATTCATTAAATATTTAAAATATTAATACGATTATATATATAAATTTGTTAATTTTACATACCTAAATCAATTTTAATTTTCTAATGCAAACATATTCAATTATTAACACAATTTCATATTCTATATGAAATGAAATTGAAAAGGGATGAAATTACCTTGGATATAATAAGAATTATGTTAAATGATGAAGGTTACATTAGTCATGAAATTTCATTAAAAGGATAAGTTCATCCAAGTCCGTCCATCACTTTTAGAGTAGACACAAAATGTGTGTACTTTCCGTCAATGGAAACAAATTTTAGTTCATTTGTGTCTATATCCCATAAGATAAACAACATTAGTTTCTCTTAGTTTCTGTCTTTTATATTTTGAGAAACTCTACCTTAATATTCTGTCTCACGTATGGAATTGAGCATAGAGTTTATTATTGGAGTCTAATGTTTCAATTTCAATTTGTATTGTTAATGTAAATACTTTATCCATTTTAATATTCTGTCTCACGTCTATAATTGAGCATAAAGTTTATTATTGGAATCAGATGTCTCATTTTCAATTTGTATTGTTAATGTAAATACTCTATCCATTTTAAAATAATGGACGTTCAATATTTACAATTTTATTTCATATTGATTGTCAATTTTAGTTTTTCAATATACATTTAATGATATATATCAATTTTATCGCTAATATAATTTGTTTAAAAAATATGTTAGTAGAAGTGTGAAAAATAATATAGTCATTTTAATATATTTTTACACATATTAAGATTATTCATATATTTTCTTAAGATTCGTATAAGATTATTATTTTAAAATGAACAAAGTATATATAGAATTGAAATTATAATTCTATAGAATTGAAAACAACTGGAATTCACCTTTTCCAATTTCTAACCTATATGTTATAGATTATTAATTCCAAAACTTGTCAAATGCTTCTATTTTTGTTAAAAACTATATTTATTCTCTCTCATTTATTTTCCAATAATTGTATTACAATTTTCTGCAATTTCAAATATAGAAGAGATTCTTAACTAACTTCAACATTCAAATGGACCCACGGAAAGACCATACCAAGTTAGGTACTGGACTACAACAAGGGTTTTGTTACCTAATGTCTTAAGGGTATTGGATAGGGAGGCTACAATTAGAAAATTTCAAAAGTTTCAATATATCTATTGTATTGAAAATTGATAAGAATTTATATTTTTAATCCTCATTTTTTTCCTCTTAAAACCTTTACCAATGTCCTAATGTATACTATAACAAAATCCTCTACAATGAATCATGAAGTTAGTATAATGATTACAAGTATGAAAAGAAATTATAACAATCATCATGACACCCATGACATAATTCAGAAGTTTTTTTATAAGCAAATACTTCTATTTCTATCTCACAATCAATTGCCAATTATTTATGTGGGACAGTGCTCTCCTATAATGACAGAAATAGCAAAAAACTATTTAAGCGTGACTGTGCAAGAAGAAGAAAATCTCAAATCGGTGTCAGAGAAAACAAAATACGGTTCAAATATGGTTATATAATTTGAATCAAAATTAATCCTCTCATTTTTAAATGCAAAGAAAAAATATCTGGCAGCAATGAATTGGAGAGGAATAGAAGCAAAAAAGACCACGTGGGTAGCAGAAACCTAACAACGTGTATTGTTGTGGCGGAGACACCATTACAACCGAAAAAATCCAAAAAACCAAAAGCCCATACTAATCAACACACTAAAGCAAAGCTAGGACTTAAAGCAACCGCAATCACTGGCCTCCCCTAAATTTCCATTTATTTATTTAACTAATAAAGAAAAGCCCTAAAGTCACAGAAATTACGCACTACACGCATCTAAACTAAACACACTTGGACCTTCTTCTTCTTCTTCTACCCCGTTTTTTCAACGCTCAAGCCCCCAATTCAAGGTTCAAAGTTTCACAAGCAAAAGCCAAGTAGACAGGGAAAGATTCATTCTTAAGCAAAACCCACAAGCAAAGCATAAGTATCTCTCATCCTTTACCAATTCAAAGTAGGATTGGATAAATTAAAGGCTTATTATAACCATAGCAAGATCCTTGGAGCCACCCAACAAGATTGGAGGTAAAGGGAGAGATCATGGGTACTCTAACAACCACTGCTCCGGTGCTCCCTTCCAATCTCAATAACCCTTCTTCTCTTTCTCCTCATCGCATCTCTATTTTTCCCAATAGGAGGAGGTTCAGGAAGAAGAACCAAGCTGTTGTACCTGTAAGTGAAGTTCCTTCTTTTCTCACTTTTCAATTACAAAACAACACAGTTAGGGGATTTGAGAATTCATTCTTGTTGTTCCTTTTTTTGTCGTTGTTGGTGGTGGAATCTGCAGGTTGCTAGGTTGTTCGGGCCTGCGATATTTGAGGCTTCAAAGCTGAAGGTTTTATTCTTAGGAGTGGATGATAAGAAACACCCCGGTAACCTTCCAAGGACTTATACTTTAACCCACAGTGATGTTACCGCTAAGCTCACTTTGGCTATCTCTCAGACCATCAATAACTCCCAGGTATTTCTCATCTTCAATCCTCGCTTCTCTTCTTAATTATTATGAAGAAAACTAAAGAGGGGTAAAGTTGAGGATCGTTAAAAACAGAGGAACCCTGGCTATTTTACTTATGTGAAAGAGATAACAGTTTTTTTTCTTTTTTTTTCCTTACTTTTTTTGGGGCAAAGGAGATTGGAGATCACATGTGAAAACACACTGCTGATGGAATTTGATAGATAGAATTCAAGTAGAGTGAAAATAAAAACAGAAAAATACTTTGCTAATACAGATAATATTTTGCATATTTATTTGCCCCTTTTTACCCGAATTAGACATAACCCTAATAGTATTAAAGAGCGGATTTATTGTGGAAAGTAGTGAAAAATGGGGAATTGAATTTGCAGCTGCAGGGGTGGTACAACAGATTGCAAAGGGACGAAGTGGTAGCACAGTGGAAGAAGGTGAAGGGAAAGATGTCCCTACATGTTCACTGTCACATCAGCGGTGGTCATTTCCTACTAGATTTATGCGCTCGCCTCAGATACTTCATCTTTTGCAAGGAACTCCCTGTGGTAAGAAACTAAGAAACCAAACCAAGCATAGCTTGTATCATCATTTTTTGATTCCTCAGAAACAATGACAGAAATGAATGGATACAATAGAATTACCACAAATTCTTGAGTGACAACACTTTTTTGCCAAATAACATTCTTAATAATGTGTATTTTTTTAATGGGTTCAGTAATTTAGGCTCAAACTCCTATTTTTAAATATTTTGGCCGGTACAATTTTGTATTCCTAACAAATCTCTAGAATTACAATGTTGTTGTTGTTGGTTGCTTGTGTGTGAAAATTAGGTGCTGAAGGCCTTTGTCCACGGTGATGGCAACTTATTCAACAACTACCCTGAGCTGCAAGAGGCTATGGTTTGGGTTTACTTCCACTCAAACATTCCAGAATTCAACAAGGTGGAGTGTTGGGGCCCACTGAAGGAGGCGTCGGCGCCACCAAGTGGGTCCCAAAAGGAGGGAGAGAGTGAGCAGCAAGATAGTCCTACAAGCAAGGAGCACCACCATGGACAAGGGATGCCACAGCCATGTCAGCAAGAGTGTGAGTGTTGCTTTCCCCCATTGGCCACGTTGAGCTCAATTCCGTGGCCTCAAGATGTTCATAGCAGCCACCACTATCAACCTAATTACGATGGAGGTGGAGCTGGGACCCAACAACAACACAACTTGTAATTATTTAAGAAAACCTCAAATCATAGTCACATAAGTCGTCTTGGTCATGGGGGATGGTGGTATAATTAATCTGCTTTTCCCCTAATACACGTCATTAGGAAGAAACAAGAAAAGATTAATTAATTAAGCTTTACCATCCACTTGGATTTTATGTACAAAGGAAACACATGTTTGCAATTTATATTTTTTTTTCTTTCTTTTGTTTTACTTGTAAGGATTTCTTTCGTGAAGAATAGTTCATGTCATGTCATGTATGTATAAATATCTTTTAGGAAATTAGGAATGATACGCGTGTCTATGTAGGTACTGTCCCTGTAGAACTACTATAATCAGTTATTCAGTTTTTATCAGTTTCGACTGATTCTTTCGTAGTAGTTGTGAATTATAATTTGTTGATCGTTTTCTCAGTTAAGTTTTGGTAGAATGTTTCTTCTCTCTTTGTATTAGTGGGATTAATTGGTATAAGTAGGAAAAGTCTCTCCAACAGGTTATCAAGTAATTGAACTGCATAAAATCAAGAAAAAGAGAGAGTGAAAACAATATACTGATTGAGGTCGAAGCGGTGGAAGATTCTCAGAGTAATTTCCAGGTCGGTCAAGAGAATATAAGGAAAACTTCAATGGAAGATACTCGATAAAACACTTCGTGTCGTTTCGTGAATTTTCTTCCACTAACTAATATTTTTCTAAGGTCAAAGATTAAAATGCACTCACGTGAGAGTTAAAAGAGCAAAATATACGAATATAACCCGTTAAGATAGAGCTGCTAAATTCAGTTTTCCTTTATCTTTCCTTTGCAACAAATCACAAGGCTAACATATGCAATATTTCATCACCTTATCCAACCAACACGTTTCAGTTAGGAATTAGGATGTGTCTGTAGTCGGTTTAGAAAATTGTTTAATTTTTTCTTATGTCAGAGTACCAGAATCAGATTTTTCTACTCAGGGATAAGAGAAATGTTTATCTTTTTTCTGTTACTGTTAGATTACAATCTGGTTCTTCTGTTTTATCTGCCTCCTGGAGCTGATATCCATCCATGTTTCTTCCGTGGGTGGTTTTGATCTGCACAAGTTATGCCATTCTTTTATAGGTGTTTTTGAATAGGATAACATTAAAATTAAGAAAATAATTTAATAATAAATAATAACTCTGATAAAAATATCAATTAATCCAGCGGACTCTGGGAGGGTTATTCACATGATAAACACATTTTATTTTATAAACAAGAAAATAATTTCTTTTTGAAAAGAAAGACATTTTAGTTGCATTGCCAGCTATATTGAGTCTTGTGTCCACATGCTGTGAGTGGATAATATTAACCCTACGTGCTGGACTATTTTCTTCCATGCATCACGTTACGGCTTCATTATTTCTTTCATACACATTTAGACAATGCTAAATAGTTCATACTAAACAGCTCGTACTAACATAGCACGACTCAAATTATATACAGAAGCTATTCCACTACATGTAATAGATAAGTGCAAAGCAACGGAGAGCAAAAACACTATTTAAGATAACAAATATAGAGGGAGAATTGGCTGCAAACTCCCTTAACATGTACAAAACAATCTAAGAAGCTTAACAAAATAGCTTTTCTCTCAAAATGGCTTGAGACATTGTATGACTGGCATGGATTTTCCACCACTGGTAGTTAGGTTGCAACCTATTGTAATTAGTAATTGAGAACAACGTTGGATGTCTTCCACATTCAAAATTTCCCATCATAGTGTTCTACAAAATAGCTTTTCTCTCAAAATGGCTTGAGACATTGTATGACTGGCATGGATTTTCCACCACTGGTAGTTAGGTTGCAACCTATTGTAATTAGTAATTGAGAACAACGTTGGATGTCTTCCACATTCAAAATTTCCCATCATAGTGTTCTGCTGTTCTGAAATTTCTTTCCACACAGTAACCTGGACTCCTGGAGTCACCTAATAGTTGTTCTTCCAAGTGACGATGCTCCAATTTCACTCTCAGTATTCTGCATCAGTGACCACAAAAATATATTATCTAGAGCACAATCAAAAGATCAGTATGGCATGATCTATTTGACGGGATTAAACATCAAACATTCATATCTTCAAATCAATGGACAATCAAGTAACTAAGAGGAGCATCTTTCTCTATCATTTAATGAATATTTACCTGTGAATTTTGGGAAGGGAATATATTCCAAAACCTGAGTGTTTCATCTCCAGCTCCGGTGACAATGGTCTGAAATAGGAGGTTGTCATCACAACAAGAGAAAGTACACATTTAAGAAAACAGAAAATCATTTGTATAGTCAGCTATTATTCATCATATCGAAAGAGGAATAGGTGGAAGGACAGCTAAAATACCTGCCCATCTGGAGACATGGCAAGATAAAGAACTCTAAGAGTATGGCCTGTAAGAGTTGTCAGCTGCATACCAAGAACAAAGAAAAGTTAAAATTAGTCATCTTAGTTTAAAAAGCTAAGTCTATTATATCAAAGCAGATATTTTGTGTACCTTAGACATGGTGGGATATCTCCAAACTATTATCTGGTTCTGGGAGTAGCCATGTGTGCTAACTAGTTCGTTCACATTTTTAGACCAGACGAGATTGCAAACCTGCCATATGTAAAAGTAGAACATTATTATCTTTGTTATAGAAAATAGAAAAACAGGGGGTTGGGGATAAGAATCCCCTTTATCCCTATCTCAATATGTGAAGGTGATTGCCATGGATATCAAAAACAACTTATAAAACTAAGAAACCCTTTATCTTTGTGTTAATACATGAAGGTGAATGCCATGAAATCCAAAAACAATCATCCATAACATGAAAAAGAAACTTAAAATAACCTGAGTATTAATGTCATTGGAAGAACATTTGGTTTATTATAGGCATAGGTTTGATAGAACGAAAATGGAAATGGAATGCTAAGACAAAGCTATTTTACTCAAAGGCACAACAATATAGCAAATAAGCATTTCTAATGTACCACTTGGATTGGATGTGCAAGTGAATGGTGGACAGATTCAATTTTCAACCTTAGGTTTATGGTGTGGCAAAAAGGAAGGGGTGAGGGTGTTAGGCTCTCCTTCCCCGTGAACCAGAGTAGTAGTATAAAAATAAATTTCATGAACCATCTCCTAGAAATTTAAGTTGATCATAAAGAGCCTTAGAGGCACACAAATGGCTTAATATGCCCCTCATTCAAGAGCCCTTTGAGATTGAAGCATAGATAGTGTACAAGCCTGCCCGACTATCTTGTACTGACATTCAACTTATCTTATTTACGAATATTAGGGGCAGCAAAGAGTCTGAATTCTAGACCACTTGGCCATAGAGTTTTTATGCCATGTCCTTTTACCTGACTTCCAGTGTCCAAACAGCTTAAGTGCGAGTTTGTTGTTGTATTCCAGAAACGAATGCATCGATCTGCAGTTCCTCCCCCTGATGCAAGAAGTCCATGAACATGAGGAGACCATGCAATAGCTTTAACAGCTGCTGTATGCTCACAGTACTTCAGGATAGGCTGGGTTGAGTGTTGATTCCAAACAAGCAACTGCAAACATAGAAAGAAATTATAGTCTACCACAGCATAGAAAACAAAGGAATAACAGTGCAGTGGGGCAGCTCAGAAAGATGATGAAGCTTGCAAGTGCATACTTTGTTGTCATTTCCTCCAGAAGCTAACTCCCGGTTATCAAAAGACCACTTCAGCCCGCAAACCTTTGAAGAACAAAAAAGTGGGTCAAGCACGTACAGCAGGTAGTCAATTGGTTTGACCAGATTAAATTGGAGCAAATAAAAACATGTCTCACCTCTGACTTGTGGCCTGACAGTTTACTGACAAAATCATCCTGTGCACGTATATCTCGTTGATAAATACTTTTATCACGGCTACCAGAAGATAAAAGAGATGAACTCCAAGCCAAAGCCCCAACTCGTAAACGATGACCCTCCATAGTTCTTATTGTCTTGCATTGAGATGCATCCCAAATCTATGTGCAGAATAATTAGAGACATGGTCGAGTCATGGTGGTTAGCAACAATGAAGACATTAATGTTCATAAAGGAATACCGAAAACCACAAAAGTTCTAGATAATAATTCTAGTTTTAAGAGTGGGGTCTATTCTACAATACTCAATTTTGATTGCACAGGTCTGTCAAAGAAAAGAGCATCCAAACATTTTCCTTTATTTTATACTCTTTAATATTCTTTAATGACTAATAAATCATATCTTTTTTTTATTGGCTCTAATAAATCATATAAAATAATATCTATTCCATCCCATATAATCCAGCCAAATACACTATTTGGTTGCTTCCAGTTTTTTCCCCTTTAAAGTTCAGAGTACAGCCATGAAGCTCCCTCGCAAGGTTTAGTTCATCCAAGTTACGCTTGTTTGCAAGTACAAGACACAAATACACATGCAGATACATAAATTAAAAGTGTTTGATTGAAAGATAGATACACAAATACATATACAAATACACAAAATATTGTGTATTGTGTCAATTCTAAAAGTGAGGACACAAATATACAAAAAAGAATATACAATTTTTTGTATGTGTTTTCATTATATGAGTTATATCTGTATTTGTGTATTCTATTGTCTTAGTACTTGCAAACAAACGCAGCCCCACAAAATGTCTGGCAGCCAATTGATCACCTTAATAACTATAGTTCATACACCTAGGTGGGACTTAACACTCATCTTCCACGCGACCAGCTTCGACACAATTTTAAGATTGTAGGCTTAATTCCAACCATAAAAGCTAGTTTATTGAATGGGGATTTCCCAGATGTTTATAAATGCTATATTAGCCATAAATAGCCGATGTGGGATTAACAGAAACCATTGTTTTCGTCAAGCGTTATTTTATATTGAAATATTAAAAACGTAGCAGTAACGGGCAACTGTAGAGAGGCAAGATTCCTTTGCCACTGCCGTTACGATTGGAAACGGTAGACAACATTTAGTTATATGTGATCTAAGTATCTGACACTAATCATAGATTATATTTTAATACATGATAACACATGCTAATATGTTGCCCAATAACTGCTGTGAAGAAAGGTAAGGATTTTGCATAAACCTCTGCATAAGAAGTTAGCCCTCAAAATGTTAAACTACTACTCATCAAAGACAATCCTTTGGAAACCCTAAGTTAACCAAAAATAACCGATAACGGGTAACTATACTGGGACGAGCTTCCTTCGGCACTACACACGTGCTCTCTATTATTGAAGTAAAACTTTATATCTTAATAAAAGATAACGGAGTCAAGTATTGGCCACTAATTGCTAAGGGATTGACAACGATTACAGAAAAACCTCAGTTAAAGAATTTGGTCCTTCAATTGTTAAGAACATCCATCAAAGACACACCTCAGGAATCCCTAGGTTAAACAAAAAATATCTGATAATCGGCAACTGTACTCAAATGAGATTCGAATCTCTTTACCTGGACTTGACCACTGCTGGTTCCAACCGCAAGGAGTGCACCACGCTGAGCCCAACCAACTGAACAGACGCAATCATCACTCCCCAAATCACATAGTTTTACTACCTGCAAGCACCATGTCAAAATACAATGACTCACAAAACAATAACTTCTTTCAAATTTTCCAGGTGAACACTATAGCTAAACCACAAAAATCATCACAATGTACGATCTCTACAATTAAGAAAATACAAAACATATAATAAAAAGAGTTTTAAACTTTGAACAATCAGCTAGAACTCACCTTGCTGCTACACGCATTCCACAGATAAACACAGTTCCCGAGACCCACAGCCAAGACATTGAGCGGAGACCAATCCACAAGGTTCAGATAAAAATCGTCTTGAAGCGCAGGTGCATCCAAAACCTAGCACAAAAACACACACAGGAAAAACATTACAATCTCCACCAAACCCCAAAACCCCTAAAAAAAATATCAACCCATTCAACTGGAAAAATCAAAATAAATTCACCTTAAATGGCGATCGCGGAATCTTCCTGGGAGGCTTAACTGGTGTATGATTGACGGAAGAAACGATGTCGTGATCGAGCACGAAGGGCGAGAGGGAGTGCATGGACTGGCGAGTCTCCGTCTTGTAACGGAATATATTGGGAATCGGCTTCTCCGGCGTGACGGGAGCATCGGGCCCGAACAGCGCTGTCCGAAGGAGAGAGGCGTAAGGTGATGAGGGAGTATCGGCGGTGGGAATGTCTAAGAGAGAGAATTTGGAGGTGGATCTGCATGGTATGAACCTGTCGGAGCAGATTGTTCTCGAAGGGGACTTGTAGTGGTTCGAGTTTATCATGCGCTCCACGTGATGAGAAGAACACGATGTTGAAGACGAAGGAGGAGAAGAAGAAGAAGAAGAAGAAGAAGAAGCACTTGATTTGTCCATGAGAGAAAAAACAAAATCACCTCTTTCCTTCTCTCCTTCCCCTTTGGGGCTACCTCTTCACAGTTTTCCCGGGAAAATCTATGCGATTTTGCGGGAAAATCTGTAAGCTTATATTTATATATATATATATATTATATACTGAGTTATAGAGTAAAAAATAAAAATTAATATTGCGAAACCTAGCGCAGGGTAGGTTAGGGTGAGACTGGGATTTATCTGCAAAGCTCTTCCAAGAAAATCGATTTATGCTACTTTTCTCAATTTTTTTATATAGTATTATTTTGATTCATCGATAGTGTTATCCAATAAAATATTTCGTTCGTCTGATTTTAGGAGACAGAAAATATAATTATGAAAGATATATCAAAATATGATTGAATGATATATAAAAAAGTTGTACACGATCAGTCAATGGATAAAAATTAAGCGAGCATTGTTATATGCACAATTTAAAAATAGTCATAACATCCAATATGGTATGCACAACATATATCACATGTTGTAAAGAAATATGATATTACTATATATAATATATGTTGTACATATTACATATTATGCAATATTTATTAGTTATTTTGACTAATTTTTCTTTATATATCAAGAATTTATTAAATTAAATCCTTTCTTTTATAAACATGCCTAAATCACTTTTAGATTCAGCGTGTAAATAAGTAAATCTAAATCTAGTTGGTTTTCTCTTTTTTAATTAATTAACTAAATACCAAATAATCAATTCGATCTTACTTGTGTTTCCTCCCCAATTTTAATAGTCGTTGAACAACGTCGTTTCCATGAGTTGAATTCATCTGGTGCCATGATATCATCTACTAGCAAGTAACTAAATTATTTTAATTGATTTTAATTTAAGTCAGTTCATGTAATGAAGTATAAGATAAGAGTTAGAGTACCTTAATTATTTTCAAGACATGCACCAAAAACAAACATTGCGGAGGGAGATAACATTTTTTTTTTGGGTTTACAACGGGGCCAAAGGAGCAAAAGAAAGGAGAAACTAGGACAGAACAACACCACGGGGCCAAGAGGTCCCTATATCATCATTTCTGAGCAGATCAATGGCACCCACCATCAGGAGGGGAGTTCCATATGTGGGGACCGTCAAAAGAATCCACCTGTTGGTTAGCTAGCCAGTCGGCTACTCGGTTGCCTTCTCTAAGCGACTAGTCCACTGGTAGATATCTCTAAACAATCTATTTGGGTGATTCTTCAAATTATGATGCTTCTTGAGAGTAGTCACGACAGCAGCCGCATCAGACTCCACTATGAGCTTGTTGATTCCGCAACTCCAAGCTACCTGCAAACCGATGATGATACCCCAAAGCTCCGCTCTGAAAGCAGAGCACTCTCCAATAGAATGCGTAAAACCAATGACCCATTTCTGATGAGACCGCCACAGCTGGCAGGCCCCGGATTACCCTTAGCCGCTCCATCCGTATTGAGTTTAGCCCATCCTGATGGAGGGAAGCTCCATTTAATCATGGTTTCACTTCTCAAAACAGAATTAGACACAAGAGATTTTTTAAGGAAGGCCTGCTCAATCTCTTTAGCATAAGAGATGATTTCCCTTATGGGCTGATTGGGCCCAGAGAGATCCTCCTCGAATAAGCTTTTATTCCTCCAGTACCAAAGCTTGTAGCAAACGACCATGAAAAGGGAACTCCAATTCTTATCCCCTGAGTGAGATAAATTCTCTTGAAGATTGAAGGTTATCCAGTCACTCAAAGGTAGAGAAAAGAAATGGATGATGTGAGATGAAGCAATCGGTCCGATCCACATACCAGCAGCTAGAGGACAGTCACGAAGCACATGGATGAGGGATTCGGGTTGGTCACGACAGAACCAGCAGCAAGGATCAGTAGCAAAAATATGAGCTCTTCTAGTTGCTGTGAATAACTTGTTAAGTGCGACTTGCCACATGAATACTTTGATCCTTTCGGGGCCTTTCCAGGACCACAGAAGCTTCCATGTGGTATCGGGAGGGTTTAAGCATGGGTGACAGCAAAAGTAAGCACTTTTAACAGTGAAATTACCATCATCGGTAGCTGCCCAAATGATTGTGTCTGAAGCGTAATTAGATGAGGGAGTTGGTGAAGCCTTAATTCGCTGAACCAAGTGCTCAGGGAGAAATTGTCTCATTAAATCTAAGTTCCAGACTCCATCGGCGGTGATGAAAGAAGAGACGGGAAGTTGGAGATCCTCATCGGGGATTTGAGAGACGGCTAAGGTATCAAGGACATCTGAGGTCCCTAACCATTTATCTTTCCAGAAGAGTGCATCAGAACCATTGCCAATGCTAAAGGCAATATTTTAGGAACACATCCCAAAGAGAGGTAATGCTTTTCCAAAGATCCGAATCAGAGCCTTAAGCCACTGTATTGTGCAGCAAATTTTTATTTCTCCCATACTTGCTAATTAGGACCTTGACCCAGAGAGCATCATCATTATTCAGCAGTTCCCAACAGATTTTGAGAAGAAAAACCTTGTTCATATTATGCAGATTACGAATTCCCATTCCCCTCTGTTCTTGGGCTGGCATAAAGTTGTCCAAGAAACGTGATGTATTCTTCTTTGATCTTCTTTCTCACCCCAAATGAAACTTCTCTGGAGTTTCTCAATATCAGAGCAGGTCTTTTTGGGCACCATACCATGCTGCATGGGGTAGTTAAGGGCAGGACTGATAGTCGATCTAGCTAAGGTGATTCTACCAGCAAAGGAGAGACATTGTTTCTTCCACCCGGCCAATTTACTCTGAGTTTTAGCAACCACATCCTTGAATTTACCAACCTTCCCTCTAGAATTGGAAAGAACAGCACCCAGGTATTTACCAAGATCTAGGGAAGGAAGGAAGCCAGACTCACTGATAATGTCACTCTTCAAGATGGGATTAACATTTTTGGAGAAGAAAATAGAAGATTTGCTAAAGTTGACTTTCAGCCCTGAAGCCTTACAGAAGCTATTAAGACATCCCATAACTGTGTTCAACTGAGGAATGGAGGCTTCAGCAAAAATGAGGAGGTCGTCAGCAAACATAAGATGAGAGATGTGAGGACCATCCCTGCCAATTCTGAAGGGATGCCAAAGCTCCTCATGAGTCTTTTCCTGGATGAGTTGGGACAGCTTGTCCATACAAATGACAAAGAGGTAAGGTGATATAGGATCACCCTGCCTAATGCCTCTAGTAGGAGCAAACCCATTAGTAATACCACCATTCCAAAGAACATTAAAATAAGAAGAGGTGACACACTCCATGATGATGTCTATAAGGTGAGTGTCTAGCGAGAATTCGATAAGGCAAAGACGAATAAACTCCCATCGGAGTTTGTCATAGGTCTTCTCAAAATCGATCTTGATGGCCATATAACCCTTTTCCCCCCTAATTTTCCTGAATGAGTGGGAGATCTCCTTAGCTATGATGATTTTGTCCTGAATTTTTCTACCCGTGATGAAACTTGATTGGAAGGGGGCTATTCTATCAAAGAGCGCTGGTTTAAGTCTTTCAACCAGAATTTTGGATAGGCATTTATAGCTGACATTGCAAAGCAATTGGGATATAAATTCAGGATTATGGATTTTAGGTATAAGAGCTATAAATGCCTTATTAACGGTTCCAATATGAGAAGGGTTCTGCCAAAGCTTTTTTATAAGTTCCACAACAGACTTCATGATAATAGGCCAGTGGGTATGGTAGAATATGGCAGAGAAGCCATCCGGGCCAGGCGCTTTCGTCGAACCAATGCCAAAAAAGCCTTTCTTAATTTCTTCCATGGATGGAATGGTTCCCATATAAGATTTAATGTTTTCATCCAGGGGAGGGTAAGAAATGTTGCAAGGTAATAAAGGGTCAGCATCTATCGAATCTTCTTTAAAGAGCTTACAGAAATACTCCCTATGCTTTGGATAGATTCTTGATTCTCAATCCAATTACCATCCCCGTCCCTCAGCTTGTTCACCTTGATTTTACTTCTCCTGATGATTGTTTTTGTATGGTAGAATCTGGTATTTCTGTCACCATCAATAATCCAATTTTCTCTATATTTTTGATGCCAAAAAGTTTGTTCTTGATCCAGAATTGAGTCAAGCTCCACTTTTAGCTCCAACTCAAGTTTTTCCAAAAAAGGGTTCCTACCATACGAATTGCTCCTCTGGATGCCCCCAATTCTATTGAGGAGGATTTTCTTTCTAAAGAAAAGGTTGCCAAAACAGGTTTTATTCCAGTGTCTCAAAGCAGGGATTAAGTTGGATATGGCATGACAAAAAGGCACATCATTATTCCAATTATTTCTAACAAAATCATAATGATCCTGATGATGAATCCACATGGCTTCATAACGAAAAGGTTTTGAAACAGGTGATGGTGTTTTACGGAAAAGATTGATGAGAAGGGGATGATGGTCCGAACCTGTTCGAGGAAGAGTTGAGACAGAAACCTCATCAAAGCATCTCCTCCACTCTGCAGTTGTTAGTGCAGGGAGTTTCAACAGTTCACACACAAACAATTATGCACAAGTATAAGGGAAATTCACAAGTATATTAAGTATGGATGATGAAATACAGAGTACAAGGTACGTTAATCTCTGCTACAATGGTGTACTCTCAAATCCTATTCTAGTAAGGACTCTCCTCACCTTTCCAAAATATCTCCTCTCAATACCCAAAAATGGATACTACACTCAGCTTTTATTCTCCTCTGCTAACAACCCTCACATGCATCACGTAACTAACTATCCAGCTCATCCACCGGCTGTGATTCCCTGCTTCGCCCTGTTGCTACATCCAGTAGTCTTGAGTCCATGCTGGGGCCTTCTTGGCTCTTCTGGTGCGTGGGGCTGCTGTGGGCTCATTTGCTACATTCATTCCCAGCTCCCTCCCTTGTGGGTTTGGGCTTTCTCCCGTTTCCTCACTCTGAATTGGGCCTCCTATGTTACTCTGAATTGGGCTGTTTGTAACAATTACTCCCCCCTCCACACAGACCTTGTCCTCAAGGTCTAGCTCGGGATACATTTTAAGCAGCTCTTCCCATTCGACCCAAGTGGCCTCTTCTTTGGGTCTGTCAGACCACTCCACCAACACTTCCATGACGCTTCCTGCGCTACCCTCCAGGAACCTCCTGCCTGCTATTGCTATTGGAATCAAAAACAGAGTTGCAGGTAAGGGCAGGGGTGCAGTTTGTATTTCTGAGGGGTTTCCCTTAAACTCTTTCAGCAGGGAGATATGAAAGACTGGGTGGATGATGCTCCCTTCCGGTAGCTCTAGTCGATAAGCCACCGCGCCTATCCTCTTTACAACCTTGAACGGCCCGTAGAAGCGCCGACTGAGTTTATTGCAAGTCAGTCTCATTACCGACACTTGCCGATAGGGTTGCAGTTTCAATAAAACCCAGTCCCCTTCCTGGAATTCCTTGTCCCTTCGCTTCTTATTAGCTTGTCTTTTCATTCTTCCTTGAGCTTGTTGGAGATAGTAAGATAATTCTCTATTCAGAACGTCCTTGGCTTTGAGTAATGCGTCCACCTCCTGGACTGAGGAGCTCTTCGCACTGTATCCGGGAATGACGGGCATAGCGAACCCATGGAGAGCTTCATGTCGGGACATGTTGATGGATGAGTGAAATGTGCTGTTATGACAGATCTCGGCCCAAACCAGATGATGCGCCCATTGAGAAGGGCGAGTGTGGGTGAAAACTCGGAGGTATTGCTCTAAGGAGCGATTCACGACCTCCGTTTGCCCATCGCTCTGGGGATGGTATGCTGTGCTATGGTGGAGACGAGTGCCACTGTAATGAAAAAGTTGCTTCCAGAACTTGCTAAGGAAAATTGGATCGCGATCAGAAATTATGGACGAGGGAAAACCATGATGTTTAACAGAGGAGTGGAGAAAGACCTTGGCGATCGTGCTAGCTGTGTATCCTGGTTTCAACCCTTCAAAATGAGCGTTCTTACTGAATCGGTCAACAATCACAAGGATAGCAGTGCACCCGGCAGACTTAGGAAGATGAGTGATGAAATCCATAGATATCGACTCCCAAGGCCTGCTAGGAATTGGCAACGGCTGTAGTAATCCCGGAGCTCTAGCTGGGATGTATTTTGTGTATTGGCACTCTAAGCAACGATCAACATAACGCATTACATCTTGCCGCATCCCCGGCCAGAAGAACAGCTCTCCAATACCTGTGTAGGTTTTGAGAACCCCGCCATGTCCGGCCGCTGGTGATGAGTGAAAGTAAAGGAGGAGGTCGTCACGCCCTGTCCCCATTTTTGGTACCCATATCTTACCCTTGTAAAGCAATAACCCATCTCGTACCAAGAAATCAGAACCAGCGGACCCTTGCTGCACCTTAGCATGGAGTTCCCTTGTCTCTTCGTCTTCCTTGTTTGCTCTCAATAAGACGGGAATGATGCCACTCTGCACTGCTGAGAACGCCATGAATTTAGTCGAGACTTCGGTCTCCTCCTCAATTTGCGAAAGCGCGTCGGCTGCCTGATTGTGCCTTCCCGGTCGATAAACGATGTCGAAGTTATATCCTAGTAGCTTGGTCATGTAATGTTGTTGTTATGGTGTGAGTAGTACCTGTGTTGTCAGCTCCCGTAGTCCTTGATGGTCGGTTCTGATAATGAAGTGCCGCCCAAGAAGGTAGTGGCGCCATTTAGCCACTGCCTGCGTCACTGCATATAGCTCTCGGATGTACGCTGAGGCATGGAGCAATCGGTTGTTGAGTTTCTTGCTAAAAAATGCCAAGGGATGCCCATTCTGAGATAGCACAGCACCCACCCCGGTTCCGGAGGCATCTGTCTCTACTACGAAGGTTTCATTAAAATTAGGTAGGGCGAGTACGGGAGTCTTTGTTAAGGCCTCCTTGAGTTGCTGGAAGGCATTTTCGGCCGCGTCTGTCCATGAGAATGCATTCTTCTTCAATAACTCAGTCAATGCATGGGCCTTGTGAGCATACTTCTCTACAAACTTCCGGTAGTACCATGTCAACCCCAGAAAGCCACGAAGCTGCTTCACTATCCTCGGTGCTGGCCATTCAACAATTGCCGAAATCTTGGCAGGATCAACCATGACTCCTTCCCCAGTGACAATGTGCCCAGATAATCTACCCGTTGTTGTCCGAACTGACATTTGGATAATTTGGCGTAGAATTGATTGTCATGTAGAATTTGTAGGGCTAGTCGCAAATGCTGTAAGTGCTCCTCCCTGGATCTGCTATACACAAGAATATCATCAAAAAACACAACAATAAATTGGCGTAAATAAGGTTGGAAAATTTGGTTCATGGTGGCTTGAAATGTTGCTGGCGCATTAGTTAAGCCGAAGGGCATAACTAAAAACTCATAATGGCCTAGATGGGTTCTAAAGGTCGTTTTGTGTATATCACTCTCTCGCATTCGTATTTGGTGATAGCCGGATCGAAGATCAATTTTGGAAAAGTAGCAGGCCCCATACAACTCATCTAGGATCTCTTCAATGGTAGGAATAGGGAACTTGTCTTTGACGGTTATGGTGTTAAGAGCACGGTAATCTACACAAAACCTCCATCCTCCATCCTTCTTTTTTACTAATAACACCGGGCTCGAAAAAGCACTCCTGCTGTCTCTAATCACCCTAGACTCCATCATCTCAGACACCAACCTTTCTATTTCTTCCTTCTGAAACTGCAGGTATTTGTACGGACAAACACTGACAGGGGAGGTGTTGGGTAACAGGTGGATAAGATGGTCGATACTCCTCTTGGGTGGTAGCTCCTTAGGTTCGTTAAATACTGTGGAATATTCGGCTAATAAGGCTTGGACATGTGGGTCGGTGGGGGTAGTGTCGGGAGGGTGATTCGGGTTTGGGTCAGTTTGATTGATGGCTTCGAGTTGGTACAGTGAGGCTATGGTGTGGGTTGCTTCAAGCTTCATTAGCATTTTGCAGTCTATGGCTCTTTCCCTCAACATCCGCTCTCCTTTCCAGGTCACCCATGTGTCACCAACCTTAAATTTCATAAAGAGCTCCATATAATTGATTCTGATGGTCCCCAATTTCATTAGCCACTGCACGCCGAGCACTACATCGGCCCCTTTTAGATCGAGCACGTAAGCATCAATGGAGAAATTATGGCCTTGTACCTTCAATGGTAGTTCCTGACATTTGGCAACACAAGCGATGGATGCCCCATTGCCTACCATTACTTGTAAAGTGGGTGTTGTGACAGTTGGGTGGTGTAGTCTTTTGGCAGCTGAAGTCTTGATGAAATTGTGTGTGCTCCCTCCGTCGATTAAAAGGGTGAGGGTGCGGTTGTGATGCGTTCCCTTTACTCGCAGTGTCTCAGGGTGGTACTCGCCTTCTAGAGCATTAAGGCTTATCCGGGGGCATTCCTCTTCCCTTTCTTCCTCCTCTGTTTCGACTTCAAGTTCTGACTTCTCCTCTCCGGCGCTCCTTTCTAGCATAAGCTCCTTCAACTCCTCTTCACCAACTAACACCAAGCAAGTGCCCTTGCATTTGTGCCCAGGGTGGTAGCGCTCGTCACAGTAATAGCACATTCCCTTTTCCCTCCTCTGTTTGATGTCGGCTGCCGAGATGCGCTTGTATGGTGAGGCAGAATTGTTGTGAGTTTTGGGTATTAGTGGGGCTAGAGGTGTGGGTCGGGGTTGAGTATGGGTTGGGCTTGTAGGTGGTTGGGCTTTTCTGGTTCGGTGGGTTAGAATGATGGTTATTTGGTTTCGGGCTTGGGCTGAATCGATTGTAAGGGGATTTGGGTAAGTAGGTTGGGCTACTGGTTCGGGGGTTTCCCCCTTTGTCGAGGTTTGTTGCTGCTAAATGCTTTTGTTCGTGTAGCTTCGCCATTGAGACCGCCGCTATGTAGGAGTTCGGCTTGGCCAGAAGGAGCTCGCACTTTAAGTGCTCCTGCAACCCGGCGACAAACAATGATATGAGCCAATCTTCGCTCAGTCCCGTCACTTGGTTCGAGAGTTCCTCAAACTGGCTTTGGTATTCGACTACAGAGCTCCCCTGTTTCAGCTCTTTGAGTGCCGCCCTTGGGTCGAAAAACAAGCTCCTCCCAAATCGGAGAGTGAGGGCCTCCAAAAACTCCACCCAGTTGTAGTGGATCTGGTTGTTCACACACCACCTGTACCAAGTGTAAGCAGGACCAATCAAATGGAACGATAAAATTCTCACCCTCATTTCCTCTGGCACCTCACAAGTATCAAAATACTGATGAGCTCGGAACACTCATTCTTCCACTCCTTCGCCATTGAACATCGGCAGGTCTACGCCACGAAGACCTCGGTTCCAGCTCGATCCTCCGTCAGCAGGAGGTGGGTCGCTTCCTCCTCCCCCGAAGCCTGCTCTGTTGTCCACCCCTTTCAGCTTTAACGCATCCTTCAGCAGCCCTTCTATCCCCTTCAAGGACCCTTCCATGAGCTTCAGCTGCTCCTGGGCTGCTACCATGCGAAGGTTACTCTCGATCAGCCCCTTCTGCAAGGCTACTATTTCTTGGCGGTTGGAGAGGCCAAGCTCCTCCATACGGGTGAGTCTCTCATTTTCGGTCATGGTTAAAGTTCTTCCCTCTCAATGAAAGCACCAAATGTTAGTGCAGGGAGTTTCAACAGTTCGCACACAAACAATTATGCACAAGTATAAAGGAAACTCACAAGTATATTAAGTATGGATGATGAAATACAGAGTACAAGGTACGTTAATCTCTGCTACAATGGTGTACTCTCAGATCCTATTCTAGTAAGGACTCTCCTCACATTTCCAAAATATCTCTTCTCAATACCCAAAAATGGATACTACACTCAGTTTTTATTCTCCTCTGCTAACAACCCTCACATGCATCACGTAACTAACTATCCAGCTCATCCACCGGCTGTGATTCCCTGCTTCGCCCTGTTGCTACATCCAGTAGTCTTGAGTCCATGCTGGGGCCTTCTTGGCTCTTCTGGTGCGTGGGGCTGCTGTGGGCTCATTTGCTACATTCATTCCCAACTTCCTCCCTTGTGGGTTTGGGCTTTCTCTCGTTTCCTCACTCTGAATTGGGCCTCCTATGTTACTCTGAATTGGGCTGTTTGTAACAGCATTCGCCAAACCTCTGTCCAGCCTTTTAAAAATTCGCTCTCTACCATTCCAAACAGGACCTCTCCAAATGAATCTGGTGCCATTAAATCCCAAGTCAATGAGATTGCAAATATTGATCCAATTTGTGAAAAATTTGCATTTAGAGAGATCCATCGGGGCACCTCTCTTCTTTTCTCCAGCATCAGCAATTTCATTGAAATCCCCTGCTATCATCCAGGGACCACGAATGTGCCTTGATAGGGAAAGGAGATCGTTGAGGCCCTCTCTTCTAATGTTCTCTTGGGGGCTAGCATAGACAGCTATGAATTCCCAAGAGGGGAGGCAGGGGCTAGTAACAACAAAATGAAGGAATTGCTGATGTCTCTGACGAAGGTGGAAGTAGATATCATCCCTATTCCAAAGGACCCAAATCCCACCAGCAAAACCTCTAGCTTCCTCAATGACTGAGGAACGGAATCCCAATCTTTTGATAACTTCATCAGCTTTTTTCCCGCTATATCTCGTCTCTAAAAGCACTACAACATCAGGCTTATACTGATTAATATAGTTAAGGAGGATACGACCAAAGGACTTACTAGTCGCACCTCTGCAATTCCATATCTTCAAAATCATAAGCAACATAATCATCAAAGGGTGGAGAAGCCAAGGAAACAGACAGGGGCCAATTAAGCCATCATAACATCTTTCCCCTCATAGTCTGGGGCTTCTCTTTCCTCATCTGCAGGTTCCTCCAGATCCTCGGTACATATCAAATTTTCATTTTCAATCTTTTCATCCATCTTGATATCCATGTTGGTTGGTTGTGAATCCTCCATCATGGTATCAATATGTTCAACCTGCAACTGGTTATTGAAATCGGGGGTTTTGGGGTCAAGATTGTTCTCCAGCACCTCTTCAGGGAAGGTGTTAGGAACCATAGACGAGGAAGAAAGGTTCATGTCCCAAGGTTGGAGGTGATTGGAGGGGGGTGATGGAGGCAGATTCAGGAGGGGATCTTTGGGGGGAAAGTCTAATGGAAAGTCTAATGGGGCCCCTACTGTGGATGGGACGTCCAAAAGAGGGTCATCGGCAGCAATAGACTGCAAAGCTGCAAATCGTGATACGCCAACGCCTCCATTTTCACTATTTTTCTGTTGCTTTTCTTTTTTGTCCTCTGTACCTTTGTCTGTCCTTTTAGCACGTATTGGCTTTTGAACCACCATCCAAGGACCAAAATCATCCTCACCTTGTGCTGGAATTACCTCCTTGTCCCTATTTATGCTAACATTTCGTTTTCCTTGAATCGGAGTTACACCAACCATCTTCTCCGATGAATCACCACCTGTTTTGTTCCCTCTTTCATTAGCCAATCCTTCCTGGTTACTGTCGGGGCAATTCTTCTGGTCATGCCTTACTCTTCCACAGTTGAAACATATTGTATGTAGCCCTTCATATTCCACATAGTAGACATTACCTTCAATCATGTATTTGGAAACCAATGGTTTGGATAAGTCTACTTCAATGCATAATCTAGCATATTTTCCCCTCGCATGTTGAGCAGTATTTGAATCCACCTTTTTGAGTTTTCCCAGAATGCTTCCAATCATATTCATAATTTTTTCATCGTAGTATTCTATAGCAATCCCAGGTAGTCTCACCCAAGCTGTAATCTTATCTATCGTAGCTTTAAGCGGGTTAAATTCTGGTTCCCAGCATCGAATGACTAAGTAGTGATCAAAGATTTTCCAAGGCTCTCCTTCTAGTACGAAGTCTAAATCTTCTAATGCGTAGAACTTGACCAAGAAGTAGTCATGTCCTAGGTCAATAACATCAATGCTCCCAACCTTGGCCCACATCTGCTCTAATTTCTTTTTCAGGACCAGGAAGCTGATGCGACGTCCCAGCAGCTTCACAATCAAGGCGTCTTCCCATGGCTTCCATAGTCTGCGTTTTGCAGCATTGTTGAGAGTAACATCTAGTAGACCATTTTCTCTACGCTCAACTCGAATTTTTCCCTAACTCTTTCTTAATGACTTCTATCTCCGAGTCGCTTCCATCGTCGTCGGTTTCCTCTGAGCCCTTAACAGAATCATCCTCTGGATCAGATGTTGGAACCTCTAAGCAAACATCAGACCCGTCATGTTTTTTACCTTTGAGAGTATCAGCGTACGACCTCCTCCCTCCATTCATATCTTTATCGCTATCCTCATCTTGCATCCAGTCTTCGCATCTTGGCTGAATCCCAATAGAACCTGAGAAATCCCCTTCTCCCTTTCTAACTTTCTTCTTGCTGCGTTGCAGCTGGTCCGTCTCTTGGGTCGTTCGTTCGTTCATAGCGTTAGGGGGCAGTGATGGGGTTAGCTTTGCCTTGCAACTGGAGGGAGATAACATTTACAAAATTATTTTCTCTATACTAATGAAGTGAAGCCCAACTTGCTCTCAATTAAAAAAAAAGGACCAGCCCATGTTCCAACTCAGCCTGGCCCAATCATCAAATAATCAGGAAGGAAAAATCAGCACAATAAAATAATTAAAGCATGCTAACCAAAAATAATAATAATAATTAAAGCATGACTAAAATACAATTTGCTATATATTTAATAAGTCTAATGTTATTTTGTACAATAAAAAATCAATCAAAACCAGTTAATAGAGAGATTTTGGATCAAATCCACTCACCACTCTAAAAATCAACTTCTTAAATGGAGTTTTTTTTACCAAAAAATTTTCAAATGAGCCCATAGGCTGGTTAGGCTATTTTTCTATTATTTATCAAATATTTCTCATTTAATAATATACAATTCATAGCGTACCTAAAACAAGAAAGACCATTATCTTTTAACTATTTTATTTTTAATATTGTTATACGTATAATAAAAAAATAGTCAAAATAACCAATAAATTATTATGCAATGTGTCAACATATATTACATGTTATACATAATATATATCATATATGAGGTATGCTAAATGTACAATAAAAAATCAGCTAAACTAGTCAATAAATTAGAGTTTAAGCCATAATTGCTCAACCCATTACAATCTCAATGATTATTTGGGCCAAAACTAAACTCAAAATAGACTTATTGACTGTATTGACTGGTTTTTCATTGTACACTTAGCATTATTGATCACGTATTATGCATAACATATCATAGATGATGTGCATAACATATAACATGCGTTGAACATATTATATATTTTATATTATACATTGTCTATTGATTATTTTAGCTTATATTTGATTGTGCAGAAAGATTTTCCTTGATATCATACTTGTGATGATGCAAAGCTAGTTCCAACTGGTTGTCATCAACTTTGTGGAAAAGACGAACTTGACTCACTGGTTACGTTTGAGCTTATCAAACTAACAAAAAAAGTGGCACTCTCTTAGCACTTAGCAGCATATATAAAGCATATACATGCATACAATCACTTACTTAATTACATGTAAGGGTTGAAAAAGAAAAAAAGTGTTGCCATTTATATAAGAGAAGACAATTAATGATGAGAAGTAAATAAAGGGCTCTTAATTCATCAATCAGTGGAAGTTGACGTTGGTGGAATAAGTCAATCCAACGTTCCAATTAGAAGGAGCAACATTCCAAGCAATAATAGTTTCTTTGGTGGTGTATGAAGTGACCCTAAAAGAAAGAGATTGCCCAGAGAGTGATGCAAATGCCTGATATGAAGCTCCCCAATTATGGCTCATGCTAATCCACCCTGTTCTGCTTCCTTTCACATACATGCTAGAAATGTCTCCTCCACCTCCCACATTCATCACATACACCAAAAGCCAATACCCATTCCCTTGGAAAGTGAATCTTAGCCCACCCTTCCTCTGGCATGGCACCCTAAATATGTAATTCAATTTCATCAGCAAATTAAACACGTCACTTATTATTTTTTTATATATATAAATTTTGATGTACTGACAATATAAAATAATGTTATATACCTGCGGAAGAGGACAGGGACAATGCCAGCCTTCCACTGAGCAATTTTCATGAAGGCGGGCTTTGACATGTCGAAATGCGCTCGTGGGGGGTTGCACCAGCCACCGTCGTCAGAGGGCTCGGACCAATTAGGAGGGCAGAGGTTGGTGGCAGTGACAGTAGTGAAGGCCACATTTTTATAGCATGCACTTGATTGGTAGCATTTTATCTGGTAACATGTCCCACACGCATACCCGTTGTTGAACAACGTTGAACTCAAAGCTGCTGTGTCTGTCCCATAACCATTCTGAAACAGATTTCCGTACCCACATGCTCCTCCTTAAAAAAAACAAAAATTTGTAACATTAGATTAGAGAACAGAAATAATACTTATTAATGTTTATGAGACAAGTTATATATATATAGGTACCCATGGTAGCAGAGGCAGTTTCGTCACCGTAAAAGGTGGCATGTGCAAGAGACCATTGACTGGGTCGAAATATAATTTGGGAAGCTAGTGTTGGTGTTGGCTCTGTCATGATTGTGAACATCAATGTAAATGCAAATAGCAAGAAGCTACGAGGTTGAACTATTGTGGAAGCCATATATATGGTTTGATTACGTTTTGGATCGCTGCTGCTATAGTTTGTGCTGATAGATATGGTTTGTGTTGGAAAAGCAATGCAATGCGATGATCATGGACGAGTATATGCCACCCTTATATATAATTCCAATTCTCTTGGCACGTCTTTAATTTTATATAGTAAGAATTTGGGTTAGTGATCCCCACGAAATAGCGCCTGGTATCTCCCTAAGTCAACAATATAGTATTGTTCTTCTGTTGATTTGTAGTGCAACAATAACATTGTTTGTAGGAATTGATATGAAGTTGATAAAGTGAACTTTAATAAAGGGTAGGTGTTGGTTCATCCAAAATTCAGGAAACAGAACAAAAGGGGGGATATTAAATTAGATTAGATTATTGCATGATTTTCTTATTAAGAGTGAAAACGTGCAGGCATGTTTCATTATCATTGGAGTTGATTCTTGTATTTCATCCACTTTGGTCATATTAAAATAATAATTCCTCAAGTCTGTTTGTCAACGAAATTTTCAATATAAAATATTCAACATCTATCAGACTTGCATATTTATTATTTAATGTGCCTGTTTTAGGTCATCTCTATAAATTGTAGTTTGAATTGATTCAGTATTATAAGAACCCCAAACTGTTAAGTGTTATTTGATGGGTATATTATCCAACATGTCCATCTGTTCAACAGATCCTCATTACTCATTTCATTCCATTGCGTATGCTATACAAAGCTCATGTAATGTAGTAATTACAGCTTATACAAGCAAGTATTGATAGTGCTGACACACTCATAAATTAGTCCCTCAGCTTCCAATTGTAAGTAGTAGCTTCTGCCCATAATCATGATGATCTCAACTTATTGCTTGAACAATGAGTATGGCAGAGGCACACTGAATGAATCATTCTGGTAATGTGATCAATCTTGTAGCTGAATCATACACCAGTGCAGTGCCACAACTGAACAACAAACAATTAAATATGAATAATTGGAGTGCATTAAGTGACATGGATTATTGGATAAATGCAAGAGTAGTAAGTTTAGTTTTGTACTTACTTTTCACATTTAACTTTGTTGGTGGAATCGCCACTTGAAATTGACAGTATTGTCCCAAAGAAGGAGGTATTTTCAGTGCCACAGTTAGGACAGGGGCCCTTCATGAAATAAATATGTCAGTTTAGGTAATTGTTCAGTATAATTAACCTAAAATAGACAGTGTTACCGAAATTATTATACCTTTAAAATCAAAGAATCTTTTATAATTGCCCTTGTAAGTGACAGAGCCAACCACACAATGATGGGAACAGCAGCAAACCAAGTGAAAATGAAACTAAAAGGCTCTGGAAGCTGCACACAACAATTCACAATACTAACTGTCATAAATCATAATCAATATTGTAATACTATTTTCAAATTTCTAATAAATGATCTAAGGCAAATTATACTGACATCCCCCGAAATTTGGTGAAATGTAGCTCGGCTCCCCTTATTTGTCTAGGTGACATAGACCTTCCTTAAATGCATTGTTCAGGGGATGTCAGTGTAAATTTGAGGAAAATTTATAAACTTAGTGATCAATTGAGTAGAATATACAAATAGAGAGGAGGTGGAGTTAATTTCACCGGAGAGAGGTTAGTGTGATATACTCAATGATAAGATGAATTAATCAACAACTATATATTATGAGACACTAATATGGCAATAAAGAATCAAATTGCATCTATATGACCGGTAAGCAGTGCTAGAACAAGGAAATAAGAGGAGAGTATAGATACCTCTAGCAAATATGTGATCTCAAAACCAGTCAGATCATCAAGGAAGAAGAACCTAAGAAATAGATAAGCAAAAAAAAGTCAAGACCTTGTGCTAAAAGTAATTAACTTCCATATCAGTTGAAATCAGAAATAAAGCTACTCACAATCCTAATGCAACAACAGTTGCTGGGACATTCAGCAGGAACATCTTTAAATAGTCAACAGACAGGTCACTGTAAACCTGTTGAATCAATCATGAATCATTTCATAGAACCCTCAAGATGAATTCTAGTAAATAGTTAAATAATCATTTGACATAACAGAGGAAGAAATCGCATATTAACACGTACCTTTCTACTTCTAAGACTGCACCGTGGACCCTCAGCCACAATTTCACTACCTTCAGTCTAAATTAAAGATAATCACCAAATGATACTATACTAGTAGAAAATGAGAGGCCAACATATAGTTTACTAAACAATTGTAACTGCATTTCCAATTTACTAGAAGTGATATTGCTTATTATGGCAAAATAGTATACATGAAAATTGCAATCTAATAATGTTCTTGTATATATATATATATATATTTGCACCACTAACTTCTAACTAGTAGTGTATTTCATTGATGAAATGAAAATAGCAAACCTTAAGCCTCAATTTCAAATCATCAAACTCTTTGTCGCTCAAGATTGGATTTCCAGAAACATAAGCCATAGAGGCTTCTAGGAATTTTTGCTCATCAGAACCTGTACAGTACAGTGAAGCAATAATTATTAAATTAGATAGGAATTGAATTAATGTATTATTGCAGCTGCATCTACAGTACACCATACTTAGCATGACAACGCTGCTCCCTTCCCACATGAGTTCTTCCTTGAGATTATCAAATTCCTCATTTGACATAATAGCCTTGCCCTCATAATAGAATGCCTGTTCAACAAATTAAAGCAGAACCCCAATTCAATTTAAAATCCATTTAGACACAAGCAAGTTTCCAAAAGGAGGCATTTTTACGGCCATACTTGCAGTGCTTGAAGAAACTCTTGCTCAAGTTCGCCAATTGATTTCTTCTCTTTTTTGTCTATGCTACAATATGGCAGGATTTTACTATCAACGACAGAACCATCTCCTTCTTCAACCTTGCCTGAAACAAACAGAGGAACATCATCAGACCAATATATATGTATATATAAAAAGATGGTTTTTGAGATTAAGACCTTGTTGGTCTGCGGTGGCCTTGGGGGAAAGCAGAAAGAAGCGGCGGCGGAGGCATAAGTAGCGGCCATTGAATTTAACAAGGTGGTTGACACCATAATTAGTAGCAGAAGAAGATGATAATGAAGAAATTGGAATCAAGGGTGTTGAAGCAGGGGCACGAGGGTGTGCCAATGTGAATGCTAATTTGCTGGCCATGATGATGATGATTAACTAGAAAAAATAGTGTACTAGTGTTTATGGTATTATTATTATTATTATTATTATTATTATTATTTATTATTATTATTGTGTTGTGTATTTGATAGGGGAATATTTGAGGGTGGTAATATGTTTGGAGGGAAAGAAAAAAGAGATAAGGCATAATCCAACGTGTGGAGGGAGACGCAGCTGGTTTATTCTCCGATATATGATGGGAATGTCAAGATCACTTCCTTGGCTACTCTGTTTCGTTTCACGTATGTTTCTCTCTGTCTTGCATTGCGAACTTTCATCGAACACCATGTGTCCATACTCCATAAGAAAAAAAAATCTAAATGTACATGATATTTTTTCACCCATTTTATTCATGAAAGTTGTACATTTGAACATGTGAGAAAATGGGTGAAAGAGTATTATGATATGTACCAATAACACTAAAGAAAAACATAAATACTAGGGAAGTAACAAAAAAATCCGTTAAAATAGTTAACAAAATTCATTTAACATTTTATGGCCCAAATAACATTTTAATCATGAGTATATTTTTAGTGGCCGGGTGATTACTGGTTTTTTATTGTACATGTCAATGCTAAGGAGCATTGCTAGAGGCACAACAAAAAATCAGCCAAAACAGCCAACAAATAGTAATTTGGGCCACAATCACCTAGCCCATTAAGAATATACTCATGATTAAAAGTGCTATTTGGACCATAAAGTGTTAAATGGACTTTGTTGACCATGTTGGCTGGTTTTTTGTTGTACCCCAAACATTTGTGCTAAAATTAATCTGCAATCACTTTGGGTGTGGGCACGTGGATCTCTTGTGCTGCCTTGACGTTTGCAATGTGTTATCACGTGGGTAGAACTGGGTCCCACACAGATAAACCCACGTATGCTGATGGTTGGACTCTAAACTACGCACTTTCAAGCCCAAAAAGAGAAGAGTTGTAGATTCAGTCATTGTACACAAGCCAAGTTGGGCCGTGTTGGATCAATTTCTAACTCGGTCCAAATGTTAGATCAGAATATTTTTATACCCAAAACCAATTCAATAATAACCCAAAAGTGTTCCGGGGGTTGACCCCATAATTATAAAAATTATGGAAAATTTATATTTTATACTTATACATAAATAATGAATAAAATTAAAGATATAATTTATATTACATATGTGAAAATAAGAGATATCAATATAAAAGTAATTCATGTAATATATTATATATTAATTGAACTATAAAGTCCTATAATTTCTTAAATAAGTATTATAAAGATAATATACCTTTGAAAAATTTTAACTTCGAGTCTTATCAAGTCGAAGTATAACTTGGACTCTATCCAAAATTACATCAAGTCTAGTATAAAAGTCCAAACCCGATCTAAAGAATTCCGGTCCAAGTCAATCCAGATCTTGTACGCCCCTATATTCAATGAGAGGAGTAATCATATAATAAACACATATATACAGAGGAAACATATGAAAGTGAGAATGTTGATTTTTATATAAAAGTGAAATGTACAGATCTAACATTAATTATTAAAATTAAATCATAAAGTTATGTAATTTTTTTAAGTGATAGTATATTATTTTAAAACTATTTAATTCTAATCATTCAATAATGATTAAAAAATAATTTCTCGCACCACACACCTTGTATATATCGGTGTGTCCTGATTTATTGTATAGATAGAAATCAATAACTATTAATTTGGAAGTCAGAATGAATTGGCCCTAGTCCTTAATTGTATGTAGTAACATTGATTTGTATCAATAAATTATATATTTATGTAATAAAATTCACAAATTCTCATTAACAACACTTTTTCAACCAAGATATTAAAAATGTCAATTTTAATATTTTTGGTCCAAATAATATTTTTATTTATGTGTATTTTTTAATGAGTCGAATAATTTAGATTCAAACTCCTATTTTTAATAATTTTAACTGGTACAATTTTATCAATAATGCTCCTTGTACACCATTTTACAGCCACCAACAGCCACTCCTTCAATTTCATCAAATATTACTTTTTCATTCTGATGGGGCCCACTATAAAAAAGTGAAGGATGACTGATGGTGGCTGATAGAAGAATGTACATATAGCATTATTGCAATTTTATACCCAAGCTCAATAAAACAAAAAACTGTTCCATTGGCGGTCAGTGATGTGTGTAGCATGGAGGGAAGTAGTAGTTAGGTAGGATATATGATGTTATGAAGAAAGTGGCATGTGGGGGGTGAGGCGTTTTGGTGGCAATGCAATGGACATGCATGCATGCGTGCCTCTCCCGTTGCTAATTTATCAACCAACCATTCTTCTTACATTTCCACCCCTTACCTATACCTCATTTATGGGGTAATGCTAAATGAATAGTTCAACCAGTTAATAAATTAGATTTTGAGCCAGAATTACTTAATTTATTACAATCTCAATGACTATTTGGGTCAAAACCAAAGCCAAAATAGACTCATGATTGATTTTTCATTGTTCACTTAGCATTATTGCATTTATTTTCTAATTTTTCCCGCCTTCTCTCATTTCTCGGCATACCTCTATTTTTTGTATTATTTAGTTTGGTTTGTTTACTTTGAAAATATTTTGTTAATAATAACAAATAATTAAATTTCATTATTCAATACATTTATTAATAAAATAACACACTATAACAATGCTCCGGTTAACGTTTACAAATTTTTTTATATCATCTTATATTGTTTCTTAGTAATTCCTTCTATTTTTAATAAAAGAAAAAAGTTTCTTTTTATTTTTTACAAAAGATCATTATTATTTTCATTTTAATACTATAAGTTATATACAAAGTTGTATAAATAAATTAAGAGTTTTGTTAATAAGTGCCCTAAGGGCATTGTTAAGGATACTAAAAAAGGTAAGTTTTTGAAAAATTAAAAAAGTTATAGTGGGTCTATTTCATAGAATATATCAAAATACATGTTTGTAAGATAAATCTTTCCTTTATTGCTTCCTTAATAAGTGTCCTAAGTACACTTGTTAGCAAAACCCATAAATTAAATATGACGCATTTTCTTTAATTTTGTCCCTTTCCCCCCTCTCTCTTATTCAATAATGCGACAAAAATAGGACGCATAATGAATAATCAAAGAGGCCATCTGAAATAAATGATTCATCTGAAAGTATCACGCATTAGGAAAAGATGATATTCTTGTTTCCATCTTAGTAATTTAAATATAGTTATATATATAATAAAAAAACAGTTAATGCATTATGCACGATAATTATTATATAATATGCATATTATATATTATACAAAACATATATCATATATTACATACACTGTATATTACATATTATAAAAAAAGATAATATTTTAACATGTGATATATGTTGTACATATTATATATTATATGTTATACACTATCTATTTTGACTATTTTTTTTTTTTGTATCAAGATTCTTTTTATTAATAAAGAAACTAGAAAAAAAATTGAAAAAAATCTTCTAGACCCAAAAAGTAAAGGTGATGAGAAGGGTAGGCAGGGTAGTGAGGGGAGCTAGGATGATGAGGTCTTTAGCTAAGCTTAGCTACCAGCCAAACCCACACACACACAATACACAATAGTAACATTATTTGAATGTTGAGTGTCCGGTGGACAAGTTCGTCACATGCGTATCAACACATACATTAACATTAATTTTGCCTAGACTTATAACTTCACCGCTTCTGCTATATAAACCATACAAAACACTCTGATTGTGATATCGTCGCAACAACTCTGAAAGCGAAGTAATTAATTCAACAAAACCGTCCATATTATCAAAATAATACTAATTACTTCTTTAATAATATTTTAATTTATTCTTAATGGCAACGTCAGTGGCTCCAAGAGTTGAAAGCTTAGCAGTGAGTGGGATAAAATCAATCCCAAAGGAATACGTGAGGCCGAAGGAAGAGTTGACGAGCATAGTTAACGTGTTCGAGGAGGAGAAGAAGGAGGAGGGCCCTCAAGTTCCGACCATCGACCTGACGGACTTAGAGTCGGCGGACGAGGCAGCGAGGGGGAGGTGCAGGGAGGCGCTGAAGGAGGCGGCGGAGGAATGGGGAGTGATGCATCTGGTGAACCACGGGATATCGCAGGATCTGATAGAGAGGCTCAAGAAAGCTGGTGAAGCCTTTTTTGCACTGCCGGTGGCGGAGAAGGAGAAGTGCGCCAATGACCAGGAATCTGGCAACATTCAAGGCTATGGCAGCAAGCTTGCCAATAATGTTAGTGGCCAGCTTGAGTGGGAAGATTACTTTTTCCACCTCATTTTTCCAGAGAACAAACGTGACCTCTCTATCTGGCCTAAGATTCCTGCTGATTATACGTGAGTACTCTGCTTCTTATTCTCCTCTCCCTCTTAAGGTTTCTGCTTTTGTTTTTCTGTCTTTGGTATATCTATGAGGAAAGTAGTGAAAAATTGACTAATTATTTAATACAGAGGTCACATTGATTCAGTAAATTAAAATTGAAGTTACGGGAAAACACAAATATGTGAGGATATATTTAGAATCAATTTTAAAATTATTGTGACACTGACTCTATTACTCCCCAGTTTTACGTGACCGAAAACAAACAAACCGATGAAATAAATGGTGGTATACATCATAAAATTATTTACAGATTTGAATTGTATTAAAATAATTAATGATACACAAATTCTTATGTAACAATAATTTTTCAGTCAAAACAGCCAACAAAATCAATTTTTAACACTTTTAATCCAAATAGCATTCTTAATTATATGTGTTTTTCTTAACGAGTTTAGTGATTTAAGCCCACAATTATATCTTTGGATGTTTTTACTGGTATAATATTGTAGCGTATCAAAACTCTTAATGGTATGGAATGATGCAGTGAGGTTACAACAGAGTATGGAAGGCAGCTGAGAGGTCTTGCAACGAAGGTACTGAGTGCTCTGTCTCTAGCACTGGGAGTAGAGGAAGGAAGACTGGACAAGGAAGTTGGAGGAGTGGAAGAGGTTCTTCTCCAAATGAAAATCAACTACTACCCTCCATGCCCCCAACCCGAGCTCGCTCTCGGCGCTGAAGCCCACACCGACGTCAGCTCCCTCACTTTCCTCCTCCACAACATGGTCCCCGGCCTCCAACTCCTCTACGATAACAAGTGGGTCACTGCCAAGTGCGTCCCCAACTCGATCCTCATGCACATCGGCGACACCATCGAGATCCTCAGCAACGGCAAGTACAAGAGCATCACTCACAGAGTGCTGGTCAATAAGGAGAAGGTTCGAATTTCTTGGGCTGTCTTCTGTGAGCCTCCTAAGGAGAAGATCATCCTCAGGCCTCTCCCTGAGCTTGTTACTGAGGCAGAGCCTGCTCGTTACCCTCCTCGCACTTTTGCTCAGCACGTTCATCACAAACTATTCAGGAAGACTCAGCTAGAAGCAGAAGCTGCAGCTAAGTCCAAGTGATCGATGATTGATTGATGACATATTTGGTGGATGGATCACAATATATATAGTATCACATGATAATAATATATTTTATATGTTTGAATAATTGGCCCCTGCATCTAGCTACTATATATTTATTATATGTATGCGGTGGCCTGGATTTGTCTTCACTCTTTTTGGGTTGGTTGTTTAATTTTGTTATTTCCTTTCATAAGGAGGAGGATTGGGATTGATATTACTCTTCATGTTTTCATATTTCATTAGTTGTTTATGTTTTTCATCATCATAATCCAAGTGATACTTGAACTTTATCCTTAATTAATTATTTGCCTTTACATCTTTTGGATATATATATTGGTGTCCTGTAACTGTGATTTGCTTAATAGATCAATTATTGCAGTTCATATATATGTTTTTTTCTGCTGATTCTGCATAACTTGCACTTTGAAAACATTTGTTTTTAGATTGAAACTGTTTATTTTTTTGTCTCCCCGGAAGGCAAAAAATTAATCTGCTGTGAATTTGAGTTCTATTTAAGGCTTTGACCTTTGTTTATGTTTAAGTAGGCAAGTGAACTAATCATTTGATCAACCCAAGTTGATTTGATCGAAACTGTTTATGAAAAATGTATATTTACTAAATGAGCAATGCTATTGGTACATACCAAACAGTAATACTACACGTGCAACTAAAATACATCCAACTCTCATCCAACCAACGTATGTCATTAATGTAGAATTGAATCCCAATTAGCCCAATTAATAGAAAAATTATATTTTCAATCTCTCTCACTCCCTAAAATTTCTCTCACTTCCCAAGATCTCTCTCAATCCCCAAATATCTCTCACTCTTACAATCTCTCATTTCAATCGAACAAAATTAGGAAACAAACACAAAATCAAAAAATCAATAAAAAAAATAGAGGAAAGAACACACAAAGGCATTCAAAAAATACAAAAGCACATTGATCTTGTTGATTCTTTTAAAGCATACAGATTCTACTTAATCGCACACATTATATTATCATTTTGTAAATGACACACATATATATCCATTCAGTTTTAACTATGCACCGTCTCAATACAATAGCACACATCATCTGTACAGTAGTAGCACACATCAATTCACAAAAATAGCACACCTTGCATACAAATTAGACAGATTAAAATATATTGCAACACACAATACATGTTAACATTGTGCATTATTTCAATTAGTATCTACAATATATTCTAAATAGATGCCACACATTTTATTTCAAATAGAAAAAATAGCACACATTCAATTCACAACAGTAGCACACATTCAATTCACTCTTGAAATCTCTCATTTCGATCGAACAAAATTAGGAAACAAACACAAAATAAAAAAAATCAATGAAAAAATAGAGGAAAGAACACACAAAAGCATTCAAAAAATACAAAAGCACATTGATCTTGTTGATTCTTTTAGAGCATACAGATTCTACTTAATAGCACACATTATTATTTCGTAGATGCCACACATTACCCAATGAATAGCACACATTATATTATCATTTTGTAAATGACACACATATATATTCATTCAGTTATAACTATGCACCGCCTCAATACAATAGCACACATCATCTGTACAGTAGTAGCACACATTCAATTCACAAAAATAACACTGAGCACAATAATATAACACTCATTGAAAACTCAACTATCAAAAGAATAACAATATTGTGACTAGCACATATACGAAGAACCTTTGGTGTGTTATTTAAAAAATAAACAATGCTAACATCGCACACCTAATTTTAAATTTGTGCTAAAAATAAAAGTTGACACAAGTTTCATCTACAGAAGCCTCATTTTTTAATCACAAAAACATGAAGGATATATATCATTATTATTAAAAATAAAAAAAAATGATTAACATAGAATGAAAAAGAAATAGGATGCACGTTACTAGATGTGAAATTAAAATAGTCTCTTGCCTGGTGCATCACTTCACTTAGTTCTATCTTCTACTTTTTTCCTCTCGACACTGAGAGATAACATTTGTGTGACCTTGTGTGCTACAAGAAGTAATGCAACAAGTTTAACTTGTGCCCAATCAACAATTGATTTGATTAAAATATTCGATACATGTGTAGAGAAAGGGAATATTGATTACCAAAAGGAAAAAATATTTGATTCCCTAAAAATGCTACCAGTCTATTAATTTTTTCGGAAATTTTCTTCCAAATTTAAATATTTTTAATTGTGATTTCCTTTCTCTTTCTGCTTTAATTTTGATTTCCCTTAATTTCTCTTTGAGCTTTTAATTGTGATTTAAGCGTCTGACAATTATGGGAGGTTATATACTATTAATGATGAGTGTGGGCCGGGAGGTTATATACTATTAATGATGAGTGTGGGCCATGACCGTATTTTTATACGTTGGATGAGAGGTTGGATGTATTGTTGTTGTACCACCAACATTTCTCCATACCAAATGATATGTGTAGTATACATATGTTTTGATCCAATGGTGGAGAAAATGAGTGTAAGTGGTGGAGTGATGTCACATCAAAATTCAAAGGTGATGAAGTGAGTGGAGAATGTATGTAAGAGAAAGTGTATTTATCATTATCATTATTGTTACTAAAATCCTTGAGGAAAGTAAGGGAATATGTTTGTTCATTATTATTTTTTATTTATGGCAGTGGGACAAGGTGAGATATATATCTAGGCGAAGATATCCTTTTGGCTTTAACCACCAAAAGTGTTTGAACTTTGAACATCATTGGGATTCTCATCACTCCAATCCAATATGTGTGATCAAGAAATGTTTCTCTATCTTGAGGCTTCAAACAACACTTGACTTGAAGGATATTCCCTCTCAAAACTATAAGTATATATTTGTCAAATGAGTTGAATAAACACTTCAATTACACTTATGCTATTTTGACACTCTCATTATAAACTCAAATTCAATTGTGAAAAATATAAAGAAGGCATAAATGATAGTTTTACGTCATTTTAAGATGATAAATATATTAAAATATATTTTGTTTCCTTAAAATTTTAGGATGTGGAGTTCAAATCCTTTTAATTAATAAAATGACTTTGTTAGTGATGCATATAATATATAATTCTTTCCATAAATTCTCAAAGAGATTGAAGTTCTTCTCTAATTTTGATAGGTTATTATGAATTATTGATACTCACATAATCTTTATTATGAAAATACTCAAAAGTTAAAAAGAAATTAGTTTAAAATTGTTTTTTACTTTTTGAATAGAAAGTTGTTGAATTGTTTATGTAAAACGTGATTTTAATTTGAGTAGGAAAAAATTTATTTATTTATTTTCATCTTTAACCAAAGTTGAACTATTATATTGTAAAAATTAATAATAAAACAATAAAAATCATATAGTAAAATTTTGGATTAGATTTTCAATTTAATTTGGTTTGTATCAGATTAGTGCGGCAATTTTGATTATAAAAAAAATTAACAGCCATGTCTGGTACAACAAGACAACTGAAATTTAAAAGTAACTATTATTATTGTTATTATTATTATTATTATTGTTTTTTTAATGAAATATCTAAAGAAAAGGAAAATGCAAGTAGATAGCAGTGGACACACACACTAGAGAGTAGAGAGTACAGTGTAGCCATTAGCGACAAGCCAAAGAAGGCGGAATCGATAACGCGGCACCCTTGCTAGGGTTCCGACACGGCAGCACCACCGCAGGCATCACTGTGAGTCTCTCTCTTCCAGCATTCAGAATCCGTATCTCTTTGCGTCTCTTATCTAAAGGCTGGCTATGTTATCTTTGCGTCACTTGTCATTTGATTTCATTTCATCATTTTTACATCTGCCATATTCACTGACTCTTGCCTAGCAAGATTAATTATGTTACTAATTCCTGTGCGCTTAGCAAGATGATTATGTATGCGAAATGGTGTGGAAATCCATGTTTTCAGCATAATTGTTTCTTATCATTCTCTCCCCCTTTTTTAGAGCTGGGTCCTATTGTGCCTATTCTACCCTCTGATTAAACTTTTTTATAATTTCATGACAGTTCAAATTAGGATATGTCTTCGGATAGCGCAAAGGAAAATGCATCAGTAGTTGATTCTTCAGTGACTGAATGGAAGCATGACATTGGAAACTCAGATGACCCAGGTTGTGATCTGTTCTCTTGTCACATACATATCCTGTGAATTGCATAGCCTTCCATTCTGTAAAAGTCGTTTAGGATATTTGTAAATTACTGCTCAGTACATATAGGACAAAACGTGTAGAACAAAATGATGGACACCCAACAATAAAGAAAAGAAAACTCTCAAGTTTTTAATCAAAACAAATATGCTGGATATGTACAGAAGGTTGATGTGCTCTGCCCACTCCTCCTCAAGTTCACTCCCTTCCAGCTTCCACTGTTTAGTTGTGCTTCCAAATGGTGAACCACCACCTCGTTCCATCATGCTTTCTAATATATACCAAGAGTTTAGCAAAATTTAATTGCTTAGTATTCCAGATTTCACTGACTAAACTAAAGAATGAGGAGTTTTATTCATATTCTCAAAATATTTCTGCATTTCTTTCATTTTCTTTACTTTTTGCATTGTGATTTAATTTCTTTTCACTTCTGACTTGTGATTTTTCTGTAAAATATCTTTTGTTAGAGAACTCAAGTTACAAGTGTGATGAAGACATTAATCCGATCAGGACAGATAGAGTGGGACATTCTCATTCTCAGATAGGACTTACAACTGGAACTGTAGTGGAAAGATTATATAATACAAAATATTTTATCATTAAGAGTTTAAACCATCAAAATATCCGTTTTTCAGTTGAGAAAGGAATTTGGGCTACTCAAATCATGAATGAACCCATTTTGGAAGAAGCCTTTCGTGTAAGATCCCTGCTGTTCTTAGCTCAAATTATACTGTTAAATCTTTTTTTTAATATATTACCCAAGCTAATACTATGAATAGAAATTACAATAAGATAGATTGAACTTTCTTGAGAATTATTTGCATGTTTGGCAGAATTCCGATAGTGTCATTCTTATATTTAGCGTCAACATGAGTGGTTGCTTCCAAGGGTATGCCCAGATGATTTCCTCCATTGGGTGGAGGAGAGATAATGTTTGGAGTGAGGGAAGTAGTAAAAGTAATCCTTGGGGTCGCAGTTTTAAGGTCAAATGGCTGCGTCTGAATGATCTGCCTTTCCATAAGACTCTTCATCTGAAGAATCCCTTGAACGACTACAAACCTGTCAAAATTAGCAGAGATTGCCAGGTTTACTTTCAATGAAAACTTATTGTTTCATACTTTTCTCCATTGCAAAATTTTGCCTATATTACATACTCTGAGTATCTCATTCAAGTCCCCTGTGCAGGAGTTGTCTTCAGAAATTGGTCAAGCTCTTTGTGAACTCCTCGATGATAAGGACGATGTGGATGGCCTGTTGACTAGGTATTTATTGTAGAGAGGTGAAAGATAATGTGTTATTAGCTGCATTTTAAGGAGGCTTGCTGCTTACTAGTCTTTGCTTTTGCAGTTCATCCATGGGTGATTTTTATGTGAAGGGCCACTTCACAAACACTTCATGTTCGATGGGAGATGAAAACTATAACTTTCCCCCATGCCCGTGGTCAATGCCCCTGCCCTATTCTTCCTTGCCGTACCAAAATCAAACTGAAGTAGATAGATTTCATCCAACAAACCATAGATTTAATGGAACAACATTCAGTGAAATGTTGCCTGTCACTTCTGCGTCATCAAAATTATCTGGGATTAAACGTTCTCATTTTAGTGGGCATATGCCTAAGCTGCAAGTGGACAGGAATGTGGCTTCTCAATCTGATGTTTGGGGTCTGTCTTCAGAAAGTCCTTTAGCTAGTACCTTAACCGAGGATGATTTTCTTGACATGGTAATGGGAAAATTTCTTTCGTTCTATTGTCCGTTTTTAATTTTATTTTGTATCTTACTATCTTATCATCATCATCATTTGTTTATGACTGCATGTTTCTTCTTTTAATTTAACTATGTATGTTTATATTATATTTGCTTTTGATAGAACTGTGTATATGTATTTTGGTTTCAGTCCTATGAAGAATACTTGGAGGTCCATAGCAGATGCTCGAAACAATTGCGCTTCAGTGTCAGTATGCAGATCTATATTGTTTCACTATTTTCATATGTTTTTATCTAGACTTGTATCTATCACTCACATGAAGCCATAACCAAGCCATCGAAATCCTTACAGGCAGTTCAACCATCTTGGAACCAGTTGGAATCGTCGAGGAGTAATTCACATGAAGATGATAGGTAAGTAAATACTGCTCCTATTGCCAAGTTCCAAATTCATTAGTCAATTATGTGATTCCTCAGAGGGGATTATACATTTTGCAGGAGTTTAGATTTGCATGACAGAAACAGGAGTAGCTCACATGGGAGGATGCATCAGTAATCTTTGTCTTGCGTATAACTGCTGTAACATAGTGGAGTTGTCATCCGTAAGGTGGCCATTTTCCATAAACAACTGTCAAATGAAAAATTAATTGTAATTGTAATATTGATGCTTGTTAAGCAATTTTGTACAGAATTCTGATTCTTATTTAAATTGGCAAAATCTCAAACTCTGTATATATTTGAGTAATTTTCTCCGGATAACAGAGATGCTTAAATTAGTTCGATGAGAGTTAGAAATCCAAATGCTTTAAATATTGTCTAGAGAAATCATTTTTGGCAGGAATTTCGAATTCTATTTAGGCTTCCTCTGATTTATCCGTCCAGCGTGAAACTGCTATTCCTATTTTATAAATATATTTTGTTTCAGTGAGTTAAAAAGTCTTAAGAATTTCCTCCTAGGTATACTTGCAAAAATGAACGAGGAACAATAGAATAATGAGTATTGGTTGGATAAAATTAACAGAACTTGTTTCTTTAATGGTGGCAATTGGAATCATGTATTCCTACCATTTCAAACTATCACACCAAAACCATTTTAATTAATAAAAGCCTAAAACTATTTTGGTGAAAGACACATGCCCTTGCCAATCGACTATATCCTATCTCTATAGTCCATGCGTTAGAATTATGCTCAATATCTCCAATGCTCGATAGCTAAACGACAATTTATTCTGTAAAGAAAAGCAGTTCAAAGGGGACAAATCCTAAGAACAATGTATTAACAAGTCTCTATTATTGTTTTATATAATTTGATGGTGTAAACAATAATTTAGCTAGCTGTTGCCGGTTGTTCTTCTTGTTAAGAACGACCTTCCAAAATTCCCTACAAAGAAATCTATGGCATCGTTAACATTCATGTTCACTGTTTTCTTCACTCTGCAGTACGTTGTATAAATGCATGGGATGTCATGTAGTAGCAATCTAAGAACCACCAATTTTCTTGGTACTAATACTTAGTGCAAACATGACCAAAGCCAAGCATGGAGAACTATCTACCATGATAGAACATGCATTGCTTCTTGCTTTCATTTTCATGCTAAGTTTCTGTCCATCTTCAGCACAACAAAATGAAGTGGCATTAGAGATAAGCCAACCTGAAGATTTGTCAGCTGAGGTGCATGAGAATGAAAGCAAATTATTGACTTACATTGTTCATGTTCAAAAGCCTCAGGCTGTTAGTTCTCTTCATTCTGAGGATTTGCATGGCTACTACCACTCGCTTTTGCCGGAAAGTGCTAGGACTCCGAACCGGGAGCGCCTAGTTTACTCATACCGAAACGTGGTTTCTGGATTTGCTGCTAAATTGACTGCAAAAGAAGCCAAAGCTCTGGAAGAGAAGGAGGAGATTGTGTCAGCAAGGCCTGAAAGGATCCTATCTTTGCACACTACTCACACTCCAGCCTTCTTGGGGTTGCAACAAGGTTTAGGATTATGGAAAGGTCCCAATTATGGTAGAGGCATCATAATTGGAGTGCTGGATACAGGGATATACCCTTCACATCCATCCTTTTCTGATGAAGGAATGCCTGATCCACCAACAAAATGGAACGGTTACTGCGAGTTCACAGGGAAGAGGACTTGCAACAACAAACTCATTGGAGCAAGGAACCTTGTCAAGAACTCAACAACAGACCCTCCCTATGATGATGTTGGTCATGGCACTCACACAGCCAGCACTGCTGCTGGAAGGTTTGTGCAGGGTGCGAGTATCTTCGGCAATGCTAAAGGCACTGCAGTTGGAATGGCACCAGATGCACACATAGCAATTTACAAAGTGTGCAGATCTGAGGGTTGTTCTGAAAGTGCAATAATAGCTGGAATGGACACTGCTGTTGAAGATGGTGTGGATGTACTTTCTTTGTCTCTTGGAGGACCCTCTCAACCTTTCTTTGAGGACACAATTGCATTAGGTGCATTTGGTGCGATTCAGAATGGAATTTTTGTCAGTTGTTCTGCTGCAAATGCGGGTCCTTTCTACAACACATTGTCTAATGAGGCTCCATGGATTCTCACAGTTGGTGCTGGCTCCACTGATAGAAAAATCAGTGCAGCAGCCAAACTTGGCAATGGACTAGAGTTTCATGGAGAAACATCATTCCAACCCAAAGACTTTGCTCATGACTCATTGCCACTTGTGTATCCAGGTGCAAATGAAAATGATTCTCAAGCCTTTTGTGCCCCGGGATCCTTAGAAAACTTGGATGTTAAGGGAAAGGTAGTGGTGTGCGATCAAGGTGGGTTCGTCGCAAGATTGGACAAAGGGAAAGAAGTTAAGAGTGCTGGTGGCGCTGCCATGATCCTCGCAAGCACTGAGCTTCAAGGATTTACTACTAATGCTGATGCTCATGTTCTTCCTGCTATACATGTGAGCTACCTCTCTGGATCAGCCATCAAGAAGTATATAAATTCAGACTCAAAACCAACATCATCAATCTTGTTTGAAGGAACTATTATAGGAAATCTACTTTCCCCCGGAGTTGCTGCATTTTCTTCAAGAGGTCCAAGTGTAGCAAGCCCAGGAATTCTGAAACCAGACATATTTGGCCCAGGATTGAACATTCTTGCTGCATGGCCAGTATCTGTGGACAACAACAACCCACCATTTAACATGATTTCAGGTAGAGTTTCATTATTTGAACTTATATATTAACAAGAAATTAAACATCATAAAAGGACACTTAGAATAAGCTTATATACACTTATACTAGTTATTATATTACAACTAAATAGCATCAGAAAAGCATCTAAAAATTGTGTGCCAATGATGTTCCTATTTCAGGTACCTCAATGTCTTGTCCTCATCTCAGTGGCATAGCCGCTTTGCTGAAAAACTCTCATCCAGATTGGTCCCCAGCAGCCATAAAATCAGCAATCATGACCACTGCTGATAAAGTAAATCTTAAGGGCATTCCTATTTTGGACCAAAGGCTCCGACCGGCCGATGTGTTTGCCACCGGTGCCGGACATGTCAACCCTTTGAAAGCAAATGACCCGGGACTAATTTATGACATTGAACCAAATGATTACATTCCTTATCTATGTGGCTTGGGTTACACAGACAAACAAGTTGGGCTGATTCTACAGCATACAGTGAGGTGCTCTGAGGTAAAAAGCATTCCAGAAGCACAACTCAATTATCCATCATTTTCGATTCGTTTGGGGTCTACTTCACAGTCATACACTAGAACATTAACCAATGTTGGACCAGCAAACTCAACTTATACTCTAGCAGTTGATCCGCCTCTAGGAGTTATCATGACCATAAGCCCTGCAGAGTTAATATTCAGTGAGGTGAAGCAGAAGGTTACATACACTGTTGGGTTCATTCCTGAAGACAAAAAAGAGAGAGGCAATCACACTTTTGTTCAGGGGTCTCTAAAATGGGTGTCTGTGTCTGGAAGGTACTCTGTTAGCATCCCTATATCTGTCATCTTCAAGTGAAAATTTTCTAGGACAAGGAATTATAGAGCTTGATTAGCAAACTTATATATTACTACAAGAATAAATCTGAAGTCTTCTAACTTGCAATGGCATCTCAGAGTTTATGTCACTCCCTAATATATCATAGAGGAATAACTCAATAAAGATATTGTAATCATGAGTCTCCAAACATGTAGTAATGAAATTTCTGATTTTTATGTCATTTTTTACTTTCTAATGTTAATCTCAGTTGGTACTCTCATCATTATTATGAAATCAGTTGGTTTTAATCCATTGCTAATATCCTTTGAAATCATCTTTAGGCAGAATAAACAAATCATGTTTTATTAGACCAAGCAGAAGAACTATTGAATTTCTACTAACACAAAAAATGAATTACTGATTATGACTAAGTTGGCTCAATGCGACAAGAGAGAATAAACATGTATGCTTTGATAAAGACAAACATAACATTCCTTTTTTTTTTTTTTTTTTTTTTTTTTTTTTTTTTTCTTTTTCCCTTTTTGTAAAGGAGTTTGATTTTGTGTTTATATATTTATACTCTGATTGTTACGGTATGTGAAAGAATCAAGACTAGTATTCCTGTATATAAAGTTTATACTATAACTATATATCGTGATGAGTATATTTTATTCTTGCATGAGAGTCTAAAGCTTAATATTGATTTTCTCTTCTTCCCCAATATTGTTCTAAACATAACACTCATATTACATTTTGTGATGAATTGTAACCAAACTTTGGCATTAGAAATGAAATGTAGAAATTGACATCATCTCAATACGTATTCTCGATCTTAATTTCTTATTACTGATTTATTCTTTCAAACTACTTGTATTTCTACATATTCCGGTACTATGTAAAGAAAAGATGGACCATAAAGAAATCAAGTTTCATATTAAATTAGAAACTACATTAATTCGGGGAGCTCATCATTCCTTAATCAAATGTTAAAGGATTGATTTTCGTATTGAGAATGAAAAGGATTTAAAAACTCCAGGTCAGTTGTCTCACTCATCAAGATGCCTACAAGTCAATAAAAGATTCGAAAAAAGAAAATAGAAGCCACATTGCCTTTAACTTCTTGTTATATGATTGACCATTATTTTTACTTAAAAACCTTAAGGCAAGGCAAGGCAAGGTAAGATTCAGACAAAAAATAGAAGTTATTGCAAAAGATATATATTTAAAAATCAATCCATTACAAAATAAACATTGATATTTGATACATTATTTTGAAAACCAAATTAGAACTTATCATGACAAATTAGTTGCAAGTAAGTTAACAATGAACTTCCACATATAGAAGGTGCCACTCATAAGCAGCTCTTGAAATTCATGCAGACTATTTCTTCATCCCCCTCACTTGAAAATAACAGATATTGGGGTCCTAACTCTGTGTTTGTCAGAGACCCAAGTGATAGCACCCTGAGAAAAAGTATGGTTGCCTCTATTCTCTTTAATCTGTGGGATGAAATCCACTGAGTAAGTAACCTTCTGGTTAACCTCAGTGAATGTTATCTTATCAGGGTTCACACTCATTCCCAAGGCCAAAGGCACATCAATCTCCAAATTGTAGGTTGAGTTTGCAGGACCAACATTGGTCACAGTTCTGGTGTAGTGCTTTGGAGTAGACCCCAATATAATAGAGATTGATGGATAGTTGAGTTGTGCTTCTGGTATGATCCTCACATTGGCACATACCACTTTCCTCTGCACAAGAATCCCAATCTCTCTGTCAGTGTAATCCAATCCACACAGATAAGGAATGTAATCATCTGGCTGAATATCATAAACAAGGCCAGGATCATTCGCTTTCACCGGGTTAACATGGCCTGCACCAGTGGCAAATATGTCAGCAGGTAAATGCCTTTGGTCCACTATTGGTTGGCCTCCAAGGTTGTGTGTGTTGGCAGTGGTCATGATTGCTGATTTTATAGCAGCAGGGGACCAATCAGGGTGTGAACTCTTAAGCAATGCAGCAATGCCACTTAGGTGAGGGCATGACATAGAAGTTCCAGAAACAATATTGTAAGCTGGTATTTTGTTGTCTATAGACTCACCCCATGCAGCTAGAATGTTCACTCCAGGACCGATTATGTCGGGTTTAAGGATTCCTGGACTCGCCTGGCTTGGACCCCTTGAAGAGAAGAAAACAACAGTGGGAGCAAGTGAGTCACCAATTATGGTTCCTTCAAAGAAAATTGTTGCTGTTGGATTGTAAGTTGAGTTTATGTATGATTTGATGGCCACACCAGCAACATAACTCACATGAACAGCAGGAAGTACTTGAACACCAGCAAAAGTACTATACCCCATTAATTCTGGGTTGGCAATAATCATGGCAAGACCACCAGAATTTAGGACTTCTTGTCCTTTAAGAACTGCCGAAACTCCTCCGCCTATATCACACACCACTACCTTTCCTTTTACATCAATGTTCTTCAAGGACCCTGGAGTACAAAATGCAGATTGGCTTCCATTTCTTCCATTTGCACCGGGATACACAAGGGGCAGTAATTTTGGAGAAAAGTCCCTAGGTTGGAACAATGTTTCGCCTTCATATTCTTGTCCATTTCCTAGCTTTGCCACTGCTGCTATCTTTCTGTCAATGGTGCTTGCACCAACTGTGAGGATCCATGGAGCCTCATTTGACAAAGTGCTATATCCAGGACCAGAGTTAGCAGCAGAGCAACTCACAAAAATCCCATTTTGAATGGCAGAAAAAGCTCCTATTGCAATAGGGTCATCATAGAATGGAAGAGAGCCTAATCCAAGTGACAGAGAAAGAACATCAACACCATCCTCAATTGCAATGTCCATTGCAGCCAAGATGGCACTTTCAGGACACCCAACTTTGAGATTGCAAACCTTGTACATTGCCACATGAGCTCTGGGCGCCATGCCCGATGCAGTGCCCTTAGCATTGCCAAAAACATTAGCATCCTTAACAAATGCTCCGGCAGCCTCAGCCGCCGTGTGTGTTCCGTGGAATATTTCCTCTAAGGGAGGCTCATCGGTTGTTGCGTTCTTCAGAAGGTTTCTTGCACCGATGAGCTTGTTGTTGCATGTCCTCTGCCCTGTAAATTCACAGTGGCCTTTCCATTTTGCAGGTGGAGGCGGCATCCCTTCGTCGTCGAATGAAGGGTGGAAGGGGAACACACCAGTGTCTATGACTCCAATTATGATGCCTTTGCCGAATTTGGAGTCTTTCCACAAGGTTTCTTGTCCCTCACGCAACCCCAAGAAGGTTGGAGTGTGAGTTGTGTGCAAAGTGAGGGTCCTTTCAGGTCTTGCTGAAACAACCTCGTCTTTCTCTCCTAAGGCTTTGGCTTCTTCAGGGGTCAACTTCACGGCAAATCCAGAGGCCACTTTGCGGTAAGAGAAAACCATTCTCTCCTTGTGTGATTGAGGAAGGAGTGTTTGGTACCATCCATGCAACTCCTCTTCTGATTGAAGAGAATTGCCATTACTATTACTCTCTGGCCTTTTCACATGAACAATGTAAGTTTGTAATAACTCACTCTGCTCTTTGATTTCACTTTTACTTACAGGTTCTTCGGCTGTTGAATAAGTTTGGTTGAGGCTGAGCATGAATATGAGACCAAGAAGCAATGGAAGCTTTGTTATTGTCCCATACTTGTTGCTTTTCTCCATGGTTGGAACTTGTTGAAGAAACAAGCTAAGCAAGTATATTGGTGCAGTGCCAAACCATGCAGAGGTATTATATAAAGATAGATATATGCAGAGGAAAACAAAACAAAGATGGTTCAATCGTGATTAACGAATGCCAGTTGGTCATATTTTTTCAGTTTAACTATGCAATGGCTGGCCTATGACGGTTTATTAAGCTGGCAAAATTAATATTATTGATTAAGGTTATGAATGCTTAGTTAAATTAAGCTATATTATTATTTGCATGGTAATGTCCGCTATTATTTGTTTGGGAGTGGTTCCGATGCCAATAGGCATTAGGCAGAGAGGGCGTCAAACATAAAACATTCATATTCACTTTATTTGAAATTATTTACAATTTTAAAAAAATGTTTGCTTCTATTGTAAAATGTGCGTAATCTTGTTCTTTTTTTTTAAATAATATTTCTGTATATATACTGCCATTCGTCAGTCCTGGGTTTATAAATTATAGTCAAAGAAACAAGCTTTGTATTTAGAAAAGATAATTGTTACTTAGCTTGTGCACAAATTCTTGATATTGAAGAAAGAGTGTCACTTCAAAAAATCTATGGTGATGACTGGCCGAGCTGAGGCCTAAGATTAGATGTCTATTCTTTTTTAATGTTTATCATTTATGTATAATTCAAGACTGAAAAAGAAAGAGAGAAAAAGAAAACAAGAGGAGAAAACTAGAATCAAAATTTACATGGTAACAGCAACACAAATATTCATGTAAATCTTAGCAACACCAATCACTACATTATAGTTTGATTTCCTGGGAGTACAACTTCCTTTAAAACCCAGTAGGCCAGTACTATTCAGTCATTAATTCATTCATTCAATGGTAACCTTACTAGTTTATATGAAGGTAACAGAAATTGGACTTCTGACAGAATACTTATCAGAAAACCACTCCAGAAAACCTTCAGCAAATGAGCCTGTGATGATATTTGCTCCTCTCATCAGCTCAGCAGTAAATGTCACTGAGTAATTTGCCCTCTCTTTAACATTGTTGAACACAAGAGTTTGTGGTTCCACACCAACATTTACACCCTCTGGTGGAACAACCTTCACTGTGTAATTTGAATGAGCTGGACCAACATTAGTAACACTTCTGTTGTAAGTCACAGGATAAGACCCCAACATGACAGAGAAGGAAGGATAGTTCAACTCTGTAGCCTCTATCACTTTCTCTAAGGAACAATCCACTTCCTTTCTCATGATGATCCCAACCTGTGTGTTGGTGAAATTTAAGCCACATAAATAGCCAGTGTAATCATCAAGCTCCATATCATAAACTAGTCCCGGATCATTCGCCCGCGAAGGGCTAACATGTCCAGCTCCAGTGGCAAACAAGTCTGCAGGAAGCAACCTCTCATCTGCAATGAGGTTTCCTTCAAAGTTTGTTGTGTTGGCTGTGGTCATCATTGCAGACTTGATAGCAGCTGGTGACCAATCAGGGTGAGAGCTCTTCAACAATGCAGCAATTCCACTTACATGGGGGCAAGCCATTGAAGTTCCTGATACAATTTTGAAATATGAACCTCCAAAAGTATCAGGAACAGGCCAAGCAGCAAGAATATTCACTCCTGGTGCTATAATATCAGGCTTCAAAATCCCAGGACTTTGTGTGCTAGGCCCTCTGGATGAAAAGTAAGCAACAGCAGGTGCATTTGATGAATGTTCTCCATCAATTACAGTTCCTTTGAACATGATTGTAGCCACTGGCTTACTAGATGAGTCTATGTAGCTCTTAATTTCCAATCCTGCTGCATGAGTCACTTGTGTAGCAGGAAGAAAGTGTTCCTCAACAAAGGTGGTGTAGCCAGATGAGTAATCATTGGCAAGGATCATTGCAGCCACACCAGCAGTTTTTGCAGCTTCTTCTAATTCACTACTCCTGAATGTTTGAGTTGTGACACCAGAACACAACAATATCTTCCCTTTCACTTGGTGTGCTATTGGCCTTAGTGTTCTGACATTGCAAGGTGCATCATCAAGATGAAACAAAGGTAGAAATAGCGAACCGGTGGAGTTGAACTCATCAATCAATTCCCTTTTGAAAAGGGACTCGCCTTCGAACTCTTTACCATTTCCCAGCTTTACAGATGCTACTATTCTTCTATCCATGGTGCTTGCTCCAACAGAAAGTACCCAAGGTGCCTCATTCTGTATGCTGTTGTATTCAGGACCACTATTACCAGCTGAGGCACTGACCAGAATCCCCTTCTGGGTTGCCCCAAAACTAGCAATGGCAACCACATCAAGGTAGAAAGGGACATAAGACTCGCCAAGGGACATAGAGATAATGTCAACTCCATCCTCAATTGCAGTGTCAAATGCAGCTAGAATGGTGCTTTCAGGACAATTACCTGAGGAACTGCATACTTTGTAAATGGCCAAATGAGCATGAGGAGCCATACCAGCTGCAGTGCCATTGGCATGGCCAAGAACATTGGCATTCATAACAAAATTACCAGCAACTGTGCTTGCAGTGTGTGTGCCGTGTCCATTATCATCGTATGGTGGATCTGTCTCAGCAGAAATATCTTGAATGGATGAGTCTTTGATGGTTATGGCACCAATTATCTTATTGTTGCACTCCTTAGGATTTTCAAAGTGGCACTTGCCTTTCCATTTAGCAGGTGGAGGTGGCATTCCTTCATCATTGAAGGAAGGATGTGAAGGGAATATTCCAGTGTCAAAAACTCCAATTATCACACCCTTACCTAAATTGGACTCATTCCACAACCCTTGATCTTGGTGAAGTCCTAGGAATGTGGGGCTATGTGTTGTGTGCAAATGCAGAATCTTCTCTTCATGAACCATGAGAACCCCATCTTTCTTAGCCATGTCTTGGGCTTCCTCTGGGGTCAATTTTGCTGCAAAAGCCAAGCTGACATGCCGATACGCATGAATCATGCGCCGTTGGTTGTCTGAGCTTGCTATGGTAGGTGGCAAGAATGACTCATACCAGCCAACTAGGTTGTTGTCTCCTTCTGATTGCAAGGCTATTCTGTTCTCTGGCTCCTTGACATGAACAATGTAGGTTCTTAAGTTGTTTTCTTGTTCACTAGCTACACTTTGAGGTAGCAGTGAGTTAAGAAACAAGATTATAAGGACAAAGAATAGTAACTTAATTGCCATTATAACTGGCATCAATAACACTAACACCTCACACTGCACTCATCAGTCTCAGAATAATTTGAAGATGCTAGTGTTTAGTTTTTATGCAGGATTCATATGGTTCTGTCATACATTATTTATAGTTGGGGAAGAATTGTGTTACTCAGAGATTGGCTTAAGGCTATTATATTATATTTAGAAGTGTCTTCTCATATTTTGCAAAGATTATTCCTTTCTGTAATCTGACAGTGATAAATTACTTACTAAAATAGTTTTAGACTATTTGGAGCCTTGAAGGAATGAGTTACTATTATATTTTTCAAGAATATATCATTCATATTTCATAGAAGACTTTTATGCTATTCTATACACGTAACGTGCGGCTATTCCTCTCAAAAAGGACAAATTGGTGGTTATATATATATATATATATATATTTATATTCTTAGAAACTTATCAAGGGTTTGATAATTTCAGTGACTCTTTAACATGATAAAAGACTACTATAGTATGAATTAAATATGTAGCTTCTGCTCATGCTGTTTATGCACTCTTAGGTTAACTTAAAAGGACATTCCCAATATCTACCTGTTCGATAGAAGAACAGCAGGCCTCACCCTCTGGTTCCATAATAAGCAGTTAGTAGTTCTACACTTTTCAATCACAATTTAATTGAATGAGCTGGTTAAAAATATTCGTATGTAACAGAGGGGAATTGCCTGTGGAAATTTTTGCTGAGAGAATGATAAATCTGGAAGAGAGAGGCAGAAAGTGAGAAAGCATATCTAGAGGCACAATAAAAAAATTAGTCAAAACATCCAATAAATAGAATTTTGGGATACAATCATACTGTTCATTAAAAATATATTCATAATTAAAAGTGTTATTTGACCACAAAGTGTTAAATGAGTTTTATTGACTGTTTTGACTGGTTTTTTTTTTTTTTTTTTTTTGGCCTATGACATTTGTGAAAGTGAAAATGGGCAAGAGCTCTTGGATGTTGACCTTATGCATGCATTGGATCAGACCTTTCAGGCTTTCATAGCATTTATGTTTTCAGTTATATGTTTATGAAATCTAGATATTTATTATTGCAAAAAAAATTGTGTTCCATAAACTGATATAAAGTTGATTACGCAACTGAGTCCCTGTTTGTTTGGAAGCCAAACATGCATAAAAAAGAAAAAAGAAAAAAAAAATATATATATATATAGCACGTGGGAAGAACGTGACAGGGCCGAGTGATGCGTAAAATCTTGGATTTGAGGTTATATGGCAACAAGAGTCAGAGAGGTCATTCCACATTTGTACTAAACAAAAGTGTTGTGGAAAATCTGATCTGTGTTACTCAAAAAAAGATTAAGGATTCATAATCAATCAATCCTGTGCTAAATTATCAAAAAATAATGTACTAACTTGGAGAATATGTAAATTAGGGAAGGGCAATGTGACCTCACAACACCGACAGTGTCGACCTCAACTTGGATGGGTGGTACTGGCAGTGGCTGGCTTCACTCTCTAACTCTGTTTTCCAAAAGCCAATTGTCCAAAGTTCGTGTTTTATTCCCTCCAAGGACCCCACTCTCATCCAACGGCAATCATCCCCCCATCAATCCAAATCTGAACGCTGACCGTTCGATCAGATCCCCACAACATTTACATCACTTTCTCGCCTTCCCCTCCTCCTCCTCCTCCTCCATCTTCAGATCTCAGCAGAAACAGAGCATAGCAGAGCAGAGCAAGGAGCAAACACAAACACAAACACAAAGGTCGCTCCTTTCTCTCTCTAACCACACCCCAGAGACACCCATCACTTCGTAGAGAGAGAGAAAGTCAGTGCCTTTTGAAATCCATCCTCTCGGCCATGGTGGAGGCACAGACATGGACTACCAGGAGAATGAGCAATCCAAGGTTGCAGGACACCACCACAACCAATGACCATGTCCTCCACATTCCCAACACCCCACCAGCAGATGAACGCAACAACAACTTCTTCCTCCTCTCTCCACACTCTCTCTCCCCCAACATCCTCACCGCTCTCATCATAGCATCATGGTACTTGTCCAACATCGGCGTCCTCCTCCTCAACAAGTACCTCCTCAGCTTCTACGGTTACCGCTACCCCATCTTCCTCACAATGCTCCACATGCTATCCTGCGCCGCATACAGCTACGGCGCCATCAACTTCCTCGAGCTTGTTCCCTTACAGCACATCCACTCCAAGAAGCAGTTCCTCAAGATCTTCGCTTTAAGCGCCATCTTCTGCTTCTCTGTTGTCTGCGGCAACACTTCCCTCAGGTACCTACCCGTTTCCTTCAACCAAGCCATTGGAGCTACAACACCCTTTTTCACTGCAATCTTCGCTTTCTTGATAACTTGCAAGAAGGAATCTGGTGAGGTTTACATGGCCCTGTTACCGGTGGTTTTTGGGATTGTTGTTGCTAGCAACAGCGAGCCTCTGTTTCACCTTTTTGGGTTCCTTATTTGTGTTGGTTCCACTGCTGGTCGTGCATTGAAGTCAGTGGTTCAGGGGATTCTGTTGACCAATGAGTCAGAGAAGCTCAACTCGATGAACTTGCTTCTCTACATGGCTCCAATGGCGGCATTAATATTGCTTCCCTTCACTCTTTACATCGAAGGGAATGTGGCCTCTGTTACGATTGAGAAGGCAAAAGGGGACAGATTCATCGTTTTCTTGCTGGTTGGGAATGCTACAGTGGCTTATTTGGTGAACCTCACAAACTTCTTGGTGACCAAGCACACCAGCGCGTTGACCCTGCAAGTGTTGGGAAATGCCAAAGCAGCTGTTGCGGCTGTGGTGTCGGTATTGATATTCAGAAATCCTGTAACGGTGATGGGAATGACGGGATTCGCGGTAACAATCATGGGTGTTGTGCTCTACAGCGAGGCAAAGAAGAGATCCAAAGTTACAGCTCATTGAACATTATTCTTCTCTACATTCTTTTTGCTTTTATTCCCATAAACTTGGTCCGGGTAATTCTAAACCTTTTTTATTATTGTTATTGTTGTTAGTGTGGCACAAGTTATATTTGATTTGATTGATTAGATTTCAGTACAAGGAAATTGGATTTGGATCAAATCTTAGCAACTGGAATGTATAGGAAGGAAGGAGGGGTAAGGAAAAGGGTTATGTTTTTTTTGCCTGTGTGTAACCTTATATGTTTGGCAACACAGATAAACAATGATTCAAAGATGGAAAAACCTTTTATTTAGTGAGGGAGGAAAATTCTCCTTCACTTGTCTTTGTCAATCACATAGATATTGTTTCAGTTATGGTCTTCTATCCTCTGTTATTATTATGATATTTGGAGCTTTGGCTGAGTTTGTTTTTTGCTTGGTTTTCCATCTTCAAAATCATGGGGTTTGTGATATTATTTTGAGAACAAACAATTATGAAGCTGAGAGAAGAAGCCTGACATCAGTCCTAGAAAATAGTACTAGTTTGGTAGTTGTTCAGGTTATTGAATATTGATCACCATTCTACATGTCACAAAACATCAGTGAAAGAAACTTCTGGAAGGTGATATCTTTAGCCATTTGACTTAGCCAAGATTAGTGAGTGATTTGGTGGGTCTTATTTCTTATCCGTTTGAAGAACAATTGGTAAGAATCCAAGCAATTATTGCTTAGTTGGAATTTGTGAATTGAAAACCTTAGTAGTTAGATATGAACAGAACAGAGAATAAATTCATGGGTGGTCTCTTGTGGTGAATAAATAAGTCCCATTGGTTGGTTCAGTTGTGGTGGCAAAGATTTAATAGCTGATGCTGTTTCTACACTCAATTCTTTGCTATTCTATTAAATTGTGATGGGAACTTGCTACCCAAACTTGTGATGGAATTTGAAGTGGAAAGAATTCTATCATGACACGTCAATTAGATATGGCACTGAAAGCCGAACATATTTTAGTATAACACATACTTCCATGAGATTTTTTAGTACCATTACGTTTGAAACGTTCTACAATTCCTAAATTTTACCTGATTCTGCAATTTGAGTCAGGATTCTTCTAAAATCAATGTTGCTGAGTTTAATTTCTGCAAAGACTACTATGGCATATATGACGAAACAGATTTTACATTTTACATACTCAAATCACGAGTGTTATATATAATAATGTTTGTCATAGAATATAAATAGTTAAATTAGTATCTAATGTATGTTATATATAATACGTAATATGTGTTATATGTATAGCACATGTATGTATAACTCACATTTGATATTAGTTTGACGTATTTCTATTGTACGACAAACATTATTAAATATAAACTAGTATGCAAATCAGAGCAATGATATGTGTACATTGACAACATATCAGTTACCATGTATACTCCCTCCATTCCAAAATATTAGTCGTTTTAGGGAGAAAAAAAAAATTCTACAATGATTGTCGTTTTCAACTTCCAATGCCAATTTAATTTTTTCATACCTATTATACCCCTAGTATCATTTCTCTTTCTTTCTTGAATATTACTCCAAGGGACCACTAATCATCTTTCTTTCTCATTAATGCTTTAGGTAGTTTAGTCATTTTAATATATCATTTTATAAAATTAAGAATATTTATTGAATTTCTTAATCTACGTGTAAAAATCTTAAAAGACTAATATTTTGAAATGGAGGAAGTAATAATTTAACATTTTAAAATCATTAGTCCAACTTCTAGAAATGTTGAATTAATATATAATATTGAAAGTTAGATTAATAATTTTAAAATATTAGATTAATTCATATGATAGTTGATGATGAGTGTTTTATGACTAATAAAAAACATTTCTCTTCCCAACATTGACAAGTGAGGTTGCTTCCAATCTTTCGGTTTGACCTGCGAGAGGCTATCTACATCAAGCTGTGCAGGCTTGCTTTTAAATTTTAATTAAAACTTGGCTTAAGTAAGAGAGTGACAATGTTGAAAAGCTATGTTGTATAGAAGAAAGTGGCATTTGATCAAAGATTATATATCACTCGATTAATTACTAAGTTTATATTTATCAAATTATTTAATTTTAGTTCCGACGTGGACATGTTAGCTTGATTTCCTATTTCAATTTTTTCCCCTAAAGTATTAAATAAAAACAAATAGTTTACTTCACTAAACTCCTTTTCTATCGGGGTCGGAATTCACTAAATTCATCATAATCCCTTGTTTTTTAATTCACTACGAATATTATGCTCACAAATTAATTTGAAATCAATTCACTCCATTATTATATGCCTACAATTATCATTAAAATTAAGATGCCAAGTAATAAGTAACACAGAACAAGCTACATCTTTTTATTTTATTTTTTCTTAACTCGATGAGTATTTAAAATTCCTCACATTTCGTACTTAATTTAAAAGAGAATAATGTTATTTGTGGACGGTTTTATTTTTGTTTATAAATTTATACATGAATGAACATTAGATCATTGAAGCAGAGCAGATAAAGGAATCCAAAGCCACATCATAAAGCATCTTCTTCACTCACGGGATGCCCTTCATTCCTTAACCCACTTGTCTTACAAAGCAGTGGCTTCAGTTCTGTCCCTTAAACGAACACACATCTCCATCAACCAAAGTGGACACTTTCTCTTCTCACCACCCGTGAGGTTTCCCTCAAATTTACCCACATTTTTAAATCACACCTCCTCAGGCTGATCCATGCATAAGCACCTTACTAAACAATGGATAAGAAGATAGGTTTAAGGGCTATAATACATTTGATTCTTCACGATTTTTATTATCGGATTGTGATAGGATCGGTTTGTACAAGAAATAACTGATGCAGTTAGAAACAATAGAGTATGCTAACTTGTGTTCTAACGAAGTAATTTTCTGAGATTCTGTGTAACACTAAAAAGAACAAGCTATCGTGATATCATCTGAGAAGATTTGCTTCACCATTAGAGATTTTTAGCTATGGCGCTAACAAAAGCTTCTTGAGCGTTCGCTTGCCGTATTTTGTGGTCACCGAATTCCCATGCTCCTGCAAAATTTCAGTAAGAGAGCGTATGATATTGATATAACAAATCTAATCAAATTTACCAAACTTGAAGAAAGAGCGGCGTCACAGTCAATTATGGATACCTCCTTGGAGTAAAAAAAGAACCAACTTCACTGATGGAACTATCATTTCCATTATGATTATGGTTTCCCCCAAAGATGAAGGGCTTTTCCTACATAATTTGTGTTAGCCAGAAGATGAATATTTAACATTTATGATGTATCAGTAAAGGATAGAATATAGCAGTCAAGATTAAAGGATAATAAAGAAACTGATATGAAAATCATGGGAACAATATAGGTCTTCAGAAAGTCCTACTATTATATTACCTTTTGATTCGGATGAAAAGAACTTCCTATGTTTTCTTTTGAATCCTTGCAGCCAGAAAAGTCAGAAACAAACTACTCAGTATGGTACTAAAATACATACATGAAATATGATCAAGATCATCACATTCAATTTAGAATTGTAGAAGGGAAACCTTTCTGAAGACCCTGGAATGCAGCGGCAGTTTGATCTGAGATCCATTATTTGACTGCACTTCAGATGTTAAGGACAGCTGTTTTCTCAATGAAGGAGAATGAATGAGAATTGTAGGAAATAATAACAATACTGATAAAGTGAAGAATATGTAATGTAATATAGGTCCGGAAAACTCAATAAATAGTAAAGAAGAAAATAATATGGTAGAAGAAAAAGATTAGCATGAATTCACCTTACTAAAGAGCTCAACTGGAGGGTTATGCAGAACCCTCTTTTCGGTTTGGAAATTAAATTCCTGTATTATTTGAAGCAAGATGTGATAAGTATAGTGTAGCTAAGAGTAAAAGATGTGATAACGAAATCAAATGTAATTTTCCACCTCAAAATATAATAGGGAGTGGAATGAAAAAAAAAAAACAGATGAATCAACTCACCATAGGCACTGTGGGTTCCTGCTTTCTATTCCGGAAAACACCAATATCTCCTTTACTTGAAAATATCTGCAAAGGCATCATATGGAGTTTGCTATTACAGAAGATGAAACAGAGAAAGGAAATAAAGGTATGAGAAATGCCTCGTTACCTTCTTATTAAGAGGCCGAGCTTTAAAATTATGTGCAGAATCCAATCCATCATGCTTTGGAGCACCCATGGCTGATGGCCTGCACAAAGAGAGTATACTTTGAAGTTAGTGTTGTAGTTTCACGAATTATTAAATAAGAATTGAAATGGCATTCCTTACCTTCTCAAATCCCTGGGTCTATTTTCTTGGGTAGAAACAACAGTAGGATTGTCCAAACCCTGCAACCAGCAAACTCAGTGCCCCACATAAAATCATATCTATATTGTACAGGATAAATGAAGGAACATAGTTCTGGTCAATCATAGGAGACAGTAGCTTCAGAAAGTTCATAACTAATCCAATTCATGTAGATTGGGTATAAGACATTGAATGACAACACACATGTAAAGAGACATGAATGGTACAACTTAATATTCTACAAACAGAATTATAACCTTATCAGAGTCAGTGCAATGAAGTGAGGATGAAGAAGTAGCATATGAGTGTTGCATGGCCCTCTCCCATGTCTTGAGGTGAAACTCCTGAGAAACAAGGCACAGAAAGCCTGAGCGTCAATATTAAATATTCAGAAGAAACTCATTTTTACTGATAACTTACCTTGCTGGTAAAATTATTTTCCATGTATAAAAATTCATGAAATAGGGATTAAACTGGATGATTAGAAAGCAAGTATCAAGACTTACTTGAAATTCGGGCAACTGTGGAGTGCTCCTCTTGGGAAGTGGCAAGGAAGGAGCATTAAGAATCTAGATTATGAGCACATATTAGTTAGAGGAGAGGATGGAAAAGTTAAAAAATTAACTGCCAAAAACAATTCTATCAACTACCGACTTTTCTGTTTAATGGGCGTGCTTTGAATCTGGGGGCAGCCACAGTCACAATTTCTGCCTCTGCAGCATTTTTTGGTCTGAAAAGCACGCATATAATATCTTGACTTCAATAATTTGTGGAAGAAAAATAGAAAGTTCATCAGTAGCAACTCTCACTGAACATTACAACAACAAACCTTGTCCTTTGTGCCCTATGAGCTGTTTCAAGATCAGGCTCCCTGGGAATAGTAATCTTTAGCTTGGTATGCCTAGAGTTTTGTTCAGCAGTTACAACCTGCAAGAATATTAAAAAAATTAAAGAACACCATTATGTGGACCTATTTATTGTCCCTCAAGAAATCAGACTCTTTGCCAAAAGGACTTTAACTGCTCTTGCACTTCCAATTTGTAATTTAGATGCTTAATAGAAGGTGTCTCCTCAGTCCTTAACCATTATTTGATAAATTTCCACTCATAACAATAGTGTCATAACAGGAAAATAGTAAGGGTAGAATTTATTCTGGCTTCAGCTTATAAATAAGATTCAGTAATTCTGCATTAGAATTCATTGTTTTCTACCTTCTTAGGCGTCTTATGGACAAAATTAGTTTGCTGCATCATATCACCAACCTGTCATAGAGGTAGATATGGTAAGCATTACAAAAGATGATCTAAAATAAATGGAATTTTCAACAGGATTCATGCAACCATCCAAACATGGGGAGCAAATTAAATTCTAATAAATCCACAAACCATTAAATTATTGCCCCTGAAAAGTATCAGCTAGGCTCTCATAACTTACTTAGTGTATTTCTGTCTTTCTGATGAATAAAATTGAAAAACAAGATTAACAATATTTTTAGAAGTTGTTACATCTGCAACTTAGTAGGAGTTGCACAAATTTTTACAACAGTAAGTGTTCAGTTGAAGATCAATTTCAGAATTTCTGGAATATTTCTAAGTGGTTCAATTAGACAAATATAACATCCGCTTCTTCATTTATTAGATAATCAGAGAAAGAGGAATGGAATAACTCTCAGACCTTGCGCAAGTTACCATTCTCTAATTTCTGCCGCTTTGAAGCTTGAGTTTCTACCCCAGAAGAGGCAGATAAAGTCACTTCCTTGTTCTGGGTTAACTTCTGAAACCTGAGACAATGGAGAGTTGCAAGATATTGATAGGAAAATAATATATGCAGTTCTTTTTGGCTTACATGTCTTAGAGAGCTAGATAGTTACTACCATATAGCATCAAGGCATCAAAGAGAAAACCTAGGGCAGAACTATAGTAAATAGTCTTGCCACCTGACTTAATAAGAATTCAATACTTAAAATAGAACAGAGTAATCAACCAAGGCTGCATTTAAAATAATGTATCGTGTTGAGAAAACATAAATCTTATGGTGGAATGCATCAATGGAGCCATGTAGTACATTTCAAAAGCTTGCTAACTAATAGCGTACTTAGCTGTTTGTTGTGTGCTAATAGTAAATGAATCCTTAGCTATGAGAAAATCACCTTGAAGCAACATTTTGAGAGGGGCGGTTTTGCTTGGCTAACTGACTTGCTGTAGGCTTCATTAGTGTTGAACCCTTCCTTGAAGCTGATTTAGCTTTGAGATTCGAACTTTTACTAATTGTTTTACTGGAAAATGTGAGTCCTGGAAAGAGACGTACATACATGGTAAGAGAAAACTGAAAAGAGGAAATTCAGAAAATTGCAAAGGCAATGCTACAAACAATAATTTCTCAGTATCAACCAAAGTTCACGGCAAAAACTGCAGTGGCGTAAGGATTAATTTCAACATAAATAAGGTTCAGAAATTAAATAGTAGTATGAGCTATGATCATAATGGTGCAATTTCAGCATTAAGATAGGGTTTAAAGACCGATTACTATGTCTACAAAAAATTTCCAATATTACTGTCCTGATCTATGATCGGTCATTCATGGAATCAGATTGATCACCTGTACTAGTTACTTGTAACGGTTGCATTTGTGAATCTACATTTTGTAGAACTCCACCGAGCAACGCAGAGATCTTCCCACCCATCGTTTTCGAACCTACAAAGTACAAATTAGTACATATCAATACACGATAGAGCGAGTTGAGCTCAACATTGTTTTCTGAAGAACAACAATAACATCGCATAAAGTGAAATGACAGAGGCATACCTCCATTGATGCATTCCAAAGGAGTGGCGCTAACATCGTCCTCTCTCAGCGCTAGCTTTGCCACAAAAGCTGAAACAAAGAAACATACATTTGTGAGGAACGGAATTTAGAATGCGAAGTAGCGTTAGATGGAAGAAATCAAAGAGGTGAAAACTGACGAGACGGAGGGTAGCTGGCGGCGGTGTCGAACCAAATCTCGGCAAGGCGAGCTTGAGCGATAGTTTCTTCCGCCGTGAAATCGAAGAAGCGAGCTGCATCAAACTCGTAATCGAGGTCGATTTCGTGAGCCATGAAGGAGTGATTCTCTATTTCCATGTCTTCATCCTCCTCCTCCTCCACCGTCATCATCATCGCCGTCGTCATCGTCATCACCTATTGCGAGAGTAAATGGAGCTCCGACTCTGACCCGTCAAAAAATGCGAAATGCACTTGCTCACTGTAGCTACTACTAGCTGTTCGAGCCACCAAGAGGGGTTTTTCGATTTGAATACAAAATCCAAATCGCGTCATTATTGAATTTAAAAAAATAAATATAAATATGTTTAATTTTTTAAATTTTTATCGGTTTAGTTGGCCTTAAGTGTTGAGTTTGAGTTTAGCGTTTATTTTAGAGGATTTAATTAATGATAAGATTAAAAATTAGTGAGGTTAATGGTTAGCCAGTAGTAATTAATTAGCTTGGGGTTTTGTGAGAGGTGTTTTGTCATGTTGTGTTATTGGCATTGGCAGAGTGTAACGACCAAGACAGAAGAGACCAACGATCCAAAATTTGAATTTGTGGGGACTCCCTCAAAATATTGGACACAATTACCCTTTGGTTAGTGGAAGAGTGTGCTTCGAGGTGTCCAATGTGTACCATTCTGCAATTTCGGCGCCTCCTCGCTCCTCGCTTCAATTGGGTACCCTTTTCAAAACCCCTGAAATTGCTAAAATGCCCCTAACGGTTCTCTTGTCACTTACTTGGGCCGGGGCTTCTTCAGCTCTGAAATCTGATTCTGAACACACGGGCCCACTCCACCCAGATGGAATCGAAGATTGAATCGGAACAAATAAAAGGTTAAAAACTCCTCAGCCAGAACAATATCCATTGTATGTGCAACTTAAGCATTTAAAAGTTTCATAGTAGTGAAAGACTTTGGAACATATGTGGGAGTTGAGCCTTAAAGATTTGATGTGGTATATCATTTATTCTTGTGTTGTTGTCTTTATTTTATTGAAATATTATTTTTGTTTTTTCTTTTATGTTTTTGCTTCCAACACATTTGTTAGCAAAACACCAATTTGAATAAGCAGAACAACTGAACAAATTGTACACTTCTAGCTAATTATCTATGATTTTGATTTGTATACACTTGCACTATCATTTAGGATGTATTTGTTGAGTTGTATAGTATAGAGCAAGATAGAAATTAAATATAAAAGCATTGGAGATATGAGTATACAAATATAAACTTTTTTTAATCATGTTTGAATTATTAATGTAGACGACAATAAGTCAATAATTTATGTAGATTTTATTAATTTTGTACATTTTTGTCTTATTTTTTCAATATATAAATTTTCTATTATAATTTCATTAACAACCATTTTCATTCCATATTTTTGTCGTACACTTCACCCAAATAAAAAATAATAAAAGTTAGATTGGAATTTAGGCATAACGTAACATACATGCATACTACATATGTTATTCATGTGAGACAAACAAACAAGTATTCAAGTTGAGGCGACACTATGATGACTTGAATTGGCAATAAAGTGCATGGTTTGGTTTCCAATAATGCTAGTAGTACAATAGATTAATTAATATCCAACGTGTGTTATACATAATATAAAATGTGTGCTATATGTATAGCACATATAACATACATTTCATGTCATATATAACACACGTCGAATAATAACTGAATGTATTTATGTTGTACGACCAACATTATTAGTTTGGTTTCTAATTCTATACCCTATTCATACATACATACATGCATGCATGCATACGCAACTGGTTTTGTTCTCTTCTCTCATCCAACTCCAAGCCTCAACCTCAAACGTCCACATCCATGTCTTTTTTCTCTCACCAAAATAATCTTGATCTCATCTTTAGTGCCTATCTATCTTTTTTCCTAATTTCCAGCCTCATATGAGTATGTGCTAACAAATTTTGTCCATAAGATTAAGATCACCACCATGCCCAGATGCAGGACTACTCTTGAATTACCAAAATATCTGAATTTTAAATCTCTCGGTTTAGAGTGGTAAAATTGCTCCATAGCAACAGGAGATAATTCTCACGCATTAACAATATAAATTGATTGTTATCCATCATCATGATTTAGCATTTTTTTTCTATTTATTTTAATTAATGATAAATGAAAGTACCCTAGGTTATGTGCGTGACGTCAAAAGATATGAAACACAATTCTTAATTATAGTTACACAAAATCGATGTGTTTGGAATGATTTATTATGAAAATGAAATGAAATGAATTGAAAGATAAATCATTTCCATCAAAATCCTCTCCAAATTCATGATATTTGAAAATACACAATTATCAATTCCATGAGAATTATAAATCAATTCATTTCTCTTATCTCTACATCAAACAATAGAATTGATTTAGAAATCAAATCATTTCTCTTTTTATTTGGCTCCAAACACACTCAATATGAATTTCATACGATGAAGATACACGAGTATCATAATATTATAAATCTCATTATAAGATAGAGTTTAATTTTGATGTATTGACATCTATATCTATATCCATATAATATTGTAAAAGACAGGTAATGATTGATTACCAATTTACCCATTAATTGAGTCTCTATAAATGTGACACGTATGCAATTTTAGGTATCCTTTATTTTTATTCTTTCAAGATATTTACAAATCTTTAATGTATCTTTTAAATATTAATATCCAATATGTATCTTTTATTTTATTTAGAATAATTGATTTTATGCATAAAATATTTGAAAATGATAATATTTAATTTAAAAATGTCTATTCACATTTCATAATATAAATTTGGAAAATCTTATTTCGAAATATATATAATAAAATCTTTTTTATATCAATTTTCTATTTACATTCACATTATAAAAAATCTTCTTTCTGATTCTTTTCTTTGTTTATAGCATTTGATATTAAATTATGGTCAAATCATCTATATCTATCTATATATATATCTATATATCTTTCCACCTTCTCAACCCTTTCAACTTCATTTTTTTTTTCAATTCCTCTCTTATTTTGCCATCTCTATTTCTTGCTCTTTTTTTTTCTCTTTCTTATTTAATTTTGTTCATCTATCTTCTTAGTCATCCTTCATTTTTTTTTCTATTTTTAATTTATTTTTAATTCTTCTTCTTTCATTTTCTATTCTTCATCTTTCTTCTATATTTTTTTATTGTTTCATTCTTCTCCTCATTTTTACAATTTAATATTTGACATGATTGATTAACTGTCTCACGGGAAATGTAAAACATAAATAATGAACATGTTTTTTTAAAAGAGAATAATTACGAATTATTAGTAATTATTAATGTTTGATAATTAGTGATATTTGAATATTTTACCTGTAATTTAATAATTTTGAGTGATTGATAATTAGTGAATATTTTAGAGAATTTTAGTGATTGATATTACATTTTTTAACATTTTTTGTTAATTAGGAATAATTATGAACATGAATTAGTAATTTTTAATATTTTTATTGATTGTTGAACGGGAATAGATATGAATAATTAGTAATTATTAATGATTGATAATTATTAGTTTTGAAATATTTTCTATGATTTCGGTAGTTTTTAGTGATTAATAATCTGTAAATTATGATTATTTTTTGTTAATTGTTGAAAGAGAATAATTATAAATATTTTATGAATACAAATTTGATATTGAAAAAGATGAAAACTAATTATGTTGAATAATTTTATTTGCATCCACTAATATAATAATAAGTTTATTATGTATTTTTATTGTTATATTTACAAAATAAATTTATGAATAATATATTTTCATTTAACTTCATTTTATACAAATATTTTTCATTAATTATTTAATATCTTAAACGTAAAATTTGATATAATCCCCGTGCATCGCACGGGTACAAAGACTAGTTATAAAAATATTTTACACTGTCATCCAATCAAAACTATTCATTTGTATGACTTTTAATATAATAAAAGAGAAAAAATACTATCATGATTGACGTGACAGCACATGATTGGATGACTGTGTAAAAAATCTATACACCGGATTAAAATTAAATTCGGATAAGATATATGGCTATATATATTAGTATAATAACTTTAAATTCATCAGGACAACAATAAAACAGTATGCAAATAAAAAATTGCTATATTGGTATGCAATTAACACACAAAAACATATATGGTTAGGTTTTGATTAAAATAATAGCATGCCTTCACTCAATAATCATCGTGTATTGTTGTCTATTGCGTACATGAATCATCGCATTGTTGTTGTTATAATTTATTGTTATTATTTCTCTTTCCAACGATGTTCATAAATATTTACCGTTGGTTTCATTCATTATTGTTTCGATGATATATAAACTCTTTAGACTCTTAAATTGTCACATAGTATATAGAATTGAACGGTGCATAAATAAAGCAATACTGTAGTATGATGAGTGATGACTATTGAAGGATGAGATTACTTTTGATTTCTAGAAACACGTGGCGTCGTCTCGTGTTTCGTTGAGCTGGTACGCTCATTGTGGACGCCAAAACCACTTGAAATGAGCAGTTTTGTCACCATCTATATACGAGGTTATTTGTTTTTTTAGAAAATTTATTTGTCCACTATTATTTGTCATTTTAGATTTTCAATGAAACATTTACAATTTTTTTTCAGTTTTATCCATACATACACTCTCTTTTTATCTCTTACAATTATTATTGCACAAAAAACTATAAGGATAATTTTGTTATTGTACATTTACTTCTATAGAATTTTTTTTGTTTTCATCACCTTCTTAATAAGTGTGCAATACTCTAAAACGTCAATTAAAAGTGGACAAAGAGAGTATTATTTTAAGCGAAAATCATTATCATCAGCATTTTATCCATCAAACATACATTAGAGTGTGTGCCACGTGTAAGTTGAGGAGTGAGGGATATGTGTATGGGTTTGAGTTTGAGTTTTTTATTTTAAATGGTGAACCTACAAATTGCATAATGTTTGATAGATAATTGATGAATATGTGTTTGATGTACATGAAGTATTATTGTTATTTTAAGTGGGAATGGCTTTAGTTTAGAGACACAAATGTCCTCATTCCACCTAGTACTTACTTTTATTAATCTAGGATCCAAATGTTTAGAGACACATGTTTTTGGCTAATTCACTAAGCCATAAATTGTCTTTAGGTATATTTTTTTATGGACGTTTTTATATTATTTTCTTAATACCTGTAAGAGGATGGCTATTTCAACACTCACTTGTTTTGTACATTTAAATATCTTACTTGTAGAAATAAGAATGAAAAGCTGGTTAGAAAAGGAAAAGTTTGAAAAGAAAGAAAGATTTGACAGCAATGTAAGAAAAACTAGGTGAAGGTTGGGTGGAATGGAAGCTTTGCTAAGCTATGCTATGCGAGTTTGAAAAGGGAAGCAAGTAAGGGAGACATATTTTGGATAGTCAGTACTGAGTACCCTAAAATGAGCGGCAAATTGTGAGGCCATTATAGTAAATGGACATCACACAATAATATAATATAATATAAACAAAACGATGGCACAAGAATATCCCAATCCAAGTGCGAACAAGGACGAGGACCCGATTAGATACACGATTAGTGAGTTTACTTGAATTTATCACTTTTATTTATTATCCCGTGTCTCCAAATTTTGTTGTTATTATCTGCCTAAACTCAAATTCCCAATCCTGAAATCTCAAATCAGAAAGGAAAACACAAAGTGACAGACAAGAACAAACGGCGCGCCCACACAACCAAAACACCACCATACATACAATAATAACAATAATAATAGTAATTTCAGAACGGAACATGATTGTGGCTGAGGTTGAGGTTGAGGCCGAGGAAGAGCTAGACAAAGAGATTCCGAAATCCGAAACTCGTGGCTCTCTCTCACTCTTCCTCTGCCCCTTCTTCTTCTTCAATCCATAGCTAGCTGTGGTTGGCTACGTACCATGTTCTTCTCACCCTCCATAACTCCTCCAATGTTTCTCGTTCTGCAATGAGCGTGACCCGCTTTTCTCGGAGATCAGAGGAAGAAGAACAAGTGCGATGAGAGTGATAGTGCCATTGCAAGGAGTGGTTCAAGGCAGAGGAGGTCTCTTCTGGGGCTCCGTCATCCCCTGCGCCCTCTTCTACTTCCTTCAGCTCTACTTCAAGAACCGCCACCGCCCTCCGCCGCCGCAGCACCACTCCCCTCCCTCATCCCCTGACCCTGACCCCTCCGCCGCCACCACCTCCGATAAGCTTCCTCCCCATGTCTCCGTATTGCCCCGCTCTCTTTCACGGATCCTTCTCTCCCCAAGAGGCACTCCAGGATCCGCTTACGTATCGGGTCGGGCCAATTCCGTAACCCGAATGACCGCTGACTCTCCTTACTACGTTGGTTTGCGTAAGGCCGCAGAGAATCCCTACCACGAGATCGATAATCCTCATCATGGTGTTATTCAGCTTGGTTTGGCCCATAACACGGTGAGTGAGGCTCTTTCTCTCTGTTTTTTGCTTTCTATTCAGAACTACTAGTGTTGTTCTTTGTTTGTTATGAAAATTGAATTGGTGGTTTCTGTCTTTCTTGTTGTGGCATGGTTGTGTAGCTATCTATGGACTTGGTTCAGGATTGGATTCGCCACAATGGAACTGCTGCTATATTGGGCGGAGGAGAAAATTGTGGTTCCATGAATATCACTGGAATTGCACCTTACCAACCCCACGATGGATTGATGGACCTCAAAGTGGTAATTCACAACTTTTTCATTTTTTATTTTATTTGTTTGAATTAATATCCTTTCCCGTGGTTGTGATTTGTTCTACTTCTGTTATTGATTAGACTTGTAATCCTGAAAGTTTATTAGCTGTTATTGCACATACTTACATGCATATCTGATTCAGATGACTGAATTTGTTCATGGTTCTGATGGAACATGGAAGGAAATAAAAAAGAGAAAAAGAAAAGATCATGCATCACTGTGTGAAAACTGAAAAACTAAGTTTCTACTAATAATTCAATCTAATGATGGAGTTCTATTCTGTCTCTCAGTGGCATATCATGCACTTTGCATTCTCTTCAAGTTGCTCTTTTCATTTTATAGATCTAATTTTACCATTTATGTTTCGATAATATTTCTATATTGCTGTAGGTTGTGGCTGGTTTCATGTCTCAAGTTATGGAAAAGACAGTTTACTTCAACCCCTCACAAATGGTGCTAACTGCTGGTGCCACTGCTGCTATTGAGATCCTAAGCTTCTGCATAGCAGATCATGGAAATGCATTCCTTGTTCCCACGCCTCACAGCCCTGGGTAACAATCATTTACCCATCTCCGAAGTCCTCATTTTTTTAACCTGCTTACATTTACGAAACAGAATATCAAAGTTTTGAACACCTTGTGCAGCTTTGAAGGGCATATTAAATGGCGCAGCGGCGTGGAGATAGTACCTGTCCCCTGCCGCAGCACAGATGACTTCAATTTAAGCATAACTTCACTTGACCGAGCCTTCAACCAGGCAAAGAAACACGGCCAAAAAGTTCGGGGAATTATAATAACAAATCCCTCAAATCCTACCGGAAAATTGTTAAATCGGGACACGCTACTCGATCTTCTGGACTTTGCTAGAGACAAGAACATCCACATAATCTCCAATGAAATATTTGCAGGGTCTGCTTGTGGAAACGAAGAGTTTGTGAGCATGGCAGAAATCATGGAAGCCGAAGATCTTGACCGGGACAGAGTCCATATGATATTCAGTTTATCAAAGGAGCTCTCTGTTCCAGATTTTAAGGTTGGTGTTGTCTACTCCTACAATGAGAATGTCCAAGCTGCTTCTCGCAAATTGGCAAGGTTCTCTGCTGTTTCTGCTCCAACCCAGCGACTGCTTATCTCCATGCTTTCAGATAAAAGGTTTGTACAGAAGTTCATTGAGATTAACAGATCAAGGCTTCGAAAAATGTACAACACATTCGTGGCAGAACTGAAGCAGTTAGGGATTGAGTGCACCAAAAGCAATGGTGGATTTTACTGCTGGGCTGACATGAGCAAGTTAATCCGGTCTTACAGTGAAAAGGGGGAGCTTGAGCTCTGGGATAGATTGTTGAATGTAGCTAAGATCAATGTTACCCCAGGATCCTCTTGTCACTGCATTGAACCTGGATGGTTCCGATTTTGTTTTGCCGCATTGACTGAAAAAGATATTTCTGTAGTAATCGAACGGATTCGGAGGATTTCTGCAGCCACAACAAAATCACATAGTTGATATGGCATCAGTTAGTTCTGCAAATTTATTTGGTTTATACTGATTCTTTATTCTTTCCAGCATCATCCTAGAAGGAATAATCAATCATCAAGGTGCAGTTGGATGATCAAGTGATGAACCCTATGCAATATAATGGAGTTGCTTCAAAATTATACTAGTTCAGTAGTTTGTAAATCGTATTAGTGAAGCCTTGTTTGTGGATATGAAATGGCTTCAATGTGAAGAAGTGGCTCCAAGAGAGACACAAAGGTAAACTTGCAAGACCCAAATTCTGTTATGGGAATGAGAGCAGTTTTTTTCTCCTCCTTTTTCTTTTCCTTCCCCCATCCCTCCACATTTTGCTTTTATTTCATATTCTTCTATATATATATATATAAGAAAATTACATATCCTTCATGCATTGTAAATTCCAGCACGAAGGTTCATTTTGTATTGTTTAATATATTATTTGTTGTAATAATTGAGAAAGGACTGAGGGCAGAACTTGCTTGATGAATTGTTCTTCTTCTTGCCGTTCAGTTGGTGAAGTTTAATGAGCTTTTTTGGATGATATCAGGTCTACCCCTTTATTGCTGTGATGATTGAGGATACTGAACTAGACATGGGTGACCCTATGGCTCTCTGATTCCGCATTCTTTTTATCTCATATTTGAAAATATATATATATTGAAAATATATAAAATTTGTATTTTGAAACACTGTCATGTCTTCAACACTAAACCCATTGAGATATGAGAAAGGGACGTTTGTGATGAGTACAATCCGGATAGTGATAAGCTGATCATTTAGCCATGTTATGTTTTCATAGTATATATTATGGACACTTTTTGTTCTACGTGATTGGCTAGGAAATTCATAGAGCCGAAATCATTGGTATTGGTTAAGTCCATGAAGTTAAGGTTGATGCAGTTTATGTTCTTGTCTGTTTCTTAAGATGTAAGGACAAAACTAAAAGCAATAAAATAAAATAAAAAATTACAAAACAGAGATGTAGCAGTAGCACAATAAAAATGGAAATGAAGTGTACAGTAATTGTTTTCCCCTTGAAAACACCTGAGACAAAGGAATCAACAAATGCCATTTATTGCAAGATGTTACAAATTTTCTAAACAAAAAAAAAATTAATTGCAATGTAAGAATGATTGCAAAAGAATTTTTGTCCTTCGCTTTCTCTAATTTAATTTTATTTTTTCTATCCTTCCCTCTGCTCCCCTGTTTTATCCACAGTCCACCCAACTAATTAGTTTCATCCTAATCCATTTCTAATGGACTCAAGGATTTGGACAACCTCAGCCATACTTGGTCTTCTTAAAGGATCTTCTGAGGTACAAATTAGACCCAACTTCATAACCTGAATCAATTCGTTCTCAGCAAAGCCTACTAAATTTCTGTCAAAGCAATTTGAAGCTGAACCTGTCTCCAACAAACCTCTTACATATTCACACAAAACCACCACCTCACTACTTGTTGGACTTTCCACTGGCTTCCTACCTGTAACCAGCTCCAACAGAATGACCCCAAAACTATAAACATCACATTTCTCACTCTGCCTCAGGCTTTGAGCCAACTCTGGTGCAACATACCCAACAGCAGTGTGGAACTTGGTCAGACCATAGTCCAATATGGGAAGTAACTTCCCTAAACCATAATCAGACAACTTAGCCTCATACTTGTCATCCAAGAGTATGTTAGAGGACTTGATGTTGAGATGGAGAATGGGAGGTCTGCAGTCATGGTGGAGATAAGCAAGGGCTCTTGCAGTTCCAAGAGCAATTTGGAACCTTCTAGACCAGTATAATTCTCTATTGCCAGTGCTAGTGCTGGTTCCGGGATATCCGAACCCATGTAGATTATCATAGAGATTGCCATTTGGGACAAATTCTGATAGAATCAACCACAATGAAGAGGACCAATAGTAACCTTGAAAAGCAACTAAATTTGGGTGTTGAAGGTTGCCTAGTCTTCCAATTTCATGCTCAAATTCTTCCTGGTTTCTGATCCTTCCCAAAACCTCAAGCCTCTTCACAGCAATTGAGATGCCACCTTCAAAAACAGTTCTGTACACTGTACCTATTGATCCACCACCTATTATGGACTCTTTGTCAAGCAATGCTTTGGTACCCGCCTCCCAATCTTCATATCTTGATGGTAAAGTTTTGCTGAAAAGAACCAGCTTTCCAATTATAACATTTGATTCTGTTGATCCAAGGGGTGTGCTCTCAACAATCATGATCTCATCATTGTTCTTTTTATTACGACGAGCCCTTATACTCATGATTGTCACCAAACAAACCCCAGTAAGAATCACAGCTGCAGCAACAATTGCAATGATTGCAGAGACACTTAGAACTTTGGTCTTCCCAGAAGCTGAAGGTGAACTTGTTCCTTTTGCCGAGCAAGAGGTGTCCAAAGGAGCACCGCAGAGAAATGGATTATTGGAAAATGCAGGTGGACCGAAACGCTGTATGGTTTCAGTTTGAGGAATGACACCAGAGAGATTGTTGAATGAGAGATCAAAATGTGTCAGGTTTCCTAAATTTCCAAGGGAAGGAGGGATTGAACCAGAAAGTGAATTATGCGACAGATCTAGGTATTGCAACCTTGACAGGTTTCCCAGGGTTGGTGGGATGCTTCCATTGAGCTGGTTTTGATGGAAGTCAAGGGCTTCCAAGTATGTCATGTTGTATAGGGTCTGAGGAATTTCTCCCTCTAAGCTATTACCTGAAACATCCCTGCAGTAACATAAAAGAATTAGCTCAGATTTGATTCAGAAGGTTCATGTTAATATAACATCAGTTGAGAAAGTTATGGGACTCACAACTCAAGCAGAAACCTGCAATTGCTTATATCAACTGGAATTTCACTAACAAGGTTTAGATCGTGCAAATCCAGAACTTCAAGCTCCTCAATGTTGCCGAAACCTTGGGGAATCATTCCACCTATTGAATTACTACCCAATTTGATAACTAACAGTTTTTTCAAGTCCTGAATATCAACTGGTATACTCCCTTTCAGCCTATTCGACTCCACGGCCAAGAGCTTTAGGTTCTTGCATCTAACTATGCTGGAGGGGAACTCCCCATCCAAATCATTCCCCGAAGCATCAAAGAATTCCAATCTCTCACTGCAGGCAGTGATCTCAGGAATAATTCCTCCGAACCTATTAAACGATATATTGAAATAGGTAAGATTTTGCATAGAGAGGATGCTGAATGGGGCCATACCTGTGAATCCATTACTACCAAAATCCAAATGATTCAAACTCCGGCATGCCGAAATGAGTTCTTGCACACTCCCTGATAAGGCATTGCTTCTCAGTGATACATAAGACAGCCTTGGAATATCACAAAGCCGCGAAGGGACAGCCCCACTCAGATTGTTGAAGGAAAGATCAAACCCTTCAAGGTTGGAGCAATTCACCAATGACACAGGGATTGGACCAGCAAGATTGTTATGAGAAAGTGACACAAACTTGGTCTTGTAACAGTTCCTGAACAAAGCCGAAGGTATCTCCCCAGTGAAGCCATTCTTTGACAAATCCAGAAACCGAATGCTAGGCAAATCACCAATGAACTCTGGGATTGAACCAGATAACACATTGGAGCTCACATTGATCTTCCACAATGTGTGAAGATCAGCATACACATCTGGGATATTACCAGTGAACCTGTTCCCAAACAATGTCAATATCCTCAACCTCTTCAAACCAGACAGTGCTGGAGGCAAAACTCCAGCCAAACTAGTGTTCCAAAGATGGATCCTTTCTACAAAACCTTCAGTGTTACAGAACACACCGCTGTAATCTAAGCAGGGGTTTCCACTAGGAACCCATGAACTCAAGCTGTTGAAGGGATCATCAGTGATGCTACCCTTGAATTGGAGCAGAATCTCTTTCTCAGTGGCCGGTGAGACCGTGACACACGAACAAACCAAACAGAGAATGCCACACAAAAGAGCATGAGAGAGGTGAATTTGGCGGTGCCTTCTCATGCTCGGGACAAAAAATACGGCCGTCGGTGGAAATGTGATTACCCGTTAGGCATTATCACTGTTGAAACCAACCAAATTAGATTTGTTTTGCAAATGCTGGTCCAACGAGAACCAACTCATGAACATCACCATCATCATCACCAATGGGAACATTCTCATACATAAAAAGATAAAAATGATGACTTGAACAATGGTTGAAGTAAAGTTCCTTAATTTAAAGGTACCCACCCGTTTAGTATCTGCCGCTGCTTGTTCTAGTTGGTGTTCTGAGTTGTGGGTCAAACATCAGGTTTTTCCATGATTCTGGTGTTGTGGGGTGGCATAAAAATTGAAGCTTGAAGTAATGGGGTGAAGAGAGAGAGGGAATGGAAAACAGAGAGATCGAGGGAGGAATGGGGAGAATGAGGTTATTAGTTATTAGTGAGTAAATGGAGATGGTGGAAGTGGTGGCTGTACCTTTGCTGGAAAGGAAGCAGGTGAGAGAAACACACACAAAATTAAATAATCCCCTTCTTCCTCTTTAATTTTTATTTTAGTAACAGTTGAGAGATATAAATTCACACAATTTTGCCACCAAATGAAGCCTCAACCACGTGCATCAGAGTGAGACTCTTTCTAATTCTTAAAGACTTTCTTTTTCTTATTATTATTCTTCTTAATGCAATGATATATCCTTTTTTACAATGGAAAATCAATAATCAATATATGTATGTGAGAGAGAGAGATTCAGTTACTTACTCCCTCAGCTTCAGTACCACACACCAGACCACCATCAACTGGCCCTGTATGTGTGTTGTCTTGTGTAGGACCAGTTTCTCTTTTGGCTCAGCATTTATTCTTCTTCACCAACCAAGGCACCACCACTGTAATCACCATCTTAATTTGGTGTTTATAGGTTCGAAATATTTAACACAAAACAGGAAGAAAAGAAAAAAGAAAAGCAAAGGAAAAAACAGAGAAGAAAGAAGAGGAATAGTGTTATGTGCTGTGCTGTGTTTGTCTGTAGTAACATTTTTCAGCGGTTGGCTTTGCTTTGCTTTATTATTATTCTACTATTGTTTATCCATTTGTTTAGGGACAGCTTTAGTTGGAAATTCGTCGTAATTAACAGATTATTGCTTAATCACATTGCAGTACTAACAAAGGGAAACTCGTCACATCGAGACATTTATATACATATGCATGCACTTAATATGATTGTGTTTAATTAATTAACCTTGATTGTTTCAAATGTTTAGGATCATAAAAGAGGATTTTTAGAGGGAAAAAAAAATAAAGCTTATAGTGGAGTGGGCCAAATGCTATAGTTAGAAGAAAAAAAATTAGAAATGTGATATGGTTAATATAATAAAAAGAATCCAATGCTTTAACTTGTTAAATTAGATTTAATATTTGTTTAAGTGATTAACAAAATATTAATAAGAGAATATTCTAACTTAGTTAATAATAATACAGCAATGGCGATTCCGATTGCGACCTCATTGAGACAGTGAGAGGCGTAGCTGATAAGATGCATTGCCACGTGTCAGTGTTTCTCTATCCTAACCGTTGTGTTAGGTGATTTTGGCCCTCCGATTTAAATACGAGAAAATTGGTCATTTTCTTTGCTTCTTTTCAAACTTTCTATTTTTTATTTATTTTATTTTTGGGTATTACATGTTTGTGAGAAGTCCTTCTCTCTGTAACGTTACTTCTTTTTGTTCAAATTTGTCTTTTAGCATTTGACTAGTAAAAAGGGTAGGGGTCCGATTCAGAATCTTTTCACTTCCCTTCTAGAGTTTTCATTCTTTTTAAATCAGGGAAAATTTTCTTTCGCTTTCAATAGAGTTTGACGGATATTATGAGTTTAACTCAACCCAAAAAGTTAATTAAAGGGTTAAGAATTGCTTAACATTTACAAGAATAATTTAGGTCATACCTTCATGTTACTAGACTCTAGCTAGTGCAGTCTCTCATCCCTTTTTATGTTCAAAACTGAACAATGCATTGCAGTATAAAATTTGACTAACATGTATGAGTGAGTGGATTATAAATTGCACAACGAATATTACATGTTATGCACGTCATATATCACATTATATGCACAATATATATTATATGTTGTAAAGAAAGATGATGCTGTAATATATAATATATGTTGTGTATAATATCTAATATACGTTATGCATCGTATGTGATGTGTTTTATATTATAACTCTTTTGGCTAGAATTGTACTGTGTGCCAAATATTTCTCCTGTGATCAATTGAGTGGACATATCTTACATGAACAATTGGAGATTTTTTCGGCTTTGTATTGGGTAGTCATTCTCTTGTTCTAATTCTACTTTACCAAAAAAAATATATCTATTTTTACTTTTTATCCACAGTTAAAAGAAAAGTTAACAGAAAAGTAAAATGACAGATTGACACGTACAACACAAGCATATATAAAAGGACACTACAAGTAAATGTCTCCAAAAGGTTCCCCTTATGCCAAGGTTCTGCAATGTTTGGAAATGCATTTATTTATTTATTACCTTCTTTTTACTTTGTAATAATAAGAATAATAAAATTAAAGAAAAATGGCATGGCTTGGCTGGCATATTTGACATGTGGACCCTGGTCCCCCACAAGCACCACGTGGGCCTCTCATCCTGATCTCATTCTTATTATATTAACTACACACTTAAACAGCCTCTAAATCTGATATTATGCCCAATTAATAATTTCTTCTTCTTCTAGTAGAAAGAAAAGTGAAACTAATGTAATCCGTGTGCAGTGAATATTGCAATAATATTTGTCGTACAACAGAAATACGTCCAACTAGTATCCAACGTGTACTATACATAATATGAAATTAATATTATATATATAGCACACGTACATATAATATACTTTGTAGGACGAACATGCTTATTTTGACTATTATTCATTATTGGTGCCCTTTTGGCTCAGTCAGTCATCTCATATCATCTCAGGGGCTAAGCTGAATAAGTTAATAGAGAGTACACAAAGAGTCACACAAATATTGACCCTTGTGTCCCCAAAAAGAGAACAAAAAAGAGGGCCTAGCAGCTGACATGAACAATTCAATTCATGATAACTTATGGAGTCCTTGTCATTAACCAATTCCATTTGTAATGGCATTTATATCGAATCTGTACCCTTAGCTTGTCCAACAGGGAAGCACTGAATTGGAGCCCTCATTCACATACAGACAATTGTTCAAGACATACATACATGGCTTCCAAGTTCTTACATTTTGGATGAAATGTATGTGAATTACAAGGAACAAGAGTTGAAGATAATAAATGAAAATATATATAATAGTATAATCTGCTGAGCTGTGAGACACTGAATCTGAGATGGATCAGAGGACACAGGAGAATATGCTTGCTGTATAACAATACAAGATTAGTGTGGTTTCATAATTCATAGTTAAAATGACACCAAGTAAGGAAAGAGAAGCACCAAAATTAATAATAATAATAATAATAATGGATCAGTACATTTGCAAATTTAATTATCAAGTTTTCTATTTGTTCTTTGTGTTGACAAAAGTAATGTACCAAAAGAAAAGGCCTAAAGTAAAGAATATAAAAAGTGGATTTACAAAAATGGATTTGTCTTTTTATACCGGTATAATGTAATATAAAGAATGTAATGTTATCATTCATTCATATACATTAAAAGATATAGTTAATTTTTATATATGTTCTTACTTGAAAGTTGAAAAGCCATAGAATTGAAAAATCTTATATTGTGGTTAATTCATCAAAATTAAATTAAATTTTTAGATAACAAAATGTCAATATCGTCTTTAATTTTGACTTGCTCAGCTCTTGCTATATTTTATTACAATATCATCAAAGTACTGTTAACAAGAGCCAAGCTCACATAAATTTGCAAATTAGTACTAGTATACTCAAACATGAATTCAATGACTATTTTCTCTTTGTTTTCAATTGTTAATAATGAAATATTCGGCACGGCACTTTAATTGCAGAACAGAAACAAGATCCCTCTCCAAAGAATTTACAATAATAATAGTCGTACAATAGATATACGTCCAACTAGTATCCATAATAATTATAATCCCTGTGAAATATGATTATAATCCATAATAATAGTTCCTACAAACTAAACCATTATCATGACAAGCTCTTACTCCACTCTATAAATCTTTAAACATTGATAGAAGAGACATCCCATGTTACCATTAATGGGAGAAATAATCATAACATAGGTCCTAGTTTGCTAAAATGGAACCGACCATTTACGTACTATTTAAAAAAGAAAGCACGATAAAAACATGATTAAGAACATGTGATAAGAGTTGCGAGATACTAATTATGAGTGCCGTAGATAATCATGACTAAGGAACCCATCTCTAATTCTGTAATTGATGATTAATCTAATTCCCTACTTCAAGCATTCGTATTCTTCAAAAAATGATAAGATTTGATATACTAAAAGAATTAATGTATATTTGGTTTTTATATTAAAGTCTCCTTGAATATTATTGTGAATCTGATGGATTCATGACTGATTGGGTACATTGGGCAAGCTTGTAGCTACAAAATGAAGAAAAGTTAAGTTAATGATTAGTCAGATAAATAAATAAATAACAAGAATTCAATTGAAATTTATCTTAATCCGATTAACATTTACATTTGAGGCAGAAAAGTCAAAAAGTTGCAATCATGAATACAAATAGCAATGCTGAGTAATGCTATTTTAACATTATCATTTCAAAACATCCAAACATTCTACTCATTTGTGAGTCTCAACACTTTTATTATTTACTTTTTCTTTCAACTCATTCTCTCTCCATCATTTTCATACTTGATTGGAAGTATACATTCATTTTGAATGTCAAAACAACATTTCCCATTGTGTACTAGAGGAAACTCCATGCATGGCTCACACGAACTCATTCCCTCCCTCTTAGTTTTGAAAATCTAAAGGTTACTTTTTAAGGTGGAGGAGATGAAGGACTTGTTACTTTAGTCAATTTCATCATTTTTTGTATAATATCGGTTCTTGTGCTTTACAACATGGTATAAGGTTTAAAAAATGCCAAAGCTAAGAGGACTAGCATTTGGAATCAACAATATGGCAAGTCAACAACATCGATGTATTCGCTTTTAGCAGAGGAATCTAGCCAGAAGTTTCAAAACAATTTCCCCAAGTGGAAATTTTCATTCATATACAAAAAGACAAATTGAGCTGGAAGCACACTCAGATAAGAAAACTATTTTATAGACAAATGCAAAAAGAAATAGCAATGTCATGTCGGTCGTGTTAGCTTGTTCCACCCTCCAAAATTCCTACAGATGATGATCAAACCTCACCAAACTGTGCACTGTACACCACCGCCGTGTGCTGCCATGAGATAGCATTGACGGCCTTGTGCAGCCAGCAACGACTATCAGAGAAAATTCGGTCGATCAATCCAACAACGGCTCATCCTCTTGCTGTAATTCCCTGAGCTGCCTCTTAGCATAGACTGTGAAGAAGATTACTGTGCCCACAGTCATGCAAAAGCCAGCAACATTGAAGGCAATTTGCGGCGTAGATAGAGTGTCCTTTTTATGTGAAGTGTTGTTAGCCAGGGTCCGTATCAGAATTCCCCTGCAGAGGCAGACACACCATACAATGAATTCAAATAGAGTATTTTAAACCATCTGTTCCTATTCTAGGCATGGCTAGGAAAATAGAATCAAGTCGATATGCGAAAAATAAAATACAACAAGTAACAGTTAAGGCCGGTAAGGATCAATGTTAGCTAGCTAAACATTTTTACTCTTATACCAAGCACATCCTAAATAGATTGGTTAGATAAATCAATTCCTTTTGTAAATGAAACCAAGCAAAGAAATGACAATGAACTGATAAAGATATAGCAAGATAGAATTGTATATCAAGTGAATGTGGGGCTTCAATTACGACTAGAACGAGGACAAGGGGAGCATGATACAAGAAGAAAACATCCAACACTAATATATGCAGGACAAAGAGTTGGCCAAAACCAATTGCACAATCTAAATACAGAGACCACTGTATGATATGATCAACCAAAATTAAAGTGAGCAAAAGTAGCCACCTTCTAGCCTCTATAGTTTCAAATGTACATGACAAATTGTACACACAAACATAAGAAGCAATACACCCAGGTATGTACGTAGCCAAGCAAAATAAAAGCAAAATCCTACTATTAAGCAATAAATCGTGTGTGAGAGAGACAGAGAGAAAGGGAGGGAGAAGAAGATGCTACGTATAGATTGAAGCAAACATGTCTGGCACCGTCCCTAACAAGGATCCACACAAGTAAGGCCAATAATTGACATGTGTTGCCACAGCACAATAGTTGTAGAGTATGTAGGGGAATGGAGAAATCCTGATTAAAGAAACTGCCTTAAACTGATGAAACCAATTTCCTCCACCAGCAGCTCTTAGAACAGCTGCTCTCTTTGGATACTTTTCTAACCACTCCTGCAAAGAAAATCATGAAAAGTTGGATACTAATTAGTACAAGTGAGGTAGAGACCAATTGACAGAAACCAATCTAGACTGAAGTCAAGGCACATACATCAATTTTATTATGGAAGAATGAACCAATGATAAAAGGGAGTGATACTCCCACAGCTACTGCTGGTACTACAATCAAGAGCCCAATGCCATAACCAAATGTCATCCCAGTCATCCACATGGAAGGTGAAGATGGCAAAAGGAAGGTAGGGAACAACGCTATAGAAGCGAAAAAAATAACAGCTAACTCCGGAGTACTGAATGTCTCTCTCTCCCAATTTATCGTAGGAATAATCACCTGTAAACAAAAGTTAGGTCATCAATGAAATAGAAGCTTCAGCATTATAATTTATCAAACAACAAAGAAACTGTTATTGCCATTATGGAGTGGGCCTATCTAAATTGCGAAGGTTCTGCCCTGTCTGTCTGAAAGCAATCAGATACTGAATACAATACAAAATGAAAGCAAGCCATCATCATGTGAGCTTTTACAGCTATTACAATTAAAACCTCATGCATAACAATTAACAAAACCAGAAAAAACAACACAATGGAAATCAAATACTAGTAGACACTTGCATTCACGATCACCACCATGATCATGAACATCCATTAGGGAGTTCTTTAAAAAGCAAGGAAACACAATGATGGATAAATTTCGTTAAATTGTACCATTACACACAATGACACAAACAATCATTATCAAATCCCTCATTCTTTTCTACTTTCCTTTGGTTCCCATCTCTACCATGTAAACCAAGGATAACAAACAAATATCCAACTCACGGTCACCATTGGCAAATTTCTCAACCATCACCCCATATGCAAGTGCAAATGAAATTCCCCATTGAGTCCTCAAAGGTGAAAACTTTACGAGAAAAAAACAAACCCCAAAACACGAAATGCACGAAGCATGATGAATATCGGAAGAAGGAACAATGAGAAACCTTTTCGATGAAAGGGGGTCCGAGCCATTTGAAAAGAAAGAAACCCACGATCCCGAGGCAGGTGCAGGACACCGCCAATTTGGCCAAATACAACAAAGGCACAGAAGCTGCAGGCCCTTTTGGCGGCGGAGAAGGGTCTTCCAGCTCGTCCTGAGCGTCCCTCCTCAATTCCGCGTATTCACCATTGTCACCATCATCATCGATTCGTAGCTTGTGTTCCTCCTCCTTCCTGCGATCACCGTCTTCGTCCTCCTCGCGATAAGTCATCGGAAGCTGAGAATCCAGTTCCTAATTTGCGGGTCTCTAGAAAAGGAAAGGCGAAACCCAAAACAGCGTTAATGGAGGTTCAGAAGGGAAACGCTGAGACCCGCATAGGAATGAAAGGATTGAGGTTGGTAACAGGGGATTGATTGAACACGACGACAATAAGATCCTTCTGTTTAAGCTTTAAATGCAACCATACGACACCGTTTCATGTATTATTGTGCGTGGATTATGCAACATGTTTGAGCTTCACCGTAACGGCCATGTGCTATTGTGCTATGTGGACCTTACCTACCTTTATTTCTTTATTTTTTTCATCAACGATATTATTGATAAAGATGCCTAGAATCATTTATGTGGTCTCTACTTAACAAAAAAAAATTATTAGGTGCACCAACGATAAAAAATTTATTTATTTTATATTTTTTATTGCATGATATATAAATTAAAAAGTCAACTATAATGGAGAGAGAATGTTAAGTTTCAAATAAGAGGACAGAATAGTTAATATGTCAAAATATAAGTAGCACAGAGTTAATAAATCTTTTGCTCTTGATGCTCCTAATAATCTTTCCTGGTGTATTTTATTTTATAATATTTGCCACTTTTTACTTTTTGTATTTTTAGTAGTATCTATTTATTTAAGATTTTTAGAAAATATTAACTAGTTTCCTTTAATATCTTTATATGAGAGAAAGTTAATATATAAAAGTTAAATATGAGAAATGATATTAATAAAAATAATAATATAAAAATATTAAATATTATATATTTTTTAACCTATTCAATTATTATCTTAATATTTGTGAAAAGATTAAAGTTGTACCAAACTACCAATTAGTCAAATATATGTTGTACTCAATGATTAGGCTGAGCAACTTACAAATTATTTATTGATTGCGTATCTCACATTATTAAATTCCAGGTAAGACTTGTTCTAACGTCAACCAAGAATTATAATTTATGTATAAAAAATTGCACCTCTAAACTTATCCAAGTTGAAGTAACATTAAGATGTAAAGTCTATATGTACGTTCAATATAATTTATGAATTTTTTTATTAAAGCATGTTTATTAGTCTTTGATATTAAAAGGACACTTTTAAACCTAAGAGACATATATGAATTCTCGATTTGGACTCCGAATTAAAGCCACCAATTTAATGTTCAAGTCTACGATGAGCATAACTAATCATATATAGGAACTTATATAAATACACTTCAATGATTTCATCAAAATTTAGTTTAATTTCAATTTACAGTCATTATAAAATAATTTTATACTGACATCCAATTATAAATTGACATATCAGCAAAAGTTTTTAAATCAATCATTCACTAACTAGAAAGTCACACAAATCAATAGATGTGATTGACTAACAGTGTAAAATTATTTACACTGTCAGTGCATCATAATTAAACTCATCAAAATTATATGTAAATGTTATGATTACAAAAATTATTTACTCTATATCTTAGAGTGATATGAAATTTTTGTCCTTCACTTTAAATTGATGAATTATTTTAGTCCCCACTTTTTGAAATAACCAAATTATTAGTTTTCTATTTTATAAATTGTGAGTGTAAATATAAAGTTGACAAAGAGAGAAACTATTTTTTAAAAAGAAAAAAAAATTATATATAATCAAAATACATTCTAATAATAGTCATCCATGATATATTTATACGTAGAGATTACAATAATATCCTATCAATTTAACACGCAATAATGTTCAAGAAAAATACACATCATATTCCTATAAAATATATTTCTTGTTTAATAATTAGAACATACAAATATATACAATTAATATATAATATTATTCACAAAAAAATATACATCACACTTATAAAAATATACACAATTCGGATAAATAATTGTGAATGACTTGATAGATATATTTTGATTGTAATCATAGTTTTTCTATTTCAAAAGTAAAAAGATCAAAGTGATTGCTAATTTTAAAAAGAAAAATAATTTATTAATTTTAAGGATGATTAATACTTTATGTATAATAAAAAATTAGTTAAAATAGTATAATATATATAATATAATATGCACAAAGTATATCACATATTGTGTATAACATATATCATATATTATAATATCATATTTTTTTATAGAGTAATACTACACGTACACCAAAAATCAGTCATCATCAGTCACTATGTATAATAATCAAACTTTTTAAAACTGTTAATCAAACTTTTAAAAATATTGGACTAATATATAATATTAAAAGTTAGATTAATAATTTTAATAATTTGAATTATTACATACGATAGCATATATATAATAACTAATTTTATGATATATAATAGTGAAATGCTTTGTGTACACTCATTTTTCAGCCACCAATCAGCCACTCACGTATTTTATATGAAATACGTATAAATTAACGTATGAATTTATATGTTGAATTATTTTAACTCACTTGCTTCTCGTTACAGGTACGTTACTTGTTCCTCTTTTTCTTTTCTTCTTCTTCGTTCTTCTGCTTATTAGAGACCCCGTGGCTTGTGATTGAAATGTTTTTTTCTCAAGTACTTCTTAATCCCAACAAGGTCACCAAGGACATGGCAAGGATCATGGTGCAAGCAACTTGGCTCTGGACAAACAAACACCTTTTTCTTCATGCCTTGTGTTTCTCTCTGCAGAAGTTTCCATGGCACTATACCCCAATGTAGTCACCCTCTTGGACGTTGGATTGTGGTCTTTATTATGTTGGATTAAATCTGATTTTTATTTAGAGTCCATATTCTGTAATATGGGGTATCAGTTTTTTATTCAGACGCGTGAGTTTCACTTTTTTAAATATGAGAGTAGATATTTAAAAATTAAGTTATATAAAATACGTATTTTAACGATAGTGGCTAATTGATGACCGTATACATGTAGCATATCTCTATATAATAAGTATTTTTATTTATAATATATAATATTTATTATTATTTCATATAACAGATGATATACATTTTAAATATGTGATATATGTTATAACATTTCCTCTAATATTCTTTAAGAATTGAGGGTGTAAAATAATTGACGGATTATAAGATCGGGAACCAATTTATTAATGTTAAAAAGGATCCGAAGTCAGTGATGCGTGTAAAGTAAAGGAATAAGAAGATTCCATTAAAAAATTCGCGAATCTGAGACATATGAAGAAGAAGATGAATCAAAGCCATTACATTAATTGAGTAGTAGTAACTAGTAAGAGTTAAGTTTGATTAGCAGCTCGCACCGAAGGAGAAGGAGGAGACACAAACGGTGCCTGACTGAGACTGACAGCTAGCATCGAAAACATGAATTCAGCTATACTTAACTGTCCTCGCCCGAGTCTCTCACTCTCAGTCTCACGCTTCCTTCTTCCAAACCGCACCGTTTTGCTGCCAAGCGGGACCAGCTTCTCGTCACCATCCTCGATTCCTTTTCCTCTTACAAGTCCGTTATTGATTATTTATTCTCTTCATCTTTTGCTCTCTACTAATTAATTAATTAATTAGTTAATTTTGTCCGTTCCTTCAATTTAACAGATTGGAGTCCGAAGCTTCCACTCAGATGCGCACCGCTGTACTCTTCCGATTCGGTGGTACCCGATCCTCCTCAGGTTTCTTTTTCTCTTCCAATAGATTTCTTTACTTTTGCTAATACTCACTATTAACGCTACAGAGTATGTATTTTATTTATTTATTTATTTATTTGTCCCCAACCTTTGATGGGAAATTTTCATTCTATTTTAGGGTGTACTTAGTTCGGGCTAAACAAAAAAAAAATTGGGTGGAATTTTTATGGATGAGCTCGCATATGTTTTAGGGTCAATCAAATTCACCATTACATTAATTAATATTGTCTATGCATATGCTGGATGCGCTGTTGTATTTTATACTTGAATATTTAGATCATGCAGGCATTTTCCCCTTAGTCAAGTTCCACTTTTGAAATCTGTGCCATGCATATAATCATAAAAGTGACATTATGTGTCCTGGTCTGATATATATATATATATATATATATACTGTTTTTTTCCTTTCCTCAGGCGGTGAAGCAAAATTCAGTGTCTATTCTGGAAATTTTGAAGCAATCAAATTCACTTCTGCCTCATGTAGTCCTTGCCAGTACACTGCTAGCTCTAGTCTTCCCACCTTCTTTTACATGGTTTACCAGCAGGTCTGTGTGTGTTCTGGAATCTGGATGAATTGCTTGATAAATTCTTTGTTTTACAATTATTTGCATCTTTGTTTTAGAATTTTTTGCAGTATCTCTTTAAATTGCAAATGTATACTACTTATATTTGAAAGTAAAAATACAATGTAGAAAAACTAACCTATTTTTTCAAATGATTTCAGCCATTAAATCTTTACGTGTTTGGTATGCAGATACTATGCACCTGCACTGGGGTTTTTGATGTTTGCAGTTGGGGTTAATTCGAGCGAAAAGGACTTCCTTGAAGCTCTGAACAGGCCAGCAGAAATTGTAGCTGGTTATGTTGGCCAGTTTGTTATGAAGCCTCTTCTTGGGTATCTGTTTTCTATAATTTCAGTAACTGTGTTTGGTCTACCAACAGCGATAGGTGAGAATGGCCTATCTTAATATTAGAAAGTGCTGGTGGGATATGCTTTCTAATCGTTGGCGATGAAATGAATCAGGCGCAGGAATTGCATTGGTATCTTGTGTTAGTGGAGCCCAACTCTCAAATTATGCTACTTTTCTAACCGATCCACAAATGGCACCATTAAGCATAGTTATGACATCACTGTCTACTGCTTCTGCGGTTTTTGTCACACCTCTCTTATCACTGTTGCTCATTGGAAAGAGACTGCCTGTAGATGTAAAAGGAATGGTGTTCAGCATTACACAGATTGTGGTGGCACCTATAGCTGTTGGCCTACTTCTAAATCGGTAATTCTGTTTTCAGATAAATTTGTTACCCTTAGTGTTTCCTTAAAGAGTGTTTGTTCTCTTTCTTACATATTCGTTTTCACTTTTCACAGCTACTTTCCTCGTGTTTGTAATGCTATTCGACCATTTTTACCTCCACTGTCAGTATTGGTCACAGCTCTCTGTGTTGGAGCTCCACTTGCAATTAACATTGAATCTGTTAAATCCCCCTTTGGTGCTTCTATATTGTTACTCGTTGTTGGTTTTCATCTGTCAGCTTTTATAGTTGGTTATATCCTAAGTGGAATTATCTTCCATAATTCTCCTGATGTGAAGGCACTGCAACGAACAATTTCGTTTGAGACAGGTGCAGACTTTCTCCATTTTTCATCCATCAAATGGCTGATTTCTCCCATGTTACCATTTTAACTTGGTTTATCCAATGGCAGGAATGCAAAGTAGTCTCCTTGCTCTGGCTCTTGCTAACCGGTTCTTTGAAGATCCTGTAGTGAGTGTGCCTCCTGCATTTTCTGTAAGTCCTGCACCCTGGTTAGACTCCAATTACAATCATACAAATTGACAATGTAAATAGTTTGTGTTTCTTCTCTTTCACATGTATGTGTGTATAAGTGTCAGCATTGAGCACATATTATTTGAATGCCTTGACTGCCTGCCTTCTGAAAGCAACCAAGATGATTTCTTCATTGTGTTGGAAACTGCAAAGCTTTTGTTCTCATTAAAAAAAGAAAACATAAATGCATCTTTATTATAGAACAATACAGTATATTTTAGTATGACTAGTCTACTTAGAGAAGTGTAGTGCTGTTTCACAATATTGTTCCATTGTACTAAAAGTAGCTAATTTTGCTTGCAGACTGTAATTATGTCTTTGATGGGATTTTCTCTTGTCATGATTTGGGCCAAGAGGAAAGAGTAAGAGGTTTGATACACACAGTGAGTGGCAAAGCAGCTGAAAGGTTCTATAGGGGGTATATTCTTCCACATGCTGAGGGAGGCACCAATAGAAGGGAGAGTGATGTCATTTTAAACCCAATGAAACCAGCTTTGAAGATTTCAGAGGAAACTATCCACATGTTAGAATTAGCTATTTTTTGAGCAAATTTCTTAGAGATCAAAGTGGAGGAATGTGGTGAAAATGGATTAAAATGTATATCTTTTGGTTAATATGATTGTATCATTTTGATTTCCCTAGAGGCCAAGAGTGGATTTTGCATGCTGGCACATTACCCTGTGATAAACAGGAAATTTGAGTTTGAACAAATGATTATTTCCTCTAGAAGAAAAGAGAGGAGACAAAAATAGATCAGGCAATTAACTCAAAATTATCATAACAGTTTAATTTTTACAAAAATTAATAATACAATGTAGAACAATGTCTCACACAAAAACGAAATTATTATTATTATTTTTATTTTTTTTTGGGTTTACACCTATGACATAATACATCAACCAAAATAATTGAAAATATACGTAAGACCAAGGCAGGCCACATTTCAAGAGCCCAAAAAATAAAAACCAAAAAAATTCGCTTGCTTGTTGCTTCTAGCCAAAATAGCAATGTGTTCTGAAAACGTTATCTGAAGAGTGAAGTGGTTGAGGAAGAAAAAGCATTTACTCTTTCTGTCTGATAAAAAAATCCATCCGAGGATGACGATGGCTACCTTGTACTCAGCAAAACCTTGGTGTGCTCCGAAAATCCCTAATCCTTCGAATTCAAGATGCGGAAGGACTTTGATTCGTAGCAGAATGGGAAACCCTGAAACGATAGCGAAAGCGGGTGCAGTGGGAGTGAGCGTGCTCCATTTGCTGAGCTATGTAGAACCCGCGTTATCTCTCGATATTCCATTGCTGCTCGAAGAGCCCTCCAATGCCCTCTCTTTGCCCACCTGGGCCGTTCACGTTTCAAGCGTCGTTGAATGGTATCGCTTGTTTTGTCTTAGCTTTGTCATCATCATGCGTTCTGCTTGTTTCTTCATTGTTGGTTTTTTCTATTGGAAGGATCATAGCAATGGTTTTGGTGTGGCAATACGGGGACAAATCAGGTTATGAATCTTGGAAGGGCCTTTCTTGGGGTATGGTGAGTTTTATTTCCCTCGTTTCCCAATTTGTATTGCTTTTTGTGATTATTTTTTTGCTATTCTTGGCCCCTATCGTCTTAAGATGAAGTCCTTAATGTAGGTTAAGATGGCTCTTATTCGTATGTTGTCTGATTGTTCTAGGTACCTTTACTTGGGGGAGCACTTTGTGCATGCACATGGCATTTCTTCTATAACTCTGAGACTCTCGAGGTGACTAGATTTTTCTTCCTTCATACCAAGTGAATCTTCTTATTGCTGCTGCTTAGAGAATTACTTACCTACATTGCATAGCTCAATACTGTTGCTATTCACATTTCATGTTATAAAAACTGCATAACGAAGGCAATTAGAGTCAAGGAAGCACGGATATGCCAAAAATGTTGCCGTATCCGTGTTAGATACGCCTACTCTCCTTTGATACACACGACATTCATGTTACAATAATGTTTATCGTATAACAGAAATAAATGGGACACAAATTTGAATAGGATGAGACCGAAATCACTATTTTTATTCTCATATAAATGTGATATAAAGATTTTATATTTTGGTGTTTTTGTCTCCATTGTCTCGGTATTTCTATTTTGTGTTGTTCCATATTTTGGTGTTCAAATGCAGCCTAGTAGGCATATGGTTGTTCCATCTTGAATGTGAATTAAGCTGAAAATAATGAATGGGGGTTGTGTTATGAGTTGTAGGTATTGGTGGCTCTTCAAGCGGCATTGACTGTTATTGGTAATGCTACAATGTGCCTAGCTGCTTACAGGATATACAAATCATCCACTGAAGGCTCCAAGAACTTTTAATTGTTTACCTTGAAGTCGTATTTGTATATTAATATGTTGATATACAGTGGATGAAAGTCCTACTCTTGCCTTCTGCTGATTGGTAAACTATCCTTCATGGATCTGCTCATTTACCCAAATATTTTTGAGTGGCAAATATGGAATAATCTAGAAGACAGTTTCCTTTCTCCTTCACTAATGAATTTTCTCATAACCACCTGATTTCAGTCTCCTTTACTGTTTCCTACTGTCTTCCATTTTCTTGTAGCAGGATAAACATACTATACTAGGAGATGCTCATTCTTTGTGAAAGGTGGCTTCACCTGTGATTGAGATCAATCTTATGTACTATATGTATGTTAATTCCTTAGTCTCGATTCAACTTCCAATTACTTTTTAAGGCCATGTGTATGATTGATGAAAAACCTCCTTTATCCGGTGTGTTTGAACTATTCCAAAGTGTCATAACTCATAAAGGCTTAAAGAGTGTGCCTTATTTACTGTGTAAATACTTTAATTATAGAAAGCGATAAAGTACTTATCAATCATTGTATTTGGTTGAAGCGGTGGGTTGGTTTCAGAATTCAAACCTTCTTCTGTTGCTTACTTTGCTGTTAGAACTGTAGTTTCAAATATTGTTAGGAACCAAATGCTAATACCTTAGGAAATCAAATTTCATCTGCAGAGGAAATCATGTAGAATCCCTCCACAAGCATAAATGTGGTCCTTGCACTAATGGTTTGGATATGTGGTCCATTCCTTTCATGAATTATTGATGTGATTCTTAGGATGGCCTACAACTTCTTTTAAAGTTAAGAAAAGGCACTCACTGCATCTTATCTAGTGAAAGTCTATGCCACCCATAAAGATAATTAAAGAATGAATTCATTACTCACTCACTAGTCAAACTCTATTATCATATAGTAGGATCTAAAGTTGCTTTGACTGTTGGCCTAATTTCAGAAACACTAAAGCCTATCTACTTGTTTATGCCACTGATTTAGGGACTCAAAAACCTGCTCTTGGTGTTAATTAGTGATGCCTACGACTACAGAGTTTTTATGCTCTTTGTCCAAGTTCTTGGTTCTTAAAATCAATTTTCGGCTTTTCCTCCGTTGGAATTGCGCATTTTAATTTGGAAATTACTAAACAATCATATTTGGTTGTACAACAGAAATACGTCAAACTAATATTCAACGTGTGTTATACATAACATGAAATGTATGCTATACGTACGTGTACTATACATATAACACATATTTCATATTATGTATAATACACATTGGATACTAGTTGAACGTATTTATATTGTATGACAAATATTATTGATTACTAAAAGAGCTAGCCTCGTGACTCGCCCCATAAAAATTCCAAGAATGTTTCAAATTGAACTTTAATACTAATATGTATATGTACTAGCAGAAAGAAAAAGCTTGTGAGGGTGCCCCTATCCCCCCAAACAAACATACATATACATAAAAGGAAAACGAAAAAAGGAAAGTAGAGTTGGAGAACATTAGTGGAAAGAGGATGTAATAATTGGGAGAAAAAAGGGCATTTGAAAAATTGATACTCGGAAGAAATTGAAGGTAATGTAAGTCGAGTTTGCTATGAATTTCATGATTTGCTGGCTTCAATTGAGCACTGCTTTTGAGAGTAGTGGTGGAGTTTGGTTGTCCGATCAGAAAGAAAATACTATTGGTACGTATAATAGTATCATCCATCTCTTTTCTATCCAAGTATCATTCATCTCGTTTCTATTTAATAAAATATTAATAACTTTGATAAATATGTTAGGAACTTTTTCACCTCTCCTCTGAAAAACTGATGAATTTCAATTGCTCATGTGACACTATATGTGGGATAGGCCAACTCTGTGGAATAATGATAATAATAATAATACTACATCATATACATTCACTTGAGGACCACTCACTCTGAATGAAATGTTCAACTTTGGAAAACTCTTTATGGATCATTAGTCCTCATCTCATCATGATTCGTGCAAGGAGAAAGCGCGAATCCAAGGTGGATACACACACAGACATGCACACTCCTCTTCCTCCATTTTCCCTCAGATTTTCTTAAGCCTTTTTGGACTTCTGAACTAAGCAGTAAAAAAGATAGATAAAGTAGTATAAGGTCGACTTTATGCAATGCAGAGAGTGCCTTTAGTGAAAGACTTTAGACGTATCCCACTTCTGAAACTAAACTAAATATATTATAGTCCAATTCTGGCAGAATGATTGGACAATTATGATCCAAGATACTAAGATTAGCACTTAGCTCAGCTTGTCAATTGTCATTACACATCGATCACCAACCTAATTATACATCCTCCACTTGAAGCAACATATATAAATATATATATAGGTGTTTCTAATTGGTTTAATTATTTCTGTTAGAATGGTTATGTTAAATCACACTTAGATTAGATAGATTTGGCACAATGAATTAACAGTTGTGTGTTAGGTGACAGAATAGGAACCAACCTCCGACAAAATGCCAAAATGCACATCACCATCTATTCCTACTTAGCTTAATTATCTCCCTAACAAGCACAGCACAACACATTCATTCATTCAGTTAGGCGTCTTCACTAGATTATCAAATAAATGATTGATTCTCATAGTTTCACATATTTTCATTTAATTTCTATCTACCCATCAACACTGTAAAAAATTCCTGCATTGTTATTGAATCACACTTTTCAACCCTCAATCATGATAATAGTTTTTTCATTCATTATTTGAGAAATTCAAATAAAATAAGACTTAGTGTAGTATGAGCACTTGTTAAAGATATTTAAAATGATAAAATTTAAATGTTATGCTAAGTCTCATGTATAGAAAAATACAAACAATTACATACTTTCAATGTGAGTTTTTTCTCTTTTACTTCCTTAACAAATTTCATAATGACACTTGTTAATAAAACACATATAATATTACTATAATTTACACTTATTAAAATTATACCCATAATTTAATCATTAAATATCATTATTTTCATGATTTTGTTAATAAGTGTCTTTACTAATTAAAGTAATATAAAAGAAAATAAAAATATTCTCATTAAAAATATACATTTTTAAATTTTCTAAAGCTTACTATTTTAAATATTCTTAACCATTAGCGAAATCCTTGTTTTTATGATATTAAACATTTAGTGAAATTTAAAGTATTGTAAAAGTGAGATTGGTTTAAATTTGGAAACTTGAGATAACGCACATCTTTATGGAAGGTGCATTATTACTGTGACTGTTTTGTGTTCCCGAATTTGATAAAGAATCATTAAGAAACCTACTTTTGCTGAAAAGAATCGAAAGTCCTAATTAATTAGTACTACTACCAAGTTGAATTGCAACCTCACAGTTTCCAAGCTTGTAGTATATTCAAAGCTTAATGGAGCTGCTAAGCTAATCCTTGTTCCCTCCCAAGTTTATTCGATTTAAAAACCTGAGTATAGATTCAAAGGGCTCCATCTTTATTCACTTGTTACCCTTTTTTGTGACAACTGCAAACTATGCAGGTTCCCCTCTTGGATTTATCAAATCCTTACACTTGCATGCTTCTTTTCTTTTCAGTACCTCGATACCACATAACAGTAATGTTGAGTTCAACAGAAACACATTCAACTACTATTTAATATGTGTTATATATAATATAAAATGTGTGTTATATGTACGTGTGTTATACATATAACACACATTTGATACTTGTTGGACGTTCAAACATTAATTAATTTATACAAATATTTAATCACATATTTTTTTATTTATAGGATTTTGAAGATAAACAATATTAGTTAAATTTAATATTTACTACTAACATTTAATCATAATATATACATGAATTGATATTTATATGATATTTTTATTTTTATACCAATGCACATTAAAAATGTCAATGACTCCAACATTATTTGTAGTGCGAATCCATAATGATTAAAATTGTTAATGCTATTTAATTTTTGGAACATTCAACAATATTATGAGATAATCTTGCCCATCTTGTCTTGGAGGTATGTGCGTGACATTAGTAATTGTAAGGGCTATCGCGTGACGTGTTCTTTGATAATTATGCCAAATGGACTAAAGTCAACTAACATACGACAATTTGCTAATAATAAAAATAAGGATAATTTGACCTCTTCCATTTAAGTTAATTTATCTATTTTTGAAAAATAAAATAGTAAACATCAGAGACCCCAAGTCTTACTCACAAAGTCAAGCTAATATATTTGCAAAATTTGATGCAAAGGTTATACTTTTACAGGTGAAATAAATTTAGAACCAATAATACTTGATGTACAACAGAAATACGTCCAACTTGTATTCAAGTGTGTTATGCATGTTAGATGTTATATGTATAGTTGTACATTAAATATTATATTGAATTTAGAACTGATGTGAAACTAGGGTCAAACATATTAATTGATAATATGACCATACATATATTTAAATATAATTTATTTATACTAGGTTAAAATTTTGTGGAAAGATAGGAGTATGATGAATAAGGCGTGAATTAAGTAGTAAGTATAAAAAATGAAAAAAAAAAAAGATAGTAGTAATAATGAAAGGAAAGGAGGATTAGAAAGTGATTTGAGCGGTTGAGGGAGTTGAAATTGAATGCTGCCGGCCTACGATTCATTCATTGCGGGTGTGAGGTGACACCGCTTTTGTTTCCCACCTTGCCCATGCTTAATTAGCCCGAATTTGAATTAAAGCAAGGGTGTTTTAGTACTTTAGCCATCAAAGAACTGGACCCACGATCTTCACGACTTGAGAGAGAGTTGGACCATCACTCTCTTCCTACTTCTACTCCGTAGGTAGATAGGTTTCTGCTTCGCTCTGTTTTCTTACTCAAACTAACCATTGAATCAACCAATTTTATCTTTCTCTCTTCCTCTGCTCTGTAATGTAGTGCACCACTACTCTCTCTGGATTTTTAATTTAATTTATTCACATAATAATAATACATTTAATTTTGTGCACTGCAATAATCTTCATATTCAGCTTCTTTCTTTCTTTCTTTGACGGTGGTTGGAATTTTCAAGAACAAGAAAGGAAAAGGATCGTGTGTTTGGGTTTCATACATACTTTGAATTGAAGAATGGCCACCACTTCTGGTGGTAGCAGCAGTTACAGGAATGGTGGTGCCTCTCATCACCACATTCACAAAACATCTCCCAAGGTGGTGGACTCTCATAATAATCAGAGCAGGACTAGTGTGCCTCTCAACTCCAACTCCAATTCCAAGACCCATCTCAAGCCCAAGCCTTCTTCTGCCACCCAACGCCGCAATTCCACCACCACTAAGGACCATGCTCCTCGTCAGTTATTCCTCCATTCTCCTCTACTCGGATCTTCGTCTTTTCATTCTCTTCTTTTTATTTGCTAATTGCGACTTACTTAATTCCATGATTTTATGATCGCGTGTTCAAATTCCCATTTGGAAATGAATGCTTTTTTTTTTCGGGTTTCTGGTTGCAAGTGCTTTGTATTTGTTGATTGAAGCATAATTTGAAGCGGTGGTCTCACTTTGGTTTGGTCTTTTTATGTTTGGTGAAGTTCCTGGAAGAGTTAGAGTGGCTGTTAGATTGCGGCCGAGAAATGCAGAGGAATCTGTGGCAGATACTGATTTTGCCGACTGTGTCGAACTACAGCCAGAGGTAAATACTGAATCAACTCCATAACTTGCTTGTTTGGGAATTTGCTTCTTGCCCCTGCTCGAATCTTAATAATGTTGCTGTTTATGTTTGTCTTGCTCTTTTGCAGCTCAAAAGGTTAAAACTTCGGAAGAACAATTGGGATGCTGATACTTATGAATTTGATGAGGTGCTTACTGAATTTGCATCACAAAAACGTGTTTATGAAGTTGTGGCCAGGCCTGTTGTGGAGGTGGGTATTCATCATTTTAGTGATACTTTAAGTGAAGAGGTGTGGGGTTAACTCTATGATTTCTTGCTTGGGTATTCCCTACATTCTGGGGTTCATCATTATTGATTTTCTCATGATTCATATTTGTTTTGGTGCATGGATCTCGTTGATGAGAAATGATGTGGAAGACTATTCATATGCTCCAAAAAAACGACAGTTGTGTTTTTTTCTTTCCTTTTTTCTTACCTGCATTATTTTGACCTTCTGCAGAGTGTACTGGATGGCTACAATGGGACAATCATGGCTTATGGGCAGACTGGTACGGGTAAAACTTATACTCTTGGTCGACTTGGTGAGGAAGACACAGCTGCGCGTGGAATAATGGTGCGTGCTTTGGAGGACATTTTTGCAGGTGTTTCTTTGGAAACAGATTCTGTTGCAGTCTCTTATTTGCAGGTACTTAGGGATAAAAAGGGATTTTGGTAATACTCTTTTGTAATACTCTCTTTCCAGTATATAAATTTAGCATTTTTAAGCCATAGCATTGAGCTAGGTGGATGAAACAAATGATTGCTGAGGGAGTTGTTTTGAACAAAAGTTTACCACTTGAACTTGAGGGAAAATTCTACTGCTCTGTTGTAAGATTAGCTTTGTTGGATGGGACTAAATATTTAGTGATTAAAAGTCAACAAGAAAAAGATCAATGTTACAAAGATGAAGATGTTGCATCAGATGAGTGAACACAGAACACACTTGACAATTATTGAAATTTATTGTGCCATAAAGTATTTGCTAATTTTTCTGGCAAATTATGTTCATACTCGATATGTTAATGCAATGTTTCTTATTGTCCATGTTCAGCTTTATATGGAGACTATACAGGATATGCTCGACCCTGCTAATGAAAACATAACCATTGTAGAAGATCCTAAAACTGGTGATGTTTCACTACCTGGAGCTAGCCTTGTTGAGATTCGAGACCAAAAGAGTTTTTTAGAACTACTAAGATTAGGAGAGGCTCACCGCTTTGCTGCAAATACAAAACTAAATACAGAATCTTCTCGAAGTCATGCTATTCTGATGGTAAATGAATTCACATATCTTATGCATGGTTCTCGTGTTCTTCGTTCTGTGGAGTTCTTGTGCAGTATGCAGTGCTCAATATTCTTTTATTTTTTATCTTTTTGGAGGATTAAATATACCCCTGATTCAATAGGTGCATGTAAAGAGATCCATCAAGGGAAGAGATGGAGCTCTTTCAAGTGAAAATGGCATTCATCCACATATGATTAAATCATTAAAGCCAGCTGTTATCAGGAAAAGCAAGTTGGTTGTTGTAGATCTTGCTGGTTCAGAGCGAATTGACAAATCAGGTTAGTAGATTTAAAAAGGGACTTTGTGGACTCTCCATCTCTGTGTAACAGCTTTATATTTTCAGAACCTTTGCTTTCAGGAGACAATTCATATTTCTCCTATCTTTTTTGTTGCTTTATACATGCATGGATGGGATGCATTTGTATGTGTGTAATCGGTATATACACAAATGCATTAGAAAAAGACAAATTTTTCCAATTGGTTGGCTAAGATAGTTCAGTCTTCCAGGCTCAGGATAAATATTAGATTGAAAGATGTACCGTTTGTATTTCTGCTATCTTTTACTTCTTATTTAAATTGAGATGCTTGAAAACTGAATACAGTTTCTTGTCAAAATGAAAACTTGAGTGTTATATTTAAGAACTAGGTTCCCGCAGACCTATTACACAAGCAATTGAAGTTGTTTTGCTTGGTACAGTATCTATGTTACTCATTGAGGTTTCTTTATTTCTCGATAGGAAGCGAAGGGCATACGTTAGAGGAAGCCAAATCTATCAATCTGTCCTTGAGTGCATTGGGGAAGTGTATTAACGCACTTGCAGAGAATAGTGCACATGTGCCATTTCGTGACTCAAAGCTTACTAGATTGTTACGTGATTCATTTGGAGGTAATATTGAAGTGAATATAAGGGTGGTAGGTTTGTTTTTATCAAAAAAGGGTTGGTTTGAGCTGTTTTGGATTTTTAAACATAACAGATCAAATTCTCAACTATGGCATGTTTTGGATTGGATGCTGACATAGCTGTGACACACTGATACTTGTATATACTTCACAGTTACATATCTTTAAATGGGTTTTGTGCTGAATGTCTCTGAAGTCATCAGTATATCATTCTGATTAGAGTGAAATCTTGGGTTAGAAAATTCATAGATTCATTCTTGATTAGAGATATGATGATGAGATACATATCTTCGTTATATTGTACGGCATCTTAAATTTTGTGAAGCAATCTGTGAAGTGAGAGTTCCCTGACATCTAAAAGTGTTAACAGGTACAGCAAGAACTTCACTAGTCATTACTATTGGACCGTCTCCACGACATAGGGGAGAGACTGCCAGTACTATAATGTTTGGGCAGAGGGTGCGCTCCTTGTTCAATAGCTTACATTTTTTCTTCTTCTACTTATAAGATTCATATGTCTGTCTGATAAACAGCTGAAATGCCCTAATTTCTTCATGTTCGTCAGCTTGCCCTCATGTTCTTGATGTTTCCCATTTATTTCACTAAGTTGTTGCATAGAATAAGATATGACTAGGTACCATGTAATTAGCTGGATGCTGAATGTTTGTACCTCTTGTAGGCTATGAAGGTGGAAAACATGGTAAAGTTGAAGGAAGAATTTGATTACAAAAGCTTAGCTAGAAGGCTAGACATAGAATTAGAGAAACTCGTCATGGAACATGAAAGGCAACAGAAGGTATTTGAGGACGAGATTGAAAGGATAGCCACAGAAGCACAATATCGGATATCTGAGGCGGAAAAGAACTACATAGATCTATTGGAGGTTGGTTCTATATTAATTTTATTTATCTATGTCATACTGTCGAATGTGCTGCAGTTTGTGCTCAAAAGTTTCTTTGACACAGCCATTGAATCACCAAGTATCTACTTTCTTGTAGTGAACCTATATAGTATCACATGAAGCTAGTCTTCTAGATAATATTATCTATCTCGCATACTTAAGTAACTTCATGAGGTTCATTTAGCCAAATACATGGTTGACTTGATGGTAATAATTTCCTGGTGATGTATATTGCTCGTTTTCCTTTCTCAGAAGGAAAGATCACATTGCCACAAAGACTATACAGAGTCGATTAAGAAGCTTGAAGAGCAGTTAGTGAAGAATCAACGAAAGAATGAGGACTCATACATGAAATCCAGTGGACAGGTAATACCTTTTATCATACTATACTGCCTTAAGCTATTAGCCTATTACAATAGGTGAAATTGTTTCGTCCTCTGGAAAACTTAAAGGAGAACAGATATGATTTTGGGGGAAGGTCTCATATAAAGTGATTACAGTATAAGGATCTTTTTAACCAAACTTGTTAATTTCATAAAAATTTTCCTGCAATTTTTCTCTTAGATTTAAGGACTTAAATATTCCAGTGGGGTCAGATTAATTTGTAATTTGTGAATTTCATAGCAATATAGTAGCTCAAGATTTAACAGTTTATGAAGCCATGTAGTGATTGGGCGATTTGTTTCCCGAATCTAGCATTGTTTGTGTTAGGCTCACATGAGATATCTTTACCTACATTCCCAAGGTGTCTGCTGAGGAACTGGCCGATTTGAAGAAAATGCTTCAGAAAGAGACCCTTTTAAGAAAAGCTGCCGAAGGGGAAGTAAACACTCTGAAAAATCAAGTGGCTGAACTTAAAATGGCAGAGGTATGCTTCGTGCCTCAAATATTTATATTTTTCACTTGAACGGCCTTCCTCATCTAGTTGGTGTTTGAATCAATTTTACCTGGAAGTGTTGACTGTGATAGGCATCAGGAAAGTCAGAGATCTTAAAGCTTCATAAGGTGCAAGAAAATGAGGCACGCCAAAGAGAGAAGCTTGAAGGAGAAATAGCAATATTACAGAGTCAGTTGTTGCAGTTAAGTCTTGAAGCAAATGAGGTAAGCTATGCCTAAAATGCACTAATATCATAGACTCATAGTTAATTGAATTTTATCCAGGAGATGTCTTATAAAAGGATGACCAATACGACAACCTGTTTTATAGACAAGAAGACAATTTGACAGAGGTGGACAGGAAAACGATGTGAGCAGTATCGACTCTCCCAACCCCCCAGTTAAGGATCAACGGCAAGCCTCAGGAAATGGAGAGAAGCCCTCAATAGCCAAGCTCTTTGAACAAGGTAGTAATTGGTATATGTTACAGTTGTTGGCAACTTGATATGCATGTTACTTATCTATAAATATTCTTTCAGTGGGATTGCAGAAGATTTTATCATTGCTTGAAGCTGAAGATGCTGATGTGCGAATCCATGCTGTGAAAGTTGTAGCAAACCTAGCTGCTGAAGGTGGTTGTTTTGCCTGCTTATATTTAAATCCCTTATACTCACTTCTAGGATTAAAAAATGTAGTTTGTAGGAAAAGAAAAATCAAAGACTCAAAAAAGTAGTAAGATTCAGACGTCAATTGATATGATCACAAATGCATATTGAATTCCCATGAGATATATCATTGGTTTATAGAATGAACTTTTTTGTAGAATGAAAGTATCTCCTTCTAAACTATGTTTACTTGATAGTATGTAGTGTTTTAAGAACCATCGGTCCTAACCCCTATCCACCTTGATGTTACAGAAACAAATCAAGGGAAGATTGTGGAAGCAGGGGGGCTTACATCCTTGCTGACACTGCTAAAGAGCTCACAAGATGAGACCATACATAGAGTTGCTGCCGGTGCTATTGCAAATCTGGCAATGAATGGTATACTTGTGATCCCTCTACTTTCCAACCAGTAATCTTAAGAAATAATTTTTTTATTATTGAGATTTCTTTTCTTTACCTGATCACTGCGACCTTGTTCTTGACTTAAACAGAAGCCAACCAAGAGCTCATTATGGCCCAAGGGGGCATCAGTTTGCTATCAATGACAGCAGCCAGTGCTGAAGATCCTCAAACCCTTCGGATGGTTGCTGGAGCCATTGCTAATCTTTGTGGCAACGGTAAAATGCTAATCTTATTCTATTTTTGAAATTGCGTTAATTGTCTGCACTGTAGAGCAATTTTACTGCCAGTGTAGTAGGTAATGTATTCTCATTCCTGTTAAGATATCCTTCTGGTGTGATGTAGAGAATAGGATAAAGATCATCATGGACAACAAATTTGTTGAGCCACTGGTTTACTGCATGTTTCCATGTATTCTATTTTGGATAATGATACTTCCAAAAAAGTATAGACAACATTTAGGCAACTAGGTTGTTCCAGATATAATAATATACAATCAACCTGTTGTCACTGACAAGTTTTGGTGTCCCTGCATCCAGATAAGCTACAAACAAAGCTCAGGTCCGAAGGTGGTATCAAGGCGCTACTGGGAATGGTCAGATGCAGACATCCTGATGTGCACGCACAGGTTGCTCGTGGAATAGCAAACTTTGCAAAGTGCGAATCAAGAGCGTCCAGTCAAGGTAAACTTGTAGGCAGCCCTCAAGGCACATTTTCTAATTGTGACAAACATTCATATGTTCATCCAAATGACACTTTTTGCATTGCTTCCATATTCATTTCACATAGTTGCCGTTTTCTCGGTTTGCAATATCTTGCTCCATCAAGAGTGTCCATTTTTTGGCCGGAGATAAAGTTTTATCATTCTGTACAGGGACGAAGAGCGGAAGATCTTTCCTCATTGAGGACGGCGCCCTTCCATGGATCGTTCAAAATGCTAATAACGAAGCCTCAGCAATCAGGCGTCATATTGAACTCGCACTATGTCACTTAGCACAACACGGTAAGTCCCAAGTACACACTTCTCTGTGAACTAGAAACTAAACATTCATTGGGGCATGTCTCTTAGACTCTGTTTGATTCATCCCAGAAGTAAATGCAAGAGACATGATTAGCGGAGGTGCATTATGGGAGCTCGTTCGCATCTCGCGAGATTGTTCAAGAGAAGATATAAAGACGCTCGCACATCGAACGCTAGTCTCCGGCCCCACTTTCCAAGCCGAAATGAGGCGTTTGCGGTTAAATCACTGAACAACTCTCTGTAAATAAACCCAAGTTGCCTGAAAGTACTCAAGATACACACACAGTGCTTAGCGTGATTTTGATGTATTGGTTTCAGTGTTCCATCAATGAATTTTCATAATTTAATTAAGTCAACGTGGTGTTTATATGGTCAACATGGTAGTGTCTAGCTAATTTCAGGGCTTGTAATTGATTTGTATATGAAATAAAATAGAAGAGGAAGGGTATTGACAATTTTGAATTTCTTCCATAGAATAGCTTAGCTTAGCTTAGCCTGTTGCCATTCATAGCGACAAGAGTTCATTTGTTGGTTAGTGATGATTTGAAAATGTATCCACCAAATTCTATTTGTTCAAGTGTGAACTCCGTGAACATCAATTTTTACACGAGTGCCCCTACTGAGTTGCAAAAGCCACTGCATTATTATGATGTGATTATTATAATTATTTATTTATTTCCGTTGATAATTTGATATGACCTAAGTAGGTATGACAATAAAGGCATATACATGCGCCTCAACTTACTTGGGACTGAAAAAATAATAATATTAAAGAAAAAGTAGTAATCTTTTAAGTTAATGATAATATTAACATTATTGGGTAATGATGATTGGCTAGGGATTGCATTTGCACCTATCTTAACAAGACTTTTACTCAGTGTTTACGATGGTGACAAGGAGACTAATTGGAGCTCATGATATTGTCTTAACTATTTAAATCCCATCATCATTAGTCTAATCTTGATATGCTTGAGGTTTACTGTAGATTGTTATGTGAATAGTATATTCACGCATATTTAGCAACAATTTACATCTGAACTTAATAGATGTTATCAAAATTGAATTTTTGTGGGACTAATTACACAATATTACTACTAGTGTAATTATAATACGATCAATAATGGAGTGGGGATGTTTATAGATCAATCAGAACAAATTAGACCCATTTTTAGGAGAAACATCGTTTTCCAAATAGTTACATGCTAGGGCATAGCCTATACAAAATTGATACACCGTTGTACATATACTATTTTATTCTTTGCACAATATTTCTTACATCAAAGTTCTACACTGACATAGCAGAATCATTTGTGTATAATAAAAAGTTATATAACATTTATTTTTACAGTTAGATTATAACAATTTAAATAAAAAAGTGGATTCATATTATAATCTAATGATAAAAATAATTGTATAAGTGTTGTATACCTTTTTGTTATTCATGTAGCATTTTTAGGCCTATATACATCCCTAGCTATATATATATGTGTTGAAAAGTAGAATAAAATAGGATTCAAGACCCGTGATACTCAATTTAGGTCAACCCTGATGGGAGAAGTGATGAGCCAGGTTTCACAAGGTTTTATTCAATTTTTTCGGTGAGCAGAGGCAAAAGGATATATATATTGTTTCATTGCAAGTCTTTTTTTCTCTTTTTTATTTGATGAAAAATCGAAGCTAGCTAGAGACATACAGTTTCGGTTCTTTTGTCCCAATCAGGAAATGACTACTTGATGGGTCCTAGCTCATTAGAATAATCAATTGAAAAATGTTATCATCACTAGATTAAATTAAAGTAGTGGACATTAACAACAAATATATTACATATATTAATATATAGTTTTGACTTTATTTATTGTCACCAAATTGTTTTCTTCTCTTTTTTCCTTTCGTTCTTCATGTGTTTATCTTGAGTTATTATTTCTTTTCTTTTTTTTTTTTTTTTTGAGTTGAGTTATTAGTTAGTATCGTTACTTATATGCATAAATAATATTCATCTTATGAACTATTATATTATATTTATGGATAATTTTAATATTTGGACACGTTCAACAATTTATTTACCATGATAAAAATATATATGAAAATCGAAAAAATGATGTTCCTATATTGTAAAGAGAAATGATATGGATGAAATGTTTTTAATCAATATTTTGGTAATTATATTGTATGGTCTAATTCTCATCTATTCAAATGGAAATGCAATAGTTTTAAATGGATGAGATTATACAATTGTCAAAAGATTAACTAAAAGAGTTAACTTCAAATTACTTTTCTTTATCGTATAGATATTGAATATAAATGCAAGAGTACTTCAAATGAATGAGATATTAAATTGATGAAAGGTTGGATAAAAGAGTTGGCTCAAAATAATTTTTGTATTATAAATGATTGGGGAAGCACATAGCACATGGATAGAAGGAAGCAGCATGATTTGGATATAGACATAAAATAAAAGTAGTAGTTAGAGCCGCAACAAGGACAAATAATGCTCAAAGCTTCCAACCAAGAATGGGTTGGTAAGGAGCCTGCCATTATATGTATAAACTACGATGCAAGTTGAAAGAAAAACCTAATAATAAAAAGCAATAGATTCTCACAATGAGGGAGCATAACACAAGTTAGCTCAAGAGAATCCTCTTATCTGTTCTTTTAAAATTGGCTGACCAAGTGAATAGATCAAGTTTCATAGTACAAAGTACAAATAATGTTACAATAAAGATCCGAAAATAATGTTTCGGTCTGGATTGAAAATTATCATATTTCTCATTCCATACATTTTTTTTTAGATAAATAACATATACAAGCACCTACAAAGGATAAACTTGTGGTGAATAGGATTATGTCTCATTAAAAATCTCCTTACATAAAGATATCTAACGTAATGAGAAAAAAAAGAATACTATTTCTGATATTCAAACTTAATTCATATATCATCATTACATGATGTTCGAACTTAATTCATATTTATTTTGTTGAAAGAATATTGTTTTTATTGTTTAAAGTACTAATTAACTTCTCAAAATCAAAATTCAAAAATGTGGATTTTTAATTGAGAATCAAATTTTTAATTAAATCTTTAAATTCTAACTCCATTTATTCGTGTCACAGTTGGGGATATCATGATATATCATATCCCTTATAGATTAGTGTGATTAAGGTTAATTTAAATATATATATATATAGTATATATTTGATTGATTTAATGTAATTCACCAAATATATATTAGATTTATTTTATTTTTAATTTGACCTTGATTTAGTGTTGACTTATAAATATATAATGTTTAATGTACCACGAAGAAGAATATAAACAATTATATTTCAATATTATTATACATATTTATTTAACTTATTTTTTATCTTATGAATTCTTACAAAGTTAACCCTATCTTTCTTCTCTTTTCAACCTCAATATATATAATTAAGGAGAAATTCAATTAACCAAGACTTATTATTATTATTCCAATGCAAGTTGAGATGGCAATCATGGGGATAGGGAAGGCGACATATATATGAAAGACTGTTATTTTAACATTTATTTCTTTGTAATAACAATATTTGTAGGTACATTTTTCTCTTATATATTTTCTACATTCAATTCATCATTTTTGAATTTTGACGTGACATTACTCCACCACTTACACTTATTTTCTCTACCATTGAATCAAACATATGTATACTATACATATCATTTAGTATGTACCAATATGATTACTCATTTCTTTGTATATATCTTGTATTGACATCTATATTTACTATATTTGAATTTTAACATCACTCTGTTAAATCTTAATTATTTTATCTATTATTGATAATGATAAATATCTTACAAACACTTAATTTTGATTATTTATATAGTACCATTACATTAATCCATTTATATATATATATATATATATATATATATATATGTATGTATAACGCTTGAGAAGCTGGTTGTTGATTGTAGTAGTCCATTTAATTTGGTTGTCTTGGTTATTGTTACCTTTAATTAATTAATTAATTAATTTGAAGAAAGTGTGGGTAGTGAAGTGAATGACTGCCTCGAAAAAGAGCTCTCATCAGACACTGCATGTGTGTGTCAACCAGTTGCCCAAACTTGCATGTTTTCTCTTCTTAATTATTAGTACTACTCTTATGTATCTCTATGTAATCCAAAAATCTATCTCCATATTCTTTAATAATTTAAACTCATATAATACTATACACAAGAGTAGCTAATATATACTATATATTTATTACTATCTTATAATAAATATCTTGTTCGTTAGTTTTTTTAAAAATATTTTCTAAAGCTTAAAGATATTAAATAAAAAATATATAATTTCAGTTTAAGATTAGTTCTATTTGAATACTACTACTACTTTACAAAGTAGAGTTTGTATGGTAATTAAATAATTCCAACTTGAGTATCTAATTAAGATCCTAGCTACATCCATCTTAATTGAGAAATTAAATAATCTACGTGTACTTATATATTGATGAACCCTTTATTTATTATGTACTGCCTCAAAAATATATGGAAACCAACCCAGAATGGTGTTTCCCTTATATATAGTTATAGCAAGCTCAGCTCAGCTCAGGTGTTGTTGGTGAAAACTGGCAGATGATGCGCTTATAATAAATAAGAAAGCTAACAAGGAACACAAAGAAATTAGAGAGCAAGCAAGCAAGAACGCAATATAATGAATCATCATCATCACCAAAAGTGGGTGTTTAATTACATGGATGGATGAATAGATGGATTATTGAACGCACAACACACATACCTACAATAGAGAAGAGAAGAGAAGAGGTACTTAACAAGCTAGCCCCATCCATACAGTTGCAACCAAATCATCACTACCCTAATTATCTAGCTTCTCATCCGCCATGTTAATTAGTATCTCTTCTTCCTCCATCCATCCACCTTACCCCTTCTCCAATAGTCCATTTCTAGTAGTGCTACTTCATAATCTTATTCTTCTTCAAGCTAGTCAGTCTCAAGCTCACCCAAAACAAGAGAATCCACCCATAGCAGCAATTTAATTAATTACAGTCTCAAACACAAACACACACAAGTAGTAAACATATAACCAAAAGCAGCATACAAACTGTAATGATAATGATAATAATAATTAAGCGCATAGAAGATAGAACAAACCACAATATCCCCTATTCCCTCTCCCTACGACCTAGCTGGCTAGCTAGCTTACTTCTTTTCCTAAAAAGTTTGCCGAATTATTAAAATCCCTTGCTAACAAGAAAAGAAAAGAGAAGAGAAAGGAAATTAATAATATATAATAATAATAATAATCAAAGATAGTAGATAATTAAAATAGAAGCAGAAGCAGCAGCATGGAAGTTACAATGATATGATAGTAGACAATACTGTTACATATCATTCATTGTAACATGAAAGAAAGAAACCATGGTTGGTTGGGCGTATGTATGTTGTTCAGTAAGGAGATCGACCACCAGTAGCCCAAAATGCCTCCGTTGGCATCTGCACAGAATTCAGAAGATTCGGATTCAATCCATGGAACAGCGGAGCAGTTGCGTCCCCCCCCAACATCTGCGTCTGCTGCTGCTGCTGCTGACCACCACCACTCGGCGAACCGATGGAGCCGCCGCCGCCAGCTTGCATTGGCATCGAAGCAGGATCCTCTTCCTCCAAAGGAAGCCTCTCATAAGCAGCGTTGCTGAAGGAAGCAGACATTATCACCACAGGCCCCGAAGCAATCAGCGTCCCCACCACGCTCCCTCCCACCACCTGCCCTTGCCCTCCCGCCAAGTATATCGTCAGCCCTGATGCTGCCGGAGGAGCCGGCGGCGGAAGGAACGATCCCGCCAGCGACAAGATCTCGAACCTCCCGTGCAGCGTCACCACCGCACCGGAAGATGCTGGTTGCCGGAGAGTGACGTTGGTGACTGTCCCGGTGCCGCTCATGATGCAGACTCCTCTCTGGCGGCGCCGTGCGAAGTTGGAGACGCTCTCGACGATGTCGCAGCCGTCGGCAACTTCCATGACGTGCGTCTTGAGCGCGTTGGCGCTGTCGCGCGTGATGATGATAGGTGGCTTGGGTTTGTTCTTGGATCCGGCGGGTCTCCCTCTTGGCCTTCTTGTCATTTCCGTCTCGGCGGAGCCACCTCCTCCCCCGGAACCACCTCCAGGAGTGCCGTCTTTTCCGTCGCTGTTGTTGTCATCTCTAAGTTCGCGTTTGTGAGCGGAGAGGTTAAGGCCGCCGCTGCTTCCGCTTTGCTCGTCTTCGGTGGTGGTTTGCTGCTGTAGGGCGTGGAACTGTTGCTGCTGGTGGTGCAGATGGAGATCTCTTGCTGTGTGGAATGGAGGTGGCAGAGAATGCCCGTGTGCTGTAATTGGATCCATTCTTTCTTCTTTTCTGATCTCTATTAATAATAATAATAATAACAATAATTGTAGAAATTGATAGATAGATCGATCAAGCTCCGATGAGTCTTACTTGCTTTTGCATAATAAGTCGTCGTTGCAATAATAATAGATAGGAAATTAGTTTGTGTGTGTCTCTGATTGCAGGCGGGATTGGAGGTTGCTAATTTGAATTGATTGATGGATCCAAAGAAGCAAGCAAGGAAGGGAGCGGGAGAAGTAATTAGTAATTAGTAATTGGTTGCAGTATGTAGCAATAAGCAAGTTGAGAGAGAGCAGCTAGTGTCGAGCGATGGATGAAATTGAGTGATCTTAGCTTAGCTTAGCTTGTTGGTTGACCGAGCTAGCTAGCGTGCCTTTTCTGTTCTTACTTCACGCACGCACCAATTGGGAGTTGAGTTGCTTTTGATATTTGATGATGGGGAAGTTCGAGAGTCGACAAGGAAAAGACACACTAACTGGGTTGAGCTGTGAGAGACGAGACGAGACGAGAGGAGAGGTTAGGGTTAGAAGAAGAAAGAAGAACTAAGAAGAGAGATGAAGGATGAAAGAAAGAAAAAGGAAAAAACAGATCGAAGGTTTCGCTAAGACTGCGTGCTTATGGGCGGTGGATGGGTCCCCCACCCTCTCTCTCTCTCTCTGCGCACTACTACCATTTTTTTTTATCAAATAAGATCATCAAAAATCAGTGACTTTGATTTTAATTCAAATAATCATTGAAATTGTAATGGGCTAAGTAATTATGGTCCAAAATCTCATTTATTAGCTAGTTAGGCTGGTTCTGTATTGTTTATTTAGCATCACCCTTTTTTTTATTCCTCAACAACTCCTATTACCTTAATTCAATTTTCATTTCAACTTTCATTTATTACCTTCCAAACTATTAACTTAAATTGTGCAAAACAAACAAATATCATACTTCTATGCTACACTACCCTGTTTCATTTATGTTTGACCTCAAATACTCCATCCGTCCACTTTTAATTGATATTTTAGAGTATTGCACACTTATTAAGAAGGTGATTAAAACACATAAATTTCTATAGAAGTAAATGTACAATGACAAAATTATCCTTATAGTTTTTTGTGCAATAATAATTGTAAGAGATAAAAAAAGAGTGTATGTATGGATAAAACTGGAAAAAGATGGTAAATGTTTCATTGAAAATCTAAAATGACAAATAATAGTGGACAAATAAATTTCCTAGAAAAACAAATAAAAGTGGACGGATGGAGTAATACTAAAGTTTAGAAGAACAAAAATTCAAGTGCTTTATATGTTGTTATATATATATTTTTTAAGAGTAAAGATATGGATACACTAAAAAGTGACACTCATCAATATAAAAAATTGAATTATATATGTATAAATTTGTCATTGTATTAATATAAAGGTTGGAATATAATGTTGAACTAAGTCAATAAGTTAGATTGAGTATCATAAATGTACGTTAATATCAAATTTAGGGGCATAAATATTTACGTATTTAATTATGGATTGAATTCGTCTCAAATAATATGAATGGTTCTAAAGTGGAAAAAAAGTTAATCATTTACAAAAAAATAGTTGATAAACTCGCACACTAGTAATTATTGATCCAAATCATAATTAATTCATCACTTCCTAACCATATAATTGTTTCACTTTAGAGAATTCTTAATTGTGCGAGTGATTCATGTTTATGCAATAATGTTTGACGTACAACCAAAATACGTCCAACTTCTATCTAACATGTGCTATCCATGCTACAAGATGTGTGCTATACGTAAATGTGATATACGTATAGCACACATCCTATAACATGGATAGCACACGTTGGATACAAGCTTATATTTATGTTTATGTAACCATAATACACCTCATAAAATTATGTATGTGTAAAGGAACTCCTATTTAAGTGCTGGTGTGGGATTTAATTTAACCTTTCAAACACGGCAAATAAGGTGTCTTCTAAATAATACCATTATTTTTTCTCTTTGACCATTTAATTAAGACTACTTATACCATGAATGTTGGAGAAGTGTTTTCATCAATCCCTCTTTATGTCTTCAAAGCTTCACGTATCATAATTAAAAAAGTAAAAGTAAGAAATGATTTATTAATGAAAATATTATAGACATCAAAATCCTGAATTGAAAGTAGTTACACAATAAACAAAGGAGAAAGAAAGAACATTAATTATGTTATATGAACCATAAGGATACATGTTGCCTTTATCTCAAGTCTTATCATTCACCCAACCTTGCATTAGCGTACGGTATATATGAATTTCACATGTACTGTAGCTATCAAGTTAAAAAAACAAACAAACAAACAAACTTGTATGCAGAGGCCAGGCGGGTTAAGTAGCCTATCTTGTCGTTTTCGTGAGAAGATATATGTAAGCACGATGCAAACGGGAACTACGGTGGGTAATATGGCAGGGGTGATTTAATTAATCAAAGAATAGCTGGCACATATATAATTAATTAATTAACTAATTATTATTAATTAACTGGACTTGTGTTTCTACGCTCGCTCGAGAGTCAGAGAGGAGGGAGGGAGGGAGGGGGTGTGTATGTGCTTCAATTTTCTATGACTCCAACCACATGCACCACTTGGGTCCTCTATTTTATAATATTAGTTTGAAAGCTTAAGTTTGAGGTCCACAGCTGAAAGCAGGACGCGTGTCTCATCCCCCGCTTCTTTCGGGTCTATTCCAGTGCTCTTCATCCTTGCTTCCCTGACTTTACTCACTCCTCTCTATCTCTATCAATCAATCATGTCATGGACTGCCACAACGTAACCAATTAACCGAACCACCTTTCATGTTTCATGATCTGTATATATACATCGTTTTTTCTAGCTTGCAGTTAATTAATTATTAGTTCACTGCACAGCCTGTCTTATTTAACTTGGCCATGGCCGTTGTACATGATGCCAGCAACCACTTATGATGGGAAAGAAGCAACACAAGAAAAGAAAACTAGCTAGGAACTACTTAGCTTATTGTTAGTATAGTTTACATATCTGACTTAATAATAATAATTATTATTTTAATTTATATCTCTAGTCTAGCTACTCGAGTGACTGATGCAAATTAAACTTCAAAGTTAGAGATGAATGCTTGCTCCACCAACCGGTAATTTCATTCATATATATATCGTCCAGAAGATCGAATTGGATGAAGATGTATATACAACATATATATATATAGGGAAAGAGATGAAGAAGAAAAATAAATTATGGTTCATATATATTGGGACTGGAGTAAGCCCTAATTTACCAAATTAATGCGCGCGGTGGGTAAGAAATTGATCATTTTGTTTCTAATTATTAGTAGGATATATATGTATTTGCGGGCGTGAGGAAGTAAGAGAATAATAGTAGTAATATTAGAATATGGGAAACAAAGTGCATGTATGTTGCTGGGAAGTGTGAACTGAAGGAGTTAGTTATCTGCATCGCATGGAATGGCATGGGTGGCATGTGGGGTTGTGGGTTGTTTCATGGGAAGGGGCACAGCTAGGTATAGCCACTGACTGACCCACATGCATATGCACGCACCACATTCACCTTTAATTTGGGACAGCAACTAACCCCCGCGACTTTAATTTGTTATAGCCCGCCCTCCCTTTGAGGGCGGAATGAAGAGAGGAGGAATTGCATTAGATATGTTTTCCATCCATATAGTTTAATTTTACTTTACTAGTACATACATCGAGATTAACAAGCTAAGCAGGGTAGGTGTATGTGCACTACCAATACAGGAGGAGGCAAATCATCATGATTATTGATGAGTGTTACGAAAAGATAATGTACCACCTTAATTAATTATACCATACCTCTCCTGCGTGCATGGCACTGTACTGCTGTATGTTGCAACAGATGACAACCACTAACTCCTTTCAATTTTTTAATTATTAATTAGTTCTAACAACATGAAAAAACCATTAAATTAGGGGCAATTGTAGGTAGGGTACGTAGTGCGTGTGTGTTGGATGTAAAGGTAATATAATGGATGGAGAAAGTAAGAAATAGGAGGAGGGCTAAGTAAGGTTGGTGGAGAGCACGGGGGTTGACCGCATATATATATATATAATCCAGAGAGAAAGAGAGGGGAAAAGACGCGTGGGTGGCGCTGGCACTGTGTGAGAGAGAGATAAAAAAGGAATTGAAGAGAGTGGAAGAAATAGCAACATAACGGCACGAGCGCCGGAGACATTGCTGAACAAAACCACTCATCCTCATTTATATATTTAACAAGAAAAGGAAAAAGAAAAGAACCAGCAGCTGATGAGCAGCTCACAAGTCACAACTAACAACTCTCTCTTTCTCTCTCTCTCTCTCTCTCTGTGCGTAAATGAAACCCATGCATCCGAAGATGCTCTTTGTCGGCCCTACTCCTCCTCTCCATCTCTCAAAATTACAGCCTAAACAATTGTGAAATCTTAATTACTCTCTAATTAGATCACATAAAGTTAATGTTCACACAATAAATAAATTAAATAAATACTCTGTCTCAGTGCCTCACGGTGTGTGGTGGACCCCTTCAGTGCCTCTCTTTTCTCCCCCTTTTTCTTTCTTTTTTTCTCTCTCTCTCTCTATATATATATATATATGCGTGTTGTGTGTGTCAGAGATTCATGGACGCATGCCATGCCATGCCATGCCGTCTTCAACTCCAACTCTCTACTCTTATCCACAATCCCCCATTATATTTCTGATTATCACTACATACCGAGCTACCTAGGGTGCCAAATGACAATAATCATGTGAACCTGCTCTTTTTCTCTCTCTCTCTCTCTCTCTCTATATATATATATATAGGTTTCACTAACATTTTTGTCTCTGGTACATATGTAAGCTGTGCACTATTATGCAATTAAATACTTTTAAAAGTTAGTATTAGATTCTAGGTTTCGCATTATAAGCACAAAAATATTCATATTGAAAATATATATTTTTATATTATTTTATATAAGATTCATTATTATTTTTAAATTTTAATAAATCTTAGTATTTTAAATATCTTTAATAAGTGTACTAAATATACTTATTAGTAAAACCCTAAATTCCTATGGAGTAGTGTATGGCATCAACAACACTCTTATTAGCAACAGTGATAAATTAGTTACAGAGAATATATATTGAGAAAAAGTTGACTGCATGGGCATGTACACATCATAATCATAATAAAGCTGAGTTTGTTATCTGGCTTGCTTAACAACCGGTACTGCATGCTGTCTACCGAGGTCAATAATTTTATATATATATATATATATATATTTCCTGAAGCTATAAGCGCGCAAATTTACATGCGAAATTAATAAACTTGTATATATATATATATATAGCGGCGTGTGTGTTACAGATACTAGGGGACTTTGATTTCTTTCAATTCACTATTGCTATTGCTTACTATATATATGTGGACTAAATTGCAGGCAAATGTTTTATAATTTTATAGATATGAAAATGAAAGCTTGAAATTAACACGCACGATGGATGCATTCTATTCTATTCTGTTGAAACTTTTTGTTGACATCAATCTGTTTAGCTTGTCTCAACTTTCCACCACAATTCCATCCCTTTTATTTTTACATACAATAATAATCCCAAAATATATTAGAAGAACATACGAATCAATCATCTAATATTTAATAACGTAACATGGTATAACAAGTCAATATTAATTACGTTCATGTTATATATATCCTATATAGAATTTAGTCCGTATATAGTATTATATTAACTTCAACCCACCTTTTTCATTGCACTTTATTTAGACCTTTTTCTGTTAAATAGTTGGGGGGGAGTTCATGAGTAGTTTACAGTAGATTTCATTTGGCACATTGAATCATAATTTTTAAATTTTCCTAGCTTGTCTTGACTATATATCGAGTGCTATATATATATATATATTTGCTATTTCCAATCACACGAATTAATTAAGTAAACTCAGATTACTCCAAAATAAGATTATTTGTCGTTACTACAAACCTAGTAGTATGCATGCATCATGTATAGTATAGTAAGGAACTAAGGATATATATGAGATTGGCCTTTGACAACTTGACAAGTGTCTTGAATTCACTTTTATTTTAGTAATAGTACATGTACAACAATTATACATTCAACCAATATTCAACGTGTTATATATATATATATCATACGTGATGTGTGTTATATTTCCCCTTTTATATTTATACACCCAAATTAAAATAAAATTGCTAGGGTTTTCGTTCCCCCCTGTATATAGCCTTTACTCTTAACTGCCTGCTTACTTAATTAATTTTCAAAATAGTAGCTAGCTTAGCTAGGATATGTAAAGAGCCAATTAAATGTATATAGATAGATAGACTCGAATTTAAAATAAAAAATGCAGATCTATATGCATGTATGTGAAAGAGGCGATTAAATGGTGTTTAATTTGACATAATATATGTGATCGAAGAGACAAATGAGGATGTGATGTGGGGTACATCCACGTGAATAAGATAATCGATGGATTAATGATAAGAACAACAAGTTCAATCATCCAATCGCTATCCCGGATTTGAGGGCCTTCCCCCCAAGAGAACCTTTGACCATTTTTTTGTCCACTTTTATTAATTCATTCATTAATTTTAGATTGATTGACCTTAACGTACCTTCATTACATTTCTCTCTCTCTTATCAGTTTTCTAATTAGATTGAGTGTTCTCTCAAAATAATAATTAGATTGAGTGAAGTTTTAATTTTACTGATATTAAGATTTGTGTACTACATTCATCTAATTAACTAGTACTCCCTCTGTCCACTTTTATTTGTCTTTCTAGAAAATTTATTTGTCCACTATTATTTGTTATTTTAGATTTTCAATGAAATATTTACAATCTTTTTCCAGTTTTATCCATACATACACTCTCTTTTTATTTCTTACAATTATTATTGCACAAAAAACTATAAGGATAATTTTGTCATTGTACATTTTTTTCTATAAATTTTTTTTTGTTTTCATCACCTTCTTAATAAGTGTGTAATACTCTAAAACGTCAATTAAAAATGGACAGAGGGAGTATATGTTTAAATGATTACAGTATTTAGTTGGCTAGCCAAACACTTTCATTAATGTCAACTTATTAAATGATAAATTGATGATAATGCAAACTCTATTATTACAATTACATCAAGTCATTTAATTTACTTGAGGATATTAATTGCATAAGTTATGACTTGAAATTTACGTATGGCCAAGTTTAGTACGTACCTCGTTGCGTTCGGGAGTTAAGACTTGAGACTGTTCAATTATATATAGGGAAATATTTCGGGCACAACAAAAATCCAGTCAAAATAGCTAATAAATTGTGTTTAATATATATAATATAAAATGCACAACGTGTATATTATATGTAGTGCACAACATATATCATCTATTGTGCACAACATATATCACATATTGCAACATCATTTTTCTTTGCAACATATTATATATGTTGTGCTATATGGTGTGCACAACATATAATATTCGTTGTGCAATTTATATTATATACATTGTGCACAATTTATTGACTATGTTGGCTGTTTTTTTGTTGTGTCTCTAACATTGCTCTTATATATAATATCGGAAAAGTAGTTGATGTTTACAAATTAAATATTTGTATCTATATATCAACGTCTTGGTTAAAATATAGTGATAAAGCTATGGTGTCTCAAAATAGTCTACACTTTTGTTTATTAAATTTATTAATGTAATTTTATTATTGTCTATATTTATATATTTAATTTTGTTTAATAAACAGTAGTAAGCAGAACATTGTTTGATGTTTCTATGTCGTAGAGTATACTTAAATTGAGGTTTGTCTGATTCAGTTTAAGCGAAGGTATAGGTCTTTTTCATTGATTAATTCTTCAAAGTCTAGCAACGTTGCGTTCACGGGTTTATATTAAAAGCAGCATATATGCTGTCGTTACAAGGAATTACACACCTCTAATTAATTAATTAATTACTAAGACCTTATAATAAATAAATCCAGAAAACTACGATCATGTTAATTACTATGTGTTTGGCAATTCGATGGTAGTCAAATCATAACTATTTCACCTGATCGATAAAATATTAGCATTTAATTTGTATGCACTGATTTTTTATGCATTGACATCTAAGGGTAAAAATTTGGTCTGGAGTAAGAATGTGAATTTGACTATGTATGTATTGTATTATTTTTTTAAATCTTGGATTCTTTGATAAAATGGGCCTCTTCAGAAGCGTAAAGCCCAAATCAACGCAACACTAGTTTGATTCGCTGACCAAGAACAAATAATCTTGGATTCGTCCTAAGAGCAACACTAGTTTGATTATGGATTCGCTTCACAATCAATTATAACATATGATTGATTGGTTTGACAAACTCATTGTTAATCGTTTTCTAACCATCATGCATTTTATTTGGATAAACTTCATCGCACAATAGACTATGATAAGTATTAATATTAACCATTGTTAATTTTGGGTCGTATTCTCACAATAATCATATTTTGTGCTTAGCATTTTACAATTATTACCATATGAACGCATTACTCATTCTTATAATCACGTATTTCTTGCCTCCATTGAATTTGTATTCATATTATTATTGCCTCGAGTAGTAAGTCGACTTCAAAATTGAATGAATCGAGCTCTTGCACCAAGCATCGTCGTCGTCGGGTGCTTCTCCAAACATAGGTTGAGGTGGTACTTGAAAAAATATTCTAACACCTAAGTCATCTTCAAGTTAATGAAATTAAATACGAGAGTGCATATTATGTGTTCTTTCTTTAGAATTATTTAGTAAGTAGAGTGTACAAAAGCTTACTTGAGGTAGCTCTCTTTCATGAATGATATTAATTGTCTCTTTTGAGTCACATAAAAGTATATCTGACTAAGAATCAGACATTATGCTTTGAGAGATCGTTAATTAATCAATTTTGCATGTCGCTGCGAGCACGGCGAAGCTAGGTTAGAGTTTAGGGGGCGGTGGTCCCCCTCAAATTTTTAATTTTATTATTAGTGTAATAAAAAAATTATATATTTAGTTCTCCTAATTTTTTTTATATATTTTATTGAATATTATTTGATATATAACTTAATTATCACACACTTACATTATATTTGTAAAAAAATTAAATAATGTATAAAAATTCAATAATATGATGGAATTTAACAAATAATTTAAATAAAAAATTAATAATTAAAAATAAAATATAAAAAATATCTAACTCCATCTCTATTGACCACTCCTAAGAAAAACTTTAACTTCCATCTCTATTGATCACTCCTAAGAAAAACTTTTAACTTTGTCCCTGACTGCGAGTCTTGGCTAGGTCCACGTCTAACTAAACAAAAAATCTTATAGCAATAAGGTGATATGTTTGTCGTTATATATGAAATGAAAAATCCTATATGTAGCAATCTTATATGATTGAAGCCTGATAATAGTGGGAATCGCCTTCCTTGCTTTGATGAATGCAGCTGGTGGCTCATGCTCTATCAATAATAATAAAAAAGTTGCCTCCAATAAATCTCCTTCCTCTTTATCATCTTGACAAAGCAAAGAAGTACACATCGATTCCCACTCGATCAATTTTTTTATATATCAATTAAAAGTGATCCGAAACAACTCCTCAACTCATTGTTTCCTCAATAATTTGAACTTTATAAATGACTTTTCTATGTTTGGTATTTTTATGCTCTCCTTTGTTCAATAATCAATTAAGTTTCTTTTCAAAAGCATACAACTTCCCATGGGTTTCGATCTCACGCATTATTATAAGCTATGTTATACAGCCAGGAAAATTAATCGCTATATGGCGAGCAAGAACGATGTATTGTGTGACTTTAAACATAAAAGAAGTGAGAATTAAATAAAGAAGCCAGGCGGAAAACAAAATATAATATGTGTGCACGTACTCCACAATCATGCTGCTAAAGTCTAGCATCAAAAGTTGGGTACCTAGTATATTCTAGCCACGAAACATTTTTTCCTTTATTTTTGTCAGTGTTAAAAGTTTTACTTAAGATCACGACACATTTGTAGCTAGTTAAGCTATATATATCCTCTCCCTCTTAAGTTGATATAGTATACAAACTCTTGCACAAATTTTTATTTTATATTATAAAACTTGGATGTCCAAATTACATAATAATTAGGTGCAGTGCAAGACGGTGTTCAGCCCCTAGTGTGTTGGTAGATAATAACAGGACATTGCGATTAGGTGTTATTGTTGTCGAGCCCTTGATGTGTTGTTAGAAGAAGATGAGGTTAGATGATTTGACTTGATGATAGAGGGAAATGTTGTAATCTTGAATTATGGAAATAAAATTTGCCACAGTCTCGACCTTACCTATATATATTTCTACTTTCCAGCTTGTGCATCCAAATTAATTAGTGGATGAGACTTTTATTTCCACAGATATAATTAATTAGTAGTTTATGTTTATTCAACAACTTGTGCAAATTGATTAGACTAGTGTTTTATAATTATAATGATATGATAGAACAATTAGTGGAGATAGATATATAGATGTATTAATATGACTATGGCTTGGTGACTTAAGGAATGGAACGAGGATGTTCCTTTTATTGAAACCTTATTGGTTGACAATTTGAGTTTATGCAGATTGTGGATAAGCCAAGTTATATCAGCACCACCATTCTAGGCATAATATATAGCTGTTATGATGTGTTAAGTGAATATTATGGAGGAGTCTTATTCTGAGTGTTGTTGGGGATTAATCATATGTATCAGTGTTATGTTGATGTTTTTTTTGGCTAGGCAGATGCTCTTTTTCCTCAATTAAGATAGGAGGTTTTTTGATGAGATCTGTCTGGTCTTGCTCTTTTTCATTCATGAGTCCTTGTGTTTATAGTCTCGTGATAATAATCGAAAAAAAAGATATATAGATGGATGGAAGGAACAAAGATATGTATATGATTGGGTAAGCTTTTGCTATGCGGATGGACCAACCCTTAATCAATCCCACTAACCACTTTACAGAATCGTATGAATCTATCTTTAATTGGAAAGTGAGTTTTGAGGAAAAACAATAGTTAGCCCTCAGGCTCAGCATATATTATGCCTCACCTTTCGGTTCTCTTTATAGTTTTCTCCCTGTTATTCTCTCCCACACTCACTCACAGCAAATAATAATAATAATAATAATACAAATGTTTCTGTTCTGATACGGCCAAAGTATTTTTGCTTTGCTTATCTTTGATTATGTATCTGTTAAAGTCGCACTCCACGCCTGAATTATATTCCCCAATATTCTATAGCCATATGTTGCATGCATCTACAATATATACCAATACTACATTGATTTCAAGTAATTTAATTTATTATTGTTCTTATTCTTATTAGTTTGGTATAAGATATATATGGATGCCCTCAGTACTACAATTCCTATCTTTGAATTAGATATCCTGGTTGCTACGAACTGAATTAGGGATAAAGGAACTAGTACCCTTTCATTTCTTTTTTTTTTTTACTAAGTCGGTATGAATATTTTTTACTTTCAGCCTAACTGGGTATCAATCAAATCAATATATCAAGGGAATTTTATCATCCCGATCGAATCAATGTAAATATGCTTGATGAGATTATTCCAAGATTCAACGACTATATATTATTCGCCTAACCATATGGTATAGTGTATATATACTCTCCACGGGAGGGAGGGATGGAGTGTATATATATATATATATATATACACACGTACTACTATTAGATGAGGAATGAATAAACAATAAGCCTAACTCCATATTCCACGATATCTCCATAGGATCAAGAATATTTTGTCATTCCAATTTGGAAATTAGAACACTAAATTATATATATATGCATGCAGTTGTGTTTATTGAGTTATGACAAATGTGACTGTAGGAATATTATATTACCATCAAGTTTGTTAAAGAAAAAAGAATAATGTTTTTTCTATGATATTTACTGAGGAAAGTTCGGTCATCTTCATGACAATATAGCATCCAAATATCTACAAGACGGTGAAGGAATTTTCACTACTGCAACAAAAAGATAAAAATCTACAAGTTTAAAGCAGTCACTAATTTTTTAATCGAACTATCTTTTCAACGTGTGATATATTTTAAGATATGGAGGAAAAATTAAACAACTAAAATCATTTATACACTTACTCATTCACGAATTTCACTAATTTTATTGCAAGTGTACTTAATAATAATTTGGTACAATTGAATATTTTGTATTTTTTTCCCCCTGATACAACCTTGTACTCAACGTAATGTACTAGCAATAACCAAAGTGCGTTCTATGGTGTCTGGCATGGCTCATCACGCACTATAAATCTTTTCACCAACATCATCTTCTATGTAATGGTAATGGAAGCCAAAATATTCCAGTGCCACCAATGAGTTCTTCCTTCAAAAACTTCAACTCCCTCACTCAACCTTAACCAAAAGATATCTCATCCACAAAGGAATCAGCAAAAATGTCAGCAACATCTAAATTGGGAGAAAAGCTAAGCATAAACGATGAAACTAACCAACCTCCTCCACCATCACAAACTCAAAAGTGCCATGTCAATCTGGTGAAGATGTTTGTTTCAGAGCTAAGAATCCAGCGAGGAATAGCCCTTCCTATGGTGGCGATGAACCTAGCATGGTTTGCCAAGACAGCCATCACAACAGCATTTTTGGGCCACCTAGGTAAGCTAAGCTTAGCAGGTGGAGCTCTCGGGTTTACTTTTGCTAATGTCACTGGCTTCTCTGTCTTGAATGGTCTATGTGGTGCCATGGAACCTATCTGTGGACAAGCTTATGGGGCTAGAAACTTCAGGCTCCTTCACAAGACCCTTCTCATGACAATCCTGTTGTTGCTATTGGTAACAACTCCCATCACGTTCTTGTGGCTTAATGTTGACAAAATCTTGATTCATTTTGGCCAGCATCAAGACATCTCAACTGTCGCAAGGACTTATGTTTCTTACCTTGTACCCGACTTGTTTGTCACTTCACTCTTCTGTCCCTTAAAAGCCTACTTGAGCTCCCAGAGCATAACTCTCCCTACCATGTTTAGTTCAGCAGTAGCACTAGTTTTCCACATACCAGTTAACATTGTACTCTCAAAGACCATGGGCCTCAGAGGGGTTGCCATGGGGGTTTGGATAAGTGACCTTATTGTTGTGGTTCTACTTGCCATTTATGTTGTGATACTTGAGAACAGAAAGGAGAGCAGGTGGAAGGAAGGAGGGTGGTGGGATCAGAGCATAGTGGATTGGATCAGGCTAATCAAGCTTTGTGGATCATGCTGCCTCAACACATGCTTGGAATGGTGGTGCTACGAGATTCTAGTCTTACTCACTGGCCACCTCTCAAATGCCAAGGAAGCAGTGGGAATTTTCACCATTGTGCTGAATTTTGACTACTTGCTATTCTCAGTGATGCTATCACTTGCCACTTGTGTATCCACCCGTGTCTCGAACGAGCTAGGAGCAAACCAAGCTAGCAATGCTTACAGATCAGCATGTGTGTCACTTGCATTAGGCTTTATCTCAGGCCTCATAGGGAGCTTGGTGATGGTGGCAGCAAGGGGAATTTGGGGGCCTCTGTTTAGTCATGACAGGGAAATCATAAAGGGTGTAAAGAGGACAATGCTGCTGATGGCTCTGGTGGAAGTGTTCAATTTTCCAGTGGCAGTTTGTGGAGGCATAGTTAGAGGGACAGCTAGACCATGGTTGGGGATGTATGCTAATCTAGGTGGATTTTATTTTCTGGCTCTGCCACTTGGTGTGGTTTTTGCATTCAAGCTTGGTCTTGGGCTATCTGGACTCTTCTTTGGACTTGTTACTGGTATTGTTGCCTGCTTGACACTGTTATTGATATTCATTGCAAGGATAAACTGGGTGGAGGAAGCTGCCAAGGCACAAGCACTAGCCACTGATGAGAAGGATGCTACCAAATGTGGCCCCCAAGAACAAATTGAGGCCACCGAAAATCATCAAGTATAAAAAATGCATCAAGAAATCTCTCAATCTACCCAAATTTGTACATATATGACTGAAGGGCTTAACAATCAGGTCACACTCTTATGTAAAATGGCTGAGTTTCTAGTCAATCCCATTTTGGGTGCTTCATGCTCTCAGGGGATTTTTCCTGAAAATTACTAAAAAGTGACCCCTGTAATTCACTGTCATTGAAGATCAGTACCTAAATGACTCTTGTTTTCAATAACTCTTTGTACATATAATTGCATCAACTATGAGAAGGCAATCAAGAAAGCAATTTTCCTCATAGTCTTAAAGTAAATCAACCATGCATAACACTAGCCACTAGGTTTAGAAATTGGGGACTCCAACTCTAGCCTTTTCATCAATCATGCCTAACAAAGGAATTTCACTTCAGACCACCAAAAGCCAAAATGTGCGTGTGCTGTGATAGTTTACTGCTAATTGCAGATGAATTTACGGAATGGATTGAATTCTTAGGATTGTGTATGAGAATGGGACATTATTATAGAAGAATCATCTTTTATAGAAGAAAGGTAAAGGCGACGATGCAGCAAACTGCATTAACCAACACAATGAACTTCTAAGAAAAATGGAAAACACATAACTATAATGGGACTCGTCTTCTTAACACAAGCTCAAATATATATAAACATGTGAAAACACAGTACCAACAAATCTTGGCTTGGGTTCTATCTCATGGAGTTTTAGCCAACCATGGGTAATATGTTAGTTAAACTTGACGAATCCTAGATGACAATGCTTAAGTTCTGTTAAATACCTGTTGGATTGGATGGTTGAGTTTTCAGCCATTGCAACACCATCTTCATCTTCTTTTCAATCAAAAGTGCGCATCAGCCATTTTCAAACATAAATGCCCTCGCTGCAATCTCCTCTCGGAATAGAATACTGAATAGAATAGAGCGTTTTTCATTTTTGGTGTTTTCGTAAAAAAATAGGTCCGAAGACAATTGGGCTTATCTAAGATGTCTGTCTCCCTTTTAGAGGCCCATTCAATACAAGGACATTGTCCAAGGTGGATCCAACTTCACGTTTTCAGAAAACAATAACAATCTCACCCAAAAAAATAAAGTTAACAATGTCTTGATTAATCCAACGACCAACGTACCAATTTTTATGGACAAAAACATATGTACACTATTGGCAGGGGATAGGAAGCCCTTTATTCTGACAAAAACAAAACAGGAAGAGAAAAACTAGCCCCTTGTTATTGTCAATGTAACGTGGCTTCAATTAATCTCTGTCTCAAACAATCTATATTGCGAGCTAGTATAGCTGCTTCAAATCAATAAAATATCTGCCAATGAGTATTAGCTCAAATGGCACCTCCCTTGGTCCAAGTGACTAAGGGATTTGTTGCTCTAGGGTCAAGGGTTCTATCCCTATATGCCCACCCCTTCCCCAATTTCCCCTAGCTTCACTAGGAGTTCCTTGTAAACCAAAAAAAAAAAAAAAAATCAATAAAATATCTCCATTATAATGTTTGGTCCATCCTTTGCAATTGTGTGATAACTTTGCTGCATGTGCTAAGTAACTTAAAGCAGTAAAACCAATTTATTGCATATAGATGTGGTGCATGTGTAAAACGTGAGTTGTTCAGGCCAATTTATTTCATATCTGTACGCATACTCCAATAAGGTACAAATATTAATTTCTCAAGTCCTATTTTGCTAATCCCAACTATAGTCAAGTATTAATATTCATTCACCCAGAAAAATTAAAGCTCGCAGAATTACCTTAATTGTCATAACCCATCTGTTTTACTTTTTTGTTACATAATTCAATGAGGAATTGAGGATCACTAATTAGAATGACAATACCTCATCGACTACTATACATATTAAAGAAAAATAATGCTTCCTCAATGAGATTTAGAAGGTTATAAATTTATTTTATACTGTAAAGCACATAAATGAGACGTGAAATGGGGAAAGGAATCAGTATATATACTATTATATAGACTACGGTCAAATTAAGAAATATGAGGGTGTCATGTCATGCAAGAATATGGGAAACAGAAACAAATCAAAATTCAAAGAATGGTAAACAAAGATTTTCATACAATCACTTTCTGATTTGTTACTTCATTTTAAATTGCCGAGATTTTCATTACAATTATTTTTATGCTAAATACTCTCTCCATTGTTTTTATTTGAAATTTTGTATTTTAAGTTTGTTTTTTTTTATTTGTCAAGTTAGCAATTTTAGCTAATGTTTATTGTTTAATATGCTTTCTTTATATTTTACCCTTATTTAATTCATTATCTACAAAGTAAATTACACTACCTAAAATAATATATCCACTTTAATTAAGGATAATATAGTAAAATATAAGAAAAAATTGACAAATAAAAAAATCAAAAGAATACTACTACTAAATAAATAAAATATTTGATTGAGAACATGTTGGTGCACGTTAGAGCAAAACATGCGTGGAGTGTCCTACGGAAAGACATGCGGCGCCGTTGTATCAAAGCCGGGTCCCCCTTTTTGTAAATGTTACTACTACTCTCGAATCCCGCGCTCAAATGGTGAGAGCACAGTAGTAGTAGTTCGAATTTGGCGCTAGAGTAAGAGACGGTCAAAAAGTGCAGAGACATACAAGAAAGAAAAAAGAGGCGGGTTTTACGAACACAACCAAGTTGCTGCTGAGTTGTCAACCACGTGGCACCAATCAAAGTGCCCCTTCCTCTGTCTAAAAAGCTACTTAGGGCTGACAAAACACGACGTCCCACGCAGCTTTTTTGGGCCCCACTACGCCCCGCTTTGGCGGGAACCACGTTTCTTCCCGCCACACTCTCAACCATCATGTCATCAACCACTCCTCCTTCGTGGTGGTCTTGCGTTGAGCAGTTGGAGGCAAACACAATATCTAACAGGGGAACGTGTTTTCTGACGCCATGTGGCTAGAAAGAAAGAAAGAAAGAGCGTGAGGCCCATAACAGTGGGTCCATCCATCTTTGCCCTTCATTCATACTACTTTAGTTTAGTATTACCGTTGACTTTAAATTCAATGACAAAATAAATATTAAATGACCTCGTTGCATTTGTTTGACACGTGGCGGAAGATTTTCACAAATTACACTAAAAAAATAAAATGAAATGAAAATCGCATTCCTTTTAAGAAACAAACAAATGCTAAAACAAAAAAAATTCAACTTCGCAGGTGCGTATATCCCTTCAGATTAAAATGTTTGATCAAAATATTAAGTTTTTTGTCAAAGTAAGGCATGAGAATTGCTCTAGATCTGGAAGGTAATGAAGTAGAAGGCGTGTCTCCACGCGCCTAAGTTATGATTCATACACGTATACCATACTCTTAAAGAGTATCATTACACTTTTTCTAAATGGACTATTATTTTTAAGGATCTTCATGAATCCATTATGGCTAACTACTTCTAATAAGTTTTTTCCTCGATGACAGATTTCAAAATCAAAGGGATAATGAACCTGATAAGTTGATTGATGCATGTGTTTACACTACTTCTATGTCACGTGTACACAATTGAGTACCTCAAAAGCATAGTAGATTTCATTGTTTACTCTATCCTTCTGGGCATCCCTGTTTTTAAGTTAATTTTACTCTGTCTTAGAATTTTAAAGAAGGATGACGGACTTTATCTTAATTTTTATACAAAGAAATATAATTTAGATAAAGTTAAATTTGTAGCATCACCCTCAAGAATAAAATAGTTTTAAACTAAAATCTATCCAAGTTAAAAAAAAAAGAAAAAGAAAAGTGGGGCAAGGGATACGGTTATAAGCAAAGGCGAAGATCAAATTAGAGAGTGAGGAGTGACAGAGGAAAAAGCCGATAGGAGCGGCATTGTCACGTGCGAACGTCATGAATGAAATTCATTCCACACCTTGATCGATTATAACCTGTGGGTGATGGGCCCCACTTTAAGTAACCTTCCACCTGGCTCCATCAACATTCTCCCACCTGTTGAGTGCATAGCAAGCAAAGCTACGCCTGCTCATCCCACGTGTCTTCCAGCATGGATTTGAAACAAGATGATTGGTCGCACAGGACACGTTGTCATCCTATTTGGTTGACATGTTAAAATAATATCTCATTTGTTCTGGTTCATTTTACACTTTTTTGTATTTCTGCAATAAATGTCAATGTCAAATTTCTATATAATATTAGATAGGAAAATAATTAAGCCACAATAAAAATTCAATCAAAATACACAATATATATCACATGTAGTGCACAACATATATCACATATTTCAGCATCATCTTTTTTTATAACGTGTGGTATATTTTGTGCACGTCATGTGATATAGGTCATGCACGACATGTAATATTCATTGTGCAATTTATATTATATATGTTGTGCATAACTTGTTGGATATTTTAGTTGATTTTTTATTATACCCATATCAATACACTATTAAATATTTGTTTTCAAGTGTGCTTTTATTGATATAGATGTAAGAAAGAGACTATTATTAATATTAATATAAAAACATATTTATATATGAATATCGTAATAATTTTAATTAAAATTCTCTTAAATCAATGTTTTTTAAAGGGTTTTGCTAATCGTTAAGGATACTTAAAATATTAACTTTAAAAAAAATTTAAAAATAATAGTCCGATCCCTTGCATAGAAAACATAAAAATACATGTTTTCAAAATAAATCTTTACATTTTTAATTTCTTAATTGAGTCAATTGTTACCGGAACCCTTCTTTAAAAACGTTATCAATGAAAAGTATGCACTAAATAGACAGTAGAAATTATTCGGGTGTGGTGTGGAAGGGAAGCTGGGTCAGCGCTGCAGGCGTTAGTCACGCCATGTGACAGACAGGGTTCCATTAACCCAAACTTCTTTTTCTCTTTGCGTATAGGCGTGGGGTTCCATAAACATTTATTTTATTTAATTTTTTTTGAATTAAGCGAGAAAATATCTTAAAATATTTGCTGAGTATATATATATGAGGACAACACTAGAACTTTGTTTAGCGAGAAGGGGAAAGAGTTAAGAACAAGGCGTGCTTTGCGCTTGGAAAGAGAGAGAGAATATAGTAACCCTCTTTGCACACTCAGAACAGAATAGAACGCACAGCGAAGCAATTAAAGGTTTGGTGAGTGAGTGGGGTTGGAGGGGTTTTAAGGCGATTTAGTCGAAGGAGTTGGCCACATAAAAGCCACGGTTTCGAATCCAAATTCCATTCTTATTTCTCTTTGTTGCCTCTTCGGGCTTCTCAGCCAGGACACTCTTTTCTCAGACTTTCTCTAACTAGTTCCACCAAGGGATTTTCCTTCGCTTCTTCTTTTTTTCTCAAAAATGGAGTGGCCAGCTTGTACGGACGCATATGAAAAGCTCATAATACGGATGAGCACCCCCAGGTTTGTATTTCTAAACCACCCTTTCTTGGGATACTTTTTTCTCTTTTTTTCTTCTCTGTTTCCTTTTTTACTTGAATATGCGCGTTTTCGAGTGTTATGACAATTTTTCATCAAAGTTTTTGGTTTGTTTTTGCAAATCAGACCTATTCGTTTGTTTATCTTCGATTTTGCATTTTTTAGTGATTTTTTTATTTGATTTCTCTTGTAAGTTCTTAATCCTGCAATCGATTTTTTCCTTTAGTCCTCCGCCCAGCGTTTTAATTCAAACTTTACTCGAAACTACTTTTGAATTTTTGTTTTTTCCTTTTCTTCCAAGGAAAGGCGTTATCTGGCTGACCAGAACGTTCCTATCACCCACCACCGACCTAAGCTCATTCCTGTTTGCACTGTTTGTGCTAATTGAGTTTCTTAATCTTCTTGTTAGAGGAATAGTACCCCCCAACTTTAATTTTCGGATTAGGAACGACTTTTTCTTTTCCTAATTGCCACCGACTTTTACGTTTGATTTGTCCACTACCAATAATTTAACAATTCTCTGACTTTTCTTTCCTCCCTTCCAGAATGTCTTTGTTCCCATGTGTATTCTTTATGGTTTAATTTTGTGGTCTTTAATTAGACACCGAAAGAGAAAATCAATCAGAGAAAAAAAGATTATATGACTGACTTTGACCTTTCTCCGTGATATAGGGTTGTCATTGACAATGTTGTCTGCTCCACAGCGACTCTGGTCAAGGTATCCTCGCACCCAAAATGCTTCCCACGCGGGATCAATTCTTACCCATTTTTTTTTTTTTAATATACATAAATAAAATTAAAAAATAATTAACTTTGCTTCTGTCTTGATGAAATTTGTAGGTTGATAGTGCCAGGAGGCATGGAATACTCTTGGATGCCGTACAAGTGCTCACTGATCTGAACCTTTCTATTAAGAAGGCGTATATTTCCTCTGATGGAAAGTGGTTCATGGATGGTAATAAGCTAATCTTCTCTGTTTTTCATCAATCTATCTGATTTGAAATTAGATAATTTCTCAACCACTAAACTTTGGCTATTCGATTGACAGTTTTCCATGTAACCGATCAACACGGAAACAAGCTCACAGATGAGAGCGTTATTAAATATATTGAGCAGGTATTTAATTGTGACTTTACAAGTTCTAATTTAATGAAAATGTTGGTAGCTATTTACTCTTGTGTAACTGTCACTGATTTTTTTGCTTGTGATATGCAACAGTCACTTGGGTGTATTCACAATGTGAGAACTGAACCCTCAAACGGTCTAACTGCTTTGGAATTAACCGGAACAGACCGGGTCGGTTTACTATCGGAGGTGTTTGCTGTGTTAGCTGATCTTCAATGTGACGTGGTTGAGGCTAAGGTTTGGACTCACAATGGTCGCATTGCCTCCCTAATCTATGTAAAGGATTGTGATTCTGGGTCCTCTATTGAGGACTCTCAGAAAATCAATAGGATTGAAGTGCGGTTAAGGAATGTTTTAAAGGGAGACAATGACATTAGAAGCGCAAGGACCACCGTCGCTATGTCTGTCATGCACACGGAGAGAAGGCTGCATCAAATGATGTTTGCCGATCGTGATTATGAGAGGACTCCCATTCTTAAGTTTACTCCTGATGCTCCGGTGGTGACCGTACAAAACTGGGCCGAAAGGGGTTATTCGGTTGTGAATGTTCAGTGCAAGGATCGAATCAAGCTGTTATTCGATGTTGTATGCAACTTGACTGACATGGAATATGTTGTGTTTCATGCAACTATTAATACTAATGGTGATCAAGCTTACCTGGTAATTATCCAATTTCCTGGTATCAAATTCTTTTTTCAAGTTTTTCCTTAAACTTGGTTAGTTGCATGTTTTATGTGCTCAAGTAATTAACGTTGTTTGCTCAAATTGTCATTTCAGGAATTTTATATAAGGCATAAGGATGGCACCCCGATTAGTTCTGAGCCAGAGCGTCAACGTGTAATTCAATGCTTAAAAGCTGCAGTTCAGAGAAGAGCATCTGAGGTATACACTCCATTCTTCTAATTCGTATTTGTTACATTGTTATACAGTAATCTTTGTTTAATATAAAAATGGATAAGACTAATTGATTGTTAATTGTTGGATTACAGGGTGTTCAATTAGAACTATGCACGGAAGACAGGCAGGGGCTTCTAGCAGAGGTCATGAGAACTTTCCGAGAGAATGGATTGAATATTACAAGAGCTGAGATATCCACGACAGACAAAACGGCTTTAAATGTTTTTTATGTAACGGATGCCGTAGGAAACACAGCTGATCCGAAGATCATCGAATCGGTTAGGCAAAAAATTGGGTTAAGCAATTTAGAAGTGAAGGAGCTGCCATTGATGTATCATCAGAAGGAAGAACGAGAGGATCAAGCGGTTGGAGTTGGTGGGGCAGTGTGGCTGTCTATTGGGAGCCTTGTGAGAAGGAACTTGTACCATTTGGGACTAATCAAGTCATGTTCTTAAAGCATAGGCCAAAGGGAAGGAACAGTGAGAGGGAATTTGAAATATGTGCAACTTTTGAAGCATGATATTCTTTGCTTCTGGTTTAGGGCTGTGTACATAAAAATGTTAAGGGGTGGAATTTGGTGATAGTAGTTATGCTAGTTGGTTGGTTGGGTTGGGTAATTTAGTTTGGTAGGTGGAAAAGATGTAAGGTATCTGTGTACAGCTGGAGGAGATTGTGGCACCCTACCATTTTAAATGATTTGTGATAGGAAGTTGTGATATGAAACATAGGGACTGGATTCATGGTGGTAGAGACAAGTAGCTTAGGTACACAGAGCAAATTGGGTTCATTGTTCATAGAGAGCACTTAATTAGTTCGTTTGTTTGTACATATGGACTAGTACCATTTTATGGTTACTTATTAATATGAATTTTCTTTTACAAGTCCATTAAAAATTGAATTCACACTTGAATTTGAATTGAATTCTGGTGTTTAAAATATATTAGTAAAATTGTAGAATTGAATTGAATTCTAATGTTTGGAATGTTTATAAAATGAATTAAATTTTTTTAATGGATAAATTTATCCTAAGACACTTTGAAATTTGAAGAGAGTAATTTAAATTGGGTAATTTAAAGAAGATAATTTGAACATTTTCATATTTTAAGTGAAATGCCAATGAAATTCAATTGAAATCGGAGTGGAATGATTCCGATTTATTTTTGGACCAAAACTATGGAATTGAATTGAATTTCATTTCAATTTAAATGATTTTCTTTGTTTCAAACACTGGAATTCAATTCAATTCATGTGAGAATTGAATTCCAACGGTGTTCCAAACACCCCATTAGTGGTTGGCTACGATTTCTACATTCAATTGTGTCGGTCTCTGTCTCTGTCTGCAGCATTTTTCATTAATTTCAGGGCTCCACTTCATCGGTTGTTTCCTGGATCCAGCTAAAGATCTATCTATGTTATTGTTAGGGTGGTGGGGCTTACTTTACGAATTGGAAAAACTTAAGATGGGGGTATTTAATTCAAGCTCTCAATCAATTAAAAAACTCTCAATAGATGTAATCGACCAAATGAGTTTGGGATCAAAATTCAAGTGATCTGAACAAAAAATATCTGCTTGACATGGACAGAGGATCAAGTAGAATTAAAATGAGTTTCGCGTTGATATAGACGCTAATGGTTGCAACATCACATGCGACTTAATTAATGTGACAGAGACCCAAATAGGTTTGCGGTGAACATTATATCTCCATTCTAGGAAGGCCGTTGAAAAAGGCGTGGCTACAACTCTACAAGCATTACAAAATTTCAGTAATGGCTACAACTCTACATTGAAAATATATCTATCGAGTTTACATTGTGTGTTATATGCTATATGATAGATGTATTTTCGATATACAATAAGCAATACAAAATTTATTATCTTATTATGCTTCTTGAATAAACACATTCTAATATCTATCATAAGTTGTTTTTTAAATTTTATTTTAGATGTTTTGGAACATAGCATAAGCAAGCAAGAGTAAAATTACACATCTGATCTGAGATCTCTTTAATTTCCTTAGCTAACTTCTTCAAAGTACTAATATAATTCATATTGTGACATGAGCAGCCCATAAATTTCTATAGTAGCATGTAATTGAGAATAATAATTGTGGAAGAATTCCAAAATGAAACATGCATACATATTAGGATTGATGACGGAGGCAGAGACGACCACAAGGCAAGATTAAGATTGATATATAGAAATGGATTGAGTGGGACTATAGGTGCGTACGAGTGAGTGAGTGGAGTATTAGTAGTGGTTAAGTCAAACAAATGAATCCATGTGCGGAAGAGAGAGAGGTCAAGATAGAAGACCAAGAACGTGGCGGAAAGTGCGGTAATATAATTTGATGGATGGCGCTAACAGCTAGCTGTGATGATAGAGAAATGATACACGTACATCAGATTTTTATCCATGAAGCATTCATAAGATATTATTTCAATTTTTTTTTTATTTAAAATGGTGGACCCAAAATAGCATAATATGATTGATGAATGGTTGATGGATCTATATATTGATGTAATGTAGTACTATTTACCTGTGATATAGCTGGATTTCTTTGTCTCTCTCTTTCTTGTCTTTCATCCTGTCCTCCTCGCTACTGCTAACAGTGTGCTATGTCGCTCTAAAAATTAAGGCCATGTGAATATATGCTATGCTTGCTTTTCAGTAGTAATTATTAATTCATCAAACCAACCAATGGGGCGGTCAAAAATTCTCTTTCATTCACTTCAACTGACCCATCATAAATTTATTTACTAGCACCACTCGTGAGACAACTTACCATACAAAATTACAAAATTTGTTATTAATAGTTACAAACGTGACACTCATTTTATTATCATGTGAAAATGGTTTAGGGTTTAAACTACACACTACATGGAGATTTGTATATATCTTGTACAATGGTGTAAATGTCATGCATGTGAACACAACAAATAACCGAGTAGTAAGCCAATCTTTGCTGTGAGAAGTCCGAGCTCTTAATTCAAGTGTCGAACCCCTCTCAAAACACAAGTTCTGACACCCAAATCAATCTCAAGTTGATTGAAGCAAATACAAGTGCATTCACTGTGTATGTGTATAATACAATGACAAAAATGATCAGAGTTCACCCGGGAGAGTCGTCGAGCCGTCCCTTTAAAGACATACATCGACGGGCAACGGCCAGCAATTTATTAGTACTTTAATTAATCTATTTGGATTCATGTACATAAGATATTAGCGATAATAAAATCACTACATTAATTCTAATCATAATCAACTAGATCGTCAGTTAATTATATATATAAGACATACATCAAGTCAAAAACCATTCAATTGATGCGTCATCTCAAGTCTCAACTGTGTGTCACTGATGATGATCGATGATGATAGAGATATATAGATAATAAAATGCCAATGGCATCTTCTACTAGCAGTGAGTACAAGAGAAACCTTTTTTCCTATTAATTAATTAATTAATATAATTATACTATCAAAACATGAACTTTAAATTCATATTCTTTTTAACATATAGCGAGAGTGGAGCGCACTGGTTGACAATACATAACTATAGTCTATAGAATCAAACAAAGATGGGACTTCATAAGACACTTGTTTGATTAATTTATTTATACAATAGTCTTCAGTTATACAACAAAAATACGTCAAACTAATATTTAATAATATGTGTTATATATAATATGTCATGTGTATCTGTTAACGCTAAATTTAGTGAAGTGTTAATATCGACATATTTTGTTCTCGACGTAGTCGAATGGAGTGAATGCCGATGAGACAAATGTGTCGACATCAACATTATTGTCGAGAATAAGACTTAGAGTAAAGAAAAAACTCTATTAATGTCGATATTATGTAAAGAGGTTACTCCAGAAGTTATAGTCAGTTCTTTGTATGAAACACGTGTAGAATGAAGAAGTAAATGAAATAACTGCCGACTGACGTGGACGACATGCAGCAATTGATAACTTCTTTTCTCAGCGTGGTGGAAGAAACGGCTCGCGGTTTTCTTTTCTCAACCGTCGACAGTTATTTGTAGGGATTTTTAGCCGTAGATCTGATAACTATAGAATGGATCCGACGGGAAGTCTAGGTCTATAAATAGAAGATAGGTTCACATTGTAAAGACATTGAACATACACTGAAATTTGCTTACACATACAAGCACAACGTTCTCTGGGTATGTCTCGATCGCCTGTAGGAGTATCCATAGAGTAACTTTATTGCTTTCTTTACTTTCTGTACTTTCAATTTCTGCATTTACTTGTTGTTCTTTACAATATTGTTGTTTGTATTCATTTGCCATTATCAATATATACATTATTCAGTTCATCTCATTATCATACAATACTCTTCTTTGAAAAACTGTGGTCCCGACACCATCAAATCGTTTTCAAAAGCACTGTTGCGAACCTTTTATTTTGTTCTCATTTGTTTGTTCTCTTCGACAACAAATTTGAGTAAACAGTATCATACATACTTGTGCTATACATATGACACATATTGACATATTACATATTACGTATAATACACGTTGGAAACTAATTGGACATATGTTTATTGCACAAGGAACATTAATGTTGTTTATATATGGCCGTACACTTCAAATAATTAGCCAAATATCATGCTAGCTTCCGTTTAACTCTTAACAGAATATTCTTGTGTTTCCATATTTTCTCAAGGTGTTGTGCTATTTTAATAGCTAAAATTAGAAATGAACGAGACAAATTTATTTGGATTCATACGTAAAATATAAATTAAATTAAACACCGACAATAAAAACCACGGTATATTATTGTCACCAACTATAGTTCAGCTAATATATAAGACATATATCCAGCCAAAAGCCATTCATGGATCCGTCATCTTCACTGTAATTTAGTCAGTGGTCGATTATGGAAATAAAAACAAATGAAATATGCGGGAAGCCGGGAACAATGACAAACTTCCATAATAAAGACTAACAATAGGACAAGAGAAACCTTTTTCATACGGTGTATTTTAAAGGTTATATTCTTTATTTATAATACAAGAAAAAGTTTATAAAATCACACATTTTGAAATATATTGTCTTTAATTTCTATTATATGTAAAATATTTATATAATTTAATATTTTCAAGCTTTATAGTCTTAATTTTATAGTACAACAAAAAGATTATGAAATCTCACATTTTAAAGTATATAACCTTCAATTTGTACTATATGTAAAAGATCATGTGATTAAATATTTTAAAGGTTATAGTCTTTATTTTATAGTGTATCTAAAAAAATAGTGAAATCTCACATTTTAAAGTATGTAGTCTTCAATTTCTAGTATATGTAAAAAAATTTATGTGATTCAATATTTTTAAAGCTATAGTCTTTATTTTATAATACAACAAAAAAAATTGTGAAATCAAGTACATTTTAAAGTAGATAGCATTCAATTTGTAGTAAATGTAATAAATTCATATAATCCAATATTCTAAAGCCTATAGTCTTTATTTTATAATACAAGCAAAAAAAATTGTGAAATCTCATATTTTAAAGTATATAGCCTTCAATTTCTACTATATGTAAAAAATCATGTAATTCAATATTTTAAGAGTGAATACCTTATTTAGTCCCTCACATTATTAATTTCGAGAACAATTTAGTCCCTCATGATTTAAAAGTGACAAAATAGTCTTCCAAGATTAATTTTATATGACACTTTAAGTGACAATTTAGTCATTCTATTAAGTTTATGTTAACTGAGTTGCAACACATGACGTAACTTAAGTGATATGTCATACAATGTGTCATACACATCACTGCAACTCAATTAATAGAAACTTAACGGAGGGACTAAATTTTCACTTAATGTGTCCTATAAATTAATCTTGAGGGACTAAATAGGGTATTTACTCATATTTTAAAGTTTATAGTCTTTATTTTTTTAGTGTATCCAAAAAAATAGTGAAACCTCACATTTCAAAGTATATAACCTTCAATTTCTACGATATGTGAAAAATTCATGTTATTGAATATTTTAAAGGCTATATAGTCTTTATTTTATAATACAACCAAAAAAAGTATGAAATCACATATTATAAAGTATATAACCTTCAATTTATATTATATGTAAAAAATTCATGTAATTTAATATTTTAAAGTCTATAGTCTTTATTTTATAATACAACAAAAAAAATTGTGAAATATAAACTTTTAAAGTATATAATCTTCAATTTCTACTATATGTAAAAAATTCATGTGATTCAATATATTAAATGCTATATAACCAAAAAATATATATATATTAAATGTTATAGTCTCTATTTTATAGTATATTTAAAAAAAAATGAAATTTCACATTTTAAAGTATTTAGGCTTCAATTTCTACAATGTAAAAATTTATGTGATTTAATATTTTAAAGGCTATATAGTCTTTATTTTATAATACAGCCAAAAAATTGTGAAATCTCACATTTTAAATTATATAGCCTTCAATTTCTACTGTATGTGAATTATACCTAAAAAATTGTGAAATCTCACATTTTATAGTATATTGCCTTCAATTTTTACTATATATGAAAAATTCATGTTATTCAATATTTTAAAGGTTATAGTCTTTATTTTAAAATACAACCACAAAAATTGTGAAATCTTGCATTTTAAAGTATATAGCCTTAAATTTCCACTATATGTAAAAAATTCATGGGATTCAATATTTTAAAAACTATAATATTTATTTTATAATAAAATCAATATCAAATATTATTTTTAATTAGAAAAAAATATTTAAAATTTAAACTAATTAAATTTTATTTCAAAATCTATTGATTCAATTTTTCCTGATTTAGTTTTATAGTATACATATTGAGATATATTATGCAAAATGGATATTTTTTATATTTGTATCACAACATTAAATAGAATGAATTTTAGAAAAGTATCGATATTATTCTACGTGTGACATAATTTAGAAATTTTAATGAAAGGACTAATCAATAAATTACTATTACCTGTATTATAGTATACTAATAGTGATTTGTCTATAATTTCAGAATAAATAATATTCCAAAATTTATCATAACGAATCAAAAGGTTTATAATATTCTTATGGACATTGGTGTATAGTCGTAGGCACACAGCACATACACACGTTGAATTTAATTTGTTATTCCCGTATTCTTATATCAGAAATGTTCGGAACACAATCAAAAAATCAGTCAAAATAATTAGTAAAGTTCATTTAATATTTTATGACTCAAATAACACTTTTAGTTATGAGTATATTTTTAATGGACTGGATGATTGTGGCCCAAATTCCTATTTATTGACTATTTTAACTGATTTTTTTATTGTGTACCTATCGATGCTCAAATATACCAATAAAGGAGATTCTTTATTTTTCTGCTCAAGTTCTTCTATAATATCGCATCATCACCATCATTTATTTAACTTAAATTCGAAGGACGACAATGCAACCTTTCTATTTCTGGCAGAGGCAAGTATATAATATCCTATATGCCCATGAGATCGATACCCTCCAAAAAGTTTGGAATTTAGCAGAAAATAAAGTCTATACATCCTAAAAGAAATATCGTTTGTTATCTCTAAGGAATATTATACACAAATTCTCGATAAGAATACTTTTTTTCGAGAAAAAAAGTTTATTTAATCACTTTTAACTTAAATAACATTCTTAATTATGTGTATTTTTTTAATGAGCTGAGTAATTTAGTCTCAAATTACTATTTTTGGTTGTTTTGACTGGTACAATTTTATACCCCTAGCAAACATCAATATTATATAACACACATACGGAGTGCATTATGTTGTTAATTAGATATCATTTTATTCTTGCAACAAATATTCAACATTATATTCCTTAGCAAAACTGCGTAGAGTACAGTAAAAGTCTTAATTCCTACATTCATATTCATCATTAAATCTTAAGAATTTAGATATAATAGTGTGGATCCATGTTAAACTTCAACAATAAAGATTAATATTAGATAACTTTTTATATATATATTATTGTTCATTAATTATTAGCACCTTAAATAGTAATAGCATATCAATAATGTTATTTCTACAGTAAGAAACCACACAAAATCAATTAATATAAAAATTTTATTAGAACATAATCACTCAACTTATTAAAAAATAATTTATCTCTCTCGATAAAAAATACCAAAGTAAATCCATTGTCTATTTTAATTATTTTCTCGTTGTGCACCAATATTTATTGATAGAATATATATACATGCAAAGCGGTCCTTTTTTTCTTTAATTTGTTATTAAGAGCTAGAAATTATACATGTGATGGATAGACATAGAATAGGGATCTAAATCTTATTATGCTTTACTTCATAGTTACGGATTATTTGTTCTATTAATTAATTAATACCAATATAAAATAGCTGGCCGGCAGGATTAGTTGCTTTGCTTAAAGACAAGATTCGGCATCTTTGAATATATATATTTCCAAATTCCAATCCAACTTGCTTCCGCCAACAAAAAGTTTTGGAGTAAGTACTTTACATGCGTTTGGATAGGAAAATTGAGACTACAGAGACAATTAATTTTGTCTCTTATTTTGCTTATGAGACATACGGAGACTAATACACAAAATTTTTATAATAAACAAATATATATATATATTGATGCTACGTAGTTTGTCATATAATTGGATTCCTATACTAGTTAATCAGAAAATAATGGAGTTTAATGAGTTGAAAATTAAGATATATTATAAAATAATCAGTATATTAGCTAACTAATCACTTAAAACATACTTGTTTATCATTTGGAAAATTTTCATACTACAGGATCTCATTGAATTTATTAGTATTTCATCATCATCCGAACTTTGATAAATGATATTTAATTTCTTTAGTAGCAAGTTAGCCGCCTTTGACCGTTTTGAAGACGTTATATGTTTGTAGCTCAATTTGCAGAAATTAAAGGCATGCACAATTACTACCAATAATACTTGACGTACAACAGAAATACGTCCAACTTGCATTCAACGTGTGCTATCTATATTAACATGAATAGCACACGTTGGATGCAAGTTGGACGTATTTCTGTTGAACATTTTTTCAATTACTACTATGCGTGAACAAGCAAATAAGTTTCAAAGTGGGAGGAAAACGATGTCATTGTTTTAGGCAACATATGTCATTTTCAGCAAGTTGCACAATAAATTTGGGTCTCACCTTTTCAGCTGTCCTTCCAACAATATACTGTATTATACTAATGTCTGTACGTTAACGTTACAAACCAAGTGGCTTTTTGTCTCTCGCTTGGAGTAGTAGTAATTTTAATTGTTTGACCACAAGAAACGAAATCAACGACAACAGTAATTTTTGTCTACTTGCCAAAAGAATCTTGAGCCGCTTAGTGCCTGCGTGCTGGCATTGCAAAGTTTCAATGCACAGTTGACGCTGTCAAAGCAAATAAAGAAACACCTTGGACTTCGAGGTTCATAGTTTAGTGAATGAAATTAAGGTTAACCCCAATATTTATTTGTTTAGTAGGTGCTTCATGTACTTATGATGTTAACTAGAGTTGAGATGTTCGTTTCCTAGCTGTACTACGATATAGGAGAGGTGTGAGCATTAGCAAGCTCGTATTGGTTTTATCGTTAAAAAGAGTAAAAATGTAAATATCCGAAGAATCTTTTTTTTTTTTTTATTATCAATATCGGAAGAATCTATTGATGCCAATTGATAATTGCAATTAGCATATTCTTCTTTGTAGTTTTTTTTGGATTCTGGCCGAGGCTAACTTTACAGCAAGTTAGTTGTACGCATGTGACATTAATGCGATTGGATCATCGCAATCTGTTTTTGATAAAATAAACCATAGGCTGCCCTTTTTCCCTTTCGGGTTCAACGTTTTCTGTGGCTTTAAACTTAGGGTGATGCTAAATGAACAATACAAAACCAGTCCAATCAATCAATAAATGAGATTTTGGGTCATAATTACTCAGCCCATTACAATGTCAATGATTATTTGGGCCAAAACCAAAGCCAAAATAGGTCCATTAGCTATATGGGCTGGTTTTTCATTGTCCACTTAGCATTATTGTAAACGTATTCCTTGGGATCCAAACCAAAGCCTATTGGGCTTGACCTAGCTGTAAATCTATACCATACAAGAAAGTGTTTGTATGCAATTTCATAGGTACTGGACCAACAGAAAAATAAGGCCTTTTTTGTTTTAGGCTATGGTTTGATTATGCGTGCTACTTCCTACTTTCTTCTCTGATCTGAAATAAGAAGATTGTAATCCCAAAATGAAAAATTGCCCACTACAATGTGTCTATTCGATTTTTAACCATACAACTAATTTTATTTTTTAAATTATAAAATTACAGATGATATGAATAAATTCATTTTTTAAGAAACACATATATCCATGAATAGATGGATCAACTATTCAATTCATTGAGGTACTTATAAGTTTAGTTAATGAACCCAAAAAAATATTGGAATCATAATTCATCAGCATGTGAAATATTCAGCCTTTTTATTTTAAATCATGGCAAGGCATTCTCTGAGAAATTAAAAAACGATAAAAAATAAATTATAATTTAAGAAGCTATTCCTCCCACATTAGATAAATAAATATAGCCGTCTCCATGAGATTCCACATAAGAGTCATGTTCTTGTCTGACAAGTGACAAGGACCTCCACTAGTAAAGCACTCTTCAATTCATTGCCCCTAATTTGGAACGGTAGATTTTCTCATGTCACCCTGCCACTTCCACTATTAATCGTTCATTATTATTCATCAAAATTCCACTCTTTTCTTTTTTAAGTTAGGTCCGGTTTTCAATCTCAAATAAATGCACACTAATACTATCATTAATTTAATTTAATCAAACAAGTTGAATTTCAGGTTATATGTAGGATAAGATACACAATAAAACAAACAAATCCATTCACACAGAATAGCTGCAAAAAGCTAGCAAGCAGTGAATACTTGTCATCCTGATATTCACTCACTCATTCATTTATTTATTTTAATGAAGCGTACAAATATTAATTATTAAGTGTTGAAAAAATGTTAAATATATATATTACAGTATTGCTCAACTTATTTTTCATTTTATTCAAATATTGATTTTAATAAATATGTTTACAATTTGTCAATACATTCATCAAAGTTATCAATATTTAAATAAATAAAAAATGGATGAAAAAGTACTGTTTTATATAACAATAGCACTCCCTTTTTAACACATCAAACCCCCTTATTTTAATATTATGTGTTCTCTTCTATCTGTTCTTATCTACTAATTCTCATTTCTTTAACATTTTCTTTTGTCTTATTAAGAAATGTTTAATATATATTCAGTTTTAATGCTTTAATCACTTAAAATTATCAACATATTAAATAATTTATTTTTACTTCATGATTTATATTTTTCTTGATGATTTGACTAAACCTATTTGATGCAAGATGATCGCGTACCCAATTTTGATATATATAAAAAAAAGTACAAATACACACCTTCTATTGAATATTTTCAATAATTGGTTTTGTTAATTTCTAACTACAATTACTTATTTAAAAATAAAATAAAATCATTAGTATTGATAGGACTATTACAGATAATGAAATTGCGCAATTATTTAATAGACTGTGTAAGGTTATAGTAGGGACATTATAACCATGTAGGTTAGCACAATTAATAAATATTTGGATTGTCTAAGTATCATATTTTTAGTTCGATCTTTGGACCAATGTGTATGCAGAAAATCTTATAATCAACTTTCTATCCACTAAAAAGTGATCTTCACAAGAATTAAAAATTACTCGTCTAAGCATACACAAGAGTAACCATAAAAAATAGTAGCACCGTTATTTACGAACATGTTTTGATTTGGTGGGTAAAATGGCAAATAAATGTTTTGTTGCTTCAGTTGAAGTATGATAACCACATCCATATATATGATTTCTTTCCTAGATTCCACTTTCATTGAGGCATGATTCCGCTTTTTTCTGATCTTATTAAAATAACTATTTTTCTTGGGGAAAGGATAAGAACACTCTAACGATAGGTAGATGAAACTATTTTTATTATGAGTGAGAAAATATAAAAGATGACACTAAATTTGTACATTTAAAAGTTAATATTTCAATTATATATATATATATATATTTCAAATTTTAGATTAATTAATAAATATGATAAATATCATCATCATTTTAATAATAAAAAATAAATATTTAAATAAGATGCTTAGTTTTAAATATTTAAATATCTTTTTCTCCCTCCAACATGTGCAGCCATTAACAACCAATCCTCATTTAACCACATGATGTACTACTACCAGCCTGCCATGCATCCATTTGGATGTTGAGATCACTGAGTACTCCTTCACTAATTAAAAATGATTATTATTATTAAGTGTGCTTAGATAATTTATTAAAGACTTAAAAGGGGAAAACTTGATATTTAAAAGAAAAACATATTTTCAACACCTATTTAGGTATTTATATGATGAGATTGCGAGAAAAATAGTAAAGAGAGAATAAATTATGAAAACAAAAAATTACCCTTCGAAGTGTCTACAAGCCAACGAAAGATTAATTACTGGTCGACAGTGAATACCCTAGTCATGAAAATTTTTTTTTTTGAAAAAATAGATGCAAGTCCTATTTATTTTGCAAACAAAATGTTTAAGATTGATAAATATTAAAATACTATTGTTATATTGAAAATGATATTTTATATTTTAAAGTATATTAACTATTATAAAATATCCTAATTAAGGCAGTTGCAAGTAAAGTGATACCCTTAAAAACAGGGGCGATAATGGATAACTATGAATAACAATTTATTGCTTACATATCTATGCATTAATACAAAAGTTAATTCCATAGATTAATCTATAATGTTCTGCTACAATTTTTAGTCTGTTTAACTTAAACATGTTTGACCATAATAAGACATGAGAGGGGTCAATAATTAGTCAAAAGTAAGACCTATGAAGGTAGAAAATTAAATGAAAGCGTGTAATAAGCCATCCAAGATTAAAACTTGGAAGAAGCAGCGTGACAACTAACTAAACACACACATACAGTAGTGTGTTGGTCCATCATCGTTTCCTTTCTTATTTTATTTTTTAATTTAACTTTCATTGTTAACTTGTAAATGAGGGTAGAATTTACAAATGGATTGCTTTATAATTCATCATTAAATGTTTGTTTAAGCCTTGAAAAAGCTAAAGTGCGGGTCGTAGTTCCTTTCCATTTTATTTTCCTATTATTTATTTATTTATTTATTTATTTATTTTGAAGATATTTATTGATCCATTCACTCTGAATATTAATTAGGTTGTACATATATTATTGTCACATTATATGGCTTGCCTTGGAGAACTACCAATCCAACACTTGTTCCTTTATATATCGGCAACCTAATTTACTTTTTCATTCACCTAAAATCAAGCCATATGGTAACATGTGTGGTCATTGTTTTTTTTTATTCTATTTATTTATTTTTCTCTCATACTCAGTATTCACATTCACACAAATATATTTTATGTCTTTTAAATAATGAGATAAGAAAAAGAAAGCCCCTCCCAACAACTTTAATACTATTTTATATTATTTCTCCACCAGATTCCAACCAAAATCAAATAATTACATCCATTAAATTATTATTAACAAAATTAATTAATATTTCCTTTTCCATGCCTTTTATTATATTAATCTCCATTTGGACACTATCAGGAAAGTTAGGAACCCAATTACCTGAACACCAAAAACAAGGATCCATTTTTATTTGGCCATTTTCATTTCCTTGCAAAACTCAATTTGTTTTTTTTTTTTTTTCAAATATCACAAAACCAGCATAGCACAAAATTCCCTCTATTATTTTCTCAGAAATCGAAATATTAATTTTTCTCTAGCAAAAATTTAGATCACTGTATATTTTTTCCCTCCTGGTTCTATCTAACATGCTAATTAATTTTAATCACAGATTTTATGCAAATTGCCATAGTTAAAGACTTTCTTCTTCATCCTTCTGTTTCAAGCTCAAATTATTCTCATAGTTTCCTAATTTTTCTTTGATTTTTCAAGCTTCATTTTTTTAAACCGTAAAAAAAAAAAATTAATTAGTTTTCTTTTTCAGCATAATTTGGGTTCTGTTTATGTATGAGTTTATAATAAGGGTTTAACTATGGAGGGTAGAAACGTTGTTACCAGTGGTGGCGTCACGGTGGTGGGATCGGATGCACCGTCGGAGTACCATGTTGCTCCGAGGACTGATAATCCTGCTCCGCCCGGTGGATCCACCGCACCGAACGCGCTTCCGGCGGCTCAAGGCGGTGCTCCGCCGCATCATCCGGCGGGTTCGGCGGTGCCGGTGAAGAAGAAGAGGGGTAGGCCCAGGAAGTACGGACCTGACGGGTCCGTAAATATGGCACTGTCTCCAAAGCCGATTTCTTCTTCAGCTCCGCCGCCGGTGATCGATTTCTCGGCGGAGAAGCGCGGGAAAGTGAAGCCACCTAGCTCCGTCAACAAAGCCAAGTTCGAAGTGGAGAATTTAGGTAATGAAGAAAAAAAAAATGAATCTCTTTTATCGTAGTTGTGTGAATTTGAGTGTGTAGTGTTAACTGTTACTATGAGTGACACTTTCTATTTATTTATTTAGTACTCGGTATAGTGTCACTGTGTTGTTTGTGTCATGTTGGAATCTCTGTGACTTTGTATTATAGCCATTGAATTTCTGATATTAGAGAGTACTACATTTTCATGATATGGGACCTCTCTGATTGATGGGGTGTTCATGCCCTTAACCTTATTCATGGTTTTGATTTATGTGTCCTGCTGAAAAAGTAAGCCTCTAGCTTTGTGGGTCGGTATGAAACTGTGGAATCTCGCTTGTTAAGGTTGTTGTCTTTGGTGTGGTAGTTCGAACCTTCCTTCATCATGGGAAGCAAAGGTATCATCATTTTATTGCTTGCTACCTGCAAAAATCTGCAGCAATTGTCATGCTCACTGGTCGATACACTCCACAGTCAAATAGCTGCAGAGAAAGATTCTCTGTTTTTCTTTTCTTTTTTGGCAGTTATTTGGTTCTTGTATGGGATGGTAATAAGGTATTCTATTCTGGTTGTTGCTTTATTTTTTGGGGGCAGTGATTAAAGGTGTTTAATGCTGTCGAGAAACTGTGTCTGTGACTGTGTGTGTATTCTCAGTCAAGGGGGTCCAAAGTCCATGTTGACATAAGCTTTCTCTTTTGGTCTCTTCCTTAGTAGCTATTAGCTAGATGACGCAGTTACGTGGTCCTTCCTTGTTATATATATATATACTTTGCTAGATAGATAAAAAGGCTATGGATCATTATTAGGATAGGATCCATTGAGGTTTGAATGGTTAACTGTTTGGAATGAAATTCTAAGCATGATATTAAATTGCAAGTCTATTTTTCAATTTTACTGAAATACAGTGAGCTATAAATTGTAATGACTTAAGCTTCCTAATTAGTATTTGCTGTAGTACAGATTGAATGACTGAAATCTTGTGTGCCCAATTTGAAGGTTAAAATTAGGTTCACTTTTAATTTGATCAATCTGATGCAGAGTTTTAAAGCAGTTTGTTGCACACAATAAAAATACTAATATTTTGAGTTTTATGTAAGAATCTTCAATATCTTTTTTTTTTTATTTTTAATTTTTCCTTTCTCATTGCAACCTAACATAAGAGGCATATGGTCTGTGCTGTCTTTTACAGAACAAGCTCTGTATAAAGATTCCTATGACTGGTAATGATTATTAAAGAATCATTATTCTTATGATTGATTTTATCATTAATTAGAAGTATAGTTAGTGGTACTTTCATCAATATAAGACAAAGTTATAAATGCTGCTTCAACTTCTTTTGATGGTACCACAGGCCAAAATTTTTAATCTTTATGTGGCTCTGAATGAGAGATGCCTTATAAATTGAAATTATGAGACTGTTTATTTCCATTGTGATAAGGAGCATCTTCATGTCAGTTATCAATTTACTGTTAATTCTTGGAAACTTACCTTCTTTTCAGGTCAATGGGTTGCATCATGCTCAGTTGGTGCTAATTTTACACCCCATATCATCACTGTTAATTCAGGGGAGGTGAGTTACAACTACCCTCACTGATGTTATTATTATTATCTTCACGTTCATGGTTGACAGTTGCTGGTGTTTTGGCTCTCTTAGGATGTTACTATGAAGGTAATATCATTTTCTCAGCAAGGGCCACGAGCTATATGCATTCTTTCTGCAACTGGAGTGATATCAAGCGTCACACTTCGTCAGCCTGATTCTTCAGGAGGCACATTGACATACGAGGTGAAGCATTTACATAATGTGGTAGTAACATTCTCTCAAATTCTGTTACTCAATCTGTATGTCATTCATATCATAACCTAAGGCACTGCTATCCATCATAAGTTGAAATTCCATGTCTTCGTGGTGTTCTACAGGGACGGTTTGAAATTTTGTCTTTAACTGGCTCATTCATGCCGAATGAAAGCGGCGGAACACGGAGTAGATCTGGTGGCATGAGTGTCTCTTTAGCAAGTCCAGATGGACGTGTTGTAGGCGGTGGAGTAGCTGGTCTGTTGGTGGCTGCAAGTCCTGTGCAGGCATGTATACATTTTCCATTTTTATTTCCCTTTACATTTTTTCACTGAGGCAGAGGATAATAGGTCTAGAAGCATATCCTTAAAGGGTTAATGTGCTTTTGTAGTAGTCCTTTATGAAGGAAGTTGATGTTCCATTGTCTAAGGTTAACGTGTATTATGCATTAACTAATTACAATTCGGTAACAAGTCTATGCAATTCTGATAACTTTTTTCAAATAAATTATCAGGTAGTGGTAGGTAGTTTTCTGGCAGGAAACCAGCATGAACCAAAGCCAAGAAAACAGAAACTTGAGGTAATATCAACAGCCACACCAACTGCAGCTGTTCCTGTGTCTACTGCTGATCCAATAACTAATCTATCATCGTCGTCTTCCTTCCGAGGAGATAATAACTGGCCCGCAATTCCAGCAGTCGCCGACGCCAGGAATAACCAAACTGACATTAATGTTTCACTTCCTGGAGGTTAATTATTTATAGCTTGCTACTCTGTGATTGGATTCCTAATTGTTGTTGGGTGGCTTTCCCTAATTTGATGTCTGTTGTAAGAAGCTAGTTGACAGTTCACTGAAACCATTATATTCATAGAGTTGTTCTTCTTCTTATGGGGTTCATGTCCATGAAGATTATTGAGTTGTAGCTAATTAGAAATGATTCTGATGCCATTGTTGTGTTATATAGGGTGTTTTGATGCAATGGTTATTCCTGAAAATCCACCTATATATCCTCCGAGCAATAGATTGTGAAGTTCTGCTCATTCCTTCTATTATGACAACCATTACTTTGTGACTCATTTCCATTTCTTTCCCCATTAATTTCCATTTGATCTCAATAGCGACATGCTCATAGCAAATTAAAATTAAATATTTTAAAAGATTGTTGAAGATAAATACGAATCAATAAATATATAACAAATTTACCGCGAACAATTGATAAAAAGAAATTTGAGCAATAATATTCGTCGTACAACATAAATATGTCCAACTAGTATCCAATGTGTGTTATATGTATAGCACAAGTACGTATAACATACATTCTATATTATGTATAACACACGTTGAATATTAGTCAGAGGTATTTCTGTTGTACGACCAACATTTTTTATTTTTGATTATAGCAATGTCTTCTCCTAGTATCTTGGCGTGTTTTGTCGTTAACAAATTTTGTTCTATCTCCATGTAACATCAATCTGTTGTCTTAATTAGGCATATGCCGTGAGGCTGGGTTTGACCTTTTTATTTTGTTTTTTATGGAACAAGGGTTTGACATTTTCAGATTAGTTGAGCTTAGCAAAATGGAAGATAAGAAAAAAAAAGTGTTGCATGGCCCATGCCGCATGGTCCCGCCTAGAAGGCTAGAACTAACCTGAGCTACTAAATTACTAATAATTTAGATTAAATAAACCAGTGATGCTAGGTCTCAGGAATACATCAATCATTAGTAAGTCAACTAATTCTTCCTCCGTTCTATAGTATAAGTCACTTTCACTTTTTTAACAGATTGAAAAATTAATATATTTAGACCCAATAAAGACTTATATTGTGGAACAGAGGGAATATATAATTACCCTTATTTTGAGTAACTAGCATGTAGGACACCAATGGCCACTGGTGACAGGAAGCAATAGAGACTTGAGGGATGCACCATAGACTTACCAAAAAGAAAAAAACCGCATAAGCCTGTAAAGAAATACAATATGAATAAATTATTACTCAGACAAGATTTTCTTTTTGGTACATTAGCATGCATAGGCATTAGAACTATGCAAAAAACCAACCCAGACCCCTCTGCCCAAGCCACCACTGCCTCATTCTAATGCCTTTTACAGATACATGAAGGAAGGAATGGATTAACCAAGCAAAGGCTATGAAACTGCTCGCAATGTACTGATGTAGATATCTTACTCCCCCAACAACCCTTCCACTCACCCCAAAATTGCAAGTTGGTCCATGATGGTGTGTTGCTTATGGGAAGTAAATTACTGCTCTCTATCACACATATCTTTAAGTTTGCAGCGTTGGTTACTTCCAGAAATCCCTCCACAACACAATTAATCAACTCCAATCATGCATCGTCATGATCACATGGTCAGTCGAAGTCCAACGACGTGTAGATCATCCTGCAGAAAAATGAACATTTAAGAATAACACGTGTTTGAATGAAAACCATAACAGAAACTAAAAAGAAAAAAGAAAGGTGAGTCACTGTACCAAAATACAGAGAGGAAAAGGGTGAAAACAAGATAGAAGAGTTTGACAAGCCGATGCTTCTTTTCCCAAGAGAGCAGGTTGAATATCTCAGTAACATCAACCAAATGCTTTCCTTTCCTATACCTGATCATATATTCATATGAATATAAAATGCAATTAGCAGGACAGTATTAAGCACATTCCAATGCATTAAAGATATCAAGCATGCTATTGCAAAAAAGGAATAAAAACTTGATCTACTTTGATCCTCTAACTTGTAGACAATCACTATTCACTACCAAGCAACAAACAAGTAGTAACAGTGTGGAATGACTATCAAAGGCAGCTGAGAGAGATATCCAGAAGCAATTTGAGTGCAGCAGAACATGGAGCATGCAGCATGGGCTTATCATCATTGCAGTGGGAAAATAAGCAATGGGCAGAAACATTCAATTTGAAAAGAAAAATAAGAAGTGTGCAGCATGGGAAAATCAGCATATCAATGGAATAAAATATCATTGGTGCATTTAGTAGAGAATAAAATCTGCATCAATGGAATAAAAACACTCAATGAAACAATCAACATGGCAGCGGTCAGAAACATTCACTAGCTGTCTGTCAATGGACAGAAACAATTCTATTTAAGGCCACTTAGTATGGATGCCAAAACATGGAGATGAAAAACAGAACATAAAAATTATAGTGCAATAGTGCATCCATTCATGTGAGCAATCTAACTACTTTCTCTACCTTATCATTTTTGAAATTGAGAGTATGCGTGAGGACACTTGAGTGAGCACCAATTGAAGGTTCAGTGTCATTCAAGTGGTATTTTGTAAGAGCCTATAGGTAACCTAGGTGAGTGAAACCTAGTGGTGAAGGGAGGTCTCAAAGTGTAAGGTGTGATGGAACCTGTTGTAACACTCATTTCTACATAGTAGATGATAACACAACTCATCACCAAGTAACTTTCTGTTTGTTCTTCTTCTTCTGCAACTTTCAAATTTAGGAGAATTCTCCTAAATATTAACTGAGCTTTTTTGACAGTGTGTTCAAGTGTGCAGAAAATTTTAAGAGGACCAAGGACTTGATTCAAACCCCCCCTTTTCTCAAGTCCTCTGGTACAATCAGAAACTAACCATCTACTTTCCATCTGGTTTTCATCTTTTTTTGGCAAATAGCGACAATATGTGCATGGTCAGGGGTTCAAATCCTGTCTCTCTGCAAAGCGAGGGTAAGGCTGCATACATCTACCATTCCTAAGCCTCACCTAGTTAGAGCCTCATGCACAAGGCTACCCTTTTTTCTTATTTTTTGGTTTGGAGGATCAAACCAAATCATACAGTGGAAAACTTAACACAACTTCAATGTAGCAAAAGAAACTGGTTTAAATGTTTTGGTTCAGTACTCTGAATTTCATATACTCGCACTTAAAAAAGCAGAAGAATGTAGAAACACAAGGTTCAAATTTATGCTCATTTCTAGAATCGATAGAAAACTTACAAGCGCACATTGAAGTAGAGGTAAGGAAAACAGAAGAGTGCCATAACCCAGTGCCCCGTAACAAGGTAGAAGCAGGTTAGGATTCCTTGAATAATGAACTCGGGCAAAACCACCATGTTTATTCTAGATGAGGAGTCATAGGGATTTATATAATCAAATTCCAAGTCTGCCAGGCACATTAGCTGCAACAAAGGTCAGCACATGTTAGACAATACCAGAAAGTAGGTCGACACTCAACAGTGTACCAGATGAATAGGGATAAATAAAAGAAACTCCTAAATCCTAAAAAATGGAACACAAAATGAAAACTACAAGACCAAGAAAATCAGGTGTTCCCAAATAATTTTGCTCATTCTGTTTATATCTCAGGACATCAGTATTTCCTTACCCATCTCAATTGCAGCAACAGACCTCTTCCAAAAATGAGATTGACGGATCATATATAATACTCTATATACAACTTAAATTCTGTATCTATTTGTCAAATATTAGATTTACATACAAAAATGTTTATAAAATTTGTTAAGTATATATCCCATAAGAGTTTGATACATGAACTATGCCCAATAAAGTAAAACAAACAACCTCCAACAAGCGTTTCCCTATAAACAACCATCCAACCAACCTACATTGGGAACAGAGAATCTCCTATCTCTTCAAGATATCTATCTATGTATCTATTTATTATTGTTATTGTTATGTATAGGTAGATAGAAAAACAGAGATCCTGCACCCTGTAAATATCATCAAAATAAGGCATATGATATGAAAAGTGGCAGTGTTGTTTTCCCATTCCTATCCATTACAGGGAAAATTGAATTGAATAGAAATAGAAATAGAAATAGAGAAGGAAGAGGCGACCTGGTAAGTGATGATGATGAGTAAGGCAACGAGGAGGAAGAAGGAGATGAGCCACGCAAACAGATCACCCATTTTGGTGTGCGTGATTGTGTGTGTCTTCTCCTAATTCTCCCAACCTTCCCTTCCTTCGGTGGTGTGTTTTCAATTGAACCTCGTCTCGTTTCAACTTCAATTCCTCACCCCACTCCCAGATATCTACGCCACGCCCTACGCTCAGACACTACAAAACTTGCCCTTTGCTTTGACTCACTCCCTCCTTCCATGCTCATCCTCACTAACAACACAATTTCTTCGATTTGGATTTGGACACTGATTGCTTCCCCAATTCTTAGCTACTTCTTGGGCCTCTCAAAAAATATGGCCAACCCAATTTATTGACAAACTGCTTATTTTTATCCTCTTATATGTCCAGGTCCAGCTTCGTTTAACACTTGTGATTCTTTATTATCTAAGGCTCTCTCTCTTTTCCTTTGAGTTAGTAATTACTACTTCTGTAATCTTACAGTAATATTTGTAGTACAATAAAAATACATTCAATTAATATTCAATATGTGCTATACAAATAATACACATTCTATATCATGTATAGCACACGTTGAATACTTGTTAGACGTATTTATGTTGTACGACAAACATTATAAATAATTTTAACATAAGTGTAGTACCTAACTAGATATAAGTACTTTTAAATTAACGAATTTAGAATTCAATTCAAATCTTTCACTAATGTTACAAATGGAACTGGATATGATTCAAAATTTATTTACATATCATAAGGATCTCTAATCAAACTATATCTTCTTAAGTATGTTAATAGCGTACTCTTAGATGAGGGACTCAATACATTGTCACACAGGGACGGATCCAGAAATAGAGATAAGGGGGGCCAAATAATAATATATTAAATTATCAAATAAATATTTTAAATGTATAAAAACTTATATATTAAATTTTTATTAAAGTCAGATAATGTATTAGTCTTTAAATTTATATTATTTTAAATTATAAAAAAATATATTTCTCCATCTCCATTTTTATAATTATTTTTTATTTTCTTATTATAAAAACATAATAAATTAATTAAAATAGTCATCATAATAATTATGTTACATTATTTTAAAATACTTTAATATATTGGATAAATAAAATTTACCCATTTTAATATAAATCTATTTTTCTATCTTTTAATTAGTTTACATATGTATATTCTTTTGTTCTTAAACATATTGATCATAGGCAAATGGATTAAATAAAGTAATTAGTTTAATATTAAAAAATAAGTAGTTATATTATATATATGAAGAGAGAAAGAGTGAGAAAATTTGTTTTGATAAAAAATGCTAACTAAACACAGGGAAGTAGGAATCGAACCTTTAACCTGCAGAGAGAATAATAAAATAACACCACTGAACCAATTGCATGTTTGGCTACAATGGTACATGGAAATATATATAACTTTTGTGGGGGGGGGGGGGGGGGCAAGGACCCTGCTGCCCCCCTTCTAAATCCGTCCCTGTTGTCACATATTCTTAACTTCTCCTCAATCCATTAATCGCAATTCCAATTGAAAGTAGCTTACTGATTTAGTTCTCGCTTAGAAACCCCTCTTCCAATAGGGATGAACATGAAACATAAATATCCAAGGCTAAGGTAACTAAACGTACAGTTTGGTTTAAAGACAAAAAAATCTAACATTTTGCAAACAAATTTTACTATCCAGATGTAATAGAGATATCACGTATTCCATTCTTGTTGTCCACTCAAATCTTGACAACTGTAACATTCTACACCACCAATTTTGTTTTTTAAACTAACTTTTCAAACTGCTTGCAATTAATTACACCACCAAATATCTTTTGTGCCAAAGAGAAGGGTGTGGAACAGAGAGCAATAGTTTTCTTCAAGTGTAGACTGATACTGTTACTCCATATTTTAATTCAAATTATCTATTTATTCAGCCATATCATATAGTATGATATCCCTAACTTGACCAAACTCACTGCACATTTTAGTATTAATAATATAATATTGAAAAAGCTGAAAAAGATATAATAAAATAAATAAAGTCAAGGAGAAAGAAAACTCTGGACTTTTTATAATTCGGTCCTCAATTTCATGACATGCAGATATAGGGATATGATTACCTCTTAGTGTATATACACAAAAATATGATTTGCATAAAAATGTGTACACAAGAAAGGCAATCAAACTCTTGTAATTGTTTGTGGCAAAAATTATCCAGGGATGAACATCGTCAAATGGAATATTGCAGAGAATGAATTGGCGTCCTCTACCTAGCTAGAATTTGAGGTGGGAGGCTTAGAGCAGAGAAAGAAATTCCTTGACCCCAAGTTCTTCAACTTCTCATTCGGCTTCAAACCTGCACCAAAATCACGCACAATCCCTCATAAATTAAAAAAAAGGGTAAAATTTAAAACAAGAAAGACAGAAAACAGAGAAATGAAAGGGATGATTAAGAAAAGTAATATAAAAGAATACTTTGGAGGGTGAAGGGGGAATAGTGAAGGTCGTAGGAGTTAGGATCAGTGTGATTCAAGAGGGGTCTCCTCTTCTCTCTGACATAAATGGATAGCGCAGCCTTAATCAAATCATGAACGGTATCATCAGGGCGCATAAGAAGCTGTATTGCTCCCAAGGTGTTGTGGATGGTGACATTCAGAAGCAGCTTCGGTGGCGCAGGAGGAGGAGGAGCAGGAGGAGAAGGAGGAGGAGTCGACACCGCCCCACCCATTCACATTCACACCCTCTCTCTGTCTCTGATATGAAGATGATTGATGTGTTTTTTAGTTTTGTCCTTTTAGTCTCTGTTTGGCTCTGAAAGAGAGAGATAGTGTTGTGTTGTAATGTGAGTACGTTCAAATTATGTGTTGGGGAAGCACGAAGCTTCTTGGAAAGTGCCAGAGTTTTGTTGCGATATAATAGTTTTGAGGTTGGTTTTAAATTCAGATTTCAGGGCAGAGCATCAGAATGAAAACTCTGAAATTTGATATCGACTTTTTTCGGTTTGGGACTTCCCAATTATTGGCCCCGTGGATAAAAAATAATGAATATATAGCGCCTGATTTTTCATGATTTAATTCAGTATTGATATAAATGATTATTACATATTCAATAATGCTAAGTGCACAATGAAAAATGAGTCTATTTTGGCTTTGGTTTTGACCCAAATAATCATTAAGATGGTAATGTGTTGAGTAATTATGACCTAAAATCTCATTTATTGGCTAGTTGGACTGGTTTTGTATTGTTCATTTATCATCACCTTTAAATATTACATTTACTGTGTGAGAAGTCAAGCAAGTATTGGTACTAATTATTCTCTTCAATCCTTTTAAAGAATGTATTAACTACGGATTAAACATTTTCCATTTTTGGTTCAAATAATAAGGATATAAATTATTGAAAATGTAAAATATCTTTCCTGTGGATAACAAAAAAGGAATTGAAAATATTCTTACCATCCTTACATTTTTTTTTATGATTAACTATGAGCATATCTATCTCATCTTCAAAAAATGTATAATATGGTTTCTTATTAGAGTTTTCCTTGTATAGATCACTTTAATTTTTTTAGCTTATGAAAAGAAAAAAAAAACTTAAAAAGGGGGCCTTAATTTAAGAATTTTTAAATGTCACATGTTTATATCAATATGCCATGTGATAAATAAAGGTATAAGGTATTTATATCTAAATATCAAAATAACATTGTCATCATGCGAAAAGCAAACATTTTTAAATAATTTCAATATGTTGGTTCAAAGTTGAAAAAAAGAGTGCACATTTCCTTAATGACTAAATACATTTTGAGTTGATATAAGCCACAACGTTCACTGAAATTTAAGAATTGATGAACATACTGCTCCATTTACAATTAGAATAGCTGCATGGTCTATCATCTACTCATGTGTTGTCTTGGATGAATCCAGAAACTAATAGCTCCGACTATAGACTGGGACAAACTATTTTTCTCTCATTAACTGTACTAGCAAAATGAAAAGACTGAAAATGGGAATGAAGGGTGTTCGTTCTCTTTTTTGTCTTAGAGACGGAGGCTTGGAAAGCAACATAAAAAAGGTTGCATTTTCGTGTAGCGGCTTGAAATTATATTTATATATACACGAACCACCAAATTTAGGTTGCATTTTGGGTTGTCCTTGTAATGCCCCAGGATCATTGGGAGCAAACCACCATATTCCAAAGCCTTTTAGCTCTTCTTGCGATTTTGCTGATCTTCCTGGCAAGGAAAGATGGAAGTAACAACGGAGGATTAGCAATTGCATTGGACGGAACAGAGCCACGAATGCCAATTTCCGAGTGAAACGAATTCGAAGCAGATGGCCCATTGCTCTTTCTTAAGTAAAAGCTTCTACTACCCACATCCCCAATTATTTCTGATTTCTCCAAACCTATTATGGATCCAGCAAAGGAATAATGTGTGTTTTTGTACATAATTAATAATAATAATAATGGAAGATTATTAATTTAGGGCAATGTGATTCAGAAATGTTGTTGCTTACTTTGGAGACTGAAGTAGGATTGGTGAAGTTGGAATGTGGATGGTAGATCAAGATTATTATTTTTATGATCATCAAGCTTAGGGCTCCTTCCTTGTTCTTTATATATGTCAACCACGCGCCTGATGGTGTCACCCACAGTGGATCCCAATTTGACCATGGTTCGCACTGGTCCTGGACTCCCTTCTACCGTCACATTAACCACCACCTTTGCTTCCTTGTCGTACCCCTGTTTTTTTTCTAATTGAAACCATCATCAAACACCGCTCAAGACAATATCCGTGTGATCTTTGATTATTATAATAATAAAGAATTATCATAGGGACACTAAATAGTAATACATACAGAGTAATCAATTGTAAATTTGTGGTTTTTATATCAGAGTCGGTCAGATCATTGGATATAATAATAATTTCAATCAATTCCACCCCTTTCCCTGTTACGTAATCTTATTAAAAAATAAAAAGGAAACTTCCATGGGTACTACAATACAAACAAGCATCATATATATATATATATACATTGTTTATTTAGAGTGGAAATTATTTTATATTTGCTTGGTCTAACGACATTGAGACACATGCTTGAATCCAAATTTAACACGGTTTTATTCTTATTAAGAAAAATATTATCTCGCTCTATTTTCACTCTGTTCCAATTTTGGCGAGAAGTTTTAGGATATTTCCTGTTTAGGAAGCGGAAATAAATAAGTGACTTGAGTTGGATATAAATTAAATACTTTAATTCTCCATTTCCTCAAATTTAAGAAACGTACTATACTACCATATCAATGTCGCGTAGACGCAAGCTATGAAACTGTTGGAAGTACAAAAGGATTTCTTAAATAAAATGTTTAATTTGTTTAAACCTTTTTCATTATTGTAATGATCAACAATGTAACAAGTTATAATTTGCTCTGAATCAATAAAGAAAAATGAAAGATCAAAATTAAAAAAGTGTAATAGTATGTTAATGGATGAAGGTGAGTGAGGTTGTCTAACCTTGGCAGAGTGAGTGAGTGGTGAGGAAGGAAAGAGAGAAGGCGATGAAGAAAGAAAAGCATCGGAGAATGTTTTAGGGCGGAAAAGCGTGCTTTGGGTCCAACTCATATAACGCCCAAATTCAGCATCATCATCATCTTCTGATCTGCCTCTGGACAAAAGCACTGGTGGCGCCGATGAGCAACGCTTCAAGATCTTGCGATGACGATGAGGCCTCGACCACTTCTTATTATTATTGTTGGTCCTCCGACTAGGCGACGGTGAAGGATGCGGCGGCTTAGTCTTCCTCCGGGATCCGCTGGCCGGCGATCTTCGCCGTGGACTCTTGTGCAACATGCAGCAATTGTTAAAATTAAGGGGCCGGCCGGACTGAGTGAGACTGGTTGGTTTGATTTTTTGAGAATTGGGAAATGGAATGATCAATTATTATTATTAGGCGCTGTGAGGTGAATTATCAATTATGTATATATATACAGAGACAGAGAGGTAGCGTAGGTAGAATACAGAAGATTGTGAGAAGGGTAGTTGATGATTGCTTGCGTGTGAGGAGAGGAAGAACGCACCCGTCAAGCTCTCTCTTCTCTATAAAGGCCACTGCCATTGTGTGGGACCCACATCTCTTTTTCTCTTTTCTTTCGCATATTACGTCACGCACCGTCCATCAATCACTATTCTTTTCTTACTCTTTAGCTAACATACTTTATTTCACCGAATATATTCTATGACAGTAGTTGGAGCATTTCAGTTATAGGCAAGATTTAAGCACGCGTCTATGCTCCATTTTCGTTGTCTCCTCCCATATGGATCGAGGTTTAGTTTATCTCTAGTTACAGCATTTGTTTATACCAAATGTGAAAATATATAATCAGAAACATACCAATTGGCCTAATAAAGATAAACCCAGCCAAGTATTTCTGCTTTTGTACCGTTCTTATAATAATTTAGGGGGAACTTACAAGACTATGTAGTATTAAAATATTGTACTTGGGGGCTGTAGCATATTTCTTTTGGTCTTGCTTTCTGTATCATAAGCATTTGCCATTAGTAGTTTCAAAATAACTAATACAAATGTCACAGGAAACAGCAATCTGAACAACAAGCCCGTCTAGCTCAGTCGGTAGAGCGCAAGGCTCTTAACCTTGTGGTCGTGGGTTCGAGCCCCACGGTGGGCGATATGTCTACCATTTTGTTTCCTTTTCTCTTCCATAACCATCTCCAAGGTTGCAGTTGCAGGCTAAAATGACCCAAGAGCTAATGAAGCTGCCCAATTCTAACAAAATAAAAAAAAACATGATGGAAAATACAGTGTTATTGCTGCGATTTTTTTTCTTCTGATGGGCTAGGAGGATCTAACTTTATATTGATTGGGCTTATCAAAAGAGCGAATTTAAAATGAATCCAACCAAAAAACGAAGCGAATAAAAGAAATTATAAGTGTACACGTGTCAAATAACAAGTGAACCACGTATGTTAGTTTGAAACCACAAACGAAACAGTTGAAGTTCCCTCCAATTCTCCATTGAAGAGCGAACAACATTACGAGAACCAACTAACCAAACCCTCCAAGTTCCCTTCCCCAACACACTCCAAGGCGCATGTTAGCAAAGTCTTAGCTACTTTCGTCACGATTCACAGCCATGGCTGCTTCCTCACCTTCACCAATGTCAGTGCAGGTGGGTCGGGTTCGGACTCTGAAAGAAGGATCGAAAGCGGGTCGGGGTCCCGTCGTGTACTGGATGTTCAGAGATCAACGGCTCAGAGACAATTGGGCTCTCATCCACGCCGTTCATCATGCCAACAAAGCCAACGTCCCCGTCGCCGTCGTTTTCAACCTCTTCGATCAGTTCCTTGGCGCCAAGTCCCGCCATTTAGGGTTTATGCTTAGAGGCTTGCGCCAATTGTCCCACCAATTGCGTCACACCCTTCAAATCCCCTTCTTCCTGATTAGGGTAACTAACTACCCAATTTCTTCAATCCTCATTATAGCAGTAATTTATCAAAAAAAACTGATGCTTTTTTTATTACTTCAATGATTGTAGGGAGAAGCAGAGGAGACAGTACCGAAGTTCCTGAGTGAATGTGGAGCTTCGATGTTGGTGACAGACTTTTCGCCATTGAGGGAAGTGCGGAGGTGCAAAGAGGAGATTTGCAAGAGGGTGAGTGATTTGGTTACTGTGCATGAGGTTGATGCTCACAATGTAGTGCCCCTTTGGGTTTCCTCTGATAAGTTGGAGTACGGTGCTAGGACCATCAGGACTAAGATAAACAAGAAGCTTTCTGAGTATCTCATTGATTTTCCTATCATTGAGCCTCAAACTACGAAATGGGTCACCAATGGGGATCAGTCCATTGACTGGGATGACCTCATTGCTGAGGTGTTAAGGTTAGAGCTTGATACTACTTTCCTTGCCTGTAAATTCTAGTGAGTTCATATGGATTTGTTGACATGACTTTGGTTGTTTTATAAAACTACTAGGAAGGGAGCAGAGGTTCCTGAAGTTAGTTGGTGTGAGCCTGGGGAAAATGCTGCAATGGAAATATTGATGGGAAGTAAAAATGGATTCTTGACTAAAAGGTTGAAGAATTATTCTGTTGATCGCAACAACCCGTTGAAACCTGCTGCCCTTTCTGGCTTATCTCCCTATCTGCATTTTGGACAGATATCTGCTCAGCGGTGTGCTCTGGAAGCTCGTAAGCTGCGATCTTCATGTCCTCAGGTTTGTTCGTTTTACTTTCTTGTCATGCAAGTTTAAAGTAAGTTCCAAAAATCTATTTGTTGCTTGGTTTCACTTGTTCAGCATAACCTTTCTGTTCATCACTGCTGATCTGAAGGCAATTGATGCTTTCTTGGAGGAGTTGATCGTGCGGAGGGAACTTGCTGATAACTTTTGCTACTATCAGCCGCATTACGATTCACTGCAAGGATCATGGGAGTGGGCACGTAAGACCTTGCTGGATCATGCCACTGATATGCGAGAACATGTTTATTCGTGAGTCACAACTATTTTCTTTTTCCAGCTTCATATTGTTTTTGTTTACATGCGAGCTCATGTAAGTTTTCTGCATTTTCAAGGAGGGAGCAATTGGAGAAGGCCAAGACTGCTGATCCTGTAAGCTGATTCTTTTAATAGACAATTATATCAGCCCTTTCTAAGTCTTGGGGTTTTTTACTGCATCATTTGGCATTTTCCTTAATAATAAGCAGTATTTCTTGTTGTTGCAACTATCAGCTTTGGAATGCTTCTCAGCTGGAGATGGTTCACTATGGGAAAATGCATGGTTTTATGCGGTAAATAACTTATTGATTAATATCTTCATAGACATCGAAATCTTTCATATTTCTGAAATATTATATTTTGATCTTTTCCTTGACTTCTCCTTCCATTATTTTGTAAAATAAACCTTATAAGTATGTCTGTCCTCAACTATAATTTATAAAAAAAATTGTACAGAATGTATTGGGCAAAGAAGATACTTGAGTGGACAAAAGGACCAGAAGAAGCCCTTGAGATAGCAATATATTTAAATGACAAGGTAACATACTACCCTTAGTTAGCATAGACAAGTAATCTAAATTACAGATTCCCTTCCAATGAAACAACCCTTATAGCCATTTTATGTAAATGACAGCAATTTCACTTGACTGCAGTATGAACTAGATGGCAGGGATCCGAGTGGTTATGTTGGCTGCATGTGGTCAATATGTGGGGTTCATGATCAGGTTTGCCTACATTTTCTGATCTAGATTTTTTTAATTTATAGAGGATGAGATCCAGAAGAAACTATAAAATTGAGTGCTGTAAGAGATCATATGAAAAACAAGTGGAACTGTTGATTTTCTACAAGAATTTTCTGTTTTGGCATTTGATGTGTATATGCATTGCAGGGTTGGCGAGAGCGACCCATTTTTGGGAAAATTCGATACATGAACTATGCAGGCTGCAAAAGAAAATTTGATGTTGACAGATACATTGCATATGTCAATAACTTAGTTGGTGAACAGAAAAAGAGAAAGGCTGAGAACTTGCTATCTGGAAAGGAGAAAGCACAACGTTGTTAGTGTTGTGCCATTGTTTAAAGCAGGAATAGATACACTAGCCTTTTGTTTTAGCATTTTGAATGTCACATTTTTTCATAGATAAACATCCTTGTGGCCGATTGATTATTAATGTAACCTAGATTGTTAGTGCTCCAATTCAAACAAGGGTTACATTAACATTAGAGATGATAGGGAACCACTGAATGCTTGTTTGATAGAGAAAAAGAACCAAACTACGATGTGTTTTTAAGGGAATGCTCATCTGATCCCCTGATTGAGGTAGTGATATATGACAACATTATCTTATTTAAGGTACTGTGTTATTGAGTGCCTTGCACTATTGATAGTTATATTTTTCATTTGGCAGTCTTAGAGAGTTCTCTCTGCACTAGTTTCAAACCTCGAAACCAAACGAGTCAGTTCAGAAGTAAAGATTTTTGCTTTTAAATTATTGCTGTTAGCAATCAATTAAGATTTCCTAGCATACACTATGTCATTCATCAGTGACTCGGCAGAACAACATTGAGCTGAATGCCAAAGAATATGCAAAATATTAATAAGGTTAAACTAATTACAACACATCTATATATATCTTACAAGTAAGCAGAAGCTCTTATTGCCGAGTCCACGATATCATATCTGGATATCATCCAACGAGAGTTCATGTGTTGTCATCATTTTCAGTTTCTGCAAAATAAAACATATAACATGCAAGGTCACGGTTATGGCAAACTGCAATTCCCGGTTAAGGAACATATTTGGCATTGTCTAAGGTAGAAACAACAATACCGCAATAAATTGTGCAGGATCATCGAGACTAGATGAGCCCAGAATAATTTCCCTCTTCAGCTTACCAGAGAGCTTGTGGCAAGCCCTTAGCTGAGGATTAAAACATTGTATCAGACAAGAAAATATTCCAAAATAGAGTAAATATTACAAGCTCATTTTATCCAGGAAGAGAAAAGGAACAGCAGACCTCCGATCTGGTTGCTCCGCCAACAATGAACACAAAAATTCGTTGCCCCATTTTCTTGAAATCACTGGACGCATGTCTAAGCACCGAATCACTATATGCCAGCAGGAAAAGATACGCGTTACATGTGAGAAAGTTGCAGCATGGAGGGAAGATTACTAAGTAGTTCATTGGAAGAAAGAATAACAAAACCTTGAATATCCATCATCAGAGCCGCGTGGTCGTGCCCAAGTTGGTGTGCGTCTTGACCTCATTGACTGAGCGGAAAGACTTGAACTTCCAGGTCCAGAAAAAGGTGTACCATGGTAACTAGGACTTGGATCATTCAAACATGGGTAGTCTTCCCTTGGCAATCTATTTTTCGTCAGTTTTTCAATGAGTTCCTGAGTAATCATCCACTCATCATATATAAGCCTATAAAACTTAGTTTGAAGTTATATAGTAAAAACACACACCCGATTAGGTCGTAAAAAAGTAAAATAAAAAACTGTGCTTCTAAATTAAAAATTATTTGTTTATGAAGAAACTGCCTTTTTTAATGCATGGACAGAGTTTGCGATAGACATTGGAAAAAAGGATTTGCTTAACTATCATGTAAAGACCATATGCTCAATAACCCTAGCTATGCCTATCTATGCTATTCTAGGGTGTATTTGAGTTATGACTTAGAAGTTAGAACAGAAAGGGAAGAAATGAAAAGATTTATTATATACGTTCTCTTGTTTGGGAGTTTTGATAAATAGAGAAGGGTATTGGGGATTACATATTCAAGTAAAATACTTCTTCATTGACATTATATCAAGATTAACGTGTATTAATTATTATTTAGTCATTTTATTAAGGGATAAAGTTATAGTAATACATCATAAACAAGTGATTTCTTTATTTTTATCTACCTAAAACTCCCAAATAAAAATAAGGTTAACCCTTTATTCTCCCTCCTTGTCTTATCCTTCCGGGCTTCCAGCCCTTTTGATGCCTTACCTTTCCTTTCCTTGGTAACTCCATATACCCCCTTAGTGAAATTTTCATGAGAAAATGCATATTCTATGTTGGAAAATCTCAAAATCTTATCATATTAATAAAATTTGTACCTCAATTATGGGATAAAAGCGTGATAGTTGCCACATCTCTTCTTCACCGGCACGATCTTTCCTTGCAGCACGCTTCTTCTGATAACTTAAATTAACAGTTCTCAGATGGAATGTTATGTTGTTAAATCACGTATTTAAACTAGAAATTACCTTATGGATATCAAACTTAAGACCAAAAGTGGCAGTCAAACTTTTTTTGGTATCTGGTTGTCCCCCAAGCCCAAGCATTCTATAATTATTCAGAGCAGTTATATCCTCATCTGTCAACTTTGCTAGCTGTAAGGCATTTCGAAAATTAAAATAGGATAACATCATTATAAGTGCTAGGAACTGCAATATTAACAAAACACATATTCTTTGTAATATAAAATGAATAGCAAGTGAATATTAAAGAGGCACCAAGTAAGAAAAAACCATTACCTTCATCAAATTTTGACCCTTTTCTCCCTCTAGTTTCTCAGGGTAAACGGATGCAAGAATCATTAACAAGCGCAACTTATTTTCAGGAGTTGTATCCTGCACAAAAGAAAAATTTATAATATTTATTAGGCAAATGGTGAAAAGTGGCATGTCTTTTAACAGCATATATCCTGCACTAAAATGTTCTCTCATTGTAACACGAGTATTGATTAGGAACGAGGAAAGTCAATTTCCTTTCTAAGAATTTCTTACTTCTTTCATAGTCAGAAACTTGATCACATCTTTTGTTCCTGCATCTCCAAAAACAAGATCTTGCTCTAACTGCCCAAGTTCCCGCAATCCTGTCTCCCTAATGATTCTGTTAATTTTTCCTGCAATCTGGAAGTAGCCGTACATCATTTACAAAGCTATGACACCCATGACCCATGATCATAATTGATCCACTATCATTATTAAATGCTTAGATTAATCTTCAAGTCCATGAAACTTTGGTACTTTTTAAGTAGGCACTATAGTTTATAAATAATAAATAAGCTCGTGTAGTTGCAATAAAAGGGGGAAAATCAACTGGGATCCTTGTAAGACACAAGGACTGAATCATAGACTAGATTTTGGGACCCCATTGGTTGTTAGAGGACTGAATCAAGGAGAAGTTCATCTATAACTGAGAGTACAATAAGGACTTTCCCTAGGGACATCAGCACATTATAGAAGGCCTCTTGTCAGGCAGCTTTGAAGTGAAGCTAACACATATAATTGTGTTAACCATAAATGGGACATATCACACTAACAGCCACGATAAGATGAAAAAAATATGTATCAAGATTGCATTACAAAAGAACCAACCTCTACATGGAGAGAGAGCTTGTCAATTTGTTCACTGTATTGTGGAAGTGCTTGAACCATCTTTTGTAAGTCCCTTGTCGACATTTCATTGTTATCCCTATAAATAAATTACAATTCAATTATTTCAGTGAAATTTATTGTGACACGAACTAGAAAATAAATAAACATTTCTAGCAAACCCCGAATCTAGGATTAGTCAAACTAAGAAGCCAAATTTTCACAACAAAATATACATGCATGCCTCTGATTTATTTTGATTGCAAGGACTTGACCATTTTACTCAACATCACAGGTTTGATGCTAATCAATAACAAACAGGGGAGTTTAAAATAATACATGACAGCCTTGCATAATTAAAATTACTTTTGAAAATGAAATTACACCAAAAATTTCTACTGTTTAATATTGCAAGAGTGTAGCAAAGTGTTAAGGAGCATCTGTCCCACCATAATTTTCGGTAACGATGCTATGTTCTATATGATAACAGAGCAAATCACACGGTGTCGGTTTCATATTACAGGGGAATGAATTCAAGTCACACCATATAGTTTTACTGAAAAATTACAAATTTAAGCACATGTTTGATTAGATCAAAACCTTTTAGTAACAATTAGTTTAGCATTGATATCATCTCATACAACAATGCTATTGAGAAGAAATCCCCAGAAAATTAACACACACCTTGAACCATGTTGGATTTGTGCAGCTTTGTTCTTTGAAACGAAGCTGGTCATCTTCTGATGTAACCGTTCGCTAGCCTGGCAAGGCCATCTATATCAAAAGCCATTTATGTTGCTCAAGTATAAATAGCAAAAAGAAGGAAGACATACATCTGCTATATGTGCATGGCGAAGCTCAAACCATATAGGATCATGATCCTCCAAAAGAGCATCTTTTTTCTGAGGTGGATCACCGGCTTTGCCAGGAACCTTAAAAATACAGTAAAACCATGCTTATATACAAGAAAATGAACACCAAATTCAGGAAGAGGGGGGGAGAGAGAGAGAGAAATAGTCGAAGTTACTTCATGTGTGTATTTATTTCCCTCCATATTCAGCAAATCATGACACATTGCATCATATGTCCATTCATGTATCACAGGAGCAATCTACAAATACAGAATAATAACTTCATTGTAAAAAACATGACAGTCTGCCAAAATAATACTATCAGTCAGTGACAAACAAATGGTGCTAAGAAACCTGATCAATAGGTCTGTCAAGAATGAGCAACTCGCAGGTCTCTGTCTGAGGAAAATTAGGTATGGTTTTTTTATATTTCATAAGACAATCCCAGATTCCAGCAGCAAGTTTTGTTGGAATAAGATCACGGAAAGTAGTCACTGTGTTTGCATCTAGGGACTTGGCAGCACGAAAGCGAACAGAAGGAAATTCCTAAAGAAAAACATCATGCTTCAGGAGACTTCTCAATCATGTGTTGGAACTATTATATAGCATTGACTACATACTCTTAATGAAGCAAACACTGTAGCAATCCGCTTAGCCATCAAATTCAGACATGCAACACCTTTATAGTTATTCTCTTCATCCCCAAACAGCTCCTCTAAAGCTCTCTCATTATTTGTGATGAATCCCTGCATTAACATGACAACAAAACACACCTTAAAATTAAAATTGAAAACAGATAATGGGATGATGATGACATTAAAAGTATCTAAATGATTGTAATTGATCAGAAAAACAGAAGAGTTCAATGTCCTCAATAAGCAGGTTTCACAAATTCTGAATTCCTTATGATGAGATATTTTAAATGACACGTGAATTATCAAATTTCCTGTTTGTACAGATGAACTTTCAAATCCCCATATTTATCACTTTCACTTCTTAGTAAGTGCTTAAATTTATTACTATCATGTACAAACTACTGAGTAGAAAAATGGTTACATTTATAATTATACATTAAATAAAGGTGATACAAACTGAAAATGCAATAAATTCAAGTACATGGGTACAAGTGTACAACCACATACCTGGCTGTCTATGGCAAAATACTCCAAATTCATCTGCATAGTGTCACTCAAATGAGGGCGCAGTAAGACATGAAATCATTTGGGCAAAAATATGAATTTAAGCACAATCTAGTTCCGGAATACAATATTTTCACCTCTCTCAATGCACCTATGCGAGGCAACACCCTTGCATCTTGCTTAATCTCCATAACCAACTCTCTGGAAATAGTTGAACTGAAGAAAACAAATGCCCTAAAAGAACACAAAATAAACCAGGGTTCAAAACAAATCGTTGAAGGGGACATGAAACACACAGAGAAGATGTTACAAAGATAATCACATACTTCCTGTACAAGGGTTTCTTTCCAGACATGTCTGACAAAAACATAATTACACTGCCAACAAAAATGGAGAGAAAATAATTAAGTATAGGCCAACACTAAAAAAATTGACAATTAAGGTTAATCTACATCAAAGCTAAATGAAATCTCTTACAACCAAAAGAATTCGGCATATTTATAATTCAATAATTTTCATTATATATGAAGAGTATTAGAAAGGAGAGACAAAGAGACTAAGCAATGCACCATTATGTAGTTTGTATGGAACATAAAGCAGAAGGCAAAATTTCAAACAAAAATAATAAAAATTAAATTTATAGAAATAATACATAACATACTTGGAAGTAAACACACTGAGAGATTAAATAAAGAATCAGTTTCATAAAATTAAGAGGAATTGAAAAGGTGAGCAGATATATTACTTTTCTTTAGTTGGCTGGATGAAATATATAGCATCCATGCTGGGCAATGGCTGCCTTCGCTTGTATATGTCTTCAACCACTACCAAATAAATAAAGGAAGAAAAAAGAAAAAGTAGAAACATCTCAGACCATAGTAGAAATATAACAATATGGGGGTTCCTAATGACGAAAGGCTATGGCCTATGGGAGTTACATAATTTTAGATACGTAACATGTAAAAAAATTATCCAAAAACTTTTAGTATCAAGTAGTGTATATTCAGATTGTAACCTCAACTTTGACTTTTCACTTGAAAAATCAGAGAAGAAAATCAAACAGCATGGGCATATGAAAATAAGAGAAGATTATGAGCAGAAAATATTGATCAGCCATGGTGTGTCATGCAGGTATAAAGAAAAAAGAGTACTCAAAATGAAATCTTGTGATTCTTACATGAAACACCTTCATCAGTGATATCAGCCATCTTACATGAGTGAGACATTATCTTTACAGTAATTTTGTCCATTATTAGTACCTGCAGGCAAGCAACCCATAAACCAAAATAAGATGGAAATCAAAAACTAAAATTTTTACTTTGAACTTCTTGCTTTCTTAACTTCTTAATTCACCTTTAACACTTCACTTGATGTAATCATGTAAAGTAAGTTCATACTCAGCAGCATGTATGCCAACATACATGCATCTCTACTTGTCCATATTGCATAGTGCATGCATACTAGACAGATGAATTAAAGCAATGCAGACAACCATAAATACAATGAATAACACATTTTACAATGACAGGAAGAAGACTCATCAAACCTGTCCTTTTTTCAATTATCAACATTTTGAAATGAAAATTATGTTAAACTATTCAAAGAAATGGAACTGAACTTCAGCTAAATCCGACAGAAGGGTGAGTCCTTTTGTATACAACATAAAGTTAAAGGAAATGATGCATAATTCATCAAACTAATGGCACACTATACCTTCCAAGTTGATTTAGAATCCCCTGTTTTTGCTGACCTGAGCATCTCATGTAATAACCCTGGTGGCAGTTTCAGATCACAGAAATTAAATGACTTTATCTGATCAGAAAGTAATCAGCATATAACTAATGAAAAGAAGGGTGGAAAAAAAGAAAGATGCAATAGTTGCAAAAGACTGGCATAATAACACCTTCAGGTAAATAAGCATTTTTATTATTCAATAGCCAAGACTTCTTAAAATCAGTCAGTCTATTCACTAATGAACAGGCTCAAAACAGTGTTCAATTGCATTGGTGATGATAATACTAAATAACTAATTGTAAAGAAGTTCATTGGACATCATCACCGAAAAAAATAAGTTCATGGAGTGCATGTTTTGAATGCACTAGCTGTGTCACTTTAACGTCCTTCTCCATCAGCTCAGTTGATGCGATAAACGTAAACCCTGAGAGAGACTCTTGATACTCAAGATCGAAGAAACTCAAGAAAGCGAATTAACGTATAAATTGGAGACACCATGAGCAATCAGAATAATAATAATAATAATAATCAAGATAGGAGTGCAACCGAGACTCCATAAGCAGAAAAGAACAACCAGCAAGTAATGCAACAGAAAAAGTTACAACTAATAGAGAATCTTGTAGCAGATGATTGATGAGTTCTTTACGCGAAAAAGGAATATCAAGTTGAATTAAAGATGAAAAAAAATAATTATAAATAAAAAAAATCAAGAGAAGGGGGGGGATAGGGAGTTACGGTCGCGGGTAAGTTGCTTGAAATTTTTGTATTCGGCAGCAAAAGAAGAAGAGGAATCAGAATCGGACATAGACATATTGCTCTGCTGATCACTGAACAGTGAATACTGGTGATTGATCGCACAACCAGATCGTCGATTATTGAATGTATTGAGGAAGCAAGAAGCGCATGGAACAAGGTGGAAGAACCAGTTCCAACGCCAAGCCAAGCCAAGTAGAAACAGAGAGAGAGAAGGGAGGGTTTAAATTAATAAATACTGTATATTTGATTGATTTAAACAAGTCAGAATTATTGAAAAATGATGGTAAGGAAAGGAAAGATTAGTAAAATATGAAAATGAAAGGGAAAGGGATAGGGAAATGGAGCGATGATGACGTGTTGTGTTTCTTGTTGGATGGTCCGAACTCCGAAGTTTCATGGAGCTCCGAATGCCCTAAGCGGTCGGGTCAATGGGGGCGGGGCGGAGCGGAGCAGAGTGAGTCAAAATTTCCAAAATTGGTACCATTTGGAATATGGACTGAGATTACACACATTGAGACATAAACATAGGTGAACAAGAGACAATTTCTTATCTCTTATAAATTGTGTTTGAAATTGAACGAGATTGTTTGACACTTACAACATTATCTAAACGTATTTTACACTTTGTGTCTTAACTCTCACTCTAAACATAATTTATGTCTTAATGTATGTTTAAATTAATGTCTTGTCACACATTCCAAACACTACTATTAGAAATGTAAACATAGGATAAAATTGAGTTTTCTTCTATTATATTTATGACTTCAATTCTTGTAATTGAAATAAGTTTGTAAATGTTTTGATTGAATTTGATATTTTTGCCATTATTACTTAGGGGTTTTGGGAGAAAATGATAAAGAAAATGTACAAGAGAGAATATTTTTAGCTATATCAAATTGTAGTCCTGATTCATGTAGCAAATCATTGTGATTTGGATCTGATTTATTTGTAGTTATTTTGTGATAATTGAACTATCATTAAAATTGATTATCATGCAATTTTTTATTCCAAATTAGGAAATAGTATTCAATTTCTTAAATGAATTGAATTCAGCCTTTTTCAATCAGAATGTAAATGTTTGCCTTCTTCTAGCTAGAAGCAAAGTGGGCCTATGAATGATGTTGCCATTGGTGGATATTTATACATCAACAGTTCTCTTCAAATTTTATATAAAAAATTGAATTTACTTCATTATAAAAAGGCAAGGTGGTGATCCAATATTTCATTTTTTTAGTTCAGTCAAAACTTACAAGTTTTATGCAAATAGATTGTGCTGGAAAATTTACAACATACTAAATGCAATTCCTCGTAAATATTAGGAAAAAAAAAGCAAATGTTATACGACGAGAAATAAAATAGTATGGAACATTTTTTATTGAATTTAAAAAAAAAATTCAGATAAAAAAAGAATTCATAAGGATTAATGAGATGAGATGTGGACCGTGGAGATAATACACGTGAGTGTTACAGATTTGTTGTGATGTGCCTGAAATAGTTTTTGAAAAATATTAAATGTACATAGTATAATTTCGTTTCATCTATTTTTTATTTGTTTAAATATTAACAATTTTAATAAATATGTTTATAATTTGTGAAGATATTCATTAAAGTTATTAATATTTAAATAGGTTAAAAATTGACAAAGAATATTAGTTTGTATACTTTTATGTGCAATATGCAAAAACTTGTACCACATAATTCTCTTCAAAGACATGATGTTGTTGTACATCATCCCTACTGTAGTGTACTTCGAATCCTGAGACTTATGACTCTGCCCAGTCTCCCCTGTTTGTTTGTTGAATTAGATCTCAATTTATTAGTCTCTGTTCTTGTTTTACACTTTCGTCTGAAAATGACTTTTACTTATCATGTTGCTTTTCTCTGTTTATCAATACCAGATATGGGCAAAAGAAGAAAATTGAAACTTTATTTCTATAGTTCTTTCAAGAATTAACAAATAAATAAACCTTTGTGATTGATGGATCTGGAACCCCTCTTGTTATTTACTAACATAAGAGGGTAGGGTGATTAACAATGTTCCTAAGAGCCAGGCAGCAAAATTAATTGACCTAATTACCCAAAATAATGGTAGGCCAAGCTGTTTCTCCTCATCATAACATATGAAAAGATCTTGACCCCTCTGTGATTCACTACATACACTCGTATATAATGATATAACCAACTCTATTTACAAAAATTAGATCAAACTCTGATTCATTGATTCATGTTCGAATATAGTGCACGTCCCCTGATTCTTGATCAACATGCTTAATCCATCTCTTACCAATGGCTGAAACAGAATTAGTGACGGCGGAGACATGCGCCATGTCAAGCCCCTTCCCCACCGGAAGAAACACCGCACGAACAACACGGCGAGAATCACCTTCACCCACCACGCTCCTCCACTTGAACGACGAATTCCCAAACTTATTAGACCCTGAATTCACGTTCTTACACAAGAGCACAGCACCTTTACTGCTCAATTTCGCGAGCCTCAGAACTCTTGGAAAATCCTTCCTTCTAGAATCCACCACCAAGAAATCTATCCCAACAAGACTTTCCATCACTTCCTCCGGCTCCCCCACCATGATCTCCGGCGGCGACACCCCTGTTTTCGCCATGCTAGCAGAGTACTCTGTTCTTGACCGTTCATCAGGCACTATGCACACGTGTCGTCCTCCTGTGTGTCGACTCGCCATTGATAAACCAACGCTTGTAGGAATAACACCTCCTTGTGACCACGTCTCCACGATGAGCTGCGCGTTCCACCCTGCAGCCATGGCAGAAACCATCTCCGCTACACCCGATTCACGGTAAAGCTTACACTGCACAAAACAGAGAAAAAAAAAGTTAGCAATCAATAGATAAATGAAAAAAAAAATGATGGTAAATTATAGAATTAGGGGTTGCTTGCTTACTGATTGAACAGTTTCGATGTATGCATTAGAAGCTCTTTCTGGGGACCAAACTAGTTTCATTTTGTTGATGGTTGTGTATGAGAGAGTTAAATTTGAATTGTTGGTTGGATGGAGAAGAGGAATTGAGGGTTGTGGGAAGAATTTATTAGGAAGAGGGAAGATGGGTCTAGAGACATGGACCGTTGACAATTTCACTCATGCGCCAATCTAACGTGTTCTATTACGACAGCATTCATTGGCTTTTAAAGCAAACAAACAGAAGAAGTAACTGCCTTGTTGTTTCTTTCACTCGCACCTCGTTTTCTCGGTGCTTTCTTTTCTTAGTCAAAGGTTTAATTATACCCCCAACTTCTGAATTCATTCTCACATATAGAAGGGGTTCTATTTATTATTCTCTTAAAAGCAGTGTAAAATTATTAGATGAGTTAATCAGAAATTTAATTCGATAGTGTAGTAAGAGTATTTTATTCAGAATATTTCTTACTCCCTATTTAGGAAATGATTGATGTTGTATAAAAATTAACAAAATGTACACCTACTTTACTAAATTACCCTTTATGATTAGAAAAAGTTTCTCTTGTAATAATGTCGCTGGACCCAACTCTTTTAATTGAAAAAACCATGATATCTTATTACCTTTAAATTTAATAACATCATCATCTAAATATTTTTTATATTATCTTTAATTAAACTCTCTATGTCATATTAACAGTTGTTTTAACTCTTTTAAAAAATTGAAAAAAATTATATATCTATATTTATTAATATCCTAATACATTAATTTCTAAATATATAAAAAAAATCAAAATGAGAGTTAATATGAAATGAGGCTCCACCTCTGATATATTTATATAATTTATATATCCTAAGGTTTATGAATATTAAAATCATATGTCAATTTAGGATCACTCTTCTTCATTATGTTGCTGATTTGGGATACTAGTGGTAGACACCTTTTGTTGTAGTTGCGGGCCAAGACCATTGTTGGTGGTTGGCTAAAGACACAAAATATCAACAAAATATCCTAAGTGCCTCAAGATATCATAGCCTCCCGTGCTTATAATTATCTCTAATGACTATGACCGCTCTTTATTATTCTATTTTATCAATAACTAACATTAAATACTGTATAGATTTTGGATCAATAATGTTTGACATACAACAGAAATACGTTCAACTTGTATCCAACGTGTTCTATCTATGTTATAGGATGTGTGCTATATGTATATGTGATATATGTATATCACACATCCTGTAACATGAATAACACACGTTGGATACAAGTTGGGCGTATTTCTGTTGTACGTAAAGCATTATTGATTTTGGATATCTAATACCAAGTGATACTTAAAAAAAAAAATACTACAATACAAAATTGACTCTAGTAGTTTTATAATTTCGTTAGTACCCTCAGTGAAAAGATCGTTGCCTTATACAATATTAAATTCAAAATTATGATATGACGGTTTTTTTATTTATATTATATGTTATCACCTAGTGAAGACACACTGTTAATTTATTGTGTTTTACTTTTTGCGTTGTAATGCAAATAAACAACATTTCAGGAATGACTTGAGCGTGTGATTAATTAAACTACGCAAACCAGCGGATCTTCGCAACCTTAAATACTTTTGTTTCATTAAAATTGAAGTAAAAAAAAAAAGATAACGTAGGGACGAGGCTAAACTAAACCAAGAAAAGTAGCATAGGAAAGATAAATTAAATAATATTTCGTCTTTTACGTTACTCTCAATTCTTTAAATAATTTTATTCCTTCTTCAAATATCATAAATTTTAAAAATGAACAAGATGAATAATATTCTTTGTATCTGTTTTAGTAATTTTAAAATTAATAATTAAAATATATTTTTTAATAAAATATATTATAGCAGGACGCTCAAAGTATGTGCTTGATGTGTTCAATTCGGAGGTGGGTCATCCATTCAACAATACGAGAATAATATAATTTTTTAATTTAAGAATCGGATATAACAAACATAAATAATTTGGTTTAAGTTTTTTGAGATATAAATTAAGAAGATAAAATGGTCAAATAAAGGCGGTTTATGAAGAAAGAAATAGTAGTAGCTAGTATTGTAGGAATATAATATTTTTGTATGAGGTCACCGCATCCGTATTATAGTGATTGCATGTTGGATGATGATATTAGGTTTGTTGGTACTTAATTAAACCCCAAATTCCCAAGTTGATCCCAAACCACTAGTCACTGAAGCTATACATTAATGACACATCCTCCAATCTTTGCTTGGATGCCACGAATAGTCACAGTCACTCCATAAAACCAGCTACATCAACCACCTCCGTATAGTATTAGTATAGTCCAGATGCTAATACTTTTTTTTTATGAACTGTCCAGATGCTAATATAATATGTCACTCCGATGTTAATAAACGTCAGCACTTATATTAGCTTCTCCCTCTCCCTCTGTTCTTCTCATAATTGGTTGACTTGACCGCCACCACACTATCCCATGCATCCCATTCCATCATATGTACATGTGGACCATTATATTTCTCACATCATATTTTCATTTTAGGAATTTAACTTGTGCTTCTATCCGTAATCAAAATCAGTAGTGGAATCCACAATTAGATGTGTTTAATTTTAATTAATTGTCTATGTAAAATAATTTTACACTGATATTCAATTATGAATTGACACGTAACTAAAAATTTTCAACTTAATCATTCACTAACTAAAAAGTTATACAAATTGATGGATATGATTGGTCGACAGTGTAAATTTACAATGTCAGCGCATCATAATTTACCTCTAATTAGATTTTGGCATATCTCAGCGAATTAAGAAGATTGAGAGTTTAAGTTTCATTTATTTATACTTTAAAAAAAAATTAACTTATATCCCCTATTCTATTAAAAAAAAAAGAACCTTATACGAGTGACCATTTTACTCATACCCCAATGTTAACTTAAAATTAATTGTTTTATCAAGAGGTGATTTTTTAGATAAATGTTATTGAGAACAATGTTATATTTTATGGGATATCTGCTAAACTCACACTACAAAAGAGGATTGATATTGAAGAAATATACGATCAAGAAACGGCAAAACAAATTTCCAATCAAGGAAAATAACCGAAATGATTTCGGAATTGAAGGATTTGAAGAGACAAAATAGACTTTTTTGACTTAATCTAAATAAAACATGGTGGGTGGCCTACTTTCCCACTCCGACTAGCGATCAAATTATCAGCGACATAGCTTCATCAACAAGTATACTATATTTGTACACATGATAACCAGATAAAATAAAATCGCACGTTCAACAATGTTTTCGTAAAACATAAATACGTCAAATGAATATTCAATATGTATTATATATAAAATATAATGTGTGTTATACGTACATGTGTTATATATATAGTACATATTATATCTTATATATAATACACATTGAATATTCGGTTAGACGTATTTCTGTTATATGACAAACATTATTGTTTCTATTTGAAGTTGACATTTTGTTTGTCTCCCTAAAATTGACGCCTAAACTGAAATTAATTAAATTAAATTCACCAACGAATTTAGAAGCCATGGCGATTCGAAATAGAATATTCAAACGGCGCAATCATGTTGAGAAAAATTTGTGTATAAAGATGGGATACACGCATGCACTATGATGAATACCAACAACAATTAACCAAAATCAAAATAAAACATTATGATTAACGTATATATATCAAGTGCCTTGATCCCCTTATCAACTAATATAAGATTATGATCAATAGATTAGTCAAACAACTTGTGACACTGCAAATCAACTATCTACTACTGTAAATTCCTAATGGATGTGTTAAAGAAGTTTAAATTATAAGAAATGAAATGAATTGGATAAAAATAAAATGTATTTGATGGAAATAAAATAATTTTTTTTCTAAATCTAATTAAAATTTACAAAATTTAAAAATACAAAGATATAGAATTTTAAAAAATTTAATAGAATTCTAAATAAAATTATTTTTCAATTTTATTAATTTCAGAAAATAAAATTCATTCTCAAATCAAATATTTTTTCATAATTTAAACTTTTAAACGCATTCAAAGTATTTGTAGATAGATGCCAGTGCGTTCATACCTAGGATTAACAAAAAAATGTTTTGTGTGATCTGTCAAAAAATAATTAAGGAGATGGTGTTCAATTGAAACACAAACGATGATTGGAAACGTCATTGCATTGGTAAGGCGACAACAAATTCAACAATTTACTTTTCTGGATTTCATGTACCAAAAATATACTGGGTACTATAAATAAATTGACCAGTCACGATTTAACACAGAAAATACGAGTCAATTAGAAAAGAAAACTATGCGATGAACTAGCCCTAACAAGTTTAATGTGAACGAATGACTTTTACTGTAAATAATTTGGCATAATTAATAATTTTATATTGTTTAAAAATTTAATCCTATTGTACGTAAAAAAGTGTTTTATTTATGAGTAAATATTTCATTTAGTGACTCAAAATTTACATAAGAAATAAAATAGTATCTCAATATACGAAAATGACAATGCGATCAAAAGTTTATCATGATAAATAAAATAGTCTCTCAAGATATGAAAGTAACAACATGATTCTTAAAGTTTAAAATTTTAGAACAATGTGCGTGATTCCTCAAAATTGTAAATTTAGGACAAGTTGAGAAACTATGTTGTCTTAAAATTTAAATAATGAATAATCATGTTGTCACATTCATATCCTATCTTATCCATTACATAAAATATTGAGAAACTATATTGTTATTTTTATTTTATACTGTCTTCCAATCAAAATGCTCTGTTATGATTTTTCAAATAATGGAAGAGAAAGAAAACAAAATTATAACTGAGAAGACAACACATAATTAAATAATGATGCAAAAATTGGTACACTATCATGAAAATTAAATCCATAGATATTTATTATTTATTTATTTATTCAGCTCACATAGGAAGTAGAACCTTGTAACTACGGGCATCACCGCTTCGACCTAGTGTATTCATTCCCTCACACGACTTTCATCGAACACCTATCGATCTCTAACCAAACGTGTCAACCCACCATCTAACCACGCGTCCATTCCAAATCCAAACCTCCTCAAACCCTCTATGTGCTGCCTTCTGTAGTCACCTTCTTCTTCATCTTCTTCTTCTCCTCCAAGTTACAACCCATAAACACATCAAAACAGTAGTGCCCATGTATCGTGTACCATTCCTCAAATCCTTTTTGCACCGTTTCAGAGCTATTCACACCAAAACATACAAACAGTTCTCTGAACATGGTGAATCCCAGCTCCTTCATGCTGGTCCCGTGGCGTCACTCCTGAAATCTCGGGGCATTATACGATTCCGAGGGCCCGACACCCTCAAATTTCTTCAGGGGCTTTTGACCAACGATGTACGCAGCTTTGGTGAACCTATTGGTGATAAAACCACACATGTTCCCACACCCAATGTCCCTGCTTCGACGGTTCCTCCTTTATACGCTGCGTTTTTGACCCCTCAGGGAAGGTTCCTCTACGACATGTTCCTCTATAAGCCGCCTAGGCCCGACGCAAAGCTTGATGCCACCGGCACTGCACCTGGGTCTGACCCTAAGGAACACTTTGATTTGTTTGCCGATGTTGATGCCTCTGATTTGGATGAATTGTTGCAAACATTCAAAAAGTGAGTTACCTTCTCATACTGATTTTAATGCGATTTTGTTATTGTTGTTTTGATTTTTGTTTGTTCTGTATTTGTGATTCTTGCTATAAGATGCATGATTGGTTTTAGTTCAAATTTAAGAAAATAATCATTTTATTTCAAGTTATCTCAGACTTGTTTTGATTATAACTTGGGTATGATAAAGAGACGTATGTTTGGTTATTAATTCTGCAATACTTTAGTTCGGGATTGCAAGAAAAAGATCATTGACATAAAAAGTTGCTATGAGAATAGTTAAATGACTTCCAAGTTAGCTTGTATAAACTAGATTATTTTGCTTGCCTAGGTATTTTATTTCATTCTGCTTTCAGAGCAAGCAAGTTTATACTTTGGTGCTTCTTAATTGAAGCTAGTCTTTTTCCTATTCTTTCTGTATGTTTTTTGTTCTTATGCAGAGACCTTAACGTTTTAGTGCTGCAGATACCGGTTGAGATCAAAGGTTGATATTGATAATGTGACAGAAGATTTCTCATGCTGGCAGCGATATGGTGGTGACCTTCCTGAGAAGTCCTCTGATATGGAAGAACCAGAAGCTGCATCTGTTGGCTGGGGTGCTGGCACAGATAAGACTGCAATGTCAGCTTCACATGGGGGCAATATTGGATGGCAATGGTTTAAGGATCCCAGATTGGTCTGTCTTGGTTTCAGAGGGATCTTCCCTTCTAATACAATTCGTGAGTTATCTCCTCCTTTCCTGCTGATAGGATTACAAACTTTTTCATAAATGCAATCTTTTATTTTATTGCTATTGTGATTTGTGACATATCTTTAGCTACTTACTTTAAAATATTCCACTTTGTATCCTCATCTTTCAGCGCCTTTAGTTGAGGCTGACAAAGAAACAGATGAAAGCAATTACCTTTTGTGGAGAGTTGAGCATGGAGTAGCAGAAGGATCAACCGAGATTCCAAAAGGTGTATATTTTGTTTCCTTGTATAAATCTTTTCAGAAGAATTCTTTCGTCTCAAATGCCTTGATAATTTGATCATGTCCAGGTGAGGCAGTACCGCTAGAGTATAATCTTGCAGGCCTTAATGCAATTAGCTTTGACAAAGGTTGCTATGTGGGGCAGGAACTCATAGCTCGTACACACCACAGAGGGGTGATTAGGAAGCGTGTAGTTCCTCTAAGGTTTCTTGATAGTGATGGGAAAGGTAATGCTCCAACCAGTATCTAGCTTCTTCAGTATATTATCTATGAAAACATAATGTAGTTTCTGAGCCATTCTTTCTGTGCGATTCCAGAACTAGAAAACAAAGTCATTCCAGGGTCAGAAGTAATGAACATGGCATCCGGCAAAAGGGCTGGCACAGTGACTACAGCCATTGGAAGTCGGGGGCTGGGGCTCTTGCGGCTTGAGGAAGCCTTTAAGGGGTCCAATGCCTTATCCATACAAGGACAAGATGACGTGAAGGTTGTCGCTAATAAACCAGATTGGTGGCCTTCTGAATGGCTTCAAGATCATCAGCAAAACACTGCTTTTGCCTAATGTCACTCACAAGGGGCAATGTCTTTATAATCTGAACAATTTTGTGAATGAATGGCTTGTAAACGGTAGTTAGTGTAATAAATTAATAATCCTAATGCTTCCGGTGGATGGATGGGGGAACAACGAAGACGACAGTTGTGGATTTTCTTGCACAATGTGTTTCTTTATGGTGATTGCAGTTTGCAATTGTCTCCCCTTAAGAACCTAAATGCAGAGCAATTTTGTGGTTGGCAGATTAGAAAGAAATGATGTCTTTATGTTTGTAATTGATTTCCGTGCATTTGATACTTGTAACTCTTTAAGGTGGATTTGGAATAAAAATTAAGGCAGCAGAAAAAACGACATGACATTGAAAACGTCCATCAACTTTACTCTCAATTCTAGAGTGGTTCAAGAAAAGAGCTGTTTTGACTATAACATCTTATGCCTGGTTAAACATGGCATGTGAATTGAATTCAACACTGAACAATACGAGTGTGAGATTATTACCTTCAGAAGCCATTCGATTCAGAGTTGAAGAGCATCCTTCAACAAATTTACAATTATTTGGTTACCAAAATACTATGTATGCTCATGGAAATAATAGCCATGGATGAAACTAATAACAAATTATGATATGCCTCAAAGTCTCCATTTACCATTGAAGAAAGTACATCATTATGAATGAGTAGGAAACAGGTTAAGCTCCTGAATCACATCCACCATGGTTGGCCTTTGGTCAGGAAGCTCATTGGTGCAGTTCATTCCAAGCTTTGAAAGGACTTCTGCCTCAGATTTAGAGTATCTTCCATTCAGATACGTGTCAATAAAATCATCAAACCTTGAAGACTCAACTGCCATTCTTATTGAACCACCTATTGCTTTCTTCCCAGACAGGACTTGAAGAACAATGACCCCAAATGCATATATGTCACTCTTCTCAGTGAAACGTCCAGTAGTAATGTATTCTGGAGCAAGGTATCCCATTGCAGCACTTACCTTCAGAGCTGAGAAAACAACATCATCTGCAAGAAGCTTTGGGAGTCCAGAATCCATGATCAATGGGTTGAACTGATTGTCAAGGAGAACATTTTCAACTGATATATTCTGATGTACTATTGAAGGTTTGCTTCCTTCATTTCTGTGCAAATATCCAATACCTGGTCATAACAATGTAGCCATTATCAAGCAAGGAAAAAATAGATAGTTTTCTGAATTCAAGAGTTCTTTATAAGTTAGTCTCAATTGTTTGAATGACTGTGTTGTATTTCTTGGTCTCCTCCAATATCCCTTCTGCAAAATGATTATTGCTGGAATTCTTTGGGGTCTATTGAGATTCATTTGCAGAAAGGACATTGCTGGAGAATTTTCTGTTGAATGTTTCTTGCAGAAGAATATCAAAAATGAGGGAAAACTAACCCTTTGCAATGCCCTTGATGATGGAAACCCTCTTGGACCACTCAAGCACATGTCCATTTCCATCTTCCATGTCAAGATATTGAGACAGGTTACCCTTGGTGGCAAAGTCATAGATCAGGAAACATTCACCTCTACTCCTTGAGCAACAGAAACCTCTCAGCCTAACAAGGTTTTCATGTCTCAGTGAGGTTACTAAGCTCAACCCTTTTACAAACTCAGCTTCCTCAGTTTTGCAGCATGACACGTTAATGCTTCTAATAGCCACAAGAGAACCATCTCTGAGAACTCCTTTATAAACTGCTGAGAATTTGCTCTTGCTCAGTAAATTGGCTTCCGAAAGGTACTGTGTTGCGGATTCAACCTCATCCACATTAAACCTGAATTCGTTTAGATATTCATTGGATAATCCACCAGCATTTCGAGTACCATCAGACAATGGATCCCATCCATGGCAAAACTCAAGGTTAACAAGCGGAGATGGACTTCTTCTAGAGAAGTCTTTAGGCTGCTGGTATGGACTAAGTTTTCCTTCAGAAGAATCTGATGTATTCCTGATCCTCTGCTTTTGACGGCGGTACTTGACCAACGTCAGGAATCCGACACTGAGGATTGCGAGGGTGATAGCTATAACACTTGCTGTGATGACAGCTTGAGGGAACCTCCTTGGCTTTGAGCAACGAGTCTGGCTACAATTCAACTTCACATTTGCAGGCTCTGGGAGAGCTTTTGCAGGATTGTTATTTTTGGATAGATCATCATTCGGGCCATCGATATGGTTAACATTTAAGCCTTGATCTTTGTTGCATTCTCTGAGAGTAGAAAACCCAACTCCACATAAACCTGGGTTGTTTGCACCTTGGAATCCATCCCCAAGTCTCTTCAATGCTTCAATTTTCATTTTCAAAAGGTTAATCAGTGTACATAACTCAGGTGAACTTAACTACAAGGAAATCAAGGAAGATAGAGGAGGCTGCATACCCAAAGGAACAATCCCTGATAGAGAATTGTTTTGAATGTCAAGAACTTCCAGATGTGAAATATGGGCTAGTGTTGCTGGGATCGTGCCGCTGAAGTTGTTGAAGCTCAAATTCAGCCTGCTTAGATTCTCCAAGTTCCCCAAGCTTAGAGGAATTTGGCCATTTAATTTGTTATACTGCAATGCAAGAGTACTAAGCTGCTTCAAGGAACCCATCTGTGTAGGTATGTTCCCCACCAACTGGTTATCACCTAACTGCAGCACTACATAGCAGAAAGAAAAAGTGAACTTGAATTAACATGTAGGAACTCAAGCCAAACTTTCCTCACTGAAAACCATTAAACCAATTTTCACAAACCCCTAACTTGAAGAAAGACTATATATATTACAATATACAGATATGTTATCAGGACATACTAATATGCATGTGCTTACAATTCTAAATTCTAATATGCATAGCTAAAATTCATGATAATTTTCACTTAACTTACCTTGGAGACTAGCCATGTTGCCAATCTCAGGAGGTATGGTTCCAGAGAGACTATTCACATCGAGATAGAGATCAACAAGACCAGTGAGATTTGAAATCTGTTTAGGTATCTCACCAGAAAGATTGTTATAATGCAGGTACAAACCAGACAAGCATTGAAGTTGAGCAACAGAAGGAGATAACCACCCTGAAAGTCCCTTCCCCTGCAATGAGATGTTAGCCACTTTCCTGTGTTCATTGCAAGCAACACCTTCGAACAAGCCACTGCATGGGTCACCATCACTGGTCCAAGAGCCAAGGGTCTTTCCCTCTGGGTCCAGAGAGGATTTCAACTCCATCAGAGCTCTTAGCTCTGCATTTCCATTAACCGGTTGCAGAACAATGGAAAGTGATGCAGCTAAGAGAAACATAGAAACAAGGTAACAACAATCCTGATTCATGTCTGAATTTTGGAGTAAAGAATTAATTGTCAAACATAAACTGAAAGACAGAAAATGTAAGCTAGTGTCTTAAAGAATCTAATAACTTGGGTGTTTTTTTCTTGATGGACTTAACTATTACTAGTCTAAGACTTTTGTAGTTAGTGGATAGAGATAGATAGTACTATCTATAGTGGAGTTCAAAGAGGGTGCATAATTAATTCATTTAATTTGTATAACTTTATGATGAGTTGCTGACAGGCCAAAAAAGGTTGGTTCACATTTGCATCTCTCTTCACTCTGAATTTTGATCTTATTTTGGGTTTTTATCATAGCATAACACTATCATCATCGGCGAGGATGGCTGCCACTACTGAGGAAAACACTGTCCATTGTGGAATTGAAGTCTGAATAATTATGTGGGTATTGCGGACCCACCACCTTTGACTATACCAATTTCAATTAATACTTCTTTTTTCTGATAGATTTCATTTAATACTTTTTATAGTATAGTGGTCTTTGCTATTTTTTTGTACTCATCAAAATTAAATCTATAGGAATTCGTTCTTAGTGGGGTGAGATTCCATACGAGCTCGGTACTAATGATTGAGCTCAGACCTAAACTCATTTAGACACAAGTTTGGGGGTTGTATAGTGGACTAGGTATAATAAAGTCGGCTCAATGTTACTTTTATGGGATATATATGACAAATATTGCAACGACTATAAACAGACAATATTAAGAGGAGTAAATCTTGTAACGTCCCCCAACGACTATAATCCGACAACATCATTAAAGGGGGAGGGTTGATCACTCTTTAAATAGAGGGTCAACACCTCTCTAGGCAGGTTGAATGAATGATATTTTTTGTTCTTATTTTTCCTCGTGTGTTCGGGTTCGGAAAGGATCAGAACAATTTCTTTTATGAGATATTGTTTAGACTTTTAGTTTAGTTTACTTTTCTATTTTCTAGATAAATGCAGCCTTCTAGTTGCGGGATTCTTATTGCTACTTCAAAATTTAATTGAAGAGATTGTCAAGGTGAGGAAACCTAACCCTTAACCTAACTTTGGCAGTATAACATAATTATACAACTTTACAGCTAAATGGGAAAGGATTGAAAATTGAAGTAATTAATAAACGATGCTATTGTATGTGATAATACTAATTTTAAGTAGATAATTGTAGTGATGAATTAGAATGCGAATTTTATTTTCAACTTTCAGCCACGTTCCTACCTTTTGTTGCAACGTGCTCTGCTCTTTGACAAAGATATGCAATAAGACAAAATATATAATTGTTTATTGACCTTGGATTCTCTCTACATTATTTTTTTTTAGAAAGAAATGATTTTTAAAAAAGAAAAGATAAATAAAATAAATTTTAAATTTTGAAGGAAGTTGATGTTAAAATTTTGTTTGAACTAATTAATGTTAAGCTCAAATAGTTCAATTACTCTATTTAAAAAAATGGTTTCTTAATGTTAATAATTGTGCTAAAAAAATAAGACAGCTATCATTAAAAAATAAGAAATTGATGTCTCTGATTGAAGCATGGTATTGCCCCCCATATAGTCTCCCCACCATTCTCGATATGATTGAGAGGAAAAAGAAAAGAAAAATTTAAAAATATATTCACAGAGGTCCCTATCTTGACATATTTATTCCAATTGTGGCATGACATAATTAACTTAAAGTTCTTCAAAACAAAATACTAGCACTTCACTTAGTTAAAATCTCACTTCAATCAATGGAATTTCGGAACTAAATCTATACATAACCAATTCAAAATTAAGTCTTTAGTAACGTATTTCTATTGTGATTTTATTTATTTTATTATTAAGAAGAGGGAGTTTTCCTGTTTTTATTTGCATTTTCACTTTTTCAGAAGCCATCAGTCTTTGGATTTCGTTAACACAGTTGTTGACTAAAATGGTTCGTTAGAGAAGTGTCAGAGTCAAATAATGAAATGATTTGAATTTGAAGCGAGAATAATAGTACTACTGACCATTTTTTATTATTATTGTACTAACTACATATTTATTTACCTATTTATGTTGGCGTTTAACAATTACTGTCCTCTTTCCTACGTAGACAATTATTATTATTATTATTATTATTATTATTATTAGAGTTAAACCTCAAATTGATCATCCATTTTACATGCGTGAATCAAATTAGTTCTTCACTTTAATTTTCGCTAAAAATAGTCCTCTACTTTGTAATATATGAATCAGGTTAGTCCTCCTGACATTCTTTTTTTATAACTTCGTTAACTTTTACTAACGTGAACTGTTTAATACCAACTTGGCAAGTAACATGTAACCCTAGAAATACACATAACTCATATTATTCCTCCATTTTATTTATTTTGAATCAAAATAATCATCCACTCTTTTTTAAAAAGAACTATTTTGATTCAAAATAAGTAAATTGGAGGACTTATAGGAGTTATGAATTTATAGGATTACATGTTACTTGCTAAGTTAGCAATAAACGATTCATATCATTATAAATTAATAGAGTTATAATATAAAAAATAAATGGAGGACCAACTTGATTCACAAAGTATATAGTGGAAGACTATTTTGAGCAAAAATTAAAGTGGAGGACTAATTTGATTCACGCATACAAAATGGAGGAATAATTTGAGGTTTAAGTGATATCATATATTTTCAATTATCCCTCGTAAAGACAGTGAGAAGCAGTGATGATTACTCCATTTCCCGACGGACAGAAATAATTGATGATGAGCCTGCAACATGCACCACTCCTTTCCCAGTCCTGACGGGCTTTCGGGCCCAAAATGGGAAAAAGGGCCTCACGACACGACGTCGTTACTCTTGTGCTCCACATAATAATAACCAAAAAAATAAAAAATAAAACCTCGAATCATTATCATCATCCCACGAGTGAGCGAGTGCGTGAGAGAGAGAGTGATCAAGGAGGGACGAAAGCTTTTTTCAATTTCACTTTGCAGGCGAGCGAGAAAAAGAGAAAGGTCTAAACCCGATAACCCGAAAAACATGGGTAAGGATCTGACTGACGAGCAAGTTTCTTCCATGAAGGAAGCTTTCACTCTCTTCGACACCGCCGGTAACGGTCGGATCGCTCCATCGGAGCTTGGAATCCTTATGCGCTCCCTGGGCGGGAACCCCACCCAGGCCCAACTCAAATCCATTATCGCCGAAGAGAACCTCACCGCACCGTTCGATTTCCCTCGATTTCTGGATCTGATGGCGAAGCACATGAAGCCTGAGCCGTTCGATCGCCAGCTCCGCGATGCATTCAAGGTCCTCGACAAGGATAACTCCGGCTACGTGTCCGTCACGGAGCTCCGCCACATCCTCACCAGCATCGGCGAGAAGCTCGAGCCCGCTGAGTTCGACGAGTGGATCAGAGAGGTCGACGTTGGCTCCGATGGCAAGATCCGCTACGAGGATTTCATCGCCAGAATGGTTGCTAAGTAACTCACCAAATATTTATCGCTTATTTAGATGAGATCGTGCAAATGGGTTCGGTTTGCTTCTGTTTTTACATGTGTTCTGTTTTTCCGTGTTGATTCTCATTTTGTGATGTTTTGATTTTTCCCCCCTCTTTTTGTGCTGTTTCTTTCTAGTGAACGAACAGATTAACCATGTTATGCTTATGTTCATTTTAACCTCAAACTTGTTGTTTATGTTACTATGTAGCTAACAGTGGGTGGTTTGTTAGGGATTCAAATTCAACTTGCTTGGATTGATTGATGAGTATGGTGAGATCTGAGTGGTCTATATGTTGCTGTAATTGTTTCTTGGCTAAAATAGACTGATTCATGGTTGGGCAAACTTGTGTATCTAATCATTTATTCCATTTTCCTTTTCTGCTTGCTATCAAACTTGTTTCTAATTTCGGTTGATGTGGAATGAGAATGAGATAATCAAGGACGGTAATGCAATCTTGCTAAATAAGAAAACCCTAAGCTATGCACAATTTGTGTACTATACAATGCAAAATGTCCCAATTCTTTTGGGACTCTTCTTCTGCGTGATCTATTTCTAAACTTAAATACTTGAAGAATGCTTTGTCAGGCATTTTCCCCCATTGCTGCCGGTTATCTAGCTGCATCTGAAATTCTGAATTTACTTATAGGATGGAAGAGTTGCGCATAATTCAATTCAATATTTGAAAATTTGAAGAAATTATTATTGGTAAGAAAATGAATATGTAAGGATTCTATTTATGAAATATTGCCGCTCATGAATTGGTCGATTGTATTAAAGCAGATTTGTTTGAGGTAAACAGTCAAACAGAGCTCTGTGCCATTTGAGTTTTGAGGATGATTAGGATAAATGTTACCAGAATATATGTTTCATTGCTGGATCTTTTCTGTTGGTTCTTTTAACCATTTTATGTGATTGCTTAACATGAAATGAAATATTTAGATGTTGATTTCTTAAGTGATCCAGACATGCCTATGTTTTTGTAGTATGTCAAGCTGGCTTTATGGATACCATTTTCTTAACAACATAGTTCGCAATGAAGGCAGAAATCATTCTGTCTTGTAACAAGCTTTGAGCAGATACTATTCCCATATATACAGTCCTTGTTTAAATCACCTTACCTATAAGCTAAAAGCTATACTTGGACCTGAAGTGTAAGAATTATATCGAGGTACCAAGCAATTAATTTGAAATTTGTAGCATATGGCAATAGGAGTTGCTATATTCCATCAGATGGTTGGGTCGTGATCCTTCTTGAAATAGGATTTTCATGTGGCTTTTTATTATGTTATATCAATCTCAGTTTATCTGTTCCTATGGCGGAATGAAATATTAGGTTATGATGAAGACAGTATTCTTAAAAGTCAGGTTGATGAGGTAAATCCTCTGCAGCTGTGCTGAAAATGGAAATTGTGTCTCACATGTGACTAATGGTAGGCTCATCCTCCTGCATCAATATTATAACCTAATTTGATGTCATGTTTGTGAATTATGGATCTTGAAATTCTCTATGTTTTCTAGCTGAAATTTCATATTATTACCTATGAATCATTGAACTTTCAAGATGGGTAGTTCTGTACAATTTCCTGCAAATGATAAATTCCAATTCCAATATGATACACTTAAAATTCCAGAAGTCTTTCTCTATCAAGCTGCAAAAAGATATAATGGCAGTATGAGGGAAAAAAGAATTTGAACGTGTGAACCAGACACCTACCCATCTTATTTTCATCAAACAGGAATGAAAATGTCTTATTGATGAATTTTCTTTTCTGTGCTTTATGTGTTCATATTTTCCCTATAAATTTCTCGCCTTGTGTTTATCTAGTGTTTTGGCATTACATTCCTAGCACTTTTGTTTCTCTTTTTATAAGGCTTTTTTTTTTTTTTTAGTTTGTCGGCAGATACGACCCTTTTACAATTTATCAATTTAGTTCACTCTTGTTTATGGATTTTATCGATTTAAGGTTTTCTTTTGCTGTTTCATCCCTGCTCTGTGTGGAACTGAAGGTCTTTCTTAGTTCTTAGACTTGGTTTTATAATGCTTTGACAACACAGATATGTGTGTATTCGATTAGCGAACGATGTAGACCCAAAATGTGTGTGCAACAAAATCAAGTTAAGTTTTTTTAATTTTTGCTTTAGCATGTACATGAAATTACCTGATTTTTTATATATCTTTCTTAATTATGATATGCATAATTTTGTCATGGAGTATAAAACTAAAAACTATAGTCTTAAAAATATAGAATTATATAATTTTTTATATATAGTACAAATTGAAGGTTATATTCTTTAAAATTTGAGATTACACTATTTTTTAAATACACTATAAACGTAAATATTAGTCTTTGAAATTCGGATTTCAATGAGTAAAAAACTAAACACAATAAACTTGAAATACATCGCCTTTCTATATATAAAAGAATAGGGTATAAATTTTAAAAATAAAATTGCATGATTTTCTTTACAGAGTTGAAATTGAAAGCCATATATCTTTAATTAGGATTCTGCATTATTTTTTCTAAAATATAAAACTAAAGACTATAGTTTTTAAAATATTAAATTACATATTTTTTTAGTAAAAATATAATCATTAAAAAAAGTAAAAGAGTCTTATTTCAGAAGAATAATTTCATTTTTTAAAAAAGACATGTTCTATAATATAAAAAAATATTATGGTTAATAAAGATTTTATATTATATCTAAATATAAACTAATTTTATATTCAAATATAAAATTACTTTTATTTTTTTAAAAAAAATCTTAATTAAAAAATCATTTTTAGAAGGATATCCAAATAAGCTTTTATTCTGAAATTCACTAAGCTTAAAATATAATTTAAGCGAAGAAACAATAATTACTAATTAGCATAAGATAAAGAATTTAATACTCGGTATTAGGTTGGGAAAAATAGTGCATACTAGTGTGAGTTATTTAGCGAGTGTTTTTATTATAAGGGGGCGCAGTGAGGAAGGTAGGTTCTAGGGTTTTAGAAGAACAGTTGAGCAGTGGTGCAGCGTGCGGCGAGGCGGCGACAAACAGCAGTAGCACCATGGGTCGTATGCACAGTCGTGGGTTCGTCACTGTCACTCACCTCTCTCCCAATCTCACCTTTCTGCTTTCATTCTATCAATTCCTTAACAATTCTCTTCGTCTTTGTGGAATTGCAGTAAGGGTATATCCTCCTCTGCTCTGCCCTACAAGAGGACCCCTCCTAGCTGGCTCAAGATCTCTTCCCAAGATGTACCATTTCTTTCTCTATTTCTTTATCATTCGCTTTTTTCAATGTCTGTTTTTTGATGTTGATGATGATGTTGATTTAGGTTGAAGAGAACATATGCAAGTTCGCAAAGAAGGGTTTGACACCATCGCAGATTGGTGTGATTCTCCGAGACTCTCACGGTATTGCTCAGGTCAAGAGCGTCACCGGCAGCAAGATCCTCCGCATTCTCAAAGCTCATGGTCTGAAACTGTTTTTCGTATTAAATTCATTTTGCATTTTTTGTTGTTGTTGTTATGAGGAGATTTTGATTTTGATTTGTTTTTGGTAGGACTTGCGCCTGAGATTCCTGAGGATCTTTACCATTTGATAAAGAAGGCAGTTTCAATCAGGAAGCATCTGGAAAGGAACAGGAAGGACAAGGACTCCAAGTTCAGGCTGATCCTTGTGGAGAGCAGAATCCACAGGCTTGCTCGCTACTACAAGAAAACTAAGAAGCTCCCCCCTGTCTGGAAATAGTAAGTAATCTTCTTGTTCATCACCCTCACATTCTTCCTGTTGTCACGTTATGTTATGTAGTATTGGTGATTTCCCTAGTATATAATCTTGCTTCTCATTTAGACCCAACTACTTAAAAGTTTTGTTTAAACAGCTTATGGATACCCAAGTATCTTGGTTATCTAAGCTTTGTGAATTGGATTAATCTGCTCCTATTGTTTTGCATTCCTAAGACCCAGTAGCATGGTGTATAAATCTCTTGATTGAACCTTAACTTGTGGAAACTCTAAATGCTGGAATCTAGGGTCTTCTTAACATAGGGAAATGTAATTTAAGTAAAGGGAAGCAGTCAAAGGAAAACGGAAGTGAGGGGTAGGGAAGAGATTTTAAGTTTTAATAAACGACTTTCATCCATATGTTTGGCAGTTTGGGTCATCTAAAATTGGGTAACCCAAACATTCCATTTTAATGCTTTGACATCTGTGGAATCATGTGTAAACAACTCAGGATTTTAGTTGTATGAGTGAAAATTTTCTATAAGTATTTGTTAAAGAGATTTCTCAAATGTTATACATTTCTCAATCGTATGTCTGATAAGAATTTTGCAAACCTAGCTAGTTCATTACTTATCCTTCACCTGCTTGGAGTACTTCTACAGCTGAGTTCAAATTTTGTTGAGATAAAGTTTCAATGGTATGTTTGGTTGGGTAGGTGAGAAGTGGAAAATAGATAAGAAGTCAGAATGATTTTCGACTAAGAGTGTATCATTTTCATTATAATTCATGTTGCTCTACACATCGTGTATCAGTTCATCTGTTCACATGTCCGTAAGATGATTATTGTTTTAACTTTAACTAGGATTCCAAGTCCTACCTACATGCATAATAGTGCTTCCAAGAGGTGTTATCCTTGATAATAGTTTGATATTTTTTAGGGTATTAAGCATTTTTGTTTGGAGTGCACATATATGTTAATGCTTCCATGGTGCCCAAACCGTTACTAATAACTTTTGATATTTGATATTTGCAGCGAATCAACAACAGCCAGCACTCTGGTTGCTTAGAGAATGTATCAACTCATGCTTCTTGGGGGCTAGAGGAGGGGAGGATGTTGTTTCTTAGTTTGTTTTAGAACACATTTGCTTGGGCAAAAGACATTTATTTTGACGCAATGTTGGCTTTAATTTATTGTTTTTCATTATAAGTCATATATTTATCTGTTGGAAATTTATTTTAAAGATCTCGTATTGCTGCAACGTGCACATGAATTGCATATCCGAATGAATTCAATGGTTTGAATTGCATATTCAAACCACCTTTTTATCACTTAGAACACAAGTGTTTTCACGATGAAGTATTCTAAGCACTGTTCTGAAAATTGGAATGGACCGGCTAGTCGAACCGGGACTGGACCCTTGTCTGGTCCGGATAAGACTTAAAAATCGGAAAAACTGGTCGAATAATATAAAAATAAAAAATTGTTTTTTTAAAATATAATAATTATTTTCAAATCAAATACAATATATAATTTATTTTAATCATGAAATTAAGTATTATTAAACCTCTAAATCTATCAAATGCTTTATATTTTAACTTTCAATCAATATTTTAAATATATTTAAATTTGTTTAACATATAATTCATCATATATGTTTATATATTGATAAATAAATATATACTTTATACATATTTTATTATATCTGGTTGAACTCCCGGTTGAACCTATGAACCTTTCTCTCGATCAGTTCAATGCCCGGTCCAATTTTCATAACCTTGACTCTAAGCCCAATGATTTTTTACTACCTCGTGTGAAGCCCAATGATTTTTTACTACCTCGTGTGGTGCGTCACACATGCTGCTATCTAAATATTTTGCATTCTACTTGAGCAGTCTTGGCTTAGTTCGGAAGCTACTTAAAAGTGTGCTCCTGCATACGCAATTTGATTATTCCTTGAACATAGAACCAAATTCTGATCCAAATGCATCTGAGGTTCCACTTTTATTTCATATCAGGAATCCTCATCGAATATCATCAATTCAGGACAAAGTTATCATGAGTTACTTACCCGTCATTTTACTGCCACGAAACATGATAATCATGCGATCCAAGTTAGCTATGATATACCATCAATTTACTGACATTTTAACTGAAAGTTTCACCAACATCGCTTCTGGCATAAAGCAGAGTGAGGTGTAGGTGCACAACAAATTACCAGTACCTTCATATTTGCAATCTAAATCAACTAACATGAAACCTCAACATTAGCATTCATACATACGCTCATGAGGATTAAGGACTAATCTCCTAGTTGAAAGCAACACACTAGAAAAACTGGTTTAAACTTAGAGCATAGCATATCATATCAACCAATCTCATCACTAGTTTAAATTATATCAAGGCAACATAACATAGTTTATCGACCGTGAAATGAATTTGATAAGAGCCGAAATCTCAAACGGAAAAGGAGAGGGTTCACAACACAAATAGTTAAGGAATGGCAATTTGTTTTCTCAGTGGCCAATCAGAAACTGTACAGTAGCTAAGATTAAAAAGACATTACTACAATCCAAGATTAAAAAACAGGAAAAATTAAAGAGCAAGAAGTAGTTCATTCCTGATACAATTGGATTGGATCACCATTCACCATGCACTCTTCTTCTTAGAGGAGGCAGAGTAAAATTCAAGGTACCACTTGACAAACTTCCTGAGCCCTGTCTCCAAATCAGTGGTAGGCATGTACCCAATCTCACTGTGCGCTTTGCTAATATTTGCATGCGTGAACTGAACATCCCCATTCCTTGGCATCGGCATCACCTTCTTCTTAGCCTTCACCTTCAGAAGCTTCTCCAATATACTCACAAGCTCGCTCACCGGCACCGGCGAAGTATTCCCCAAATTATAAATCCTGTACTGCGCAGGACCCTTCTTCTTCCCACCACTCCCTGTACTCTTCTTAGCAGTGTCCAGAGCCCCCAAACACCCCTTCACAATATCATCAATGTAAGTGAAATCCCTCGCGACGGTTCCACCATTAGCAGCCTCAAACACTGTAATCTGCTTCCCCTTCAGAATGTCCTTCGTGAAGAAGAAATAAGCCATGTCAGGCCTACCCCAAGGTCCATAAACAGTGAAAAACCGCAACCCAGTAGTCGAAAGCCCATAGATATGGTTGTAGGTATGAGCAATGGCTTCACCGGCTTTTTTGGTTGCGGCATATAGACTCGCCGGTTGGTCAGTTCTGTCCTTTTCCGAAAAGGGTACCTTAGAATTGAGCCCATAGACGGAACTCGATGAGGCCCACACGATCGCGGGTTGCGGGTTCGCCGATTTGCAAGCTTCTAGAAGGTTCACGAACCCTGCCACGTTGCTGTGAACGTAGGAATGAGGGTTCTGCATAGCGTAGCGAACGCCGGCTTGTGCGGCGAGGTGCATGACGTGGGTGAAAGGGACGACGTCGAAGAGCTTGCGGAGGAGTGCGGCGTCGTTGATGTCGCCGTCGACGACGAAGACGCCGGCGCGTGAGAGGAGCTTCTGGCGGGCGCGTTTGAGGTTCGGGTCGTAGTAGCGGTTGAAGTTGTCGAGGCCGAGGACGCCATCGCCGCGGCGCTTAAGTGAGAGTGACACGTGGCATCCCACGAAGCCGGCGGCGCCGGTAACGAGGACGGTGAGGCCGGAAGCGGAGTTCTTCCGTGCGGACTTGCTCACGCGCTTCTCCCAGTCGTGGCCGCCCCATGAGTCACCAAGGCGGCGTGTGGCGGCGGCGGAGGAGGAGGAGGTGGCAGAGGGAGGGGAGAGGATGAAGAAGAAGAGGATGAAGGCGAGGAATATGGATGACCATAGGGTGAGTTTTGATAATCTCAAGCGGTGGATGTAGTAATTGTAGGGTTGGTATTTGTCTGGTTTCAATTTACCTGGTGTGGAGGGAATTCCTATGTTGCTGTTGTCCATGTGTGACACTGAAGCCGTCTTCAGCAGTGACATTTTCCGACAATCGGACACCGATTGAGGTTGCTATCGCTGTAATAAAACCCTAAATTGCAGGGTCTCAATTGTGCACTACTACTAGTGTTCTGAGATAGGAGGATCGGAAAGGAACGGTTTTTATTGATGTTTGGGATAAGAAGAGAGGAGGGGTTGGATATCTTTGTGATGGTGGGATCGGATTGGGAAGGTGCAAAGAGAGAAAAGGTTTTAGTTTTGGTTTTGGTTTTGGTTTTGGTTCTGGTTAGGTTGAGAAGGAGAGGGAGGGGAGATGCTAATGCTAAGCTATATTGCTATGGTAATATGGATTTTGACTTTTTTCTCTTTATTGACTGACTCCTTCGCTTTTGGCTTCCTCTTCTGGGAGATTTCTTCGCCTTATTTCCATTTTTTCTAATAAATCTTTCCTTCTCATGCTGCGCCACGCTAGGTGTATACCACCTTCCAAGAATTGTTCCATTTAAGAAGGGCCTTCATAGAGCGACACTTCAACAAACGCAATGCATTTTATTCATTTATTTCACAATTGTCTATACTTTACCAATATTAGTACTGAATCATTAAATAAGGGAAAGAAATATGATAATATCTAGAACTATTAAAATTGGAGATTGAGTTGATTTGGGTTTAAATTTTGACATCATTTGTTTCCATCCAAATCCTATGAAATAATTGAAAGCATTTCAACATCAGAATTCATAGAATTACAATTCCATCCATTTCTTAAATTTTATTTTAACACACGGATAGGAATGATGGGCTTGACTGGAAGATGAGTGGCACCTTGGGAATACCTTCCTCCTCACTCGGTTTGGCAATGCCTATTTTGCCTCTGCCGCTTCTCATTATTGGATCACTTCATCATCTTCCGGGTCAACCCACATGCATCTGGTTATCATGTATTTTGGGTCAACACGCATCTGTTTCTATGCGTAAGTTGAATCTTAAAAATCCACAAAGGCCAGCCTGGGATATAATATAAGTCCAACAAGTTGGGCTTGTGCAAAAGATATGGCATGTCAAGAAGATTGGTCAAGAGCTCTTAGCATTTAGCATTTATACGCCTAAGTTATGGAATTCCGTAATTATTATTATCAGAATGTACAAATAAAGTGTGAAGTTAGAACTATGAGCATCACTAATCAACTTTATTACTTACTACTACCTATGTGTTTTCTGTATTTATGAATTTCAATTCCTCCTCACTTCACAATGCTTAAGGACTTGTTCCTCTGCATTCAAGTGGCAAATCGTCCAACCATGAATCATCCAAAAGAGAGGGTGAAGATTCAATTTCAGTGGGCCATTCGCAGCTGACATCTATTTCATCATATACAACGGGTCTACATTTTGTTTCCCTAATTTGGAAAATGGCTTGTAACCAAAGATTGCAATGCACAAAAACTAAATCACTGAATTTCTCCAGCTCCACTCTGTCACGCTTCTTGTTATGTACACTCTCGAAAGTGCTCCAATTCCATCTGTACCAAAGGGAACTACAAGGTTGGCTAAGTATCCTTACTGCAGCTTTCTGAAGCGTGGGGATTTCATAGCCATAACTGATCCACCAGTCACCTATAGATCATAAAAATGTGTTAGCAACCATTTAAAGCTAATCCACCACATTCATTTGTTTCATTACATGTTCATTTCATGATAATATAATATTCTCTATGGTTACAAGTCCAGTTTGCACCTATGTTGCATAGATACGGGTACGGTATCCGTACCCAGTACGAATACGGGTACGCGATACGACAATTTTGTAAAAAATAGAGTACGGGTACGGTAGTAAAGAAAACATATGATTAAAAGTAAATTAGTTAAAATTAAAATCATCAAACATCATATTGTTCTAAATAAGAAAAACAAATAAGGAAAACAATTATCATATTGTTCTAAATAAGGACATAACAACATAGAAACACTAAGATAATCAAAATCTAACAGAGATGAAAGTTGTTGCCGGAGAAGAAGACGGAAGGCCTGAGGTTGCAGTTTTATCAAATATAAGTGGTATTAGGTAGGTTAAGTTTGTATTAGGATTATAATTAGGATATGAGCATTGGTATTAATTTAAAAAAATTAAATAAAAATTTAAAATGATCCAATTTTGTAAAAAATTACCATTTTCGTACTCATTTCGTACTCAATTCGTACCCAATTCATACCCAAAAGTATCCATTTTTTCTTTAAAAAAAAAAACGTCCTGATACGTGTCCATGAGTACCCATTGAGTATCCATCGAGTACCGGTACCGGGTGCGTATCCGGTACGGGTACTTTCAGAAAACTCGCGTACCCGTGCTTCAGAGGTTTACACAATACACAATAATCGGGATGCAAACACTTCCATTACATGTCAGTAAAATCATTAAGGACTCGTTTGACCCATCAAATAGGACAGGGGCTAATGGAATGCAAAATATAAGGAAAAAGTAACACTTCAACAATGACATGCTTTACTACACAGTGCAGAGTAGATAAGCTACCTGGGGCGTTAAGTGTTCTTCCCAAGACAGCAAAGTCAGTCCCAAGTGCACCTTGGGCATTGAGGTAAATAGGAAGTTCTTTGGTGATTTCCGTTCTGTCTTTCTCTGTAGTTGCCATCTTCAGCATAGCCTCTTGAAACCCATTCCTCACCCTCAAGTCTTTCTTGAAGTTTGGATTGTATAAAATTGAAGGATTAAGAAATGCAGCTGCAGCATGTAACGATGAATGAAGCTGCATATTCCATCTCCGATCAATTATATCCCAGATTGGCATGTATTTCTCTTCAATTCCCTTATAATAGGCCTTGATCACTATCTTTGCCCTCTCTATTCCATCATATATATAACCCATAGCAGGCATGTCACCATCAACTGTCCTTAGGAATTTAATCAGTGGTTCAGTAACACACACAGCTTCATGCGAGTACTTCCAAAATCTATCTGAATATAGCAGTGACTTAATGGCTTGTGCATCCGGACGTCTGCTATATATGGAAGACAACCACTCCGAATGAGAAAACATATGCTTTAAATTATCCTCTTGTATCACTATAGACCTCAGGGAAAGGAAATTAGTGACAGATCTAGTAATTTTTGGCCTGATTAATTCTCTCCCACCAGTGAACTTTCTCATTACATTCAGAATCCATGCATGACTATAAATGTACTGTGTGATTGTCTTTGCCTCTTCCAGGACTGTATTTACCCAATCTTGTCTACCAATATCCTCTAACATCTTACCAACGCAATAAGAAGCACAAGGAGACCAAAATAAAGAACCATACCTCCCCATGAGAAGTCTTCCAGCATAAACATAACCACCACTCGTATCTGTAATGACCTGGACAACATTTTCTACACCAACCTCCAGCACAACCGACTCCAGAAGCTCAAACAAGTAAGTACTATCATCTTCATGACCTGAAACATCAACTGTCTTCAGAAACAATGTACCTTTTAGGCAAGCAACAGAAAATACAGCTAGTGATCTTGTCCTACCATCAGACCAGTTATCACATAAGACTGTGCATCCTGTTTCCTTCCACTCTTCTCTATATTTCTTGTAATCATTGTGAATATCAGCCTTCACTTTCTCCAAAAGTGTAGACCTTAATTTCTCATAACTTGGTGCTTTATATCCTACCCCACACTGAGCTACAGAATCCACCATCTCCTGATAATATATGGACTTAGCAGCACTGAAAGGAATAGAATTGTGGAAGAAAAATATAGCAAGTTTTCTATCAGCATCGTCCTGCTTTTGCTTCTGAGCATCATCCACTAATGGCTGCGGACTTGGTGATGGACGTGGAAATAATAAAGACGGTGAAGCACTGCCATTCTGTCCACTAGATCCATGGTTATCATGGAAGCCGCCACTAGCAGAAGAGCTATTCTGTCGACCATTTCCTGCCGCAGCAGCTTGATCTGCCTTCTGTTTCTTGGGTGTTTTTGGTTTCTTCGGAGTGCTTAGTATGCTTTGAATATGGTCCCGCACATCAGTGGGGACTTCAGTGCAGGGTATGATATCTTTGTTCTTAATTTGAGCCAAGTGAAATTTCATCCTATATACACCTCCACTGAATTCTCGTTGGCAATAATTACATCTGACCTTCTGTCTAGATGCATCAACCAGGACACAATGTTCCCAACAGGCATCTCTTCCACGGACCATTATCTTAAAAGGCACATTGAACTGAGTAAGATTCTTATAACTAAATTTTGAGATGCTCAAATATAGTATATGTTTAAAATTTAAACTATGGATATAGGAAGGAACTAAATGATTATTAAAGCTGAGTCACCATTAAGGTCAACATAAAAATGGCTTTTACTACCTTAACCAAGAAAGATCAATGTGCAATGCAATCTTAGAAAGATCAAAAGGCATTGAAGTTTGAACACATCCCAAAATAGAGAATATTAGATAGTCAAATATACATTAATTAATTAATAAGCAATGGTGCATAATCAGATTGATTTATTTATTACGAATCCACAATTACAACAATCAAAACAAATATAAGCAAAGGAATGCACAAACAAGCTTGGGTATGGTTCCTCGTTCACAGAGAAGGAGATACCTGGACTGGAGGGTCCCAAAATTTAGGGCTTGGTGAGTTGTCAAAGAAAGGGGTGCGGAGAAGAAGATAACTGTAACGCTGGGTCAGTAGAGGTAGAGTTGAGGCAAGGAGCGTTTGGATACATGGGATGAAAATGAAAGAGTGGAATTACATGATTTTTCTGTTTGATTGCTGCGGCTTCTGCTACTTCCTCAGATCAATCAATATCTTGCTTGCTTTGGTTATAAACGTAGTAGGACAAGGAAGTAAGCTAAAACAAGTGCCACGCACAAGAAAAATGTGAAGCACCATTGTTTCTTTTCTTTTCTAACCTGCAATCTGATTTGTTCTGGTTCTTGAACGAGAATTCAGAAATGGATTACTCAGTACTTCACGACAAAGAACGAGAATTCTCAATTCTCTGTTCATTTTTTTCTTAATCAAAATGCTATAGGATCATACTATTTTGATCTCTTATTCTATCAGCCCAATGGAATTATATTTTTCTTTTTGGTTCACAATAGGGCCAATGTCAGAAAACAAACAAAAAAGTAGAAATCATACTGTCGACAAAAAATAATCATAAATAAAAGCCAGAACATGAACATCCCACCCTCTTAAGCATTAAACTAATCGTTCCACTTGCACTATATTATTAATTGGAGAGAAATGAGATATTTCTCTATACTTTATTTTCAGGTTTTTATGCGAATTGTTAGATAATAATTAGTCTTTGCATGATTTTTTCAAAAATTTAGATGATTAACCATGGAGTTTGACATTTTAAATAAGCAAAGTCTGTTCAAGTATGACACCAGAAGACAACTCTACACAAACATTATTATTGATTAGGACATGAGGGATTAATCATCCAAATATCGAAGTCCAATCAAAAATAATGTACGGCATACGAAAAAGAGTGTTGATAAAACTCTTGCAAATTTGGAGACCCATTACATCATTGTTGGATGTTATGTGCACGCCAAGCACATAAAATATAAAATAGAAATTAATTAGTGAATACTACTAATATATCATTTATGTGGCATAAAACTGATTAATTCCAGTGGCAGTGAAATATGTGCTAAAACTGCAAAATACTTGTAGCCACAGAATCCTATTTCCAACATTCCACAGCGCAATCAATTCATTAGGAGGCCTAATTAGGACATATTGGACAGGCATTATTTGTATTGTACGGTGGTTGCTTAGGCCCCGTTAATTGCTTTCTTTTGATAATGAAATCCTATTTCAAGCTTGTAAGGTCACTAATAAATAAGAGTGATGATATTTGGACATTCACTTCTTTCGGATATCCATTAAACATTTATCAAATCTAAAGATATAAATGGTAAATTAAAATTCTAAGTGAAGACCACTAATTAAATTTAATGATTAAAAATGTGAATGTTGGAGAGTGATATCCAAAATGGATGTCCAAATAATATTATTACTACAATTAACTCATCACTTTCTTTCTTTTTCCTTCATTATATGATTCCGCTTCTGGCTCCTAGTTGCACGGCAAAAGTCTTCCCTAGCCCCTATGTATCATGTATGTGAAGCTGAATTATCATTGTCCATAGCTTATGGATAAAATTATTATCGCTAAATGCTATCGTAATTGGAATGCAATTATATTGCACCACCCTGTAGTGAATTTGTCTTTTGTTTCAATCAAATGTATTGATGTTGTAGTCAAGTAAACACTCGGTAACAAGACACGAAGTAAACTATTTAGGTGGAATATGCAAAAGCCAAAAATATAATAATTTTCTTATTTTGTGAAGCATCCTAACCATTTACTGTTATTTTACAAGCTGAACGCAAAGAAAATTTTCTCAAGTACTAACAAATAATGAGACCATGGCTTTAGCCCTAGGGAAGAGAAGAGAAATTATCTTCTTTTTGTATTCTTTTAATGTGAGAAAGGGACATTGTTTGAGATAAAAGACAAAGATATAGGCCGGGTAAAATTTGGGGGGAAAATGTTATGATTGATTAAGAGAGTGCCAAATTAAGTGCATAATCATGTAGAAGAGGACAGAGCCATTCAAAATTTCCAAAGTTTTGTGACATCCCTCGAAGATTACAGGTGGAAATAATGAGAAAAATCCTTGTGGGGGGTTAGGTTTATGGAATGAGCTGGCTAATCGTGCTGTTTACTTTTTTTTATAATGTTATCATGATCATCACCACCAAGTAATTAAGCTAGCTAGTGGGGGCAATGTCAAGTCCAGAGACATACAATGCATCAGGAAATTCCTTAAAAGGGCAATTTGTTTATTCAAATGCTGACACCCTGATTAACTACACCTTTCCTTTTATTTATTTATTTATTTATTTATTTGTTTTGTTTTGAGCTTATGCCAAAATGATGATAAATTAATGAAATAAATATAATTGAAACATACTTTACCCATGGACAATGCGGTGTCCATTGAGTTTTGATTGCTATTGCATTTATGTGAAAGCTAGCCAATTATATAGCATTTCTTCTCTTGCCACGTACATTGTAGCACACGAAGAAGCAAATAGAATCTTCACCACCGTGCTGGGAATATATCATGATCCGGCCACTTGGTTAGTGGCTACTTAGATAAGTTTGAAAAATGCTATATATACATAATATAGTATCTCTATTCATTTTTCATCTCATTTAAATGTTGACAACTTTAGTTTTGATGAATATATTTATAATTTGTCAACATATTTATTAAAGTTGTCAACATTTAAATGAGTACAAATGTGTGGAAAAGTACTATATCTCGATAAGTTTAGGTGAATGCGACCAAATTTCCTTGCTTTTACACTTATATGCCACATGCCAAAAAGTCTTCCATCATAGGTAAAACAATGCAGTTTAGTTAGTTTATGTGATTTTTTAATTACATTAAAATTTTAAATTATGGTCTGCAACTACAATTGGATTGCACCCACAATATTGTTATTACTATTTAGCAACTGTAATTGTACTATTTCTCTGCAATTTTTTACATTGCAACCTCAATTCAAAACCTATTAAGAGATTTTTTCTTTCTTCAGTAAATGTTATCCACAAGATAACAGACAAGAACTATTCATACAAAAAGAGTGAAAGTAAGGACATTTGTGATTTAACATAATGTCAAAATATTATTCTGCAATTAAAGCAGAACATGTGTTCCAACCCTTAATAATAATCTTCATTCTTCTCTGTTCTCTTAGTCCATCCATCATCTATATATCAGAACGTGAAACAAGGAAATGAAAAGACTAGAGCAGAACATATAACCACGATAAATAAAACAAGATTTACCATTATATTCAAAGTGAACATTATCTATTTACAATAGGTTTTATAATCACAAAACCCACTAGCACCTTGACGGTTCCCATTTTCTTTGTCCCTACCAATACACAAAAGATTACAGCATTCATACAACAAAATTACAGGTAACTTAATTTGGCATTTTTGGGTATTTTTGGTTTGCTATCATCATTTTTGCTTTTCTGGTTGGGGAGGAACCTCATTAAGGGGAAAGGTTCACCGTCCACCTTCCAAGAATATTCTGGAACATGCTAGCTAGGACTAAAATTCAACACCAAGAACCTTAATTTGAGCCCATGGTATTTTGTCACATGTACAGCTTAATATGTTTCTTATAGAAAAACTCACTTCACCAGCTTAGCTTATACTTGTACGGCATAATAGTATTTATTTATGCTAGTGACCTTTCTCCTCCATTCCTATAGTTTGGAGTGCATTTGACTCAATCTCACTGAAACAATTAAATCCAAAATCATGAACACCAAAGTCCTTACAGTCCAATAACCAAGCACAAGTTTCCTCCCAAGATGAAAGGCTCATGTCATTATTGATTGTTGTATTACTATTATCTGATTTAGGTGTACTGTCCCATAATGCATCAATAAGTGGATTCTCATCCAGCCACAAGCTGTTCATTAAGGACTCATCGCTGCAAATGCTATCAAGCAAAAGGGAGTCTTCCCCCGAAGAGTTTTCGGCCGGCGAAGAACTCGAGTTCTCCTGTGATGAGTTGAGAATAGCTCCATCAGTTAATTCTTCTGCCTTTACCTTGTCAGTGCCAGGTTGTGGCAAATTCTCTGTAGATGATGAACTATCCTTGGATGAAACTTGTTTATTAAGAGGTTCATGAGTAACAGGATCAATTCCCATCTTAAGGAGCTTTTTCTTGATGTGGGTGTTCCAGTGATTTTTAATCTCATTGTCTGTTCTCCCTGGTAATCTTGAAGCAATCTTGGACCATCTGAGACACAGAGAAACTACAGCAATCAATTGCATGTAATATAATCCAAACCCGTGACCATAAGTTAATTCTAAGAATTTAAAAGATAAGCTTGATGTTGGGGTCTTTCTTGGTCTCAAAGACAAGGATTGATATGAGGCTTTAAGTAAGATATTCTACTGAGCAAGTGTCATTTATCTTTCTAATCTGTAATTGGTGACAACATGTCATTATTCTTCACCAAACGATCACCTCCAATTTAATATCATTTTAGCATTCCCAAAAGAGAACGCAATTATGCAGACCAATAAAGTGTCTTTTAAGTAATAATTGTACAAAATATATGCATATAGCATTAACAAGACCTATATGGCCACTATTCTTTAGTTTTATTATTGCTATGGTTCTTCATGCATGTCTGAACATTTCATCTGCTGAATATTTATAAATAAACTCTGACTCTGCCTTAACTTGCCCTGCTTAATTAAAAAACAATTTCAAATCCAATACGTTTAACAACATTAACAGGTGTGATTTATAAATTATAACATAGTTCCAACACGTAGAGTTTAAACGTACACAAGTAATCAATAATGCATGAAGCTGATATGAGCTTGTGAAGAATAAATGAATGAATATTATGATAACCTGTTGCCAAGACGAGCATGGAGATCAATAACAAGCTGCTCCTCTGCTTCAGTGAGGAGGCCTCTCTTCAAGTCAGGCCTAAGATAATTGGTCCAACGAAGGCGGCAACTCTTGCCGCAACGCCTAAGGCCGGCGAGCTTGGGCACGGCGCGCCAACAGCACTGGCCATTGGTTAGAATGAAATTGATCAACTTCTTGTCTTCCTCTGCAGTCCATGGACCCTTCTTCACACCAAGTTTGTCACAACAAGGTTGCCTCCCCATAGTTAGAGGCTTCGCTTCAATTAAAGACTAATGCAAAAAAAGTATAGTAGTAGTAATAGAGTCTCACCAACACTAGTTAGCTTGCAATGACCCAAAAGCCCCACACCACACCCACCTATATATAACAACGTCCCCTCATCATTTTCCTTACTAATTATTATATGGTATAAAAAAATTGCACCCCATACAAGACTCAAAAGGAAGGAGGCATAGGCAGAGAGAAAATGAGGAGAATTTTTGGAGGGTCCACCATTGGGTTGTGAAAGGTACATTGGAACTAATATGTGGGATGTTCTCGTGTTTAAAATGGGTGACCCAAAGGCAGAGCTACATGTAATCATGTTTAAAATTTTATCAAAACAAATATAATAATGATTATGGGTAAAATGATATGATTGATCCTTTTTTTCCCCAATTCTCCTTTACAAAACAATAATCCACTGTCCCTGATTTCAATCTTACTCAACCATTTCGTCATCACCACGTTTACTTGTCCTTATTAGCAGTAGATCATGATAGAGTGCAAGATGACCGTTTGATGTAATTAATTATGAAACTATAGCTATTGTTCGATGTGCACCAACAAGGTTGATTTAACACTGTAAAATAATGGTCATCGATCTATACCAGCGCTCATAGTTTGAAACATTCAAAGAGAGAGATCTTTATCTAATTTGACATTCAGGAATATGGACAACGATCTCTCCAGTTTCAGAAGCCACAATTTTGATTTTCCTCTGTTTTCCACCTCACAAATAAATAACAATGTTACATGTACTACGACTAATCACTCAATTATTAATGACCTTCACTCGCACACATTCTTAATGTGTGAATATTTAGTATGTATAACTTGTAGCCCTTAGTAAGTGCAATATGTAAACATTTAGTTGACCAATTATTTTTGTTGTACTTACTAAATTCAAATAAAGAAGAGTAATGTTACACGTATGTAGACAATAAGAGAGTCAATTATTAATTTACAATCATTATTCATATACATCTAAACTTACAACTTTCTCAAAATATCAAAATCAAAATTTAAATTAATTCTGTACTAATAATGTTTACTGCAAGTTGACTACTTTTAGTTGTACCTTTAGACTTGTCCAATAAATAATAGTTACTGTGACGACTTTCAGGTGAGACTTATTATTAGCATATCATAATATGCAATCTATCTGTGAAAAGTTTTCAAACACATGAGTATGAGTATGCCTAAAACATTGAAGTATTCCAAAAAGTCAGGGGTTTCGAGATTAATTACACTGTTCGTAGTTAATTATTCATTAAATTATTATTATTAATTATCTGTTGCTCTCATTTTATTTATTAGCATTAGCATCATAGCTAGCTATATATATATATATATATATATATGCTAGGTATATCATTTAATCACTCAAAATTGGACCAGTATAATAAGGATGCGTGCATGAATTAGTAAAACTAGACCATAAACTTGGCAGAGTATCTTTGGGACATTAACATGTTGAAACTAATAACACGAACCAAATGAGCAGGTTGTGGATAAGCCTAATTAAATCTAGATTGTTCTGTTGTGTTGTTAGAAAATTGGGTTGAACAGAGCATTCAAATACGTTTCCTGTTGGCGCAGAAACAGGGCCTAGAGTGTTTTCTAACCTTTTCCTTAACAAAGAAAGAAAAATGAATGACATAGTTCCAAGCAAATTAAAAGAAAAGTTGGCAAGACTAATTATCAAGGAGGCTAAGAGGCCAATATATGTTCATTCCGTGCAAAGGAGATCATATATCATATATAGTCAAATCTTTTATCAAACAATAACTATTTAATTTGAGATGCTGATGTATACATTTCCTTCTGATGGATCTATCATGCGACTCTTTAATATAACATTTTATTACATGGCACCTACAGGATGAGGGAGGGTAGGTGTCAACCCCAATTTTTGGTCTTTGACTTTATATAGCTAGTACCTTGTTGGGTTCTTCATTATCTTCCCCTGCATCTCCATCTAATTAATTAAGCTTCACACTTCTCTACTTTGGTATTATAAACAGTGATAGAAATTATTTTTGAAGAGTGATTGAATAGTAAAAGAAGAACAAAGATTACTCATCTATTCAAGGATTGAACAAAAAGGAGGTCATCTTATTTTAATAAAAAAATTATGACAGCAATTAGGAGTACTATTTAATATTTGTCATGAAAGATCAATGAGTATGCATAAGATTGTATTTGATTTCTTTTTCTTTTAGTGTAGCAAATGTTTGAAAATAAGAGGCTATATACATTTTAATGTTAAGGCAAGTCAAATACCACATGACTACGTATAATAAAATAAGTTTCCAAAGTGATTTGTCCAAAATCGTATTCAGACACTATGTATATTGACTTGCAAGGCACTGTATGTAATATATTGTATTTACTTGCATCATTATCTGTGATTTTTAGGAATCACATACATACATGATACATTCATACATACTTTTCTACCTACCACAAGAAAATATATGGAATAAAGAAAATAGGGCAATTTAAGATTGACTATAGTTATTATTTGCAGTTCAACCTTAGTATTACCAAAGAAAGTGAGACAAATATTCAAAATACAGAAGGATGGATGGGCAGAGTAGTACTCATTATGGAAGTTAGGTACAAAGACGTAGGTAACAAATGATGTATAAGCTAATTATGGTTGGCATTGCTTGCAAGTTGGAGCTGTCTCTGTACTGTAGCAGTTGCAAGTTCATTATCAGATTAATTCACCCATGCACCCACAACGTTTCTCATGCCCAAACACCCTTCACATTTCTACTTCCTTCTGCACCTTGCTTCATTCTCTCTTCTTGAAACATACAAGCTAAGGTATAAATCTTCCAAAACATTATGTGAACCAAAACATCGTACAATACAAAAACCAACCAAAACAATCAATAAGATGTGCACAGCATATATAATATAAATTGCACAATGAATAGTATATGTTATGCACTTCATATATCACATGATGTGTACAACATAAACCACATGTTGCAAACAAAGATGATGTTGCAACATGTGATATATGTTGTGCACAATAGGTGATATATGTTATGCATGACATGTAATATACATTGTTCATTTTATATTATATATGTTGTGCACAATATATTGATTGTTTTGACTGAATTTTTATTGTGTCCTCAAATATTTTCCTTCTATATAATATATAATTGTCATTATAGAAAATAAACTGAATTTAAATGTGAGCTAATAAGAAATTATTAGTGGATAACACTTTAAAAAGAAAAAAAAAAGATTATTAGTGGAACAGTAGGTGGACTAATCAAATTTTGGACCAATATGTATGTGCAAAAAAAAAAATATATGATAAGCTTCAATTAGTACCGTGGTCCAGAATCCAGGCATTAGCTTCACTTTAATATTTCTTAAAGTATATTCAATGGAATATTATAAAGTTTTAAATATATATATAGGAAAAAAGTCGAATGTCAACATAATCATCTTAACTTTTAAAAAAGATTAAATTTCTATTGCAAACTTTTTATATTTTAGTTAATCATCTATTCTCCAATAACTAAAATGAAAACATAAAATATAATATTCAAAGCGCAATTGAATTAAAAATATATAAATAGTTATTTTATTAAAATAATTTAACACATGCATTAATGCATAAATAAACATACACATATTTTTTCAAATAATTGACTAACTTGGCTTGGGGCGGTTTTATATCCCGTCAGAACAATAGATTGGCCTATATAACATGATTGATTTAATTTCTTTAGTCAGCCTTTTTATGTTTACGTCCAAGAAGCAAGAGTTAAGTTAAGTTTGTTTGGATGTCCTTTTACACTTAAAATAAGATCTTTTTTAATTAAAAAAAGATCTTATTAAATTTTTGAATATGTTTGGGTAATATTTTTAGTAAAAGTAAAATCACTAAAAAAAGTAGAAAAAGATCTTTTTTTAGAAGCTGTAATTTCCATCTTCTGAAAAAAGACATTTTTTATAACATAGAAAAGATGTTTACGATTAAGTAAAGATCTTTATATACTACATCCAAACATAAATTGATTTTGTATCCAAACGTTAAATTACTTCTACTTTTTTAAAAGATCTTATTTTAAAAGATCAATTAAAAAAATCTTTTTCTAAAAAGTTCATCCAAACACACCCTTATTATACTGGTGAGTGATTATACAGCTAAAAGTAATTAATGTATTAATTTTGGAAAGTAATTACGTAATAAGAGAGTAATGCAGTCGTCACTAAGACAAACATTACTCAAAGTACATACTACTAACTTGATGAACTGATTGTCATTGAATACCAGCACGACTAATTAATTAGCATTATTTAAAATTAATTAATTAAACAGACGAAACTTTTGATCCTACAGTATTATCTTCTTTTAGTGTGTTAGTGATGACATAGTGCACCCTCGTGTGGTCCTGTGCACGCTTGAGAAGCGTTTTCATTTCGTTCTTTATTTCAACACATTAAAAAAGCATTCGATTAGAGTTTGGACCCAAATGTCCAAACTTTCAACAGCGTAATCTTTGGTGTGACAACGAGGGCATTTCCAAGAGATTTGCTATGCCTACATTTTTTTTATTTAATTTTCTATTCTTTTTACTTTGTATTCATGACACGAGGACTTGTACATCTCAAGTATGGCTACAATTTAATTTTTCACCTACGATTTGGGATGATGATGATTTGGTATGAATTTATAGCACAAGCTAAAAAAAAGAACGAGTCAAGTGTAAACTACTTGACCAAATACCAGCGACCATTAACTCCGAAATGAATTGATGCGTACCCAAAGGCAAAGGAATTCTTTAAAGTTGAAAGGTAAATTGAACATGAATCCAATGAATAATAAAGAAGTTCGTTCACACTGCTGTACGTGCATATATATATATATATATACGTCTTAAAAGAAAGTAGTCAACACTTGCAATACAATACTCGTATGTTTCAGCGGTAAGCGGTGAATCCTACTAGATTTTGAGACAGAGGGTGACATACATTAACATTGCCAGATGCCAACACCTATGGTGGATTAGACCGACGCCTCACCTACACTTATAATATATAGCTAGAACTAGATATTCAATTTCAATGTTGGGATGGACTAGCAGCAGATGGGAATTGGGATGAGACAGCCTGAAAAGGATTAAAAGAAATTATGGTCAAGTGGCTTATACTGTGCTCTTCTTTAATTAGCTTTATTTCAGATATCTTTGATTATATATATATATTATATATATATATATATATATATATTGGTCTGACCTATAGCTTGGTGGTGGCATGAGTTAAACCTTCGAGTTTATGACAAAAGTGGATATATCTTGTAAGATTTCTCTTTAAGGAGGTCTTCTTGAGTTGGCAGACTTAATTGTACATTGGATTTAGGTGTTATTCATAAAATTTAAGAAAAAAATTTAGGGGTTATATACACACAAATTTCATATATAGAATAAAATGAAAAAAAAAAATTCTTCATCGATCATCACCCTATCAAGATGAGTGGTTTGACTTTTGTTCCGAAACTTTAGAAACATTCCATAACTTGATGAGTGATGATCCTGATCTTTAGCCTCCAAATTTCATGTTGAAAACATTCATTTATATTTTTTCACTAAATCGTAATTGGAAGACATGATAAAAGGATGCTAGAAAGTAAATAAAATGGGTCTATGGGTATTATTGGTAAGCGAAAAGCAATTTTTGAATATGTAATTGTGAAAATGGGTCTATAGTCTTTATTTTATAATACAACCAAAAAATTATGAAATCTCATATTTTATAATAATAACCTTCAATTTTTACGATACGTAAAAAATTAATGCTTCAATTTTTACGATACGTAAAAAATTAATGTGATTCAATATTTTAAAGGCTATTGTCTTTATTTTACAATCTATTTAAAAAATAGTGAAATCTCATATTTTAAAGTATATAACATTCAATTTCTACAATGTGTAAAAAATTCATGTGATTCCATATTCTGAAGGCTATATAGTCTTTATTTTATAATACAATAGAAAAAATTGTTAAATCATACATTTTAAAGTATATAGTCTTCAATTTCAACTATATGTGAAAAATTTATGTGATTCAATATTTTAAAAGTTATAGTCTTTATTTTAAAATACAACCACAATAATTGTAAAATTTCACAATTTAAAGTATATAGCCTTCAATTTCTACTATATGTAAAAATCCATGTGATTCTATATTTTAAAGGTTATAATCTTTTTTTATAGTCTATTTTAAAAAATTGTAAAATCTAACAATTTAAAGTATATAGCCTTTAATTTCTACTATATGTAAAAAAATTCATGTGATTCCATATTTCAAAGGATATAATCCTTATTTCATAATACAAACAAAAAAATTGTGAAATCTCACATTTTGAATTATATAGCCTTCAATTTCTACTATACTTAAAAAATTCATGTGATCCAATATTTTAGAAGCTATAGTCTTTATTTTATAATACAACTAAACAAATTTATGAAATATCACATTTTAAAGTATATATCTTCAATTTCTACTATATGTAAAAAATTCATGTGATCCAATATTTTAGAGATTATAGTCTTTATTTTATAATACAAAAAAAAATTGTGAACTATCACATTTTAAAGTATATTGTCTTCAATTTATACTATATGTGAAAATTTCAAGTGATTGAATATTTTAAAGGCGATAATCTTTATTTTATAATACAATTAAAAAATTTGTGAAATCACACATTTTTAAGTATTTAGATTTCAATTTCTACTATGAGTAAAAAATTCATGTGATTCAATATTTTAAAAACTATAGTATTTATTTTATTGTTTATCCCAAAAAATAGTGATATCAAACATTTTAAAGTATATAGTCTTCGATTTCTATTATATTTGAAAAATTTTGTGGTTCAATATTTTAAAAACTATAGTCTTTGTTTTATAATACATATACGATATTTTTAAAGTATATAGCCTTCAATTTTTACTATATGTGAAAAATTCATGTGATTCAATATTTTAAAGGCTATAGTCTTTATTTTATAAAACAAAAATAAAATTATGAAATCTCACATTTTAAAATGTATAGCCTTCAATTTCTACTATGAGTTTAATTTTAATCCATTGTCGGTGTAAAATAATTTACAAAGACATTCAATCATGTATTGACACGTTATCAAAAGTCTTTAATTCAATCACCCACTAACTAAAAAGTCACACAAATCAATGAATGTGATTGACTGATTTTTTACACTGTCAGTGCATCATAATTAAACTCTTCTGCTATATGTAAAAAATTTATGTGATTCAATATTTTAAAAGCTATAGTATTTATTTTATAATTCAACCAAAAAATTGTGAAACCTCACATTTTAAAGTATATAGTCTTCAATTTCTAGTATATGTGAAAAGTTCATGTGAATATTTTAAAGGCTATAATCTTTATTTTATAATATATTTAAGAAAATAGTGAAAATCTCACATTTTAAAGTATGTACCCTTCAATTTATACTATATGTATGTAAAAAATTAATGTGATTCAATATTTTAAAGAATATAGTCTTTATTTTATAGTACAACAAAAAATATTGTGAAATCTTATATTTTAAAGTATATAACCTTCAGTTTCTACTCTATTTAAAAAATTCATGTTATTCAATATTTTAGATGATATAGTCTTTCTTTTATAATACAACCAAAAAATTATGAAATCTCACATTTTAAAGTATATAGTCTTCAATTTCTTCTATATATGAAAATTCATGTGATTCAATGTTTTAAAGGTTACAGTCTTTATTTTATAATAACAAAAAAAATTGGAACATCTCACATTTTAAAGTATGTAGCCTTCAATTTGTACTATATATCTGAAAAATTCATGTGATTCAATATATTAAAGACTATAGTCTTTATTATAGTGTATTTAAGAAAATAGTAAAATCTCATATTTAAAGTATATATCCTTCAATTTCTACTATACGTAAAAATTTCCTGTGATTCAATATTTTAAAGGCTATAGTCTTTATTTTACAATACAACCAAAAAAATTGTGAACTTTCAATTGTTAAAGTATATAATATTCAATTTCTACTATTTATGAAAAATTCATGTATGTGATTGAATATTTTAAAGGTTATAATCTTTATTTTATAATATAATAAAAAAATTTGTGAAATCACACATTTTAAAGTATATAGATTTAAATTTCTACTATATGTAAAAAATTCATGTGATTCAATATTTTAAAGGCTATAGTTTTTATTTTATTGTTTATTAAAAAATAGTGAAATCTCACATTTTAAAGTGTATAACCTTTAATTTCTATTATATGTGAAAAAATCATGTAATTCAATATTTTAAAAGCTAAAGTCTTTATTTTATAATACAACCTAAAAAATTGTGAAATCTCACATTTTAAATTATATAGTATTCAATTTCTACTATATGTAAAAAATTCATGTGATTTGATATTTTAAATACTATAGTATTTATTTTAAAGTCTATTTATGAAATAAGTGAATTCTGACATTTTAAAATATATAACCTTCAATTTCTACTACTTGTAAAAAAACTATTTAATTTAATATTTTAAAGGCTATAGTTTTTATTTTAAAAAATTGTGAAATCTAACATTTTGAAGTATATAGATTTTAATTTCTACTATATGATTAAATATTTTAAAGGTTATAATCTTTATTTTATAGTTTATTCCAAAAAATACTGAAATATCACATTTTAAAGTATACACCCTTCAATTTCTATTATATTTATAAAAAATTCATGTGATTCAATATTTAAAAGACTATATATCTTTATTTTATAGTCTACTAGTATTTAATTTGTTTCCAAGCAATTCATTATCCATACCACTTAGGGATGACAATTAGAACTCTATGCACGAGGCAATCACACAACTCTACCTATATGAGTCGGGTCTAAATCTCATCACACATAAGATAGGTAGGTGCGAGACGGATTTTTATAGTAGGGCGGGGCGGGGTCAGGTTCATGATAAACCTTACCATACCCGCACCCTATATATAATTTAAAAGAAATGTTAATATATATAAATAGTGAATGAATCTATTCTAGTAGTAATTTTTTGGGAGCAGTATCCCACGCCTTGCACTGTTGCTTGATGCCCATCGCTAGCGTCGAACTGACGTCTTGCCTTTATTTGTGGGTTTGGGTAAGCACCAACTGAAACAAGAGTATATATTTTTTCTTGAGGAAAGTAGAGTGGGATGTAAGTATTATGAATAGATGGGCCAGCCCACTGAAGGAAAGCCCAACCAGAGGAGAAGATGAAGGAACAAGGACAAGAAGGGAGGGCCCAGGTCCAGGCTTACATGGAAATAATTAATTTACTGTGGAATGGATAATGGCAATGGCAATGCAGAGTTGCAGACTCTCACTCTGATTGGGAAAGAGATAGAATAGAAGACGTTAATCATCATCACGACGAGAATGGCCGCGCTTAGCTTTGGCATCGCCACCACAAGCTTGAGTGCTGCAGCAGCTGTTGCTTCTCGTGCAAGAACCAACTGGCGCCCTTCAACAATTCTATGTATTGGATGGGTAACTACTCTCCCATATCCCTTCTTCTTCTCTTCTCTTCACTCTCTTTCTCTTCTATTAAGTAAGTTGCTGTGTGGTGTTTGTTGTGTGCGAAGGAAGGACCCCGAAGGCATCCTGGGGCCGCCCCAGACGGGCCACATCGCTAGGAATGAGTTCAAGAGACGCCTCGAGAGGGACGCCGATGCCCGCGAAGCCTTCGAGCGTCAGGTCCGCGAGGAGAAGGACCGTCGTCAAGCACTTCGTCAAGTTAGTTAACTATCCTCTTCTTGTTTCTTCTTCTTCTTCTTTTTGTGGTTTATTCATTCCTCTTTTTGTTCACTCAGTCTCGTGTTCCTCCCGATAATCCGCAAGAGCTGATTGAGTACTTGCTCGACACCGAAGCTCAGGATATTGAATTTGAGATTGCAAGAATGAGACCTCGGTTTGTCTTCACTTTGCGAACTGTTAATTTAACTTAAACGGACGTTAATTGATTGCAAAACTCAATTCTGTGATTGACTCCTACAGCACTTCTTTATAGTCCCTTGTGATTGGTGATGTACCTTGTCATTTCTGTAGATTGGATGAGGAATTCTTTTCACAACTAAAATTTGAGTTAGGACAGCTTCGATTTTCTGTTACAAAGACACAGGTTATATTTATCTTCTTTGTTGGTTTTATATTTTGGTTGAATGAATCAATGGTAGGATCTGGCTGTTTTACTCTCATGGCTTTCTCTGCAGGCCACGGAGGACAGACTGATTGAACTGGAAGCTTTGGAGAAAGCCATTCAGGAAGGAATAGGTTTGTTACAATATTCCCAAAGGAAGAATAAATTGTTAGAATCAATAACAGAGAGGAACTGTGCTTAACTGCTGTAAGCTCACTCCTAGCTCCTATCTTACATATTACAGAAGCCTATGATAAGATGCAAGGTGAACTCATAAAAGCCAAGGCAAGCCTAACCAAAATCTTGACATCAAAGGATGTGAAAGCAACTGTATGTCATGTTCCCCTTTCTGTTGAGTTCATTTGTGTTAGCTTGAGTTGAATTAGATCTAATATTTATGTATTCTTTTCCAATGCAGTTACTGGAGATGGTTGAATCCAATGAGATTAACCGATCTTTGTTGGCCCTTCTTGATGAAAACATAGCAAATGCACATAGAGGCAATCAGGTAATACCATTTGGGAAAAAGCTTTCTCATCAGATGAACAGAATTTGTGTGTAGAACTTTCTATATTGAGGCTGAATAATCCCAACATCTCTCAGTATTCTGCATTATGACATGAGATGTTTACATGTTACTTTCCTTGTTGCAGAAACAGGCTGCAGAATTCATGGAGAAGCTCCGCGGGGCTGTTCTCAAGTATATTACAGTGTAGGGTATATAGTACTTTCCTCCTCCTTTGTTGTTCAAATTTGTGCAACACTGTGCTGTTGATAGCTGTATCAAATATATTATACTAAAGAACTGAGATGTTGTAGCATATTTTATTCCACTGTGATATCATAAAAGACAATTGTCAATTTTGAATTACGACTTGTGGGTCTCTAGTTGATAACATGATTAAATTTAATTGTAGAATTACAAGATATACTTCCTGTTGTACATTGTTTAATGTTCCTTGCAAGGCTTAATGAATGAACCAAATGTACTTGGTGTCAATTAAATTGGGTTACATTGGCACCTATGGTGCACCATTTTAACTATGGTGCCTAATCTATATATAGTACATTGTCAGTTTTTATTCCTTCTATAATTACGATCTTCTTCTTTTCTTTACTTTCTTTTGGGTTGTGACTACTTTCATTTTACTCGGATCAAGACTTTAGTACTTTACAGGGCAAATGTAATAGTAAAGTATAGAAGAACCCTGCAATTCGGCTGTTGCTAAATTAAAAGAACAGATCACAGTAGTTCCAAATTCGTATGTAAATAATCATAATCATATTACACATACCTGCCATATGAATGCCTTCTTATTTAGAATGCCACAGATGAATCCTTTGCTAAAATTTATTTTGGGTACATAACAGTTCAAGGTTAGGGATTGTCACAAGTCGTAGTTTTGCAGGTAATGATTTGTCAATAAAGGACTAATGACAGAAATTAATTCTTGGACTTTTTGCCTCAGTGCATTCTGATTTGATTTAGTTAACTGGTTACCTTCTATTTAGATCCTCAAAGCTAATCATAAACTCTGTACATAGCTTAGCTGCATTTGTCTCCAACGTCCAACCCCAATTAGAAATAGATACATCCCGTGAACAGAACCTAGATGGCTGGATCAAGATTCCACAAACAAATACAGAAGCACAGTGCTTTGATCCTTGTTTCTTTTTGCTCTGCACAATTCATTGATTCTTTGAATATATAAGACAGGACAATTAGTATATTCTCATGTTACTATTAAAACAGAATTAATTGACAGTGGGGTTTCTTTGACTGGGATGAAAATGATGGAAAAAATTGTTTACTAGTGACTCCTTTAGTTCACCCTTAGCCATTCAAGAAAGAGGAAGGTTGAACAGAATCTTTCTTAGGGAAAGTGGGAAAGCAGTTCCATAAAAGTAAGTATAAGATCAGGTATAATCTTAAATTAAAAGGCCAGGGACGGCATGTATTATTTAAGAAGAAAAAGTTTAATCAACTTGCTAGGTCCCTATATATTCCATCTCCATATTCCTACCCTTTACATTGTAACAGAATACATCAACATATAGTAAAGTTTGTATCCTCTGTAGTCTGTAGACATGGAAGCAAGGCTTGTGCTTTATGTACTGCTACTCCTCACATACCTTGTCACTCACACTGGTGGCACCACCCCAGAAGACTTCATAAAGTCCTCATGCAGGGCCACACGCTACCCTGCTCTGTGTGTTCAATGCCTGATGGGATATGCACCCGTGATCCGGCAAAGCGAGCGACAACTCGCCATAGCAGCTTTATCGGTGAGCATATCAAGGACTAGGTCATCCTCATCATTCGTAAAGAAGTTGGCCAAATCAACAAGGGGAATGAAGCCTAGAGAATACGGAGCAGTAAAAGACTGCATAGAGAACATGGGAGATAGTGTCGACCGTCTAAGCCAATCGGTGAGGGAGCTAGGGCGTGTTGGGGAGGACTTCCAGTGGCACATGAGTAATGCGCAGACATGGGTGAGTGCTGCTCTTACTGATGATTACACTTGTCTTGATGGCTTTGCTGGTCCTGCCATGAATGGGAACGTGAAGGCTGCCATAAGGGACAGAGTCCTCCATGTTGCTCAGGTTACAAGTAATGCACTCGCTTTGGTTAATCGCTTTGCATCAAGGCACCGAGCTGCAGAACACAACTAGAACTCATGCCATGCCATCATGAACCTAAGCGAGTCAGTGGTTCTTCAACTGTTCCGGGGAGAAAAGAAAAGAAAAGTCTATGTTTTGGTGTTAGGTGGTTTTCTGCAATGCATTATACTGTATATTACAAAGTCTGGGAGCTGTATGTGTTTAAAAGAAATGCCAAAAACAGAGCATTTTGAGTGCGTTTGTGTTGTTTTTTTTTTTTTGTAATAATAGGGATTTTGTACGATGCTGTATCTCAAGCATTATTAATTTATTATGGGTAATTCCTTTGTGTCTTGTTTTTGGCTTGTAAATCAGTTTTTTGATTTTATGGAAAAAGGATTACAGCTGAAACAAGATAAGTAGACAGCAACACAAAGGAGGAGAAAAATACTACAAGCAGCATGTATTTTTAGTCCTTAGCCATGAAGAGCAGCAACTGCGATTTGGAGAACAGTGAAGTGAACGAAAACCCTGTGATAAATTGTTCAGTGAAGTGAACTAAGATCCATCTCTATGTTTACATTAAAGATATTCAATCTTTTAAATTGATTTGCTATTTTGCATAATCCAGTTTCTACCACAAAAAACCCTCATAAGCCGGAAAACTTTGGAGATAAATCATGGTGCTAATTTTGTGATTGTCTATATAAATTGTTTTAGACAAGAACAGTTTCTTCTACTACTTTTTTGTTTTCCTTTTCATTTCCATTTTGCTTTTCCGCCGTACTTTATTAAGACAATCATGGACATTCTTTTATCGCACGCAACCAGATTTGATTGAAGTTGATATCCTAGACCATCACAAAATTTTGACAACAAACTATATAAAGGACAATAATTAGATGCTGCTATTACATTCGTAGATCCTAATCTTCAAGTCCCACTCAGATATAACTTTTTGTCATCAAGATTCTGATTTAGATTTAGTCGTAACCCATAACAAGTGAAGGTTGGATAATCATCGATTTAAAAATAAATAAATAACGTGAGGGACTTGATGATTGAAGGATGGTGTGTTATATGTTACCAAATGATATGTGTTCCCTAGAATCTTTTCGTTATGGGGAAAGAGCCAACAGAAATTCAAAGTTGGAAAGCGACAGAAAAGGAAGACTCTGGAATCAATTTACATTACAAGACGGCAAAGTTGAAAGATGAGGTGGATAAGCATGAACTACAGGAAGAGTCCCCTCAAGGTTATTTAAGGGTAACAGCTACACTGTACTAGTGAATATTTTATGTACTTGTGGGTCTCAAAGAACGATGAAACATGTATGGTTGTATGAAACCTGAGTAAGAAAAGAAAAAGAAACAGAGAAATATATTTTTCTTTTCAAAATTTTTTACATTCCCTCCTTATGGGAGAAAGAATGAAGTGAAAAATGTTACATAGGCTTCCCAATCTTCTCTTTCTGAAAATGAATTTTTAATATCTTAGTGAAACACCAAGCAAAAACTAATGGAAAAAATTGAATACGATCCGTAAGGCTGCCAAAATTGGTCTCAAAAGTAGAGAAATCAAAGTAGATTTAAATTGTAGAAAACTAAAGCTAATAGCATTGCCCATTAGAGGAGAATTGGCATGGCATTTACAGCCTTCACTTTACTTTCTTCTCTTTATGGTCCGCCATGTTGTCAATGACTGACTTCACACACTAGGCTTATGTCTTCATCTGACAGATGATAGATACCATGCGCTTTAGAAAAAGACATACGAAAATTTCAACGAAACTCGAATAAAACTACAAACTCATTGGCTGTGTTCCACATGAAAAATCAGAGCATACATGGTAACAATTGTTGTTTATCTACCCTTTTTTTTTAATTCTGTTTGTCTACCTTTTTATCTCTATTGATAGCGGTTCCGCGATGGATTTTCTCAGGACGTAGCAAAGATTGAGGCTTTGGGGGTAAGAAATTAGGCTCTAAACATTCTTCCTTTTTGGTTGAGCTATACCAAGGAGCAGAAATCTAGGTAACTGAAAAATAATCACTCGTTGCTCAATACATCTAATAGCACGTTTGGTCCGATATACATATTTTTTTGTTACAGAAATGAACTTCCCTTCCTCGAGCCCAATCTCTGCTGGTCTAGTCTGACAAAGGCCAAAAACTATGTACAGCACAACCTAAGAAAATCACGTTCGACAAGTCCATCAAGGCCCAAGAAGGTGAACCTCAACATCACACGACACGAGTCAAACAACCCCAAACAGTGCACTTAAAAATTGAATCATAGAAATGTTCCCAGGTACCAGCAAACAATGAAGGGTAAAAATCGGACTGCGTTTAATTTACTCGAATCATATGGATCCACTAATTAACAAAGCGAAAACAGAAAAAACATAACAAAATTTCCCAACAGATTTTTCTGGCTTCCAATAAAGTATCCAACTCACACCGGGAAATACAACAGATAATTTTCCCTCAGCATGAACTGCCAGCTCCCATCAAAGTTACCTCATTTGGACAATTCCTGCACTGATAAGTTTTTGGATTTTGTTCATCACCATTGGATTCTTCGTATGTTCCTGTGCAGCTTTAGGATTCTCCTGGAAATCAACCAATACCTGCATGCACACCCAAACTCTAATTAGCACATCTAATCCTTACTAGAGCATATCATCATTCAATCGAGAGAGGAGCATACCTGTCTCATGACAGGGTCTTGAAGGATGCTCTGAATCTCTGGGTCCTGCATAGCCTTGGCCTGCAAGAAAACAAAAATTTAACTTTGTGAGAATAATTAGATACATAGCCTATAAGATGTTGTGTTTGTGACTGTGGAAAGGCATACCTGTCTTTCCTTCAATTCCTCAGGAGTTAGATCCCCACGGCTTGCCTTATTAATTTGTTGTACACATCTGAAATGGATATTACATGATGAGATGCACGCATTATAGCAGTGAATATGTGAAAAGTTACACAGAAATTGGAGTAATGTAGAAAAATACAAATATACAATACCTTCCAATGCCATCAAGTAACTCCTGATTGTTAGGGTCATGTTTCAAACCCTCCTTGTATGTTTCCAAAGCCTTGTCATATTCTTTCATGAAAAATTGTACAGCACCTTTCCTAGTATAGCCCTTTGCAAAAGTAGGCTCAAGTTCAATGCACTTTTCTGCATCCTTCAAACCTTCAGGCATTGCCCCCAGTTTAGTGTAGCATGCAGCCCTGTTACTATAAGCCTGAAAGAAATGGAGTATTCAAATGGATTAGGATCTGCATATTGCCATTAAACAGATCAACTAACAGCACTCTTCAAAGAGTATTACTAATAATTACCCTATGATCGTTAGGGTTTCTCCTTATAGCCTCTGTGTAATGCCTCACAGCCTCAGGATACTTTTGCTGCTTAAAGAATTCGTTTCCTGCATAGCAAACAACACACGCATAGTTAAGGACTATCTATCAAAACAGCAAAGATGCATATGAAAATTAAAAAGGGAGCTATCAAAAGAAATAACACCTTTCTCTCGCTCCTCATCAGCCAATTGTGGATCAAAATATTCTTGCTGCTCTAGATCCTTCTTAGCCTTCTCAGCTTCATTAAGTTTCTTCAGAGTGTCTGGGTTGCGGTGCTCTGTAAGTGCTTTCTGGAAAGTCTCAATGGCAGCGTCATAATCCTTTGAGCATTTTGCCATCTTGACCAAGGCATTTCCTTTTCTAGTTAAAGCTCTTGCTATCATCTTGAAATCTGATCTAAGTTCTCTTCCTCTTTCAACAGCCTTGTCACAATCTTTTATGCATTCCTCATACTGGAAAATAGATACATAAAAGAAATAGTGTTAAGAATGTAAAAACAGTCCCTTATCATACCAAAATAATTATCTCCCAGAAGTTTTTTTATTAAATCTACTACATATAAATCAATACAAGCTGTCAAAATCAAATAGAACCCAATTTAAACATTCAGGGACACTAAACACTATAACGCTTCTCAATAGCAATCTAGAATATCATTAATCACAATCACTTTGAAAGTGTATGCCTGTATCTTGCAAACATAGGTTCGACCGTATAGGATTCCAAAATCCCAGTCATGGTAAAAATATTTAAGAATAACTGAAATCCCTTATTTACTCAGACATTTTGGATTCTTCATTCTTTTAAGATATAAAGCGAAAATGACGTGGCGGCTCATATGATGCCTAACTGGGACATTATTGGACCCCAATATAAACAACATGCATGACAATATGAGACACTCTACCCACACAACAGGACATAAACCTAACACTTCACACATCTTACCCACATAATAATGTTGAGACTTATAAATAACTCTAAACGAATCACTTCTCAACTCCAAATCAATGCATTTAGAGGATCAAATTGAACTGAAACCAAAAGTAAATTAATTTAAAAGTTTAAAAGTAATACCTTTCCCATTTCCAAGTAAACAGCGGCACGGTTGGTGAGGTAAGATATATCCTCATCATCCAACTCCAAAGCCTTTGTGTAATGCTGAATCGCAGTATCGAAGTCCTTCTTCTTGTATGCAGCATTCCCTGCTTCCTTCTCCCTCTGGGCCTCCGCCTTTCTCTCCTTCTTCCCTCTCTCCTCCTCCGTCACCTCCATGGGCTCAGGTTCGGGCTCGGGCTCGGGCTGAGGCTTGGGCTGCTGCGGAGACTCAGCTTCGGCGGAACTCCTCCTCTCATACTCCGCCATGTCGGCATCATCAGTTGGGGTATGAATCTTAACGTTGAGCAGAACACCAAGGGCCTGCATCACCCTCTGATCCTTCAAGTACAAGTTCAGCTTGCTAGGATCCTTCTGAATATCCTGCATCATCTTCACGAAATCAGGTTGCTGAAGATAAGCCCTAGTGGTAGGGTCAGCAGTGAGCCGGGCCCACATCTCGGGGCCGGAGAAGGCATCGCCAAAGGGGCTAGCGGGCGAGGGAGCCGAGCGGGAGCGTGAAGCAGCGGCCTGGGCATCAGCGAGGCCGGATTTTAAGGGTTCATTGTTAGGGTCGATTTCGAGGCCTTTCTTGTAGGCGGAAACAGCGTCGTTGTATTGGGAGAGGCCAAGGTGTGCAGCGCCGAGGCGACTGTAGCCTTTTGACCAGTCGGGTTTGAGCTCGACGGTCTTCTTGGCGTCGGCTAAGGCTTCGGAGTATTTTTGGAGGGAGGCGTAGGCGGCGGATCGGTTGGAGTAGAGGACGTGGTTGTCGGGGGAGAGGGCGATGGCGTCGGAGAAGTGACTGATTGCGGAGGCGTAATCGCCGGAGGAGAAGGCGGCGTTGCCTTTCGCTTTGGCTTCGTCTGCCATGTGATGAATCAGAACAGAGTTTGGGGGTTTGGTTTGTGAGAATCAAAGAATTGAATTGAATTGAATGGGGATTTTGATTCTTGATATTGAGTGGAAAATGCAGGTGTTGAAGAAGGGGCTTGCTTATAGGGGGATGTGGGCGGAGACTAGAGAGTTCTGGTTCTGGGGTTGTTGCTTCTCGAATGTTCTGCCTCCATCAGCACTTGTTTGGCAACTGGACCAGCATAATCCCTTTCCTCTATCCCAATTATGCCTTTTTCAAGATAATAATTATTTGATATTTTTCTAAATTATTAGGTCTTGAATTTGACACAAAACTTTATATTACCAAAAAAAAAAAAGGAAACTTAAAAGCTTCTAAATATCTTATCAAAAGTACCTAGAAAAGTACCTTATTGATTTAATTTTTACATACCATTAATACAGAAATATTAAAATTATATTTAGGATTTAATTTTCATTAATTGACGGTGTATTATTTTTTATATAGTCATTTAATTATGTGTTACTATGTCAGTCATGATTGTATTTTTTCTTTCTCACTACTTGAAAAATCATACAAATAGAGTATTTTTATTGGACGACAATGTAAAATATATTTACACTATCGATACATTAAAATTAAACTTTTATATTTAAATAGTTGTGTATATCATTTGATCTTTGCTTCATTTGGTAATTACTATTGTTGTTACAACCGAATAAAAGTTGTTGTATAAAAAATAGAACAAAAGTAAGTGATGTATACCTTATAATGTATATTTAATTAAAGTAATTACATTTATATTAATGTGTGTTGGTGAATCCAACAGATCTTTATTAAATATTGGATATTAGTTAGATGGTATATGTAATAAGCCCATGGATGTGCAATTGGGTTGTATTGACAGATGAGCAGCCCATTCATCTGTCAGATTCCGAGTAGTAATATTTGAATGTTAAATATTTTGCTTGATCATGTACACAACCGTATACATACAGTACAGGTGGTGCACGGTTATGAGTAGAGGAAGCGTGTCAAGATGGTGTTTTGCATGGAAATTTGTCTGTAAGCGAAGCAGAAATTGTTATAATCTATGCCCCTTGGCATCCATGCGACCAACCCACCCTCTCTGTTATTGCCCCGAGTCTATCTTGTGTGCAGCTACCATTTATGGCGGTGTGTGTCTCTGTTATGAGCTGCAGCAGCAACAGAAGGCATACGTTGATATCATCATGGATACCACTACTCCTGCTCTTGCACACCACTACACTCGTCGAACGTGGACAAGCCTCCACACTGCTTGACCCACTCATTCGATTACCTTCCGATGAAGCTGAAACAGAAGCAGGCACCACATGGGCGGTTCTCGTCGCTGGTTCATCTGGCTATGGCAATTACCGCCATCAGGTTACTAACGAACTACCTAGGCCCCCTTCAATTCATTCGCCTTCCTCATCTTTTATTTTATCCTAATTAATTAAACATACATCAGTTTCCTTTTAATTAGCTGATTACTCAATCCTATCATCTCTTCTATATTTTTAATTTCTATATATGATATGATATGATATATTACATGATGGATGCATGCAGTCGGATGTGTGTCATGCATACCAGTTGCTGAGAAAGGGAGGGTTGAAAGAAGAGAACATAGTGGTGTTCATGTATGATGACATAGCTACCGATGTCTTGAATCCCAGGCCTGGAGTCATCATCAACCATCCTCAGGGACAAGATGTCTATGCTGGCGTCCCCAAGGTATGCACATATACTAACTTGATGATGAGGCCTCTCTCTCTTGTGCTGATCAATTGTATGTATGTAGGATTACACGGGTGAGAACGTGACAACTGAGAACTTGTTTGCTGTACTTCTTGGGGACAAGACTAGACTCAAGGGTGGAAGCGGCAAGGTTGTCGCTAGCAAACCCAATGACAGGATATTCATATATTACTCTGATCATGGAGGCCCCGGAGTTCTTGGTCAGTGATTGTAATTGCAATTCTGCCATAGCTACTTATATACATTTCAATTTCTTATCTTATCTTATGTATGTGTGTGTCATCTATCTTCATGATCAGGGATGCCAAACTTGCCATACCTTTATGCAATGGATTTTATTAATGTTTTGAAGCAGAAGCATGCTGCTGGGGGTTACAAGGAGATGGTTCGTAAATATATATATATATATATTCCATTTTTCTGTTGGATATGATACCTTGTGAATATATATAGTTTCATGGTAACTTGCATGCGCAGGTTATATATGTAGAAGCTTGTGAAAGTGGGAGCTTTTTTGAGGGTATGATGCCCAATGATCTGAATGTTTATGTCACAACTGCATCCAATGCAGAAGAGAGTAGTTGGGGGATTTACTGCCCTGGAATGAATCCTCCTCCACCCCCTGAATACATCACTTGCCTTGGAGATTTGTACAGCGTTGCTTGGATGGAAGACAGGTATATATTACTATGTATATATTGTTACACTGTTCTGTTCTGTTCTGTTCTTTCTAGTTCTACTTCTCTTCTTTTCAGATCACATAGAAAATGTTTTGACTGATATCTGCAACTTGAATTTTGTACAGCGAGACTCACAATCTCAAAAGGGAAACTATAGAACAACAATATCAGTCGGTAAGATAAATAATTTTGCACAAATTGGAAGAGTATGAGAGAACAACATATATAAACAAGATGTTCTGTTCTTGTTTTGTGCAGGTAAAGGATCGGACGTCGAGTTTAAACAACTTTGGTATTGGTTCTCATGTGATGGAATATGGTGATACTAACATCAAAGCCGAAAAGCTTTATCTATACCAAGGTTTTAATCCTGCCACCATGAACTTCACTCCACTCAACAGCAACCCACAAACCCCAATGGAACTTGTTAACCAGAGAGATGCAGAGCTTTTCTTCATGTGGCAAATGGTATGTATGTATGTATATGTGTGTGTGTGTGTGCCTATGTTCCCATCATAACTCATCCTATCTTGCAGTACAAGAAAGTGGAACATGAACCAGAAGAAAAGACACAAATCCTCAACAAGATTAGAGAGACAGTGAATCATAGGAATCATATAGATGGTAGCGTGGAATTGATTGGTACGTTTTTGTATGGACCTAGAAGTCGATCTTCAGTTCTGCAATCCGTGAGGGCACCTGGTCTTCCTCTTGTTGATGACTGGTCATGCTTAAAATCAATGGTATACACAGAAGCCCCATGCTTTTATGTTCTGCTATATTATGGTCATTAAATTTTATTTTAGGTGATTGTAAAGATTGATTTGTTTGTGTTCCAACTTGGGATTGCAGGTTCGAGTGTTTGAGACTCACTGCGGATCACTGACTCAATATGGCATGAAACACATGCGAGCATTTGGCAACATCTGCAACAGTGGTGTTTCTGAGGCCTCCATGGAAGAGGCTTGTGTGGCAGCCTGTGGAGGATACGATGCTGGCCATTTGCATCCATCAAACAGAGGCTTTAGTGCTTGAGTTGATTTTCGGTTATGCAGATAAAAATAACAATAGTAGCAGCTGCTAGAACATGAAATATAAATATATAATGCTTCTCATCATTTCCCCAAGAAGAAGAAGGAAGGGTCTCTGTAATTATACCAGCAAAATCAATTCTATGAATAAATCTAGTTCCCCACTTTATAGCCACAAGCTAGGTAAGAATTAAATGTGGCAGTGTTTGAGAATTGTGACTACTGTTTTATTGTGTAATATTTATTATTTATGTATGTAAGCTTGCTATGTTATAGGCTGGTGCTTTCTTTTGATGAAATTAATGGAAAATATAAGTATTTTGTCACATCTTTTCAAATAGTATTTATGGTGAAAAAACTAAGCTGAAATATATCTTCGCATAATTCTGTGAACATGTTAAAATGTGTTAGAAAATTCATCTGCATTTTCTGAATTTAAGTCTTTCCAAAAAATATTCACCAAGATTATAGTTAATGAGATTAATTAGGTTTTTTTAAGTAGGAATCTATTTTTTCGATTAACAACTGGGCCGGAATTTGGTTAAGGAGGATGAGCCCATTTTGGTCAGATAGCCTCTTTTGAGAAGTGACTTTCTGAGTGAAAGCGTAGTGGATCAAGTGTTGTAAGTTGTAATAACCACGTGCATAATAATGAGGAGAGTGCAAATGAAACTATTTTATGCCTGGTAGCATTATTGTAATTATAATTATTTTACTGGTATCGTATTGGTTTTTAAATACAACTAAAATCGTGGGAGTTGGAGCTTTGCAGTAGATAATTGTAATGTAAAATTGAATGTGTAAGGATAAAATGGAGTAAGAGGGTAATGATTCGAAGCTCCACTGTGTCAACTTTATTTGTTCTGATTTCTTAATCTTTTTATTATACTTTGCTATAATTAACAGTATTATTGAGGGGACACATAAACCAAAGCTCATCATGCGTAGTCATCTGTATCGCTCGCTATTCACACTTAGCTTCCTCTCCTCATTTTCTACTGCTTGGCTATTGCGCGATAAGTTAACTCCTAATAAGTACTACCCACCACACATACATAACATAAATTAGAGGGCATTCAAATTAGCAATAATTAATCCAACAAACGGTAAATGATACTGATCTGCATGTGCTCCCCTTACATAATTAATAAAGCTACGTGTACAACAGAAATACATTCAACAAATATTCAATGTGAGATGTGTGTTATACGTCCGTATGCTATACAACTAGCACGTATTCCATATCATGTATACCACACGTTGAATACTTGTTGGACGTATTTTGGTTGTACGACCAGCATCATTGCTTTTTAATACCTAAGCCCTTGGCTTCAAACATCCAACTCCCTCCTTTGTAATTCTCTCTTCAATAGCCTTTTTATCTTGTTAAAATTCATGGCAGAGCAGAGCAAAAATGAAAAATAGGGATAATTGAGAGTGAAATCAAAAGAAGATTTAGTATTGATGATGAAAGATGTGATACAATAGTGATGAAATAGATACCTCTATATATAGAGGTCATAGACTATTCTAGAAACTAGATAAAATAAAATGTAATCCTAACAACTTAATTCTAACAAACTAATTATATTTCTATATTCTCTAATATATTTTACTTTACTCTCTTTTTTCAGTTTTTGCCCTCTTCTATATCTCGAATATTATGAGTATCCATCAATATTTTAGGTTTGAAATAACCGTCTTCGATATATATGGTATTAAAGCATGTATGTTTATCTCATCGAGTAGTAGGCTGACTTTTAGGATGAACAAGTCGAGCTCATGCACCAAGTATAAAATTCATCTCCAGACACACACATATTATAATACCGTTGAGTTCTCATGTCTCCACATTATGATTAATTAATTCAAAACAAATTTTATTAATTATGACCATTATATATTCCAAAGAAAAAGACTGCACTTTTGAAGTGAGGGAAAATTTCAGTATCAAATCATGTTGAGAGATTGCTTTCTAAAGTAAAGTGTGCATGTATATTTATATATAGAAGACATATCAAAGTGAGATGATTGATTTTATATGAAAGACATAAATAAATTTGGACCGTTGAATCTTACCTGAATAATTAATATTAAGACACAAAGTTATATTAAATTGACTTTATTAATTGTTTTGGCTGAAAAAGTATTATTTCCTGAGCATTTGTGTAAATTTAATATTGGCAACTGATAATATAGATATAGAATCATTATTCAAGGAAATGTCTAAAGACATGTATTTGTGGCGCTTGTTGGGTACATGAAAGTGTTGGTACACAATTGGTGGGCATTAAAATTGCTAATGCCATGCACTGGGATGATTGTTGAAAGTTAATTATGACTATGATTCAAGGTTGCTCACTATATCTAGGTATTGATCCCTATGCACTTATTGCTACAATAATTCTTCGTAAAACTATATATATATATATAGATATAGCTAGGTTAGTGGACAAAACAGTGTCAATTGCAATGTGGGCAAGCTAGCTACTCTGAGGTGTATTGGGCGACATGGAATTATATAATAAGTGGAATCTACATTTTTACGTGTGCTTTGTGAAATAATAATGAATGATAAATAAAACTGTTATGGAACATTTATTATGAATAACAAATTAAAGTAGCTTTGTAATACATTAATTAGCCAATGAATGCAAAATTTGAATATTATTCAAGAAATTTAATCCATGAACATCCTTTTTCTGGCCAGTGTAAAAACAAACATATATTGAGGAGGGGAAAAACATGAAATGAAAGAAGGAAAATGCAGATAGTATAGTAGATGGGTGAGTCAAGGAAAGGAATAAGGTAGGTAGGTAGTCCGTAGTCGTATAGCTAGGTGTGTGGTTTGTCCTGTTCTGATCTAATCATTCTTTTGAGGAGACAGTGATTGTTTGATTAATAGTTAGAGTTGCGCGTGTTAACGCGCATGTACTTTCGCAACTGAAATTAAAACCGTAACCAACTGACACCAAACACCACTCTCATTTGACTAACACCATACTCGACCAGCTACTTTAACATTACAATAATCCGTACACTTTTTTTTACATATATTTTTCAACTATTTTATTATCTTTGAATTTTGATATGATATCATTTCATCATTTACATTTCTTTTTTCATCCTTGAATCAAAACATATATATACTATACATATCATTTAGAAGGGGACATATGAAGTGAAAGGGTTGAGAGTAAGAGGAATAAATATAAATCATTCGATCTTATTTAGATGGTCAAGATTAGATCATAGAGTCATGTGACTTTTTTAAGTGATCATGTGTCATTTTAAAATCTTTTAATCTTGACCATCCATGAATAATTTTATGATCAAGATTTACTCCTCTTATTTTTATATAACTTTAGCATTCTCACTAGATACATCCCCTTGAAATATACCAATTGCATTACTCTTACCATTATTTGTGGCAAATAAATTGATTTTCCTATAGATGACTTCAAAAAGTTAGATGGAGTGTAAGCCTCGACTTTTAACTATATTCACATTTTATCTGACAATTAATGTAAAACTATGAGTAAGCTATTTTAATATTTTATTATTTTTAAATATTTAAACATTTTACTTATAAAATATATGAGTCTTATATTACTAGCTACTTTTATTACTTTTTTTTAATTCATCCTCTCTATCATTTTTCACACATAATTAAATGTCTATATTCAAAATTGATGTGAAAACATTAGTTCCCTAAAATTATCAGTACAGAAGTCGATATGTTATTGATACATATAATATTTTTCTAACATTTATTACCCCTAAAGTTTGATAGGGATGTGCTAAACACTTAGGTTATTACTTTTGGGTAGAAAGATGAGTCCCTTATCCCTAAACTCATTTGTCTCTATTTTACCAGGTCATTTAAGAATAATGATGCAGGTGTAGACATCAACTTGTAAGTCTTTTTTCTCAAATATATATTCTTATGAAATCAAATGTGCAGCTATTCATGGGATTATACTCTGCCATGAGCTTTAAGCATCCAATAATTCAATTAAGAATTTATGCTCACACACTTATTAAAACAAATATAATGTTATAATGTTACGTATAAATAAAAGATTGAAATGCTTAATGCAATTCACTTTTATTACGATTTTATAAATATAATAAAAAATACAATAATGTCAAGTGCACAATGAAAAATAAACTAGCCAATGAAGCCAATGAGTTTATTTTGGCTTTGATTTTGGCCAAAATAATCATTGAGATTGTAATGAGCTGAGTAATTATAGCCCAAAATCTCATTTATTGGATGGTTTGACTGATTTTTTATTGTACATTTAGCATCACCCTAAAAAATAATATGTTAGATTTGTACTCATCTAAAAATATCTCATAAACATCATCACCAGCAAACTAAACCATTGAAAACTTTGAAAAAAAAAATAAACCATTGAAATTAGAAATGAAGACAAGAGCACAAGACCTAGAAACTGAGTTAGGATATTGCTACAAGTAGGGAAATTGCTTTGAATGCAAAGCTGGTAAGGAGTCGTCACTTCACTCCTTCTCTTGATGTATACCTAGTTCATTAGTTAATACATACAAATATATATATTTATATATTTATATAATATATATACTTTAGATCTTTTGCGTATGTTCTACTTGTACTCATAATTAATATTGCTCAACCTTTACTTCATACCCTCTTGCCTTTAATTTAGGCCTTCTACATCATTCCTACACCCAAACCGTAGAATGGAAATTTAATTTAGAGATCTCAATTGCAGCTATATACAAGCAATTAAACACAACCGCTATTTCTGATCCAGATTTTTATGACTAATAATTAAGTCTCACACTTTTCTTTCGTATGAAATGAAAAGGAATAAGGAAAAAATAACGCATTGAAATGTTGACACATTTCATTAAAGTTTTATATTCCTATTTTTATTTTGTTTTTATCGAAATGATAATGCAAGTTTAATGGAACTTTGTCAATTATGATTCAAATCATGGTTTCAAACTGTGGTTCTCAACCACACCTTAACCACAATTGCGATCGTATTGATGATTTTTTTTTTTTCAATTTTCTAGGTCACAATACAGTATAACTATTCACAATTTAAACTATAATTTAACACAAATATTTGGGAAATAACATTTTTTCAGCCAAAACAGTCAACAAAGTTCATTTAACATTTTATGGCTCAAATAACATTTTAATCATGAGTATATTTTTAATGGGTTGGGTGATTGTGACCTAAATTCCTATTTATTGATTATTTTGACTGATTTTTTATTATATCTCTAACCATACTCATAATTTAAATAAAAATTTAATTTTAATACATCATAATTTTTACACTTCTACCCATCATGGGCATTTATACGAGAAATTTTTAAGTCAGTGAATAGTCAAGACAATTTTTTTTTTGTTAACATGACAATACATAGTTAATACTGTATAAACTATTTTACATTTGCATGATATCAAAATTAAACTACTATTTAAATAAATGCAAACGTCAGTTCAGTACATGTATATAAAAGTGGCATTTTTAAATTTGCTTGAATGTTGTTTATGAACGGTGCCGCAACATGTACAAAGCAAATTTAATTTGTACAATTACAATATTGATTTGAGCTTTCAATACTCATCAAACAAAGTATTCATATTTGATAAAACTGAATATTCATTAATAGTTTATATATGTGCTTGAAAACATTTATTTGATCGAGTTCAGTTGTCATTAAAAAGTGTATTAAGTTGTATAATACATTTGTTAATTTGATCAGTGAATAAATTTATGAAAATAAAGTGTTCGGTAGTGAGTGTTCATTAGTATTTTATACTATGAACTTGAAAAACATATTAAATGTTCAGTCATCATAAAAGAGTGTTTGAAAAACATTTGCTTAAGTGTTTAGTCGTCATAATAAAAGAGTGTGTTCATATGTGTAATGTACTTGTATAATGCTTGTACACGACATAGATTTGAGTATTCAATATTTATAAAATTGAGTGTTCATTGATAATTTATATATATGTTTAAAAAATATTTATTTAATTAAGTGTTCAGTAGTAGAAAAAAGTTATTCTTCCACGTACTATATTATATAAATGTTGTATAAATTTGCATTATATATATACGATGAAATATTTCATGTATATTAAATTTAGTATTAAATCATATACTTAATTTATCAATTTTGATATAATTGAACATTTATAACTACTCAATCAAATTTATATTCTAACTCAATATGCAATATTATATTATATCCAAACTTTTATAATATTTATACAATAATAAATTTTTATACCGATACAATCTAACATTTTTATTTACTCAATCTAACATTTTGAGTGTCACTTATAGTAAGAATATGCTTCTGCACACTATACGTAACATCTTTATTTTTTAAAAAACATATTTTTGTCAATATTATAAATGTCAACCGGTATATTTATACATTATCTCTAAAAAAATATCAATTCTGATACAGAGAACTTTTTGAGAAGTTGCCAAAACACGGTTAAACCGTGGGGAACCGAAACAATAATGTGTCTATATCAACGATCATTCTCTATCACCCAAAGAAAAAAGGCAATCATTCTCTATTACCCTCTCTCTACCTCTGGGGGCTTCCCACTTTCTCATTTCATCATTATATTCTCATTTACTTTGTGAAGCCAAATAACATAACATATATAAACTTATTTCTAGCTCGCTGTGTTTAAACTTAGCTTCAATATATTAAGTTAAACAAATATAACAGCTAAGTTTAAGTAATTAACATGCTGATAATTGTTAAATGAGAAATTGTGCGCGTGATCCAAAAATTATGTCCTACTTAATTAAAGAATAAAACAAACGAGTGTAATGCACAATTAATACTAATTTGTGAATTAGATGATTGTTTATACTATATCATATGTTAGAATTATTTTGAGGTGAAGAAGAAAAGGGAAAAGAGAGATCAAAGTATGTAGATAAATATAAAGATTAAAAAACGTGGGTTAAGCTAATTAAGCTGCGTGAGGTTGATGGAAGGTTTTAGGGTTTAGCGATGGTAGCATGTGTGGGACCAAGATGACACTTGGATCACGTGTTTGACGTTTGCTTCACTTCTTTTCCAATAACGCACATACCACAAGTAAAACCAATTTCCTTCTTTTTGCTTTTATCGCACCCTTTCCCCCTTTTCTTTACTCTTTTAGGAAAACCAAACAATTTAGTAATACTCTACTACAAATAAGGCCTTCTTCCTCAATGCCATTTTTTACTAGTATTCATTCACCACATGTTTAGGCGGATAACTGGCCCGATTCGGAGGATGAAGCGAAACAAACTGTGTCTTGACGTACCAAACACTTTGCACCACGTGTCACCCTCTCAGTGGTTCACCCAGTCTCTTAGCTTGACTCTGCAGTTAAAAGTCAACAAAACATTCACAAGGAAGAAACAAAAAGTGAGTGAAGGAGCTCCAAAATGGGGATAGTGGGGTGGGTCCCACGGACAGAACCGGCCTGCACAGAAATTGTGAGCCTAATCATAATGGGCTAGCCCACGCCGGACCACCACCCGCCACGTACTCACTAAAATGGCTCAGCGGCTTCACACCAATGGCTCAGCGGCTTGTGATGTCAAGAGCTGCCTATTCAAGACCGAAAAATATAATAAATAAAATAAAGTGGGAAAATGAAATTTTTTGACCGGAAAATTGGAAAAGGAAATATGACGAGGTGGTATTTTAATTTATTTTTGTTAGTAGAGGACACGGTGTATTTTGGAGAGGTGTCACTTTCGTATTGTCTAGGGTCGGTTGGTGGGGCCAGGTCGTGGAAGCTTTAGGAACAGATTTAATTATAAAAAGGGGGGTAATTGTTTATTGTTGTAAAATAATAAAAAAGAAAAGAAATATTGCGGACCAACCAACCAGAGGCCGCGTGCGGTTGCTGCAACTGAAAAACAATTATTATTTTACTAAAAACCTTAAAAATGATAGAGAGCTTGTTGTCTTGTCTGTCACTAATTTATTTGCACTTTTTGAGGACATACCATAAGGCCACCTGATCATGCTAGCTAGCTCCAATGCTGCTGCACTGCTTACCCTCACCCTTCACACAACTAAAAGGAACGGATCATGGTCTGTATGTGCTACTTCTTACTAATTATTATTAGGTTTTTAATTAAACCCCAAATAATAATGTAATTTTATTAGGACGAGAAATAATTATTAGGCCAATTAATATATGTATTGTCAGCATATATATTATTAACCGAACGAAGCTCTTTTGTAAAGCTAGAAAGCTTTAGTAAATAGAATCAAGTAGTTAGATCAATAAATTAAGAATATCATATGAGGACAAGGGAGCAAAGTAAATGGGGTTTATACTACGACTCTCTCTCTATATATAAATAAAGAATAAAGTGGCTCGACGTTTCAGATTAGAAATTAACTTTAATGTAGATATATAGATGAGTGTAGGAGAAGATTGGTTGCCTTTTTGTTCAATTGATGAATCTTCCCGATTACAATTTGATGTGTTATTACTAATGATAAATATGGTTATATTGCTCACTGAACATTATTTAAAGGATGAAGCATTTATTGCGATCCATCTAGAAGAACTGTATGATATATCCCTGATCGATCGAGTTGCTATGATTATTATAGCAACTACTATAAATAAATAAATCAAAGTATTAATATATATATGTACACTATTATGATTCTATGTAGAAATATAAAGAGAAGTATTTGGTATATAATAATTCATATAAATTAAAAATTAGACATATTTAATCGGAACATTTATTCCTAGCAAACTCAAGGTACATCATTATATTGCAGAAGGGAAAAAACAGAAAAAGAAAAAAACTTGATGGATTGCTTTATTATGAGCATGTCCAATATTACTCATTCAAATATGTAGGAATGTATATTTGGGTAGGAAGTATGAACACTTGGTCCTATGGCTTGATTTCAGAAAAAAGAATGGGCATTCGTGGTAACTGTTAATTTGATGACTTGGATGTATATACTAGCTAGGTAGCAAGGCTATATTCTCTCTCACTCTTTAATTTTTTATTGATTAACAGAGAGTGATATTGGTAAATAGGAGAGTATTTTTTTATCCATTTTTTCACTTATTATGATGATGATAATTTTAATAAATATATTAATAACATAAACATTATCAACGTTTAAATGTGACGGAAAAATGAATGAAAATGTTATATATTACGTGCATTTAATATTTTTCTTGATTAATTGAGCGGTCCCAGCAGGGCAGGGCAGTGGTGGCCCTGTGAAACGTACGTTAACACCACATCATTCTTTTCTCGTCACCATCACTTGCTGGTGGGTGGAGATAGATAGATAGATAGCTATAGCCTATAGAGAGAGAGAGAGAGATCAGAGGAGGAATATATGACACTATGACCCTCTCTCTCTTTGTTGGAGCCGTTTTAGCGCCACACTTTTATGAACTCAAAGCTTTCCCAGTAATCTAGCTCCAACTCAATAGATAAGGAGAGAGAAACTTTTTTTATTAATTATCTATCTAGGGTTCGCTTCTTCTTTATATATAACATAATGGTTTCTTCATCTTTTGCTTTTGCTTCCTATTCTCCCATTCTTCCTTTCTTTCTTTCATTCTCTTTTTCAGTGATCCTCGGGATCTATCTTCTCTGATCTTAATTCATCCCATCCATCTTGCTTGCTTTTTCACGAGCCAGAACTAACTGCTGCACTGATAGATATATAGACATACAGCTCCTAAGATCAGTGAAGCAGTTTTGGTTGGTCATCGATTACATTGGGTTCAATTCCCGAGGATCACTTTTGTTCTGCTCTTTTTCTCAACTTTCTTTCCTTGTCCCCTACCTTGTCCTGTTAGTGTTTCCTTCCCTTCCTTCCTTTCTTTCACTGCTGATTCTTTTCCTTTCTCTTTTTGGTACTATTTGAGACAAAAGTTCTTCTCTTTCGATTATATAAAAAAGAAAAATCCTGTCAAGTTGTGCTGAAAAAGAAAAAAAGGTTTGGTTTCATCAGATCTGCGTACGTACGGGAATAATTCTTCTACCTGGAGTGCAGTTCATTCTTAGGATCAATATCTTGCTATCAAGGTTGCTCTTTAATATCTGCTGCTTTAAATTATTTATTTTCTTTTGATCGATTTAGCTTCCAGATTCACCTGCTATAGCATTGTGATTCTTGTCTTTAATTTATATTAATTAAGGCATGAAAATACATACTGGTGGTAATAAGTTTAGTTTATGCTTTACTATATATATCAAAGTCAACTAGCTAGGCATAATAAGTCCAAAAAATAGAAGTAGTAAAAAAGACAACTAAAAGACAGAAAAACATAGTAGTCAAATGCTAAATGACACTGAAAATCTTTGACATGACTTCGATCCGTGTGTTTCCCTTGGAATTTTGTATCTCTTCTCACACCTACCGCTAAAATCTAAATCATCATGCTTTTCTGCCTTTCACTTTTTCTTAATTTCTCCTTCGCTTTGGTTCTGCTTTAATTTGCATCTGACAATATTAATTACTAATCTCTTCGCATTAAGTATTTCCGATCTCAAAACACCACTGCTTTTTGTGCATGTTAGATAGTAATTATTTTCCCAAATCGATTCTTTTGTTTCAATAATAATAGGCTAGCTCCTTTTAAGCCAGTAGCTAGCTGTATCTTCTACGTATATTTTAGGCAAAATACTGTTTGAACAACAAAAAGTATATAATGTTCGTAAAACACTCATCTTCATTATTAAATTGTAATATTAGTCTACTTTTACATTCAAATTATTACAATCTAACAATAGAGATAATTGTAATAAGTGTGCATTCTCTATTGCTGTTGCAACTCAATTTAATTCCTAGTTTGGAGAAATAATGAGAACTTGTTAATAATGTTTCGCAGATGAAGTTATTGTGTGTGTGTTCCCTATATGGCTATATATGCCTGTACTGTATATATGTTAAACTTGGATTTTCACCTTCTGTATTTTTCATTATGTATGTATCATAATTTTTTTAGTATAACTTGGAAATTTCGTTCATCCTCTTAACCAGCTTAGCTTGAGGTATCATATATATTTTTAACTTTGAAGTTTGACCTGTGACCTCTAAGGAGTATATATACTACGTATTCTGGAAATTTCAATGGCCTATATAAATATAATGAAGTTATGCTTAATAATATTTCTTATTGATCTGCGGGCTTTTTCCATATAAAATGAGAAAAAAAAAATATTACAAATATTATTCTGATTTTTTTATTTATTAGGTAAAATCATAAAAGTATCACAATAATCTGTCTTCCCATTTTATATCATCATGATAATGTTGGCAATAATTTATATTACCATTTTATATGAGAAAACCCCTTAATTTGCTATATATTGTAATTATATGTGCATCAAACAAAAGAGTATTACAATCTTTTTGTTTTCTTTATTGTCTTGTTTTTTTCTGTTATTATTTTTTTAAGAGAAATGCTATGTATACAATAAAAATTGTACAATATTTGTACAACAATTATTTTCATCCTTAAATTGTATTCGTTTATAAATTTATATTACAATTCAACTGTGGATATAACTGTTATACAAGTATTACTTGTACAATTATTATTAGTGTTTTTTTAATTACCATTTTGCTTTATTTACCTCGAGAATTAATCAAGAACCAGCTTGATAAAATGCAATCAATTTTACACATAAACATAATAGTTTTAGTTGTTTCAACTATTGTTTTGGATTTTAAAGCATAAAGGTGAAACTTGTGCATTATTATCAATTAATTCTGGAGTTTTAAGCGAACTACCTGCTTTACAAGTTAAGTTTATTTTAGTTAAATTATTCAGTTCATTACACATGGAAATAAAAAGAAATAAAAGGCCAAATCCCATGTTCTAATAATAACTCTATTACAAGAGTAGAGATGATAAGAATCTTGATTTGCGGCTGTTGAAATAAATGCATGCATGCAGGATCGGAGGTATAAAATTATCTGAGAGGTAGCAGAGAGATGAACACATTCTCGCATGTTCCTCCGGGGTTTCGGTTCCATCCCACGGATGAAGAACTTGTTGATTACTACCTCAGGAAAAAGATAGCTTCCAAGATTGATCTGGATGTCATCAAAGATGTCGATCTCTATAAAATTGAGCCATGGGATCTTCAAGGTATATAATATATAAATATAATCCTAGCTAGCTAGCTAGCTAGCTCGCTCGCTCCTAAATCTAATAATAGATAAATAAATAAATAAATGAATGAAATACATATATATATATTATACAACGTGCAGAACTGTGCAAGATAGGAAATGAGGAGCAGAGCGAATGGTACTTCTTCAGTCATAAAGATAAGAAGTACCCAACGGGGACTCGGACGAACAGAGCAACAAAGGCGGGATTCTGGAAGGCAACGGGAAGAGACAAGGCCATATACTCAAGGCACTGCTTGATCGGCATGAGAAAGACTCTGGTCTTCTACAAAGGCCGGGCTCCTAATGGACTCAAATCTGACTGGATCATGCACGAGTACCGCCTTGAATCCAACGAAAATGCCACTCCTCAGGAAGAAGGGTGGGTGGTGTGCAGAGTGTTCAAGAAGCGCATGGCAGCAGTGCGCAAAATGGATGATTCCCCTAATTGTTGGTACGACGACCAAGTGTGTTTCCTCGAATCCCCAAGGCCTAACAGTAATAACACCATTGCTTATGCATCATCCAATAACTACCATCACCACCCTTGCAAGCAGGAATTGGAGCACTTGCAATACAACAACATGATAAATATAAACCACGATGCAGCAGCAGCGGCGTTATTCCTCCAACTTCCACAACTAGAGAGCCCTAAAGTCCCTCCCCATCAATCTGTCCCCTATAATGGCTACGATAATAGCAGCAGCAACAAGAGTGCAAGTGTTGTGTTGCACTCCTCCTCATCACTGTCTACTCAAGAAGCCGCTGATCTGCACTTGCTCTACTGTGGTGGTACCAACAATAATAATATTAATAATGATGAGCAGCAGCAGCAGCAGCAGCAAGTGACGGATTGGAGAGTGCTGGACAAGTTTGTTGCCTCTCAGCTTAGTCATGATCAACATAACTCCAAGGAAACCACCACCAATTATTCTTCACCCAATAATATTAATAATGTGGCTCAACACATTGCAATGCTCGCAAATGGATCATCAAAGGAATTTGATGCTTCAACCTCCACCTCCTCTTCCCACATTGACCTATGGAAGTGATCCATATATCATATATCATAGCAACTACTACGTACAAGATGAATGCATACTAATTAATATTTAGGAAGTACGTACATTTTAACGCTGGAAAAATTAAAGCACCACCAGAAAAAAAGAAAAAAAAAAGTATTATTGGTGCGAGAGTTTGTGTACATAACAAACCTAAAAGTATTAAATGTCCTTATTAGGTGTTGAACCTGAATTTGGTGCGCTACTCTATGTATGTATGTATGTATTTACTACTACTAATACTAATACTAAGCAATGATCAGATGCTACGTCTGTCTAGCAGATGATTAATAGTTGAGTTGAAGGTGAACTGTGTCTGCCAGAATATTTGTTGGAACGAGTTCTGTGAATGTTTGTTAAGCTCTGCTTTGCTTTTCTTTCTTTTTTTCATTTATTACAAATTTAATATACATATCCATGTACTCATCAGTTTAATTGTAACTGAACTCCCACTACTTTGGTTCTATTTTATTTTATACTTTTGAATATGAATAATAATTGCAATGAGTGGAGATATTATCGATCATCTCTACAAAAGTTGGTATCCAATTAGCTAGGATATTTATTATACTGATGTTCAAATAGTATTTTTTCAATTTTCATTTGAATCATAGTGGCTGGATGTAAACATTATAGTATTGTTCATCCTGCTATATATTTATAATGAGCATGTCTCTATTTTTGTAATTTGACTCTAAGCCAGTTTCAAATTGTTTGTATATGGCTGGTTCTTGCAAGTGTATAATTTCCCCTATAGCATACATATATGAAATGTGAAAATAATTTGGACATGTTTTCATTACTTCTCACTTACCGATCCAAAACAATGTCCATACATTTTCTTATTTTAATTAGTCACATTTTCAAGTTATAAATATGGAAATTTTGTGTCTCAACAATTGCATGATTTACAATTGTAAACAAGCATAATTGTGATCACATATGCAATGAAAATTTAAAATTAGGGTAACAGTTCGATGACAAAAGATTCCCGTGACATTATAGCATAAATATAATGCTTGCCGTGATTTTATCGGACATATTTTGGCAAAATGAATAGGTTATTAAGTAAGTAGATGAGTTCGGTGAATATATATATATATATATATATATACAGGAAGCTAGCTAAAAACACATCCAAATAATGTGCCTGTTGATGCATGAATGAAAGTGCTTTGCCGAAAAACTAAACTTGAGGTGCCTTAGCTTATATAGTCAAATAAAAGCAATGCAACAGTAATGGCCAAAATTCTTAGCGGTGCAGGAAACCAAGTAGTTCATAGCAGATGCATAGTGTTTGTTAAAGACACTGGTTGCTATAAAACCAAGTGCTTTTTATTGGCATACATTCATGTATAAGTTTTGACATCGTATACAGCAGTACAAATTATTGGCCAGAACATATCTATCTTTCAACAAGGATATATAATAATAGAGACATTCAGACTCCAATGTATATATATAATATATATAATTCTCACATGTCACAACGCATACCTGTGTGTGAAGTTCTCTTCTCCATGCATATGCAATCATCCAGCTGAAAGATAGATATATATCTCTATTATCTTCCTACCATATGCATATGCATGCTCTGCTATATATGGTGCCTTCTACTTCAGTTTGTGGTTCAGCAGGACATACATACATAAATATATATGTAGAGGCAGCCATGTGTGTGTTGGAAATAAAGCGCCACCACCAGCTGAAGTGCCTTGTTGTTTTCAAATATTGGTGGCTTATATACCCACCATAGCAAAGCAAAGAAAAACTTTAGCACTTAATCATGATGGGTGCAAGTTAAGGGCAACAAATAGCTAGTTTGTTCAGTGATATATATCAGAGGAAATTATTCTTGTGTCGGAGTGTTAGTCAAGTATGTATGGAATTACTACTGAATTGTTCCCTTTCAAGCAATGGCACGACACAATGATTAGGCGTGCTGTCATCCAACTTAATTCAACTACTCTAGTAAGTATACTCTGAATATATTCATTACTTGCACATATATATATATATATATATGTACAGAAAGAGTGCAGGTGTGAATGATCAGAGACATCAGCATGCTTGAATGCCTCAACAAAGTGTTTCTTTCATTTAGGGTATTTCTTCATAACAAATTAATATTTATGTGTTGTTCTCCATATAGATCGAGAAGAGAGAGAGAGATTAATTGACTTGCAAATTAAAGTCAAAACAAGTAGGCTATGTGCCTATTGATGCCCTGGTTATTGGAATTTGTTAAAAGAGTTTAATTTTAATGCACTAATAGTGTAAATGTGTTTTACACTATCGTCCAATCAAAACGTTTCGTTTGTATGACTTTTCAAATAGTGGAAGAGAAAAAATACAATCATAGCTGACGTGACAATACATGATTGGATGACTGTGTAAAAAATGATACACTTTAAGTGGATGAAAATTAAATCATTTTGTTAAAATTATTTTTACAGATAGCATATATTATTGACCATGTGAATGTGAATGTGATGATTAAGGTCCATGTGAAGAAGATAACAATAACATGACGCATGCATTAGCCTTCCTTTTTTTAGTTCCCCAAATGCCAAACCCCTACTCAAACTCTGCTCTTTATATTTTCTTTTTTGTTCTGAATAATAAGCTGCTGGTAAATGACAAAATTGTTAGATCCCATGCTATATATATATATATATATATATATATGCTTATCATGTTTTGGGTCAACATAGATACTATACTAAGTTCCAACTAATTAGTCTTTTATTCCCGTACAGTATCTCTCATCTATCTGTAGGCAGTATATATATAGACAGTAGTTAGACACTGCATTATGCGGTATAGCATTTTATTGAGACAGAATTATTATAGGTTACATATGTATGTATGTATACCAAATGATAACAAAACTAACTTTTTAGGTGATGTAGTATAAATGAAAAGGCAGCATGAAATCCGTGGTAAAATAAAACTAAACTTGAGGGATAGAGCAGATTAGGTGGTCCACAAAAAGCATGAGGCAAGGCGAGCTGTAACACTGAGAGGGAACATTCCGTGGATGGAATGCTGGCCAAACAGCCATAAAGAATGAATTTGTACTTAAGAAGCTCTTCCCTCGGGAATATATGAAAGGCGGAAGGAATTATAATGATGAAACAAAAGTAGTAAATAGCAAGCATCATGATTATTGATTTCTCAACTAGGTAAATTCAGATCTTGGCTTGATATCATATAGTATTATATCAGTCTTGAGCACTACTACTAGTTTGTTTGTGTCATTGTGGGCTCCAATTGTAAATGGATTAAATTATTACCCTTTCCCAAAGGTTACTTTCTCCCTAAGTTGACCCTTTGCTTTCTATGGCCTCTCTTATCATCCCAAAATGCCAGCAGCATGATAGTAATTAATTAACTTCATGTTTACACTTTCTTTATTGTTGCCAAACTAATTTCTTTCAGAACCGTCTGTTAATATATAGTTAATAAGTTGTTCTTTTCTACATCCATGTCAATAATATATAATTCTCGTGGTGAATAATGCATTAGGCGTATAGACAATCATATGTTTCCTCTGCTATATGCAAAGCCAGATTGTTCCTGATTGGAAAAGAATGCAATTCTCACAAACTTGCTTTAAAGAGTGCCTTCAGTAATGGGAGATCTGTTCTTGACTACATACAATGGATCAAAGATGGATTAACTTTGCAGATCATCATTAATTCTAAATAATTCAATCATAGTTAAACAAAACATGATATTACAAGGAAGGGCTTCATTTTAATTTGTTTGATGACGATACATATATGCTCTCAAAAGCCTAGAAGGCAGACAGATGCCTCGTTTGTAGTCACTAAAACATGTATATATATGTGCATGTGATCATGTAAAAATGACTTCTCCAAGCAACTATTTTGCATCGCAAAGCCCTGTTCCTTCATCGCAGAAACCGTCTCGGTCAAGCAGTTTCTGTGGTGGTGCACTCAACAGGGGAGATGACGGGGAGCCATAAGCATTTCGTCGTTTGTTCCCGCACCCTAAGCTTACTCTTGTGCTTACTCCTGTTACAGGATTTGTGCCACTGGCGTATTTGCATAGAGCCTACACAATTTAATGAAATAGTATACCTAATTAAATACCAAGTACAGGTACAGCCTCATTCATAATTAAATACTCATCATAAGTAATCAGTGGCCATATATACCTGCTTTTGGGTAAGGTCCAACACAGCATCGCTAAAGTCAGCTCCTTCAATGATGGCACCTCCAAGGTCACTTCGCGTGAGGACTGTTCTAACGAGAATCGCATTGGTGAGATTGGCTTCATTAAGAACCTGTAGTTCCCAAATAAAAAACCCACATAAGGTAAGAAATAGCAAAGCTATGAATAAAATTAATCAATTTGAGGCTTAGTTACCATGCGATCCATCAAAGTATCACTAAAATCAGCACCTGAAAAAAGTCAAAGGGAAATGTTCAATAGAATTAGTATCTTTGAATGTTAAAAATCACACACATGATCCAACAGGAAAAACAAGAATGTTTCTGCAGAGAAACTAAGGAGTCACAAGAAAAATAAAGCAATGCTTCAACAAGAGTACTGAAATTTAAATACATAACCTTTTTTCACATCAGTTCTTCTAATTAAAATTAGTTCTTGATGCTGTTTAGGGGAATTCATGTCAATTTTTTCAAATTACTTTTTGAATAAATTATGTTCCTGTCTATTTGTGGGGGGTCTAAGGCTTACTATGAGTTACAAGGGAAAACTTTTGATCTACTTGGGACCAACAGAATCTACAACATTAATATATGAGATAATTATTAAAGTCAACTATGGACCTAACAAAATCTATTAGATGAATAGATTACACTTCTTATAAAAGGCAATAAGGCAATTAGACTTAAATTCTCATTCAAGTATACTACAATGACATTAGTTACCTTTGAATCCTACACATTACACGTATCGATCTCGTAACAAGATTATACCTGTAAAATTAGCCTTGTATGCAACAGCTTTCTCAAGGTATGCCCCATTGAATGTTGAACCGCTAAAATCAGATTCTCTCATATCAGCAGCTGTGAAATTGGCTCTTCTGTATCAGTCATTTAGAATGATCGTGAATAGAGGACACTTAATTTTAAGACTATTAGACTCCAAATAATTTTCTATGAAGCAGCAGATCAAAATCATTGATTTAGAGCTTTCTCCTTTTAACTGCTCATAATTCATATGTATATTGAAAAACATAAAAAAAAAAAAAAAAGAAGAATGTATTAAATTGCTGCATAATTAGATCCCATACAGATTCAAATAAGTGTGGTAGGTACAAGGCTAATGTTATTTTAATTGACAATACATCTGTTTTTGGAGAATTATTCTTCCTCCTAACATAACCTCCTAACCATCCTTCTACAAAGATAGCAACAATTATTTACTTTCTGAAAACTCAAGACATTGATTTGATCAACCTTTTACCTCATTAAGTAGTTAGGTACATCAGTATAATTCAGCTCCCAAGTAAAACATCTATATCAGGTCAAAGAGATGCCAAAATGCAGAACAAAGCTGGGTGGTATTCAGCTCAAATTGATTTCGCACTCTATTTCTACTCATAAGATTTTTTTCACCCTTTTTATCAAGCTACTCCAAAAATATGGCAAATTTAACTAGAAATAACACATTACCTGAAATTTTCATTCACATGCACTGCTTTCCTGCATAGAAAAAACAACTATAAAAAATAAGTAACTTGAATATTGTCCTATTTGACCCCCAAAACTCCAGAGAACTAGTAACCCACAAATACAGTAATGGGTGAATGAAACGAAACGAACCTGAGGTCCGCAGAACCAAACTGGGCAGCGGATCCAATCCCAAATTCGCCCCTCAAGTCAGCCTCAAATTTGTTGAGATCAGCAAGGGCAGACATGTCAGAGCTGAAGGCGATAACCGCTGCTGCCAAGGTCGCAGAAACCAGTTTCCCAATCTTGCTGCTGGATTCTGCAGTGGGGTTCTCAGTCACAGTATAACAAAACCGTTTTAGGTAGTTATTCAATGAGAACAAGAAGAGGGTTCTGTCTCACCTTGAGGATGGTCTCTGTTTGAGTTCATTTGACAGACAACTGAGAAGGGTTTTGAATGAAAGTGCTGCTGTGCATTAGAAATCTTGCAAGTTGTTGAACATGATGATGATACATGAAGAGAACTAATGGAAAGTGGGGACAACGAATTAAGCGCCATTAGCATTTGATTTTGTGCCAAGGAAAGAGGAAGAGGAAGAGGAAGAAGAGAGAATATGGTGCGAGCTTGTACTTCAGTGTTGAGCAATTCATCATCGAAGCGGAGTGGACTGGTGGTAAGTAGTACCACACGTGTTCCAATGTTATCCGGTGATGGATGGATCAATGTCTCCCAAGTCAAAGTTTCCTACTCTCCTCCAAATTTTAGAGCATTTTTCTTGTGTAGATAAATACTACTGCTCCTATAAGCTTGGCTTAAATTTATTTGTGATTAGCTGATTTCTATTATTGGAGTGTGAGTCATACTATTATTTATGACTCACATTAAATCTTCTAATGTTTTTATTTGTCTTAAACTTTCTCTGTAGTCATGATTTTATGGGATTCAATTGTTTTCTTCCTGGATTATGGTATTCAACTGCATATCTGTTTAATTTTTCTGCTCTAAAAGATGGTCTAAAAAACAATTGTAATGGATGTAGGAAAGAAGGTGTTAAATGGCCACAACAACTGGACCAGAAAGCCCATTTTTAAGGGACATATGAGTGGAGTATAACAAAAACTTTTTGCAATGTGGTTCCACTGCTGTCTATACATATATAAAAAAAATTATTAGTCCATATACGGCCTACAAGGAGCACCAGCATTCGAAAGTTAGTTTAAGCATATGAACTATGGCGAAGGATAAGGCCTGAACACTGACAGATTTTGCTGCCTGTAATCAATCCCACGTATAAGTTCTAATCCCAATCCCCTTCCCCTTCTCCATCCCCTCGCAGAAAAAGAAGAAGAAGAAGAAGAAAAACTCTAAATGTGAACTGAATAATAATAAAATCAATTCATTGAAGGATTATTACAAATATAATATAATTACACGCTCTGGGAGAAGTAAAAATAAATAAATAAATAAATAAAGGCAGTCCATGATCCGGAGTCCGGACCCGACCAGAGTACAATACGCCTACAGAATTGGACAAAAATGATGGTATAGAGGGCTTTTCCTAAAAGCCCAGATCACTAAGTGGGCTCATTAGAAGCCCATTTTGTGGCTGATCCAACATTACTTTTCTTCACCTTTGAGATGAGATGAGATGAGTGGGTCATGTCTCCAAGAGGAGTGCTAATAGTACATATCACAATACTCTTTCACCTTTTTTTCACTCATTTAAATATTGACAATTTTGATAAATATGCAAACATATTCATTAAAATTGCTAACATTTGAATGAAGTAGAAAATTGATGGAGGGTACTATACTGCGTACATTTAGCATTTTCCATTCACCAATTAATAATTGTAACTAACTGGAGGTGTCAGGGCGGTAGGGGCGTATGAATGCAGAATTCATCTGCCAAACCTTGAGTGAGGCAGTGACAGAGGCCTCTGTAGCATTATTGAAGAGGAACAATCGAGCTGCTCCATATATTGCCCTTGTTGGGTACACCCTCGATGTCACGCTCGTCCTTCCACCTTGTGCAAAACTTTCTACTATAGAATGATCCACCTATATACATATATCACCACAAGTTTAATCATAAATTAGCTTCCTCATGTGCATAAGATTCCATACAATAGAAAAAACATTGCAAGTGTCAGTCAACTTACCAGTATCCTTACAGACAGCTTTTCGCCTTTGAGTACAGGAACAAAGCTTCCAAAGATTTTCTTATCAACATCGGTTGCCACAGAAGACCTACAAACACAAACACCATGATTTAACAAATCGACATTCATACTCACAACTATCTTCTTATTTCAATTCTCTGTTTCTGTAGCAAAAATATTATATAGTCTACGTACCTTGATTGATCGAAGCAGAAGGAAGTCTTGAGATCTCCATCGCTTCCTTTAACGACATAGAAGTAGACAGGAGTGTATTCAGAAAGGGCATTATCAGCAAGAACCAGAAGACCAAAAGGTCCTAAGGCACCACGATGAGCTGCTCCACCACTCGTGCCACAACTGTACTCATCACCTGTTGTGCTGTTATAGTTATCCAAGTCTTCCTTATCTATCTCAAACTCAGCTACAATGTCCAACTGTGTGGCTGTCCCAATATCAAGTGGGAGCACTGAGCCTGGCCTGGCCTTCAAATTTTGAAACTCATCGCTTCTCAATCTCAAACTGTCCACCTCTGCAACAGGCCATTGAATTAAGTTCCTACCAGTTTTCTCATCAAGTCTCACTGTTCTTGGAACACCCTGTAACATTAAAACACATAACTAGTGTTAAATAAAAGTATTATTAATCTTTTTTCAAAAAGTATTATATATTATTGTATTAGGATTATATACCTGAACTGATGCCCAACCTTTGGCCACATCAGCATATTCACTGTCGGATTCTCCAATCCAACCCCACAGCACTCTCCTTCCCTTACTCTGATCATAAAATGTCTTGGATGCATAAAATATGCCATAGTCATACCTAAGTCCAATACCAACATCATTCTCAAAATCATCAGGTATGAACTTAACATTCTTCTCATCATAAGTCCCAATCGCATAGTAATCATGCCTATCATCATCAAGGCTAACCTTCACCACATGCCTCACATCATCCCCATTCTTGGAAGTGTCCAAGCCATTCTCACCTTTCCTTGAAACAGGGAAAAAATCCACACACTCCCACATGCCAGTTCCATTCACAGCATGAAGCATCCCCTCCACAGGCTCATAGGTCTTGAAGTCCACAGTGTCATAAACCAGAGCAATACCAGTTCTGTTAACCTTAGACCCAATAGTGATGCGCCATTTCCCTTCAGATGTGAGCCAAGCAGTTGTTGGGTCACGGAAATCCTTGTGACCAATGCCAGGAGGTGGGAACAGAACAGGGTTGTTAGGATATTTGATCCAATCTATGAGCAGAGGATCTGATGGGTCTGCAGGGTATGCAAGGTTCTGAACCTGAACTGATTCATTGGTGGAACCAGTGTATAACATGATCAATTCATCATTGGGCAAGATTGTTGCAGAACCTGTCCACACACCGTTCTTGTCATACCATTGATCTGCTTCCATTGCAATTGGAAGGTGAAGCCAGTGGATCAAGTCCTTTGACACTGCGTGTCCCCAAACTATGTCACCCCAAACTGCTCCGTTTGGATTGTACTGGTAGAAGAAGTGATACCATCCCTTGTAGTACAAAGGACCTGAAATAATTAATGCCACAAATTGCAGAATCCATGTCAGATTGCTGAATTTCAGTAACTCTAGAATTATAGGAAAAGCAGTGTTGTGGTTTATTTTGTGTGGCTGAGGTGATGTTCTGTAATTTTGTCAAAAATAATCATTGGAAAATTATCCTTGCATGTCAACACTGTTGTAGATTCTGTAGACCCTGTTCATAAAATATTTAAGGTGGGTTTTTTTTTAATCATTTTAATCATGTAGGAAAGTTCACAGATTTTGTTGCGTAAGGGATTCTCCACAGCTTGAGACCAGTGTTTGTAAAGATAGTGAAACAAATATATAATATATTAACATTACAACTTTGGCTAAGTCGATAGCAGCCAAAGAAAAACAGCAAATTAATAGAAGAAAAAAAAACGACTATTCTAAAAAGAGTGACAAGAAGAGGAGAGGGTGCTTTTACCATTAGGATCTGAAGCAGAGCATGCCAAATCATCCCCGCCAGCGCAGCCAAATTCGCCCAACAAGAACAAGAGAAAAATCAGCCATAATAAGCATTAATCATAATACTATAATAGTATACATATATATATATATATAGTAGTATATAGAAAAGAAAAGAATCATTTGGACAAAGATTGACTTGACTTATTCTCCGTGAGAATGAGATTACCAGATAATCAACATTAATGAATATAACTATTTTTTGAAAACCCGTTGTTTTAGTAAATTTCAAGGCTGACATTGCTTATCATAATAAGCAAATTAAATTTAAGAAATTACCGTTCATCCAATTCTTCTCTGGCTGGAAATGGAAAGCTGTTCTCTGCCATGACAGCATACTGTTGTTCCAGGGATACATTTCGCCATTGCTGCCGGCGGTGGATAGCCTCTTCGACTTCTCCGAAACCCCGGCAGACACACCTCGTGAAACCGGCGACCAAGGCACTGTTTTAGCGGCCGGTTCTTCATTAGATGGCATAATTAACGTTGGCAATTTCACATGTTCATGTTCATTTGTGACACCATAACTATAGCCATTAAAGGCCACCAATGAAACAAGTATTAGCAACCCACATAAGATCACAAGCACCCCCTTTAGGTGTTTCCTAGGCTCCGCCGGAGCATCACCGAAGTGGGGTCCATCGGGCACAGGAATATAAGAACGTGGAATAATATCATCATCGTTATTAGGACTAGAGGAACCAGCAAATGTGGTGGTGCCTCCCATTGTTTGGGCGGGTTGAGATGGAAATTAAGATATTGCGTGTGATAATTTAATGTAAAAAGTTGGAACACTTTTATTTTCTGAATAGAATGATGGTAGGCAGAGAGGGATGAGGGAGAGAAAAGTGGATTAAAGTGCAGAAATTGTGAGAGATGGATTTGCCACATGAGCATATTTATAGAGTCTCCCTGGCTGGCAATGATATTGATTGATAGGTCTCACATGTTATGTTACCATTCAACATGTATATATGTTCCATTCCGCTCGGAACTTGGGGAGGCCTAAACACCTTATTTAATTTTAACTAATAATATAATTGGGGTTGCTGACCCTACATTTTTCTAATGCCACTCATTTTGGGCTGATCTACTTCATTTGTTTTTCAAAATTGGTTCAATAATTTTAATTTTTTATCATTAAAATTATGAAAAGTTGTCCATAATGTTTCATGATTAATAAATATAATATTCCAATACAAATAATAATATATTTATTTAAATTAATAATAATATATAACAGATGCATAAATTTATATCTAAGAGTGATGTTAAATGTACAATAAAAGACCACAAATGCTTGGGACACAACAAAAAAACCAGCCAAAACAGCCAACAAAGCTCGTTTAATACTTTATGGCCCAAATAGAACTTTTAATCATTAGTATATTTTTAATGGGTCGGGTGATTGTGACCCAAATTCCTATTTGTTGGCCGTTTTGACTTATTTTTTTGTTGTGTTCCTAGCAATTCTCATAAAAAACCAGTCAAATCAGCCAATAAATGAGATTTTGGTCTATAATTACTCAATCCATTATAATCTCAATGATTATTTGGGTCAAAATCAAAGTCTAAATAAGCTCATTAGTTATATTAGCTGATTTTCATTGTACACTTAGCATTATACTATGTCTAATAATGTTTTCTGCACATAATATGTTTTCACCGTTCTGCTGATTATGCAAGTGCCAAATCATCAATATCTTTCAACTTATATATTTTTTTAAAAAATTGGTAATCATACATTTGGGTTTTAATTTAACATGGTCATCTTTTTTTCATCCATCATTTTCTTCAAAGATTAATTTTGGTAGAGGTGTTCTTCACCCAAAAACTACATATATAAATTAGGGTTTTGTTAATAAGTGATTTAGGGCACTTCTTAAGATAACAAAAGAGAAAATATTTACCTTAAAAATATGTACTTTGATATATTTTATGTAATGGACCTACCATAATTTTTCTAATTTTTTAAAATTTTATTTTTTAGTATTATTAACAATTGTTTTAGGGCACTTGATAGCAAAACTCTATAAAAATATGAAAATTTTGTAACATCGTTTGTAATTCAGATAATCCATGAAATCTACAGCCCAAGTATATTTTGTGATTGTGCTCACATTTTAAGTGGTGCAATAATTATAGTAATTAATGTGTTCAAGTCATTTATAGAACACATTAAATCAATGATGAAAGTATCAATATGCAACATGCAAAGTCTTTTTATAAACCAGCAGATGTTCATAGAATTTTGCAATATCACTGATATTGTTTTCATCGTCAAAATTATAATATAGGGTAAAATTTTATATTTTCAATATTAACTACTAACCGAGTGTTCTGTATATTTTAGACAGTATTCTATATAATCAAGACTTTTACTACTATCACTTAAAAGTTATAGGAATATGGAATTGAACATAAAAACAATTATGAACTTACTTTTGCAATAATAAATAAAATTGAAGATAATATATAATAGTAGAATATTATTAGTCCATGTTCTGTTATTAATAATATGCACCATACAAAATAAAATTAAGCTCTTAATTAAAGTTAAGAAGGCCCAATCAAAGGAAAGACAGTGGAGGCAATAATGTTAGATAGAGAGATCATGGTAACGTGTACCAATGGCCTTAATTAAAAAGCTGAGAAATAATAATAGTCCTGGAAACATAACCTATAAACCATTTTAATGGTCCAAACATAACCTAAATTCTCAGCCACCATTTGAACACATCAAATTAAGGCAGAAAGAAAGAACATGCGAACAAACGTACGTTTCAGCAAATTAGTAAGCGTAGGAACCACGATTAATTAATTAATTAATTATGTCACGTTGCAATATGGCGAAAGCTAATTGGAACGACGAGGACGCCACATCAGCAAGCGAAAACTCTAGAAGCCCAAAACACATCATAGAATTGAGTCTTGTAGGGTGATGAGGTCATGCACGTTTTATAATTGTCATTAGTTTTTGCTAAACTATCATAACAATGGAATGGTCAATCAATGCATGATTTTTACTGGATCCATTATTTGTGCATAGAGTCCAAATCCAAATCTAACAACCACTTCCAACTTCCGCGATGGATTGTTTTTGACACGTATTACTCCATTCTGAGTCAGATATATATGGTCCTATTGCTCTATTTTCCTCTAAGCCACATATATTTCAATACTACTACATGTATAACTAATGTACTATCCAATTAGCATCCAACCTCTAATATATACTCGTCGAGCTCACTAGCAGACATTAATATAAGAGTGTAATTACTTTGATTGGATATACGTTGTACGGTATATTAGTTGTACGAGTAACTTTTTATGTATATTTTCACTACAAAATAGTATGTTATAAATGTTATAACACAGAAAAAAGTTATGCTCTAAAATTATTTAACATTTAATATTTCACTGATTACATAAAATATGCAAAATTTAGTGAGATTAATTACAATATATATTGTAAAATTATTTCACACAATTATCAAGTGAAAAATTGATAACTCATTCATTTTGTGCAATTCTTTAAATTTAAATTTCACGTAATATCATAATGGGCCGCCTTATGGCAATTTATTATTATATGATCATTTAAAATAATTTACAAAATAATTTATAAAATTAATCTCATAATTAATTATTTATAAAACTCAATTAAATAAAAAACATCAAATATTAAAAACGAATTAGAACATCTATCATATTAACATTTAATTTGTCTGTCTCTTTCAATCTCATACAATAATGCATGCATCAGCCAAGACAGAATAGCCGTGCCTTATGTCTCAAAGTTTTCCACCACAAATGAAAAGGATGATGAGGCACAAATTCATTGGGTGCAATAGTTTCCATTTCCAGTGTTGTGAGGCTGCTATTGTTTCGCTCCCACCACTCCCTCCAATAATGTTTCATCATCAACGTTGATCTTCAATATATACTTGCTAATCAATAATGTTCATTATACAATAAAAATGTATCTAACGAGTATCTAATGTGTACTATATATTATATATAATATATGTTATATCTATAATATGTTATGTATAGCATATATATTACGTATAATATATAGCACACGTTGGATACTAATTGTATGTATTTCTGTTATACAATAAATATTATTGCTTGTTAAGAGGTGATTTGGCTTTTTCTGCTCAATGCATGATTTAGCCTTGACTATTACCTAATCAGAATCATGATTTGTCCATCTCACCTTGTTAGCACAGAAAATAATAATGCTATAATTTATGAACAATCCAACTCTGCACATAACCATATATCACTTATTTAAAATATGATTTGAAATTATAAATACAAAGATATTATAAAATTTTACTGCATTGTAGAATTTATTATGAATAACTACCAGACTCAGTAAAATTGGTAGCTAACTGATTTATTTTTTACAGGAGATATCTTTAAAAATTAATTTTTGTCATCAGTGATAGATATATATTTTTAGAAGAAAAAAAAGTTTTGTTAACAAGTACTTAAAGAATTAAGAATACTATAAATGGTACTCATGTTTTAGAAAAATTTAAACATTGTGAATGGTCCCTTAGATAAACAAAGTATAAATTTACTTTTACTTTCTTAATAATTAGGACACTCCTTCGTAAAATCCTAAAAAAGTATTGTGAATGTTAATTAGTGTATATTTGAGTAACACATTTGTGTGTTATATTAGCCTGTTCCACATGCAGCACCGTGGGATGTTGCAGATTCCACATGTCTATGGTTCCACATGTATACTATACCATATAGCTAGATGAGCCGTATGATATATGATTGGTAGCACCTAATTATAACATGTGACGTGATCAATAATATTCACTTCATCAATTCCAATTAATAATGTATCATACAATACAATGAATCACCGGTTGGTCCTTATTCGTCTTTCTCCGCCACCGAGCAAGCTAATCACACCAATTTTATTTCCATATATTACTTGTCGAAGCATGTTCTACATTTTTTTAATGATAAATAAATTATAAATTTATTACGTTTAGGGACAACAGAGCCAAACACTGAAATCAAGGGAAAAGGGATCAAAGATCTAGCTAGTCATGTTGTAAGGAAGAATAAATAAATAAACTCGATATACTAGTATATATAAATATCAGAACCTTAGAGATGAAACATTTTGGTTTGGGGTACAATTTGATCTCATTATCTCAATTATTATTATTATTATTATTATACTTTTGTTTATCACAGTAAATATCTAACTAATTTAAAATTATAATAATGATATTTGTACATACATTTTCTTTTACATATCTTCTCCATTTACTTTTTTATTATTGAATTTTGATACAGCATCACTTTACCACCTATATTTTTTTTTCTCCACCATTAAATCAAAATATATATATACTGTACATATCATTTAGTATATACTAGTAGCGTTACTTTTAAAACTATGATCTCTATGCATATGTGTGGGACCCTGTGGAATTGAGACGTGTCTTTTGTGGTTTAACCTCTCCCGACCTACATACGTCAACCCATGGAATTATGGTAGATTCTGCGCTTTCATCTCCCTACATATGTAGCACTATAATTGAATACTGAATGAATGAATAATAATAGAGTAAAGTTATTCTACACTATAAAATTAGCTACTATCACATACCATATGTAATAATTTAATAATTTAAAATTATTAATTCAACTTTTAAAAATATTGAATTAATGTATAATCTTAATAGTTAAATTAATAATTTTAAAATATTAAATTATTATATTTAATGACTAATAATAACTGATTTTTTAATAAACACAAAATCATTTCTACTACTAGTAATAATAATAAGAGCGATGGGCATGTTAATTATAAGTCAGACAGACAATCCCATCCAATCAAATGATTCCTTTGCATGTGATCATCTCTGAACACAGTTCACTTCACAATCAAGGAGAAGGACCACTCATTCTGGCAACATATCCAACACCTGCCGTCTTCCCCCTCCTTCAACCTAAAACAGAAAATACAATATCAATATGGCATGGCAGATCAATAATGACCCTTTGATTCTTGAGTCATGTTATTGGTTCAATTTTCATATCAACAAATATTTTATCTATGAGATCAAATATAGATCTCATTCAAGTAAAATTCACAATATAGTAAATGGTAGATGAAATATTCATCAATACAAAAATTGAAAAAAATTGAGTTAAAAAATCATTTTTCTTAATTTTATTTGACCTCGAGTCAAAATAAAGGACTTTCTCATATATATTATGTGTTTGAGTATCTAATCTATAGTACTTAATTTATTGACTTTAACCGTTGAAAAGTTAATCTGCTTAAAGCATGCATAAGCTAAGTGGCGTTTTAAATTTTTAATTACCTTAACAATCACATTTAAGTGGAAGAACTGTACTGTATAAAATGTATGGAAGGAGATTGTGGAAGGGAAAATTAGCTAGAAAACAAATTAAAGGAAATAATACACTGTTAATTAAGAAAGAACGAGTAAATGTCAGCATGAAGTTATTGAAGTACAAAGAGGTAAATGTTGAAATAGTATTTTTTAAAAAGTGTACATAATCAAGCTATCACATTTTATAAGGCTCGTCACTTTTCATTGTACTATGAACCCTTCAACATTGAGAAGCCCAATCACTATTTTCAGTCGAATTTTATTTTATTTTATTTTTTATACAACCCAATAAACCCATCAACCTGGCCCAACTATGTTGACCATAATATGCATAACACTTTCGGTAATCGGTAGAAACTAGGAACAACTTTGACCCTTAATAAATTAGGTTGGCTCAATTTCATATTATGATTTTTAAAAGAAAAAAAAACGTTGCAAATGCGAATGTTTATGATAACCGAGCCAAACTTTAAAATTTGGACCTTGACTAAAACAAAATTATTAGATGCATTGAGAGCAAAAGATTCATTTACTATGCACTAACTTAAACACCACGAGCAATCCGCGAAGGCATGAAACATTGGTGCCCCACTACACCTGTACTTCCTCCACTTTCAGAAAATTCATAATCCACGGTAAACAAAGATTATAGTGGAGCTAGCGTGCATGACTACTTATTTAAGAATGTAACCAAATATAGAACATTAATTACCCAATCAATCAGGAAAATCGGTGGTATGATTGGAAATAAATGCTTGCTGCTGATTCAAAGCTTTTAAAAATAGTAGAATGCCTACTATATATTATACCCTGACGCCGTTTACAATTCTTCTCCCCATACATTTGCTTCCTTTATTTTCCTTGCCGCTTCCAATTAACTAGGCGCTGGAGAAATTTCATTACCTGCATGTATTATTATTTAATAATTTGATAATAATAATAATAATGTTAATTAGTTAGTCTCTTGAGTTGACAGTTGAGTATAGTATAGAAATAGCAAAATTGATATTTTAACATCCATAAATGGATGTACATCCATTTTTATATCATTAGATATGATGATAGTCCTCACTTATTACAATTTTTTTATGATATCTAATGATATAAATTTGAATATCTACTTGAGATATCTATAATGAATGTGCAAATAATATTATTGTAGAAAGAGAAGCATGTACCTCAGTGGGGTCCCGTAGAGAGTAGAAAGCAGTGCTTTCTTTCTTGACAGAAGAAACCAAAATCCCACAACCTCGATTGCTCTCACGCAGAACCTTGAAAGCATCTTCATCGGTTTTATCATCTCCAATATAGATGGGGAACACATCATCCCCATCGTTTAACCCTGCACGCACAACACAAAACCATTTTAATAATTAATGTCCCCTTTTTAATTACTACTACTAACATTCATTATTTATTACCTAGAGAATCAAGTAAAAATTCAACTGCTTTTCCCTTGTTCCAGTCAATCACAGGACGGACCTCTAAAACCTATTTTACCACACAAACAAATCAACGAATCAGTTTATTAATTAATAAATCAATTACTGTTATATATGTATGTATGTATCGAAGGCATAAATTAATAACCTTCCGTCCATGAGTTGAACGTAAACGTGGGTAACTTTTCAGTATATCATGGACACGCTGTCCAATAATTGTCCAATTCTGCATTTTTACGAGTCAAAATTATAATCTTATATAAGTAAAGTATAGCTGAATATTATTATTATATACTGTATACATATACTAGTATTATTAGCCATAATGGGGTGTGGTAACTGATTACTAATTCTTACATTCTCCTCTACATTACGGTAATGTACAGAGGCGCAAAACTTGTGATTTTCAACTTTTGCACCTTTTATATCTTTAGTAATCTCGACGAGGGTTCTAAAAACCTGCACGAAATTCATTAATTATAACACCTCACAATTAATTATTTTGTTTTCAGTCTAGAAGCAAAATAGAGACTTGTCACATCAATTATATTTATTAGAGAGAGAAATTTGCACCTCGTCAATCATAGGCAGGAACTCCCTAGCAGGTTGAAAGAGAGTTATCTCATTTCCCTGCCACATTCAAATACAAAAAGACACTGAGATTCTGAATTCTTGGTATACCATAGTTAGGAACATTAATGTACCCAAAAAAAAAAAAGTAGCTAGCTGAAAAATATTAGGTACGTACATTAAAGAGTAGAAAGACGACAAGAACCATATAATGGCATCAACATCAATACCCACCTGATTGACACAATTCGGGTGATTATTATTGGACATGGACAGTGTGTGATGATGAAAAGGTCCAGTAATGTCCATCCCATGACTACCCGCATAGTAGAGTTCCTTTAATTTAACTAAATCAAAAACCTGAAAAAGTAAAATAATCTTATAATTGAATGCTTCATTGAAACCTTATTCCGGGATAGATGTACCTTGTCAAGGCTTCTTCCACTGATAATTGCCGTGGAAAAATACATTGCCAGACTTTTCACAGTGGTACGCATCTGAACAATTGTATGGTTTTGATGAGAAAGAGGGGAAACTCAGAACTAAATAAGAGTTAATTAATGAATGTAGTAGTAAATAGGAATTGCCAATTAGTAGATATATATATATACAATAATGCTAGGTGTACCATGAAAAATCAGCTCATACAGCCAATGGGCCTATTTTGGTTTTTGTTTTGATCCAAATGATCATTGAGATTGTAATGAGTTGAGTAATTATGACCCAAAATCTCATTTATTAGCTGGTTTGATTGATTTTTAATTATGTATCTAGTATTATCCATATATATATTATACATGCATCTATCATGGTTTGCTTACTGCTTCAGACATAAAGGCAGAGTCAGGATCATCTACTATTGGCGAAAGAGTGCCATCGTAATCTAGAAAAATTGCAACCTTCTTATTCTTTGCACGGTCAATGATTTTCTCGAATGAGTCTAGTGCTGAAGGATAATCAACCTGGTAATTAAGAGAAAATAAATGAAAAAATATGAGCGATAATCTACAAAAATTTACTTAATTAATATGACATGGATCAACTACATCTGCTCATCAGATAAATAAATTAAACCAAAGTATGTGGTTATATATGAATATATACCATCAATGAGTGATAGTCTTCAATAATGTCATAGTCAATTGAAGCTGCTACCTGAGCAATGGATGCTCTATTATTAGGTAGCTTCTTCCTTGGAGGTGAAGAGGCCTTCATGGCATCTAACCAGCCATTGAGACGAACATCATCAATGCTTCCTCCATTTTTTCTTGAGCTAGTTCTTGAATACTTCCCTGATATGGGTAGTGATGATGATGATGATGAATCTTGCTGCTGGGAGCAAGCTAGCACACTAGAGTGGATTCCTAGCCTTGACTTGTTGACCGGTACAGGATCGGTAAGAACAGGGGATACATGATGGGAGGTGTTCAAGTCCATTGGCCCCATAGTTATACTAGTTATGTATACTGTATATATATTATATATTCAGTATTCACAAACCCAAATGAATTAAATAAAACAGATGCTGCAGATTTAATTATTTCTCTATTCAGCCAATGCAAGATTTAGCCAACTCTTTTGTCAATGAAAAACCAGCGCTTCATTGTTTTCTTGTCACTGCTACTTGGTGATACTGATAAGCAGTCCATCAAGCACAGGTTCCCCTGAAACTTTAATTGGATAAACACCAAGAAAATCTAATCAGATTATTTTAAGAAAATGCCATGGAGAAGGTAGTGAAGCAGAAGAAAAATTAAACAAAAGCCAAGTAATTAAAGAAAGAAATACCTTGTCATATATTATTGCATTTGTAAGATCAGATAGGTAGTTGATAATAATGGACAGACACTGTTACTATAATTCTTCTAAAGAGAGTAGGTTGAGTGATATGCTTCTATCTGCATGCATATCCCATGAAATGTAATCAATAACTATACATTTTATTATGTAATGCCTATTAATCAAAAACTCTTAATTAATTAAAGCATGATATGATGTATGTATGTCCACTTGCACTGATCAATACAGTTATATAAGAGAGTCATTCCAGTTCCACTGAGACAATCCATCCAGTCTGGCAATAGATTTTCTTACAAGACTTTCTGACTCTACTATTACATATATATATATATATATACACTGTTGGGTTGTGTCAAAATTCAGATGCCACATGCTAATACAATATAGTAAACAAACAGAACATGACAATAATGTCTGAAAACAAACTCAGATAATAGAACCTGGAACTTCCATTTAGAGTCCAATAAATATGAAGAACCTCAAGCCTCATTGGCTCATTTTCCGTTTCACATGTTATTTCCTTTCGATTGGGAAGATTGAAGATAAGAACATCCTCAAAATATATGTATAATTATAATTATTATTATATAGGTACTTACATATATAGAACATGCTTCCCGAGTTATAATATATATGAAAGAAAGATGTAATGATCAGTACGGGCTATATAGATGGTTTTACTTTTACATTGGTTCAGCACGCAGGCAGGGGCTATTTCAGATAGCGCTGTTATTGATGAACACATTAATTAAACTATACTTTTATATTGCCATATTATTCGAGCTTATCTACAACAAATTGCAATATACAAGAATGATCAATTTTTTATGCACTCATGATTGCTTGATATCCAATGAACGTGAAGCAACAATACATACATTACTACAAACAAATCAGTAATAAAGAAATGAAAACATAAAATACTAACAAGTGGTGAATTAAGAAATAATGCACCAATGTGATGCACTACTGTATAATTTACTGTGAATGGGTGCAGCTGTCCCTATTAACTAGTTTGAAACTTGAACTCTGGTGATGATGGACCTACCTGTGTGTGTTTATAATGGATGGTGGAAAAATTAAAGGGAGCTGCAACTTGTCACTTAATTGTAGCTGCAAAAGCTACCACCAACTTTGCATTTAAAAATGCTAAATGTACATAGTACAGTATCTCTTTATTGATTTTCCACCCCAATTGTAAATATATTTATCAAAGTTACTAACGTTTAAATGAGTGAAAAAATGGATAAAGATATTATACTATGGATCTCCTCATTCCATTGCATAGCAAAAAGTAAATACTCATTATAAAAATTTGGTCATTATATTGACTAGACACCACGATGGACAACATCAACCTGACCAAAAAGTAATGAACCCCCACCACATAAGACAAATTAAACAACAGTTTTGGCAGAGAGAAAAAAAAAAAATATATATATATATATATATAGAAAACTACTACTTGATTAAGGTCACCATCGATTTTCTTTCTAAAAGGTACTATATAGTGGCAGCCATCTGATCTCTCTCCTAAGTTTAGGTCAATTTTAATTTTTGATAGAGAATGGTGGGGATGGTGACAAATAACTTGAGGAAAATGTGCCACTCCCACCTCGGATTTAGGTAGACCTAGCCATATATGTTTGCGGAAACTAACATTTCGACGCCCTTTGCTAAGTCAATAATTTTTTTAACATTAAATAAAAACCGTTCTGGCAGAATCAATCAAAATGATGCATTTTTTTTTCCCATGTTCATTGGATGAGAAATTAAAGGCTCAATTTTTGTTTTCATAACAAGCCTTCCACTTTGCAGGTATTACGCAAGAGAGATTCGAATAGAAAAAGTTTATTGACGAAAAAACTAACAGATTTATAGAAAAAAAGAGGGACATTATCAACCACAGGGTGGCTTGGCGAAATTGATTTAGAACATAACATTCTTATACACTAGGGATTGTGCAGTACGTGTGATTTTTTTAATACGTCCTCACACAATAATGACATTATAAAAAAAATCGAGTCGTTTCAGGAATTAATTAGGATATAGATATATATAGATAGGAAGAGAAGATTAGGATCACACCTGTATTGTATTGTATGTGTCGTGAAGCGTTGATCTTGAAATATCGCAGGGTGGGATCACGCGGCGCAGAAACAGAGTTAACGAGCCAAGCCTGAAATGAGACCAAACCAATCACGGAAAAGGTTGAGAAGGGTAAACTTTGTGTACGGCCATTATAAGGTAGGAAACGAAGACTAAGAAAGGGAAATGAAATTTCAAAAAAAAAAAAACCTTAGAAAGGAAAAATAAAAAAAAACGGAGAAGAAGAACCACGTTTGAGAGGCTTTAGGTATTCATACGTTCGCGGTATAAGGAGACGTGCCTTTCAGCCTAGTTTATTGACACTATCATTTTACATTGGATACTTTCTTTCTTTCATATCTAATACAATTATGTTTGGTTCGGTAATGTTGTGGCTCTCAAAAAGCTGCTCTCAAGGAGCTACACTATGATCGTTTGGTAAAATAGTTCAAAATTTGCTCTCAATAAGCAGAAGTCATGAGTGTGAGTTTGGTAAGTACATTTTACAAGTGCTTTCAAAGTATAAAATTACTATAATAGACATAAATATTAAAAGATATTATTTTACTTTTATTTCAATTAATATTTATAATAATTAATAACATAAAAATTAAAACAATACCACTTATAAATCCAAACATAGATAACTAATTCAATATTTTCACATTAGTTCTTACCTATACGGTCGTATCCAAAAGCAGCTGAAGCATGAGAAAAGTTCATGTTTTCATTTTATAGACAACGCACCAAGGAAAAATAAGGATTGCAGTGAGGAAAAATAAACGGCAATAAAAAAATAGCGGTATATTTTGTTAAAAAGAGAGCGGGAAAAAAAATTGAAAAGAAAATGATCTAAAATTGGATGTAATTGATTAGGGATAAAATTGGATTTTTATTAAAATTTAAGGTTAATTAGTCATTTTACTTTTTGAGGAGCTAGAGTCAACTCTGAAAAGCTACTCCTAATGACTCCTAGGAGCACCCTTGCTCTCTAAAGCCAGGAGCAAAAGCTCCTTAGCTTTTTGAGTTACCAAACACAAAAAAGGAGCTTATGCTTTTTGAGAGCAGGAGCGCTTGCTCAAAAAGCTTTACCAAACTCACACTAATGCTAAGTGAACCATGAAAAACCAGCTCATACAGCCAATGAGTCTATTTTGGTTTTGGTTTTGACCCAAATAATCATTGAGATTGTAATGGGCTGAGTAATTATGGCCCAAAATCTCATTTATTGGCTGGTTGGACTGGTTTTGTATTGTTCATTTAGCATCACCCTATCTAATAATCAAATCTTTTAAAATTATTAATCTAATTTTTAATTTTTAATTTTAAAATTGAATTAATAGTTCTAGAAAATTATATTATTACATATTGTAATTGATAATAACTGATTTTATGATGTATATGTAACATTACTGATTACTAACGGTGTTCATGGCTTGGACAGGCCGGCCAACCCGGACCAACCTGAAACACATTTTTCGGGTTCGTGAAATTTGCAGTGTTTAAAAAGTAGGATCGGACATTGAATCGGATGAGGGAGTGGTTCAGAGATTCAACCAGTTCAACTGTATATAATAAAATATATATTTATCTAACAATATATATGCATATGATGAAATATATGCTATAAAAAATTAAAGTGTAATTAAAAATATTAATTGAAAGTTAAAATATAAAGTATTTAATAGATTTAGAAGTTTAATAGTAATTAATTTTGATAATTAAATTATATTATATATTATATTTTTATTATAAAATAATTATTAAATTTTAAAAATTTTAATTTTTAAATTGATTGGCGATTCAACCAGTATTTTTGCCAGTTTATCGATTTTTACCGATTTTCTCGATCTTTTACTGTTTTTTCCCACCAACCCATATCAAGTAGGGGTCCGATTCCTGGTTCAATCGGTCGGACAGTTCCGATCCAATTTTTTAAACACCGGAAATTTGACCTTGTGAGTTCTTCGAGCCGAATTTGGGTCATGCTTCGGGTTGGCTTGATCCAGCCCAATTTATTTTTCTTTTGGATATATAATTTTTATATAATAATTAGTGACATATTATAAATTTTTAAAATTTACGTATACATCTTATTTAATTTAATGTCATTTTTATATTATATATTTTATATTTTTATGATATACATTGAACGTGTTATATAAATGTCAGGTTGATATGACCCAATCATTTATCGAGTCATTACTAAATTGGCTTAGTATCTTTGTAAATTCTATTGCATTAGTTAAGCTTATTCTTTTTAGGAAATCAAATTAATATACGTCTATCATTTCTCAATTACCATATAAGACATGAGTCCGTATGTGACCACAGACCAGCTCCTTGGTGCACAATACAGCTATTGAAGGGAATAAGCGCTAATCATACTAGCATTATCGACTTGCAAAGGTAGCTGCTAAAAAGATATAAGAATTTAATTTATATGTATTATTAATTTAAAAATTATTTAAAAAAATTATTAAAATATATATTGCTATCAATTATATAATATTGTTATCTCTTTTTTATTATTTAAAAAATCATACAAAAATATTTTTTATAAGATAATCGTGTAAAATATTTTTAGATGCAAAGAGTTTATTTGCTTTAGATTTTGGTAAAATTATTTATAAATTATTGACTGTATTTGAAAAATAATGATAAAAAAGTAAATTGGAAGAGTTTTTATTTCGTAATCAATAAAAAAAATAAATTAAAAAAAGTTATATATTAAAAGGTACTAGAAGTAAAAGTTAATAATTTTAAATTTATCAAAAATTGATTTTTACTCAAATACCATACTTCTCCTCAAAGCAAAATAGCTTAACCAATATAATCAGACACTATTAAAATTAGAGTAAAATACTAACAATAATGACAAGTTTTCTGTTGAAAACATTTTTGCAATGCCAAAGATCTATACTAATATTTACCAAAAAAAATTACACTAATAAAAAACGATTGGAAATCTCAATATTTTGTACTGTATTGAATTACCGTTAAAATATTAAAAATAAAAAAGGTGAAAAATAATGATGAATCCAAAATTAAAATAGGAGATGGCGTGGTAACACGTGTAACAGGAGCATAGAGGGGAGGTGACATCTGTGAAGGTAGATGATGATGTGGTCATCTGTCAGACTGATTGGACCCACAATGTAACGACGAACAGATATTGGGCTCACGTCCCTCTCTTTCCAGTTTCCATCACAGCTGCCATTCCTCCTCCTCGCCCTCTCTATTCTTTTTCTCTTTGTTTCTAGCCTATGCTATATATAGAGGATTGATATGTATGAAAATTGAAAAATAAAATCAGTCAAAAATTATACATAATATATAATATAAATTGTACTATGAATATTACATGTTGTGTTTGTGCATGCTGTATATCATATGATATCTACAATATATATCATATGTTGTAAAAAAATGATGATATTGCAACATATATATGATATATGTTGTGCACCGCATAAGATATACTTTATGTATTTTATATTATATATATATTATGCACAATATATTAACTGTTGGGCTACTTTTTCACAAATACTTGGTGCACAACATATAACTAATCAAAATAGTTAATATGTTATGCACAACATATATAATATAAAATAATGCACAATGTATATCACATAATGTGTATAACAAATATCACCTATTTTGCATGACATATATAAGATGTTGCACAATATATAATATTTATTGTGCATTTTATATTATATATATTATATAACACTTGATGACTATTTTGACTGATTTTTTATTGTACACGTAACAATATTTATATATATATATATATATATATATAATTTGTGTTCATCGTGTACGCTTCAGAAAAGTGACATGGATCCACGGGTGGGTTTAAAGGCGAATGTGGAAAGACTACGAAAGCACAAACTCCTGCTTCACTGATGTATTCTTGTAATGTATGTGGCTTTTTTAACTGATAAAGTTGTAGTGTGTTTCAACTTACTTGTTAATGTCATTCACTCATACGTTAATATATCAACCAATGTAATTGATTTTTAAAGATTTTAACTTAATATTTAGTTTTTAAAATCAACTTTTAATATTATATAGTAATTCAATATTTTAACAATTAGATTAATAATTTTAAAAAAATTACATTATTTCATATAATAATTAATATTATAATATACATGTAATATTACTCTGATATAATATACCGTATACTGGAGAGAGTAATGGAGACTGTTTAAATATTAGTATTGGTTACTATTCTCATTTATAAATGTCATTTAATGTCATTGATGCCACAAAATTAAATCATTTTCGGACATTACAAGTTGGGGAGAGTGTCTCCATGTGTGGATTTATTGTTTAGTTTGGACCAAACATCAAAGATAGTTCAAAGATAGTTTGTGCGTACGATGATAATATTTGTACATATATTTTTTCTTACATATATTTTTCACTCACTTCATCATCTTTGAATTTTGATATGATATCACTCCACCACTTACATTTCTTTTTTCCATCCTTGAATCAAAATATTTGTATGCTATACATACCACGTATGTACCAATAACATTACTCTTGTGCATAATATACTACAAGTGTCTATCACATAAATTTATCACACCGATGATGTAACATTTTTAAACTAATAATGTTTATCGTACAATAAAAATATGTTCAATTAGTATTTAATATGTTCTATACATAATATAAAATGTGTATTATATGTAAAATACACATCCATATAACACACATTCTATATATATTATGCATGTATAACACACATTGGATATTAGTTGAACGTATTTATATGATACGAAGAATATTATTGTTTTTAAACGGCTACGCGTGTGTATGCCCGTATCTTAGTTGTACCGTATCAAATGATTTAGAATTTAATGGAACCTTTCATGGGTCTGAGGGGTCAATTACTGAAAAAGGAAAGAGCTCAGGATTCTCCGTTGACGTAAAGAAACCTAATAACTAAATCACGATTGAATATACATACCGGAAGTTATTCTCAATGATTGAATTTTGATTGTATAATCGGAAAATAAGTTACATCAAACATTGAACGAATATTCTAAAATTATTCGCTTGCAAGTACGTACTACTAGTACAAGATTTTCATGCCCAACATAATTAACCTAACAATACCATGTTGTTTATATACTGTGAGCTAGTTAAGTTGATACATTTTTAATACACAAATGCTTGAGACACAATAAAAAAATCAGCTAAAACAGCCAACAAAGCTCATTTAACACTTTATGACCCAAATAACACTTTTAGTCATGTGTTTATTTTTAATGGGCTAGGTGATTGTGGTCTAAATCCCTATTTGTTAGCTGTTTTGGCTAGTATTTTGTTATGCCTCTAGCAATGCTCTTTTTAATATTATTCGCTCCATTAATTTGAACTACTTATTTTCACTTATCGAACAAAAAGTATCAATTAATTGTATATTATAATTTGAAATTTTCACTTATCAATTAATTGTATATTATAATTTGTTCGAATGGAGAAATTCCCGCCCCTAAAGATAAGATATTTTAAAAATATGTTCTGGACATCGGTGACAAAGATATTTGAAGATAACATATTTTAATAATAATAATAATAATGGACAATAATATCACACATTGTTGATTATTGCAATATGGCATGTAATAGCGGAGTGTTAAGAATTTAGAAGTCTAATCAAATGAAGGTAGCTCAAAATGTATTATTATTATTATTATTATTATTATTATGTATGTGTTCACTGAATTGTTGCTGATCAACAAGAGTACAAGTTTCGTGAATCCTGCTGGCAGCTAGACATAATAAGCAATTTGGCCTGCAAATGTTTACCCCCTTCCACAAATATGATTGAACGAGTCATTAACTATAGTTTTGATTAAAGATCAAGTGGGAAAAAAGTATGTAACATGCGGATGAATTGATAGCATATGATAAAATAAACCATTGGCGTTTTCCTTCCAATATGTCCATCAGTTCTGAGATCTCTCTAATTAATTTGTTCATCCTAATTCCTGAGAAATTTTCAAGCGGCCACTAGTCTAATCAATCACAAGCACCTACCAAATGCACTTAGCCCTAAAAATGTGTCTTTTTAGACGTGTTAACAATTTATTTGAAAAAGTTTCAACACTAATTGCCTATGATTATGAAGGTTTCTATTTTTATATATCCAACTAATTAAGAATATTTTTTCGTTTATATTAAAATTTGACTTTGAATTAAATTTCAGTCAATTATCCTACTTTTTAGTTAACGAAAAACTAATAATATTTGTATATATTATTTTCATATACACAAGTACACCCTACTCAAAAATACATATAATGTATCACATATATAACTTTGTAACTTCTCTTTTTAGCCTAAATCAATTCTCTCACAAAATAAAATGGTGTACAAAGAGGAATATTATATGTACAATGAAAACTGTACAATACTTGTACAACAATAATATACACTGTTGAATTATAATAAGGAGTTATAAACTAATGTAATCTAATATTATTATATAAATATTGTATAACTTTTATTGTACACATAATATTAATGATGTACAAAATATGTACATCGTAATAAGTATTATATATTTATTGGGTTTACAACGGGGCCTAGAGGCATGGACCTGAAGTTTAGGACAATTTGGCCCACATAAGCCCAAGCCTAGTCAATGGAATGCTATACAGTGCAGCATAGCTACCAGGCCATGTCGTTGTATCACGAATTCTCAGCCCAAAAGAGCAACGGGGATTACTTTTTTTTTTTCTTTCTAAATCTTCATTTTGGTGGAGGTTACGGTTATTATATTTTATTTTTATAATAAAAATGGCATTCCTCCCCCTTCCCCCTTTTTATTTTTATAAGTAGCTATTTAAAAAGAAAAAACTCAAAAAAGAAAAAGTTCATAGTAGAATTACTACTTACATCTAATTAGGTCCGACCTAATTAAAAATTTTCTAAATCTAAATGAAGAAAATAAAGTATCAGTTCTAACATGATAGTACAAATATATGATAAGAGATGTCTATTATACAAAATCAACACCTATAATACAAAAAAAAAAAAAAACTCAACAATATCTTAAATAATCTTAAAACATAAATATAAATTTTATTATAATCTAATCCATTAAAATAACACATAATTCAAAATAATGTAACATATGAATCATACATATAATCTAATTCAGTAATGTAATATATAATGAGTGCTTTTTTTTTCCCTTGGTTATACTTCTGAAATATTGCAGAAACCATTTATACATATCTTGTATGAAGGCAGGGGGGGTTTGAAATAAGTGCATTTGATAGATCACGAATTTCTTTTGATATGCAGCAAATGCAAGATATGGTCTCTAACGAAATACAGTACTTAAAATCATATATATCCGCAAAAGTCAAAGCTCATAATAACATGAATCGACAATTTACCCGTAACACAAGCGCTGCTTTCACGACTCATATCAATATGTCGTGTCAGCTACCCTCCGCCATCCATTCGATTTTACGCGGCGAAGTTTCACATCACTACACCATTCACCTCTTGTACTTTATTTTTATTTTTAATCTTGTATAGTAAATTTAACCTATTCAATTAGTTATTATTATAGAAGCGACTTTGAGAAGAGCATTAATATTCAATCTTCTTCAAACTGGTCCAATAACAGACTATGAAAGGAACTGACAAAACAAAATGAGTGCTTATTCACTAGGTTTTCAACCTATGCTATGCTATGCACATGGTTAAACACACCAAGTACAAACTAAGCATGTTCATCATATTATTGCCGCTGTATGCACGGCATAATGGTCAAAACGACAAAATCCCCAAAATATAGGGTTCCTAATTTATTTAATCAGCTTCGAGTTAGTGAACCTCACACAAATAAAATTCACATTATATAGTATTTGCTTATGGGCTCCAAGCGATGATGATGAGTTTTTATCATACTTGCTTCTTTCCCGTGATCTGCATTAATTCTTTCTCAACCTCCATCAATATATCTGCTACGACACAAACGTAACAATCCCCAAATTATACATTACATTATGTACTGAGTGAGAGACAATCTATATATATATAGCCAGCAATATAATTCTACTTTGTTAATTAGCCAAATTAAAAATACTTGATTTAATACAAATATCTATTTATGTAATGATTTGATGCTGATTCTATTGATTGATATAATTTGTGTAATGTTAGGGCAACTAGAGATTTTTCATTAGTCTTAGACAGGGGAGGTGTATCAGAATTTACTAAGTCCACAATTCCAGCAGGAGATTTTCCGTATAAATCCTATAATTGTCTGTTGACTCTCTTCGCTCTTGTGTTACGTTCCAACAATATAAAGGAAGCGTAATTGTTGGCAGTGTCTTTTCTGTCACACACCGAAAGAGAGAAAGAACCATAAGCTTCCTAAACTGTCTGAGCCTACCACGCACTTGGCACTCTCATGCTACATATATATATAAATGTTGAACTCGTAACCAGCTTTGGTATGGTCCAAAATTACGGAAAGTTTTTCATTTCCCCCAATATTATTTCATTGTCCATCCTCAACAACTGCTAGCTAAGTATTATTCCACGCTTTAACTGCTTTCTATCAATGCCTTTGGCCTCACAAATTAACACCACTCACTCACTCCTTACATATCTAATCAAAGTAGTATGGTAAAGTTTCTTTATTTTTCTTGTGGGATTTCTCAACATTAGTACATAGTATAATATCACTACTTGCTGGAAATTCTAATTTACAAGGATAATGTTTGTTTGATGTTCTTTCAGGATAGTCCTGATTCAATGGTTGACTCAATTCCTAATTGGCTTCTTATTCTCACGCAAGACAAGTTTTTTACTCATTGTTCGGTTCACAATTCTGTAAGGAAGAACGAAAAGAACACTCTTTGCTTAGATTGCTGCACGAGCCTTTGTCATCACTGTTTGTCTCATCACCATACTCACTTCCTCTTACAGGTGCACACAATTACATTCAAGGCTATATATATGTTTTTGATTTTTAGCCCATTCACGTTTTTCATATGAATAATGCTTTTGTCAGATTAGAAGATACATGTACAATGAAGTAATTAGACTCGGCGATGCTCAGAGATTATTGAATTGCTCCTTTGTTCAAGTAAGTATGTATTCGTTATTATTGTTGAAACATAAATGAAGAAACAGTGCCTAGTTCCCAATTATTATGTTTTCTGATCAGAATCTAAATGTTTGTTATGAATGAATTAACAGCCATACATAACAAATAGAGCAAAGGTTGTATTTTTGAAACAGAGGATGAATTCTAGCTGTGTTAGAAACAGAGACTCTGGTAACCTCTGCATCATATGTGACCGTAGCCTCCAAGACCCATACATCTTCTGTTCTCTCTCATGCAAGGTTCTTTTTTCTGAGACTGTTTTAGTTTGTTATCCAAAAGAATTCAATTCCTAGCAAATATGAGTTTTAATTTCCATCTTGATGATGTATAACAGGTGCATCATCTACTACAAATTACCAAAAGCACAACCATAAAGGACTCATCAAGGCACAATTATGAACTCTCTAATGTTGTACAAAACAGAGCAAGAGACACTGATTGGAATTCGCAAGAAATTGAAGATAGCCAAGTAACACCAGATTCGGTGCTAGATTTAGAGTCACCCACGTCGACATCAATATGCACAAGGACTGTGTCTGGATCAACAACAACATCAAGTACATCATCATCAAGTTTGGGTGTGGGAAATGACGTGAAGAGCCTTGCTAAGCATTACCCTGCAAGTGCCGCTGCTGAAACACTCAGAAGAAAAAGAAGCAGAGTTCAGTTGGTGCCAAGAATTCGGTGCACGCCTCCACCGGAATTAGCTGCCGTGGTGGTGAACCGGCGAAAAGGTGTACCTCAACGATCACCATTGCACTGATTTTTATTGAATCTATATATCCAATATCCAATAATTGGTCGAGATTGTACCTCACTACTCAATTTTGTAGATTCACCTTTTTAAATTAAAAAAATGTTGATGAATAATAAAAAAAAAATAAAAATAGTTAATAGACATTGTGGGTGTGGACAACATATATTATATGTTTCAATATTATCTTTTTTTATAATATATGATATATGTTGTCTACATCATATAATATATTGTACATGATATATTGACTGTTTTGACTATTTTTTCATTGTACATATATTAATGTTCTTTTAAATTAATTTTATTATATTACTTTATATTATAAAATGGTAATTTCAACCTGTTTGGCTATTTTGAATATGTTATCCTATATAATTGAGTAATGCTATATTGACATTCATAAAATGCATGTTTGTAAATATTCATTTAAATTCAAAGTTGAATATTAAAATAAATAATGTGCAAATAACGATCTTACAAAAATTTAAAATGATAGGTTGGATGCATATTACTAGACAATGAATATTAAAATAATTTTATTGAATATAATTTGTAGAACGTTCTTAATCTGTAACCACAGTAAATAAATTTTGATAATGTTAAAATGGTGCTCAATTTTATTATGCTGTGTTTGTAGAATCATTTCAGAAGAAAAATAAATGAGGATGCTATCATGGGCTGAGCATTTAAGGGCACAAATGCCTTGGTGTCTTGTTAGTTTTGTGAAACTTTGAACATTTTAACCGGTGTATTTTTTATTTCTTTTTTATGTTCTAGCCCCTCTTGAGCTTATACATAATCAATTATAGACTGCTTTACAGCTTCTTAGAGTAAAGCTAGATTGAAGAATTAATTTTGTTGACCGGTGTTGTGCCAATTAGGGGTAAGCGGATCCCATCCACATGATCCACATGATAGAACCGAATCCGAACCGATCCGAACGGTTTGAATCGGATCAACAGATCTGATCGGGTAAAATTCGATAAATCCGACCATTGAGTGGTTCGGATATCGGATTTTAAAATTTTCGATTCGATGGAGCCGAACCATCCGATTGATCCAATCAAAATAAAAAAATAAAATAATAAATTTAATTCAGTATTTTCTAAACCTAAACACGCAGACTCACGCACTCACCACTCTAAGTCTCTAACACTCTTAGTCTTTTACTAACAGTCTTAAAAAACCCTAAGATAGCTAGCCGCTATCCTCCACCTCCCACTGCCGCTTCCCCCCGCGCCGGCGCCGCTTCCCTCCTGGTGTGGCGATTCTGCGCCGCTTCACTAGTCGCGATTCAGCTCCGCTTCTCTGCGACTCTGCTGGTTCACGATTCGGCGCCGCTTCACTCCGCGTCGGCGCCGCTTCACTCCGCGTCGGCGCCGCTTCACTCCGCGTCGGCGCCGCTTCACTCCGCGTCGGCGCCGCTTCACTCTGCTGCAGTGCTGCTGTTGGAAGTTGCGAGTTGCGACTCTGTTGTTGTGCTGGTTGTTCTGCTCAGTTGCCTCTGCTCCGCTTCACTCTGCCCTGCTGTGCTGGTTGTTCTGCGACTCCTATTGCCGCTGCTGGTTCCCTCCGTTGTCGGTGACTCTTTGCCTGCTGGTTCTGCTCTGCTTTTCTGTTTGGTCATTTTTTATTATTTTTTTGTTACTTGTTTGTTTCATTTCTTTTTCTGTTTGCTAGAATGCTAGTATTTTTTTAATTGTTTGATTATATTAATTTGTTTCTATTTTAATTTCTTAGTAATTATTTCTATATTTATTCTTAATTTTTAAATGTGCTTTTATTAAGTATTAAGTTATTATGTTATTTCTGCTTTCTATAATTGTTTCTATTTGACTTTTTAGGTATTTTTGTATTTTGACAATTTTTTTTTTGTATTTTTGGCAATTTTTTCGGAATTTTTTTATTTTTTTTTTTGAAAAATTTTAATTTTTTTTTAATCCGACGTCCAATGATCCGAACCGAACAAATCGAATTTTAATCAGATCCATCGGTTCGAATTTGTTCATAAAAAAATGATTCATCCGATCCAATCCGAATCGAACTTAAATTGATTGGATCGGATTCATTTTTCCTTCAAATCTGATCCAAACCGATCCGATTACACCCCTAGTGCCAATATTTATGTCCATCTATCTCTGCTAGCATTCTAGGCTTGTGGAAACTTGACATTACTAATAAAAATTTCTGATCAAGTTGTGGAAAAAAATGGCAGATTTTCAAACAAAACGGACATTATTTGGAGAGATTTTAGTCAAAACAAAGATTTTATGTCCAATACACATCACAGTATGAAAAAGGAAATCAACACGTGTTTAAGCTCATCTTTTTTAAGAAATAAATTGGAATGAGATATAGTATAAATTGAAATTTTATGGGAAAAAATAATTTTTTAAAAGTACCATTCACGATTGTTGACATGTTTGAGAAGCAAAACCATTAGGAAAAAAAAGAATTAAAAAGACCTTTTGTAACCTACAATTTTGATTTTCTAAAAAAGATTTCATTCATTTTATAAAAAATCTGTTACGTATAAAATAAGATCTTTTACTATTATATTGAAGTATTAAATAATTTTACATTCAATAAATTAGAAATTTCTTTCTAAAAATATTTTTAAGAAAATATTTTTTTTAAAGAAGCTCATCCATAAATTCTCATAAAAATAAAAATGGCGTAACAAAATTAGCGATGGCCCAATTTGATAGTTCTATTGATTGGACCCAACTTACTAGCCCAAGAGAAAAGGAAAGCAGAGAGAAAAAAAAAAAGAGGGAAAGAGTTTGTACTCTGTAACCAGCGTGACTGATTGTTGAAGAGAAGAAGAGAAGAAGCGGCTGCAGCAGTTGGGAAGAGAGCGTGAGCGAAGTAGCAAGCACTATTGATTCAATGATGTGGAAGTCAACTCGATTCTCTCATCTCATTGCTAGATTCTCTCAACTTCAATTTATCGATGCTCCGGCTATGCGTGCCTGTTTCTGTCAACTAGCCACTCCTTCATCCCATTTGGACTCCTCACAATCACAACCCCCTCAGGTATCTATCTATTTTCAACATTCTCAATTCACTCATATATGTTTATTCGATTCTGCTTTTTTTGAAATCTTGGTTCTGGTGCATACTTGAATTGATTTTTGCAGACAGTTTCTCATCCTCCTGAAAACAGAGCTACAGAGATACCCAGGAATTATATTGGCCGGAATGTTTCTAGAAAAGAAAAGAACGAGTATCTTCTCACTACTGTAAGTATAACAATCTATCTTGTACCCATAACCAATAAATTCATCTTTTTTACTTTTTTTCTTATTTGTTTCTGAATTTGTTGTCTGAAAATTAAAGACCAAATAATGCAATGCAGCTTCTTGATCTCAACGATAGTAAGGAGGCTATTTATGGTGCACTTGATGCCTGGGTTGCGTGGGAGCAAAACTTCCCCATCGCCTCTTTGAAGCTCATATTGAATTCTCTTGAGAAGCAACAGCAGTGGCATAGGGTTGTTCAGGTACCACATGCCTGTTACTTGTTCGATTTATTGCCACTTTTTGAGTAAATTTAGATGTTGCCAACTTATTTAGTTTTTTTTTCTTCTGGAGGAAAGAGTAAGTTCAGAGTGGAATTTAATTTGGCCTCACTATTATTATTCTGTAAATTACTCTGTTTCTTTAGGTAATTAAATGGATTTTGAGCAAGGGTCAGGGAAACACAATGGGAACATATGGTCAATTGATACGAGCTTTGGATATGGACCACAGAGTGGAAGAAGCACACAAATTCTGGGAGATGAAAATTGGCTCCGATTTGCATTCAGTTCCTTGGCAGTTGTGCCATCTCATGATATCGGTATATTATCGAAACAACATGCTGGAAGATCTTGTCAGGGTATGTTTTCTATTTTTGGCATTAGCTATATGTTTCTGTTAAATGATTGCACATGAAGTTTTGAATGTACTGCCAGTGTTGTCCTGATATTGGAGCAAGGTAATCTAGGTTTTTGCTAGATTCAGATGGCATCGCATCTATTGAACTATGTTGCTTTCTCCCTCTTACTGGAATCAAGTTTGGTTACTGTTGTTATTGTTGTATGCTATCAGAGTCTGTCAATATTCATCTTCTATATGTATTACTATTACCTTGCGGCCAAAGAGCTGAATACTTTAGCCAGTCATTTCTGTTTCCAGTGCAAAATCAAATAATTTCTTCACCTTTGTTGATGTGGTGTTTGTCAACTCAGATTGTCCATTCTACCATAGGTTAATGATGAGCTTGTATTGTTACCCTTGTCCAACAGTTATATATATTTTTATTTTGAGTAACACACTGACCTTTGCATTATATTTTCATGTTTTTGATAAAAAGCTTTTCAAGGGACTGGAAGCTTTTGATCGTAAACCTCGGGATAAACTCATCATTCAGAAAGTAGCAAATGCATATGAGATGTTAGGCTTACACCAAGAGAAAGACAGGGTATTGAAGAAATATAATCACCTCTTCACAGATGAAGGATCAACTAAGAAACCCAGAAAGAACTCAGATGAGGCAAAGAAGACAATATCTCTCCTCACTGAAAAAGGCCGACACAAGGAATGTGAAAAGGCCTCACCTGATTGATTGGTTCTGATCCTGAACTGGCATGGTCTCAAAGTAGGGCATGACCAAATTATTTAGAGCTAAGCCATTCTCATATTGGAACCTTTTATTGCAAAAGAAATGCATTCTCTGTTTCTGGACACAGACCTGAATCCAGACTTACCTACTCACCTGCTAAATTTTCTGAACAAAGAACCTTATTTTCTTGTTCGAATTCTAATTATGAGATCTCATGACTTGTAGCAGGGTGTCTGAGGATTTATGTGTTCTATATCTTCTAGTATTAGCATCAGTCAGCATTGGAGAGGGGATAGTTTAAACTTTAAACAGTTCTTCCTTTTCTCGCTGAGCTCGTCAAACTAGAAGGGACATACACAGAAGAATCAAGCAGGTTTTTGGTGAATCATTCGCTCAAGCTTCATGTAAAAAAGTGTATTCCTATTTGAAACATGGTAAGTACCAAAGGGAGGCATGTAACCTTATCAAGTCTTCAATGTGTGAATACTGAGTCCGTTCTGTACTGCCTGCTATTGACATGGGCATTCAACTGAAAAGAAGTTCAAATCTGAGACTGAAATATAAAAAATCGAACTTATTCTCTCTTTAGTGGTGCTTTGTAGTTAATGCATATTGGAATACACAAGTTCAGTGGTTAATATCAGCGATATCTATTAATGTATTAATTTAGGGTTGGCAACAGAACTAAAAGTGCTTCACTAAAAGCAAAATATGAAAAGAATAGTGATCACAAGGCATCGCTATTATTGATAAATGAATTATCGTAAATGTATATTATTCTTCACACACAACTAAATTATTACTATCATGAATCATCTATTATTTTCGTAGAAATTGCACATTGAAGCTGACTTCGTGGTGATTATTCAACTCTGAATTGAGACTGCACGACATCAAACCAAATAATTAGCAAAATCTTGTTGAGCTTGCAGAACAAATTCATCATCCTCCCATTCATCACGGTAAGACTCGGGTCGCACGAGCCTGTTCTTAGATGTGGCCATATACATTTGCATTCTCCATTCTTCTATGCCAGGAATTCCACACTGCTCCGCAATCCAGTTATCGTAGTCCCACTGACATATATATGACACAGACCTTGTAAGTACTGTTTTGATATATAATCATGGATAATCAGGTTCAAAAACTTATACTTGAAAAAGACACCTGAATATTGGTCAAATTATGAGTGTAACGCTTAGGAGTGCCAGAAGCTTCAAGTGAAGAGTAAAATGCTTCAATATCTTTAGTCATTTCCTCTTTTGAAGGAAGTGCAATGCGATTAGACAAAGCTCCAGCTATCCACTTGCACTGCAGTTCGAACAAGGGGAAGGGAGCAACCTGCAATTAATTTCACGCCAGTATCAATAAATATCAGTAATGTTTGTTGTACAACAGAAATACATCCAACTAGTATTCAACGTATATTATATACTATACGTAATGTGTGCTATACATAGTGTTATACATATAGTACACATTACATATAGTATATAACACATGTTGAATACTAGTTTGATGTATTTTTGTTGTACAACAAGTATTTTTGCAATAAATATCAACCTAATTCAATTGTAACATGGAACAGATTTGAGCAACTGTGACATTGACACGGGAAGAATAACCTTCCAAGGCAACCCAACAAATGAAAGCCATGGGGCCAACGATGGTGGGAAAACATGCTTGTACAGCGGTCCTACACGGTTGTCTTGCACAGTCACATCCCCATTGGTTTCAAGGAATGCGAAATCATACTTGTACCTGATAGATGAACAAATGGTCATCACTCATTAACACTGATTCACCCTAAAACTAGTGGAGAATGCTCAGTGTACCCTGTGCAATGCACGATGAAGTCGGCAACAACTGCGTTCCCATCGTGGAAAACCACTCTACCATCTTCATGGACGCTATCAATCTGCATTGTGTAAAGGATACTAGCGATTAAGATCAACCATTCGAACAAATTGATGGATATATACTAAAGATCAGATGAGAGCCATCCAATTCTCACCATGGATGATGGCCATGGGTTTTACCATAGAATGAAGCCACATGTTGTCATGGCCAGGTAGCTTTCCAAGTGCATTTTCATCAGCTGACCTAGCAGCAATGTGGACTTGTTTAGCAACTGTGGCTATGTCTCGAGAGATATCAACAGCACTTGCAGCACCACCTATTAGTACTACCACCTGCCCCAATGTAGAAATAGTAAAACTAAATCAGAGAATGTAGAAATTAACGCAGAATCATGATTCTCACCCATCATAATAGTTGTCAAATTGTCATAATAAACTACATCCAAATTTTATGATGGAAGGTAAAGGAACGGGGAACATACTTGATCCTGAAAAGGCTCAGGTGTCCTATAATTGTGGCTATGCATCTGCTTCCCTGGCCAGGTATCAATCCCTGGAAACGAGGCAAAATTGTAACATGGAACCAAACAAGAAGAATTATACAAAAATGAAAATCTTGTAATTTCATCTCATATGCCTAGTATTCAACCACTTGCTTAGATTAACATTCCCTGTATAAATTACTCAAGTTTTTCAGAGTAAAGTTCGGAAAACATTCCCTGTAAAATTTCAGGACAAAATATTATTTAGACAGTGATATAAACATCTCTTTTAGTAAAAAGTAAACGATACATATACACCGTAAAATAAGCCACCAAATATAATAAGTCAACAATTTGAAACTAATAATCTAACTTTTATTATTATACATTAATCCAACATCTTTAAAACTACTAATTTTAAAAATATTTGATTATTGATTTTACAGTGTACACATAGAAAATGGCAATATTTGGACTAAGCCCATTTTCCGGTGGATCAGCCCAAAAAGGGTAAAACCTGAACAGGCCAGACTAATAGGTAGCCAAATTTTGCTAAAGAAAAAAACCCTAGTTTCAATATTTGAGCAAAAAGAGGAAGCTTTGTGAGGAGAATATAAATATGAGAAAGGGGAAAGAAAATAAATAACCAGGGATATTATGAGCGATGCGAGGTTGAAAGTAGTGTCCATTGCAAACAACCACAGCGTCGTAAATCTCATCCACACAATCATAATCATATCGTGCTCTGCTACTATTGGACGGTCTGGATCTCACCCTCCACTTGCCACCCTCACCCAACCCAGCGAAGACCACCTCCCTCTCGAACCTCACCAATTCAGCGATCCCGAAATCAGAAGCGAAGTCCTTCAGATACATCAACACCTCTCTGTGACACGGGAACCTCCTCGGGTCCCTCTCCTTCCCCTCTCGCCTCCCGAACGGGTAATCCCTAAACCCCATACACTCCCGAGGCAGATTCGTTCGCAGCGAATCGTACAGGCTCGAGTGCACCACCCTCCGCTTCGGGTCCAATCCTAGCGGGTCGGATTCCGCCTCCGGTGTGTACACCCAGGACCCTCCCACTTCGTTGCCTCGCTCGAAGACAACCACGCGGTGCCCTTCTTGCCTGAGCTCGCGAGCGGCGACTAGGCCGGCGGCGCCGGCGCCGATAACAGCGACGTGGCGCGGAGTGAGTGGGGAGATTGCGGCGGTGGACATGGTTAGTGGGAATGGCGGTAGGCAAAAGGGGGTTTGTTTCGATTGGATTGGTGTGGGCGTGGAAAGATGGACGATCCAGCTTTCTCTTAACCAATAGTAATAAATAAATAAATATCGTGGTTTCTTAGCAAGCTGACAACAAAGTCTACTGCTAGTATCTACAGTACTATAATCAATACCTCATACACACTAAGATAATAATAATAATTATATACAGCTAGAAAAAAAAATAGTCAAAACAGCCAACAAATAGAGATTTGGGCCATAATCACCAAACCCATTAAAAATATACTTATGATTAAAAGTGTCAATTGGGTCATAGAGTGTTAAATGAGCTGTTTTGGCTGGTTTTTGTTGTACCGCAAGCATTTATGAATTAAATAGTACACACTAAGACAGGTTAGTCACTGTACAATAAACAATATCCGGAATGATAAAAACAAAATATAACAGTAATTTTTTGTTACTGTATATAGTTAATTTATAGACCTTTAACGATGAGTTCGGTAACCTAATTAGCTACATTTAGTTAATGAGCTCATAAATTGAGTTTGAGCTGATTGAAGCTCATTAGTTAATGAACTTATAATAGACTTTTGTTAGAATTTGAAAAGAGATACGCTACGCGTACACTCCAAATCAGCCACCAATCAACCACTGTGACTAAAATACGTATTTTGTATAATTTAACTTTAAAATATCTACTTGCACATTTGAAAGAGTGAAATTCACGCGCCTGAATAATTCAACATAATTTTAGGAGTGACTAAATAAATACTACAATTCAAGATAAATAAAGACCACAATCCAACATAATAAAGACCACAATCCAACATAAATAAAGACCACAATCCAACATAAATAAAGACCACAATTTAACATAAATAAAGACCACAATCCAACATAAATAAAGACCACAATCCAACATAATAAAGACCACAATCTCAACATATTTTTAACTATAATGCAACAAAGACAGAGCCTTCTGTGTACGTGGGAAATTACAGAGTTATTCTGTTTTTCGTGTGTTTGTTTCTCTTATTTATATGCAAGAGAGTTGAAAAGTGTGATACCATGTATCATAGTGTCCCTTAGGAAAAACTTTTCTCAAGACGCGTCAGAAACACGTTAGCAAGTTCCTGTCAGAACGGACTCGCTAGCGAGCAGTCAGCTCCCGCTAGCGAGCAGTTGGTCGCCAGCGACCGCAGTCAAGTCGCTAGCGATGGGATCAAGTCCCACATCGTTCAGAATGGACGTCAAGACGTTGCTGACAGAAGGTGCTAGCTAGCGAGCAGCCACTGCCCGCTAGCGAAAAGCTTGTCGCTAGCGACCATGTGTTAGTCGCTAGCAACCGGACCGAAGTCCCACATCGGTCACAGCTTGTTCAACCTTTCCCCCCTCACCCTATATATATGAGAGGTTATGTTACCTCACACCTCACATCTCACACTCAGCCTTTTTCAAAGCAGTGCTTTGGGGCATCCTTCGTTGTTGAGGATAGTGTGATGAGCTCGACGTCTTGGGGATACTCTGCTAGAGCAAGTTCCTGACGGTGAGTGAAAAGACGTTTTTGCCCCTGTCAGCGTGCTGGTCGCTAGAGCTCGCTGGCGAGTGTGCCGTCGCTAGCGAGAAGGTGTTGCTCGCTAGCGAAGGTTCAGTGCGCAGCCTAGTTCAAGTTTTTCTTTTCCTTTGTGCGGTCCTGATGGGTCTTTTGCACGCCATGTGCAAACGCGGTGCCGATAGCTGGAGCCGGAGCTAGCGGTGCCTTCCAGTCTAAGGACTTTCCAGGTGAGTGGAGGTTTTAGGGTGGATGTGCCGTGGCTGCCACATAGTAGCATTTGTATATGTTTATATGATTATGATTATGTTTATATGTTTATGTTTATAGTTATATTTATGTTCATGTTTATATTTATGTTTATATGCTTAGGTAGCTGATATGATAAGTAGATAATATGCTTAGGTAGTTGATATGATAGGTAGATAACATGCTTAGGTAGATAATATGATTAGGAAGATAACCTGCTTAGATAAATCACATAATAGTAAGATAATATAACATAGTAAGATGATATAACATAGTAATACAACATAACCTTGTAAGATAACCTCACGTGATAAGAAAACATGACATGGTAAGAGATCATGATAAGATAATATAATCTAGTAATTAAATTAATATAATCAATTAATTAATACCACCTAGTGAGTTAATATAACTTAGTAATTATTATAACCTAGTAATTAATGTAATCGATAAAATTAAAACACCATAACCTATTAGGATAATATATCATGATAAGTTAATATAACTCAGTAAGATAATATAACTCAGTAAGATAATATAACTTAGAAGAATAACGTGACCTAGTAAGCCCCAGTAAGATGACCCGTCTTAAACAGATAATATACTTTAGTAAGATAACATACCGTAATAGAAACGTGCCTTAGAGGATAACAGATTTTAATGGAGGATAATGCTCAGATAGATAAGTTCCCTAATAGATAACAGGACAGGAATGAGTGGATGACTTCTAGATCCCTTTGTATTTATGTTATGCGTTATGATGTTATGCATTATGATTATATTTATTATATGCGCTATGACTATAATTATTATAAACGTTATGATTATAATGATTTATGCTATGCTATGTCATGATATGAAGCAAGTTAGAATCCTATGATATATGATCAGTATGATAACATGCAGTGTATGAGTAGAATGGTTGTAGAATTGTGTGATGACTGTTTATGTAGTCTGCGAACCGTCGTAGTATGTATTTCAACGCTATAGCCCGGATGTAGCTCCCGTTCGAGTTTAGCCGTGACATACTGCCACGAAGCGCCTCGAGTCCCACCCCAGATACTGTAGGACTGGCCTCACCTGCGTGGTTGTAGAGGTCCAGATCACAGGGCGGTTCGTGTTCCGTCACATGACCGCACCCTCGTGGTAGCGAGTCACAGTTATAAGTTACAGCAGGACGGCTCGTGTTCCGTCATATGACCGCACCCTCGTGGTAGCGAGTCCCAGTTATCAGTTACGGCAGGGCGGCTCGTGTTCCGTCATTTATTAGTTTAGCATGGGGGCTCGAGTGCGGATATCTCCGGCGGTACTCGTCCGTCGTCAGAGAGACGCAACTACGTAGATAGGACAAGTATATGTGATTGATAACATGACAGTATGTGTTGCATGACATGCATGATACCCCATCACTGAGCTGCGACTCACTCCCGGCATTTTGTTTCAGAGTTCGATCAGGAGGCAGACGAGGAACCGTTGATCCAGTAGAGGTCGGTTGCAGCTAATTACCCTTGGTGAGCTCCGCATTTTCCGTGGAGTATTAGTAGTCTATGTTTAGTTTAGGTTTAGTTTATATTTCACAGTCAAATCAATCATGTATAGTTTTGCTCCAGACTTTAGAGGTAGGATTCCTTTATCAGTTAAGTTATGTTTCAGTATACTGAACTAGTACGTAAGTTTCAGATTAATACAATTATATATATGATTATCAGTTAAACAGTTATTTCAGTTATGCCCTAGTAGCGTGTTCGTTAGGATAGAGCCCTTCGCACGGACACCCCTCAGTAGCGGGGTGCTACAAAAAGCCAAGAATTAGTTATTTTGTTAACTTATTAATGCAATCAAGAAAATAGAAATTTCATCATATATAAAAGTCATTATTTATCACATGCTCTGTTTTTTCTTTCACCACCATGGAAGCAGAAGCAGAAACATTAGTTTCGGGGATGAGAAGGCACAGGAAGTGCCATGTGACCCTCTTGATGGTTATGGGGTTGTTGAAGGAGCTTAAAATGAACAAGCGAGTGGGCGGAGAAAATTAAAATGAACAAGCGAGTAGGTAAAAATAATCATACTTTTGAATTTATACGCTAATATATACGTATTTTATATAAAATATATTGGTGGCTGATTAGTGACTGATTCTTGTAGTGAAAATGGGGAGTGAAATGTATGGAAATTGCTATTAGTATTTTTTGCAATTTGTGGGTACATAAATTACTAATAACGATTTCTGTATCTTTGATTACTCATTTTTTAAATTCTCACGAAAGTCCATATCTTAACTAAATCTTCATTTAAAACTCCATAGAAAAATAAAAAAAAATCAGGATTATTATTATTATTATAAATAATTTTTTACTACGCTCTGACAGTTTCTCGTAGTTTTATTAGCTAATGATAAAAAATCATTTTACAATAATATGAATGAGATAATCTCAAATATTTAAAATTAATAAATTTTAAGAATTTTCATCACAAAAATCTTACAAATATAAACAAACTACATATACTTGATATATCAAAATTAATCTTAAAATAAATTTAATTATAAAAGGTATTGTTGTTTAAGAAAGCTACTATAGACTCCAAACAGAAAGGAAAAGGAAAGGAAAAACAAATGAGATAAAACTAAAACTTACAAGTTGAAATCTGAATATGAATATTGTAAGAGAAGAAATAGATCGAAGTGAAAAATAAAGGAATAATGGTGCGTAAAAGGTGGAGAGGTAAAACTAAAAGCATGGGAGGCAAGAGCAGTTAGGTGTCTTTGTAGCAGAAAGAAATCAGAGTGGCCAGAAAGTGACATTTTTGTATGAAGAAGAAGGAGTTGTGAGCCAGAAAAAGGAGAGAGAGAGATATGGAATCCCGACGAATGCGAAAGCGACAGAAAGATAATATTATTGTATAATTAATATTATTATTTTAAGGCAGAAAGAAAAAGGCAATTGAGAGTGAGATAAAGAGAGGCATAACTGCCGATTGCACATCCAAAAGAGAAGAGATGGAGGAGCGGCGATTCCATTTCCTTTCCTTTCCTTTCAATGTCTGATTTCATAGCGGACGCGTTCCTCACGCCATCTCTCCCTCTCCAGGTTCTTTCTCTCTCTCATCCATTTCTATCATGTTTTCTCACTGCACTAGCTACCTCATTCAATGTGCTTCCTGTTTTCACCTTTTTCTTCCTTTCTTATTTTAATAATAAATCTGAGGCATTAGGTGCATTTTTTCATTTCATTACTTGATTCTTGCCTCTCTCTCATAGTACCATACATACATATAAATTAAGTATAGATCATGAATTAATGGAATGCACGCAGGCAGGCACTCACGCTCACCATCATATTTATGTCCATGCTTTGGATTTTTGTTTCCTCATCTGAGATATCAAACTCGCAAAGTGACAGTTGTGCGGGGATGACACTAGATTTTCGTTTCTGAATAAAGTAACGCCTTGTTTGGCATAATCAATTTTCTCAATCTGAAAAGGGACGAGTGGACAACATGCTGATGCAAGGAGAAAGCCTTGACCTCAACACTGTGCAATCATATGTTGTTCCACTCAAGGAAAGTTTGAGGAAAACTATGCTCGACCAGGAGATTATGTTTAAGAAGCAGGTACGAAGAAAGCATTTGTTTCTTCGTTAAATTATATGCGCATTGGCTTTACCTCTTCTTTATGCTTGTTTTTTACCTGCTTTTGTCCCTACCATACAGTTTATCATTCTATAATGTTTTATTTTAATATTTGAAGCAAATCCTAGTTATTCTATGTCACCACACATTTTTTCCCAATTTCAGTACATTGTACACCTACCTACACTTCTGAGAGGGAAGGTTCTTGGGTGTTCAATATAGTATTTTAAGGATTCATTTATATATGTTTCTTCAAACATTGCATTTTTGAGCATAAATGATGGAGCTGCATAGACTCTGTTTTTTTTTTTGCTTGTGCTGCAGGTTCAAGAGTTGCATAGACTGTATGGGATGCAGAAGATACTAATGAATGATATTGGTTTGAAGCAGTTTGATATATGCACTCAATCAACTTGGTTATTTTACTCCAATCCAGTGAGACGTGAATCGTCAGTGAGTTTGATTGAAGATGGAAAATTGTCTTCCACTGCAATGGTAAACAAAGTCCCTATAATTTAGAGCTCTTTTAATACTGATTTTTCAATAATTGTTCATTCCATTACCATTATTTTAATGGTGAGATGGCTTTGAACATCGAAATAAGTATTTTTTATTGCAAGAGTTATTGACTTGTTTTGTACTTTTTCTGAAAATGAAATCACTTTTTCTGCTAAAATTTGTCTTTCATGTTGACTCTGTGCTTATATATTCCCAGGTACTTCCAGACAGACACAATGGTGGTTACAATAGCATTCCTCTGAAGCCACTTGGTCTTCAACTTTGTTTGGATCAGCATGCAAGCTATGTTGGTGAGAAAAAATATGTTTGTTTCATTTAAGCAGAAGAAAAGTACTCAAAAACTGACTGTGTCATTTTAATTTTTCAGATCAAGAAGTTCAGAATCTTTCCCTTAGTGGTGTTCATGAGTACAGGAGCATGAACTCTTACACCTCTATTTATCTTGATAAGAAAGATAGTTCTTGCACAAAAAATATCATTGATCTAGAAGAATCCTCGGAAGGAAAATCAAATGAAAAGGAAAACTATAAGGCTTGTACTCCTACAGTCGCTGCCAGGGCCAAATGTGAGTCCGAAATTTCTGTACATTCAGGCAAGATGGAACAGAGTAGCATCCCTTTTGATGACACAGAATATACTTCTGGTATTGCCATGTCCGCACGAGAATTTAGTTACACATTTATGGCAATGTTCTTAAATCATCCTCATAACTTTGAATTATTCTTATTACTAATAATTTTTCTTTGCCCTTCAACAGGGTTCAGGGACTGTCATAAAGCTTTTACTGTTAGCACATTGTCACTGAAGAATGGTAATTCTTGTGAAGCTGGAAAACTTGATCTTAATCAAGTTCAATTGGATCACTCATCATGTTACTCAACGAGTGATAATTTAGTGACATGTCATTCCTCAGCCAACTCACTACATATTTTTGGCGTATCTTTTAGCACTTCTCCAGAGAACATTCATCCATGTTCAAACCAGAGGAAAGAAAGCATTAAGTCCACAAATGATGCTTCTAATGTTGTTCAATGGGATGATGCTGTGAATTCTGTTGTGATAGATTCCAAAATTGTTAGTGAGATTACTGATCCTAAATGTGACGGAATTAAGGGATGTAAAGATGGCCTAACCAGTAGTATGTCTGTTACCAAGACTCAGGTAGGCTCTTGGAAAGAGTTTAGCTGTAGCATGAGTGACCCTGAGAACAACTACACTAGGTCCACTTGGGAGCTTTCTGTTGGTCAATTTACTGAACCAGATGCCACACAAACTAAAGTGGTAAACTATGGGAATACCAAAGATGATGAAATTTCACATGCTTCTCAAACTACAGCACAAGAAATACATGAAGATGGCAATGTACCTCCTAGTTTATTCAAGTCTATTTGTGTTGATAGTTCTGGCAGCATGAAGGATACACAACCTCTGACTAATTTGGGAGATACCAATCTCATTGCTCAAGACCAACATTTAGGAACTGGTGATGATGACAATGAGTTGGGGCATGACTGCCCAAAGCAGGTAGAATTGCCTGAAGTGTCCATGTGCATCCAAACTGCTGCTCAACTACTTATAAGTTTCTCCTTAGGAAGTTCATCTAGCTACCCAGATTGTTCAGCAAAAGCAGAATCAATTAAGGTTGGCAAGAAGGAGATTGCGAAGATACAATGTTCCGATTCTTATGAACAAATTGCTTTAGAACTTGAAGAATGCAATGTTGATGATTGCTCAGCGTCATCAAAACCATACGAAATAGATAGCATGGAGAAAAAGGATTTCAGTTTTAGCATAAAAAGGGGGAGGAGATTTAAAGATTTTCAAAAGGAGATACTTCCTGGAATTGCATCTCTTTCTAGACATGAAATTCAAGAAGATATAAACATTTTGGAGGCAGTTTTAAGATCAAGGGAATACCGCAAGATCAATGCCAGAATAATGAGTGACCAGAGGAGCTGGTGTGTACCGATGAAAAGTAGACGGTCCAAACGCAATTATGTGCGGCGGAAATTATTTTAGTAGCATCAGTAAAAGTTGATTGAGTAATTAATTTCTTCCCCGAGTATAACAACTAACTTCTTTCACAACATAGGATATCTGAAGTCTGATTTATAGTCCAGATACCTCAGTTTTTAATTTCCTATGGAATGTTGATATAGTTTCTTCTTCATGAAAAACTTCAAAAATCTCTATCAATGTTTATTGGAATACGTCAGTGACAAATATTGTTTAATTTAGTTCTGCAAAAACTTTGAAATGTTCAAATTGCTTATTCATAGTTGTTAGTTTGGTCTGAAGAAAAAGAGTATAATCAACTCAGACCTGAACTCAAAAGACTTCTTCCACATACTGCATTTGATTTACAGAGGATTATGGAAATATAAAACCACACAGAGAACTGCCTTTTGTCATACAGAACAATCCAAAACAACTTCCTCATCTCTGGAGAAGTGTCTTTACAATTCTAAGAGATAAATAAGCTTTAGAAGTGAAGTTTCGAGCAAATGGTAAATTGAAATATGTTCTCTTCACAGCCACTGGGATTCTATAATTTAGGACTCAAGTTCCCTCCCTCCCATCTCATTCATTAGCTTCTTGAAGCATTTCTCTCTACTAGATTGGTTGTTCTTGTACACTTTCTCCAACATTCCTGTTTTATGCCAATAAAATTGGATAGAGAAAGAAAAAAAATAGTCCATAAAGGATATGGAATGGAATGGCTTTTTCCACCAAAAGATGAAGGGCAGGGTAGGCTCCAACCTTGTTTGATATATTGAAAATTCGTATTCATAGTGTAGAGGAGATTAGTGTAAGTTTTCAAGCTATGACAGTGTAATTTTAAGGGGGGTTAGTATAATAATTTTGCCAACATATGAACATATTTAGCAAACTTTACAAATAAAGGAGAGTTGAGCTAAATTTCTCTAAATCTCATAGGAATTTAGTATAACTTATTCTAATAATAATAATAATAATTTGGCCACAAGTGTGCACATTAGTGACAGCACACTAGGACAGAAGAAGTAGCTGCAACTCATTGCTAATTACTTAACCTCTTTAGGAAGAGAAAGTGTGCAACATCCAAATTGTTGGGTTTCTTATCATCATGAGACTTTTTAAGATCGATCATACATTGGATGCTCCTTTAAATTGTCTTATGAACTCAAAGAGCTCGAATCTCGCGTTGAATTTTTTAAAGATCTTCTTATCATTATATCCTGCATTGCATCATTAGCATCCTTTTGGAAATATATATCATATTCTTCCTTTTTAGTATGCTCCGACGCTTATCGAATGATGGGTTCTGTTGGACACTGCATAGCTTGGCATCATCATTTCTTGTCTTCTATTTTTCCACCACCACCAATGTTTTGCTTTCGTGGTAGGCCCATCTTCTTTCACTAATAATCTATACTACAATAAAATGGATTTAAATCTTCACGTGAATTGAGCCCAGAGAGGAGAGAGTGCCACCAAAAAAATATCTCAATCAATGATGGAAGTTTGCATATAACAATACTAGGAATGTTACTTGTATATTATTAAATCAGTCTAATTCAATTTTTTAAAATTATTAATCCAACTGTTAAAATATTGGATTGATATATAATACTAAAAGTTAGATTAATAGTTTTAAAGAGTTGATTATTACATGTGATAGTTGATTTTATGGTGTTCAAAAAGCATTTCTCTAACAAAAACTGTGTGAAATTCCATGCTCTTGGACATTATGCATCACATTAATGTTCAAATCCATTAATTATATATATTATTTTAGATGAATAAAGTTTTCAAAGCAAGAAAAGTAGTTCAGCAATACTTCACCTCATCATAGTTCTTAGTTAACTTCCTTAATTTCTGCTTCCTTTATATTAATCTTTGTGAGCAATATCAACTTGCGTAAGTGGGTATGGAAATTTAATAACTGGCAAAGTTGGGTCATAAAGTGATGGGACAATACGAATATATGTAGAATGACACATTTTAACGAGGAAGGGAAAGTCGAAGTTTCTTTCTCTTCATTTTTTATGTACTACGCTCGCCTTTTTTTCATGTTGTTTTGTTTTCTCTGAAAATAGTGACGATGCAAGGTCAACAGAGAGAGGATTGGCGAAAAAAATAAAAGGAAAAATACCAAAGTGCTTGAACTAAGTAATTAGTTATATATTTAATAAATTCAAAGATATTTTATAATATAATTGCTTAAAAAGACTATAAAATTTCACGATACGTCAATAGGTTCCCCATTACCAATCATTTCTCAGTAGACATAACAGGGACTTAATTGCTCTTGGATTCAATCTTTCATCATTTGAATATAATTTTTTTTCTCATCGATGGACACTGAATACAATTCTCCAATTTGAGTCCGTCCCACTTAATTTTTTTTTTCTGCGATTTCATCATACTGACACAAAACCATATGGTTCATTAATCAGAAATGATCTCTTCTCTACTTCCAAGGAGTTTTTATTTTCTTCTTCTTCAGCAGCTTCTAACTAGTACTATTGTTGTTTTGCAGAGGCAATGTTGGCTTCACAATCGATGCATTTTCCTTAATAATTTTAGGATACAAGATTATTTATTTAATACTGGAGAGTTAATTAGATCCTTGCCGGTTGCCACTGGTATGCTATAAGAAAATATTTGTTACTATACAACAGAAATACATTCAACTAGTATTCAATGCTATGTGTCATACGTAATGTGTGTCACACGTAACAAACATTATGTATGATACATAACACACGTTGAATACGAATTGGAGGTACAATTGTTGTACATACACTGATATGGCTTAATTAATAAGACATATATATATTTAAACTTACATTAGTAATACTTGAGTTTCTCTCACATATATGTCTCACATACCTTGATAATTTTAAATATTGTAAAAATTAAATTCATATCGTTCTAAGTGAGATTTTAAATTAAAGAGATGTAAATCCCTTATTAACAAACTACAAATTATTATGGTTTTGCTAAGAAGACTCGTCAAAGAGTTAAAAGTAAAAATTGTTATTTATAAATTAAAAAACGTTAATCCGTTTTTACTGTACTTAATAAGTTGACAATTTTAAAATTTTACTGTCTTTAATCTATAATAATGGATTTTGTTTTTTTAACATTTATTGGGAAAAAATAATTGAATTATGTTGAAGTTACAGAAATCTAATTATATTTTAATATAAGGGTTTTGTTAACAATTATTTTCTCAAATCATCAAATTCTTATATTTTATATTATTTTAACAAGTTAAAATTCGCAAATTATTAATATATGTAAAAGTATATTACCACAAACCAATCACTAAGAATTAGTATATATATATATATATATATATATATATATATATATAATAGTTTAGAATTTCAAAAAAAGATATTTTAGAATTTTATTGAGATGTATCTCATTGATGTTATTTTAAAATATTAGAACAATGAGAATAATTTTTTTAGAAAAAATATTTGCAAATATATAATTTTTAAAATTTTATAAAATAATCCTAAAATATATTCTATAATTGTCAGGTACATATATAACATTCAAGTATAAAAAAAAAATAGAAAGAATAGTACGTAATTATTATAGAAATCAATATTGGAGAGTTGATTTAATTAGCTAAGGAAAAAGATAAAGATGTAATAATAAATAAGTCAATAAAATTACAATACTAGATCCAAACTTTTAAATTAAATTAAGAGAGAGAATATAAAATTTTATATTCAAAACAAAACATAGATATAAAAATTTTTCATGTAAATGTGTAGAGAGGATAATATTCTTCATACATATTAGTAGAAAAATTAAAATCCTAATAAATAAACATCATGTAATTCCTCCTCCGTCCATTTTTAATTGACATTTTAGAGTATTGCACACTTATTAAGAAAATGATTAAAATACATAAATTTTTATAGAAGTAAATGTACAATGACAAAATTATCCTTATAGTTTTTGTGCAATAATAATTGTAAGAGATAAAAAGACAATGTATGTATGGATAAAACTGGAAAAAGATTGTAAATATTTCATTGAAAATCTAGAATGACAAATAATAATAGACAAATAAATTTTCTAGAAAGACAAATAAAAGTGGACGGAAGGAGCAGTGTTTTCTATAAAAAAAAATATTATTATTAGGGTGGTTGCGTGGAAGGGGGAAGCAAATGGATGGGAAAAGTGGGGACAACAAAATCTGTTGACTATATTCCAAAGAAGATCCTCAAGAAACCCTTCACAGTCCTTAGACACACACAAACACAGAGGAGGTCTCTGCCTCTGCCTCTCTGCTTCTGTTTGGGAAAGAAAGAACACCCTCTCCTCTCAACTGGCCTCAGATATGTTTCTTACTCTACTTCATTCTTCCCTTTCCTATCTTCTTCCATTAGACCCACGCTGTGATCACTGCTTTAATTAAGCTCCAATTAATTTTAAATATACTTTAATTGGATTCACAAATAATGCTAAAAATCCTTCTGCCGATGTTTAACGGTTAATGTTAAAAAGCAATAGTAAGTACTAAGTAGTACTACTATTCAAGTAACAACACTTGTATAAACTTATATTATAACTGGGCATTTTTAACATCATCTCAAGTCAATCGTTTTACTTAATTTTATGCCAATCACTATATATAATTATTGGATAATATTCCTTGTACGACATAAATACATTCACTAGTATTCAATGTGTGCTATATATTATACTTAATGTGTGTTATACATATTTCATACATTATGTATGATATATAGCATATGTTAAATATTAGTTGAATGTATTTTTATTATTCAACAAACACATTATTGTATTATTATTACATGACCGTCATTATATGTTTTTATTGTAAAATGATGTACGCATAGTTTATTGTAGCAATTGACTTACAGTTTAATAGTCTATTTAGTTACACCATAATGTAACTTCTACAGGTAGCTTTTATTTTGAGAGCATTTTTAGAGATACAATAAAAAATTAGTTAAAATAATTAATATTAGAAAATTGGACCTAAATCATTCAGCCAATTAAAAAAATATACAAGTTAATAATATTATTTAGATTAAAAGTGTTAAAATACACTTTATTAACTATTTTGACTGAAAAAATATTATTTTCCAAATATTTATTTATTTTGAGACACTTTTTTCCGAGCGGAAGTAAATAATTACAAAGCAAAAAGTGAATGCAGATATTCTATTAGCCAAATAGTCCCTAAATTTCTTTTAAAAAATTCAATAATTAAACTCATTTTTTGATTCTTTTTTTATTAATTTCTTCAATCTTCCTCAACTCCTTTATTAATAATACCATTTTTGATTTGATTTACTCATTACTAAAAAACATAGATGTTCTTTTTTATTGCCAAACCTATTAATCTAAATATTTTGCAATTGTTAATTATGAAACATAATTTAAAATTTGATAACATTGTATATACCTATTTATCAAATTTATCAAGTTTTCCATATGGCAATAAATATTCAAAAAGATGTCTATTGATTTGCAAAGTGAGGACATAGCACCGGTCAGAGTTGTCGATAGTTGGACAAGCAAGAAGATCTCAACCGTACAAAAAAGGATGAACGGATTTGACTCATGCCACGTCAGAATCTGATACCAACTTGGTGGAACCAACTTTGCCGTTGCCAGCCAGCAACACGTGCATCCGTTTCTTTAAAACTTTTTTTTTATGGTGAAATTTATTCTTAAACTTAAAACTAATATTTCAACAACAATAATCTAAAAGCAATTTCATAGTATATATGAATAACATTACTGATGGATAGATGTTGGGTTAGAGACCACATCAGGCTCTTAGTTGTCGTTGTTATTATTAATTATCTGGTGCAGAGAATCCGTCATGACTTGCAGAAGAAAACAAAAGAAAAGATTGATGTGTCTGTATATATAGTATATGTGTGTGTGTTGTATCCTCCTATATATCTAAGCTAGCTAATAGCTATAGTATTTGGTGCCGTATCCAGCTAGCTAGTTTGTTGTGCTCTTTCACCCTGCAGCTAGTATAGTAGCATGCATTCCCCATTATTATACTTCTAATATACACTTTTGTATACCAAAATTGGGTTTCTCTGAGAATATAAATGTTATTTAAATATTGAAACAAAGTTCATATTTAAATGAAATATCTACTTTAATTACTATTATTATTGGATGTTATGTTGTTCTTGACCTATTAGACCCGTCCATCACATTGCTTAAACTTGTTCAAAAAATAGCTTTTTCTTCACAACAAAATAATTTAAATTATTTGAGATATATTAATTAAACATACTTGATTCTTATACAACAACTTTCTTAAAAAAAAAAAGAAAGATTTCATCGATTTTTCAAACATACTCGATCTTAGTAATTATAAGGATTGTGTCTCAGCACTTCAACACTTTTTTCTTGTGGTGTCTCAATTTTTCTCAGCGGAACATACATATTAATTTTAGGATGTCAAATTTAAGTTAATGCAAAACTCTCTTTCCGGCTGCGAAAAATTGTAGAACCCTTTTTCTCCATTTATGGTACAATGTAAATACATTAAATGAATAATAATGCTAAGTGGACAATAAAAAACCAGCCCATACAGCTAATGGACCTGTTTTAGCTTTGATTTTGGCCCAAATAATCATTGAGATTATAATGAGCTGAATAATTATGACCCAAAATCTCATTTATTGGCTGGTTGGCTGGTTTTATATGGTTCAATTAGCATAACTCTTAAATTAATATTAAATATGTGCTATATATAATATATAATGTATGTCATATGTATATTACATGTACATATGACATACATTATATATAATATATATTAAATATTAATTAAAGGTATTTACGTTTTAACCATAAATATTATTATTTTTTCTCAGTTAATCTGTGTAGAAGATTTCTCCCCTTTGTTCAATATGAGCGGATCAGAAATACTATAATTAAATTAAATTAAAGGCCTTTGAAGGTACAGAACTTACTGATCGTGATTCTCATAACACTTACGTACGTATTGTCCAAACCTGCAGCTGGTCTCTGTAATTTTATTTTGGAAAAATATTGATGCAAATAAATTTAGATACAGACAAAGTTGTAGGACGTCACAACAATATTTGAGTGCAAAATGTTCTAGCTCCTTATTGCTTAAAGCCAAAGTTATGTACAAACAAGCAAGCAATAAATGGAGTTCTCAAATTTAGGGATCAAGTGACGTGATGATATGAACCAATAATGTTGCAATAATTATTAAATTTAATTTCGATATATATAAGAAAATATTAGTAATTATATTTGTCCTTAAAAAATAAATATGATATACTAGCTAGTTTGATACCTAAAAAGTTATTTAATTATATCCATTTAGTTATTGGAGAAAATACGCGTGAATTGTTAACTACATATTGAAGCTAGCCTACTCCATTAATTGTAACCAAATAATGAAATATATATATCTATATGTATATAGTTTTCACTATTCAGATAGATGACTACAATTGTTCTTTGATCGACAAGCTAAGAATAGATCGTATAAAACACAAATCTCTGCACAATCTTAACCCATATACAAGGACCAATAATTATATGGTAAGTATATCTCTCCCATATATATAGATCAGATAATTTAAGTTAGAAGTGTATGTATGTCATATGCACGTAGCGAAGGGTCCATTCCAGAAAGAGCCTTTTGCAATAGGTGTGTGTAGAAGGCAGATTCCTCCTATCTATCTATCTATCTATCTTTTCCCACTTTAATGGCATGTGCCGGCTCCAGCATCCACCAAAGGGTCCTTTCTTTGCCCAATTCATTCCCTCTTTTTCTATGTGATGATGCATGCAAGTGATTCTATGATAATAACAATAATAATATATGATGATATGATAGATTAGATTACACAAAATATACATTGCTAATTATATATATAATTCGAAATTAATTAATTATATCGCATGCAGCTGAACAGCCGAAGCGACAATTAATGTGTAGTTACAAGATAGATGGTGCTAATAATAAATGTATTAATTGTACACTAAAGTTGCAGAATCATCCAATATTAATAACGGAGGGAGCTAGGTAGAGCCTCATGTCACTGTCTTCAATTTAAGGTATGTAGTGCGAAAAGGTTGCCAATTAGTAAAATGATTTAGTATTTGTTTTGTCATTATTCACAGCTATATATATATATCTATTAGTTGTTGTAATTAGTTAGGCGGATGGATGCCATTAAATTAAATAAATAAATAAATAAATAAGCAAAGTGAAAGGGATATTTGGGTTAATGGGAAAGGGATGAGAGATGCCCACAGAATATTACTATGCAGATTTGAAAGCAACCTCTGATACACAAAGATTGAGATGGGGTACTCACAGATATTGTATTCTGTAGAGTAGACACTACTGTAGAGATGCGTGTGTGTGTGTGCGCAAATGCAAATTAACTACACTGGTTTTCGCTATTTCCTTGCAACTGCTCTCTCCTCTTCTCTGGATTCTGGTTTGTAGAGCTGGATAAGGTTTTTTCAATAAAAGCCTTGTTATTGTTATATGTAAAGCGCAAACAGTTGAGTTAAGTTATGCATAATATATAATATAAATTGTAAAATAAATATTATATATTTTGTGCACTATATATTACATGATATGTATAATATATATCACATATTGAAAAGAAAAATGATAATGATATAACATATGATACATGTTATATATAATAAGTGATATATATTATATATCATATATAATATACTTTATACATTTTATATTATATATTATGCACAAAATATATATCGAATGTTTTAACTGTTTTTGTCGTGGATCAAGTATTTCTCATTGAATACCGGTCAAAATGCTTGTAATTTAGTGGCCATATAAGACAACTGATGAAACATAAACATTTTTGTTTTATTTGATAATTATTAAATTAAAAAAAGAAGAAAGTATTCCTATAGTTTATTAATTAAGTTTTTGAACATGTAACAACTTTTATTTTTTTATTTTATAATGGCGACTCCGTTTAATCTATCGATAAAGTAAACCTTTTTATACTGTTTATGTTATATCTATGTGTGTGTTTGTTAGAACTTAGAATTAAATTACATATTTGCGCGCCTTTTCCTGACAATATTACATCTTAAAAAGTTTCCGGTCTAATTCTTATTAGTATTATATATTGTTTGTATTTGTATTGTATTACATTATATGCATAGATGTCATATCTTGCATCCATCTTTTTAAATTTTTGGCATATCAAAAATAGGAGTTTTAGGCTATAGTTGTTCAATCTAATAAATTTATTGGGTCTTAAAATATTAAAATGACTTCTCTTTATGAACCCGGACAATGGGTATATTGTAAGGACAAGTTTCCAATCGGCAATTGGCATAAAATTGCCTCATTATTTCCTTGGGTAATTTTTAAAAAATTATTACAGAATGAATTAATCATATATTTATTTGTAAGATTATTTAATTTAATTAGTGAGTGGTTGGATCTGATATTTTCCCTAATATTTAACAACATTGTATTATAAAGTAAAATATAGTGTTGTTAGTTGCCATATGAAAATTTAAAATGATAATTTGCGTATTATCAAAATTAAAAAAAACTAAAGTCGGAAAATAAAAAATGCACCGACGTTTTTATAATTTTCTTTGAAAATGTGTGGGGCTGTTATGAGAATAGCTTAGCTTATTAGTGGAGTGGAGTGGACCACTAATGGAAGAAGGAAGCTAAAATCACTGTCTGCTATATACTCTTTTCCATCAATTTTCTTGGTGCTATTGGAACAGATTCTCAATATCTTCGGTCAACTAGTCAACTTGTTCCTGTGGTATTCAATTTCCTGGCAGTGTTAATTAAACATGTATCTATCTATATCATAAACTCTAAATCCTACTCATATCTCATCATGTGTAACCACAAGGGTTTGTTGCAAATTTCTTAAGAATTGTATACATAAAAATTGTTAAGACTACATGTAAATTTTATTCTTTATCATATATTTTACAATTATAAATAATTTTAATAACATAAATGCTTCGGAACAATATTTTTCTAGCCAACACAGCCAACAAACCTCATTTAAACACTTTTGGTCCAAATAACATTATTAATCATGTGCATTTTTTAAATGGACTGAGTGATTTAGACCTAATTTTTGACTGATTTTTTGTTGTGCCCCTAACAATGCTCTTTTAATAATATATATTAAAAGTTATGTGTAATGTAAAAAAAAAAAGTGCAATGCATTCAAAAAAAATATGTGAAACTTGCATGATATTTATATTGTGTGTATCATTATCTTATACGTGTATAATTAATGTACACACTGAGTTAAAAAATATAAAATTAACTTTAATCATAATATGCAAAATAACATTTTTATATATCCTTAAGAATTTAATTTTCATATTCACTGACAATGTAAAATTTTTTTATACAATTATCCAATCATGTACTATCATATCAATCATGATTGTGTTTTTTCTCTCCCACTATCTAAAAAGTCATACAAACAAAATGTTTTAATTGATAGTGTAAAATATCTTTACACTATCCGTGCATCAAAATTAAACTCAATTCTTAATATTTTCTCCCAATACTAGTATTTTTTTTTTAAATTATTAAGTAAAAGAAAATGATAGTTTATGTTATACATGCATTGAATATCTTAAAATACTAAAATTGTCTTGATTATTACTTAATAATAAAAGAATGAGTGATGCTAAATGAACCATACAAAACCAGCCCAACCAGCCAATAAATGAGATTTTGGACCATAATTACTCAGCCCATTACAATCTCAATGATTATGGACAAAAATCAAAGCAAAAATAGGTTCATTGGCTGTATGGGCTGGTTTTTTCATTGTCCATTTAGCATTATTATAAAAGAATATAGCAAAACCTGCCATAAAAAAAAAAAAAAAAACTCCAAATTGTTGTCTCCATCTGAAGTGTGTTGAGCGAATGAGTTCAGCGTTTGGCAAGTAAGGCGCACTCATTCACCCTCTCTTTATAAAGATCGCACAGACATTCATTACTCACTCACTCACTAACTCACTAACTCATCCTTTTTTCTCTCTTCTTTCTCTTAACACAATGTCGGTTTACAGAGTCGATGAAGACCCCCGTCTTCATGGCATCAAAACTAAGATTCGTGTCGTCCCAAATTTTCCCAAATCCGGTTTGTTTTCTTCTTCTTCCCCTTTTTTCCTCTTCGTTATTTTTGTTCCACTCATTTCCTTCTCTCTGTTCTGTTTGAACACTCCGAGGATTAAAAAAAAAAAAATCAGCCATCTTCATTTTTATGTGCCCATAAGGCTCAGAATTCATGATCTTTATTTATTTTTTCAATTTTTCAACATTTTTTGTGTATGATTTTGAGGCAAAGAGCTTTTCACTTTTCTCTTCTTCGCGTTTCATTTTTTTTCTTTGTATTAGCTGTTAAATTTTCTGTGTTTGATTACAATGGCAGGTATTATGTTCCAAGACATAACAACTCTGTTGCTCGATCCCAAAGCCTTCAAGGACACAATCGATTTGTTCGTTGAGCGTTACAAGGGCAAAAATATTTCTGTTGTTGCAGGTAAAACATGAAATGTAAAAAATAATAATAAATGTTGCTCCTTTCCAAAAAATAAATGGATGAACACCTTGATTTAGAGCTCTCTGTTTTTCTTCTGGTTTTGTTTTGTTTTTTTTTTTTTGAATTGGGTAGTGGTGGTGGTTATCACTTATCAGTGTGGATAACTTAGCTCCAATGGTGGTGGGTGGGGTCCATGCTTACGAGAAAGTTGGGCGGAATATGCAGTAATGCTGCATATATTGCATAAGTTTTTCTTTTTCTTTTCTGGGTGTCTTTTTTAATGGAAGGCACTGTAGGTTTTGGGGGAGAGTGATTTGTTGTTTGACTTATGAGCACTGGTTAGTGGGTGGTGCCATTGATTGCCTTTGAAGTTATTTTTCTTCCTTGAGCGGCCCTCGTTTCTTTTCCTTTCCCATTCTCTCATCGTGGACATGTGCTTGGATTCAATTTGCATGCACCACTATTGGTGAATCAACGAGTGAATTGAATGGTGATCCATTTCCAACTTGTTTCAAGTGGACCACCCTGACGCAACCCCTTCAATTGCCCCCCCCCCCCCCCCCCCCCCCCCCCCCTTTTTTTTTAATTTTTTATGGGTTTTCATTATTATATTAAAATTTTGTGGGTTCCTCCATTTCACTGTTTGGTGACTTAGAGCTCTACACTATAGTGGATTATTACTCCTCAATTTTACTTTTTGGTTATTCACTCTTGTCTCTTTTCTGTTCCAAAATTCTTAAGTCATTGGTAAAACTTGAATGTCACTTGTAGGCTTGTAGCAGCAAATGTTGAATAATCTCTTCTATACTACTATGACTATGCATCACACTTGCATTTATGTGTGTGTGTTGCTTATGGTAACTTTTTTCTGCTTTTAAGTTTCTACCCCCTAGCATGGCTGGGATGGGCTTAAAGATTTAGTGTGACATGTTGTGGATTACATGGCATGGAAATCGTGAAACTAGAGCTACTATGTTTTGATTTCATGTCTAATTTAGATTTTGAGGCAATGTATTCTTTCAAATGAACAAATATTGGAGGCCTCATTTTTCCATTGTCTGGTTTCGGTGGGTAAACTTTCACCTGGGTTGCTGGTATGGCCTTTGGTTCCACTTAAAAGTTTCATATGAATGATTAGAAATGAAGCCAATCACAATTGGGCTAGGTGTAATTCGTCTATTTCCTGATGTGCATTAGGACTAGTGGATATTAATTGACAGGTCCTTTGGCACCATTGCCATTTTTTTTACAGGATTGGTTAGGTGATGTTTTGGGTGTTTGGGAATTAATGTCGTTTGATCTGTTAAATGACCCTTTCATAAGATGGTGTTGTGTGAGTTTGCCCCTGTATCTACAGTTCTATGAGCATGTGATGAGCCCCTTCAAAATTTTGCTTTTTGTTTTTTTGCTTGAATAAGCTTAGAATCCTCTTACTAAACAAGGCATGCACTTGTTACTTTCATCCATCTATCAGAGGCAACCTATGGTCCCTCTATTTGCAATCTAATGGTGTGGTTGTATGCCATGTTTGTCTCTACTCAGCAAGTAGAAAAGACGCTTCATGGGTGACGTGTTCCGCTTATCCCAGCTAACTGTCAACATTGTTGATTTGGTGCCTCCATTCTTCTCATTTTGTCTTATGCTTAGATCTTTAGGATTTAGGGATGGTCACACTACTGTTTAAAATTCCTCATTACCAAGTAGTAGTTATTTGTTTTTCCCCTTCTTAAATGATCTGCATGATCCATCCAGTGGTTAATATTTAAAACAATCTCTTGGAAGGCAATTAAAAGTAAAAAATGCTTAAATTGTTTATTTCATTTGATCCTTAATTTTCTTCATGTTTGGCAAGTAGTAGCACACTAGCATTATTGATGTATATCACATTTTCTTGATGATGTTGAACTAGATGTCATGTGGAATAGCACATTAATTTATTTTTGTCCATAATCTCATGCTTTGATAAGTGAATTATTCTTCTGTTTTGTAGGAATTGAAGCCCGAGGTTTTATTTTTGGACCTCCCATTGCATTGGCAATAGGAGCAAAGTTTGTACCATTGAGGAAGCCAAAGAAGTTACCTGGTATTATTTGACCCCTGATTTTAACCTGTTGTTTCTCCTTTGGCTTTCATATTGATTGCAGAGTCATGAATTATATATGCATCTTTTTTCTTGTTTTACCATTGTAGTACTTAATTGTCCTATTCCACTGTTGTTGCTTAGTTTTTAAGAACACTTGTCAATCGATCAATTCATCGTCATTTCACCTACCTGCCTAGCCTATGCAAATGCAATAGATGGATGAAAGTGGTTTTTGAGGTTGTTCACTGAATTCATTTTGTGTGCTAGGGGGCATATAATAAGTCTAGAGTTATCCTGTTTCTGATATATAAACAAATCTGTGACACGGCTCTCCCATTCACAAAAATGGTGTGGTTGTAATGGCAGGCAAAGTGATTTCTCAAGACTATATTCTGGAATATGGAAAGGACTGTCTTGAGATGCATGTTGGAGCAGTGGAAGCTGGTGAGCGTGCTTTAGTGGTTGATGATTTGATTGCCACTGGTGGAACACTGTGTGCGGCCATGGACTTGCTCGGTTGGTAACTTGTTGCGTCAAAATTCTAACATAGTAATAAATAGTAAACAAACAGATAGATATCTATGTATCTGAACATGGTGCCATTCTTTGTCAATGTTTTTGTTCTCTTTTAGAACGTGTTGGAGCAGAGGTGGTGGAGTGTGCGTGTGTCATCGAACTACCAGAGTTGAAGGTACGTATTATGATACTAGTTGGATGTATAATTGTTATACACGTATACTATTACCGTTAATTAATACAAGGACCTGTTGTGGACAGGGGCGTGAACGGTTGAATGGGAAGCCCTTGTACGTGTTGGTGGAGTATTTCGAAGTATAATTCCTCTCTCTCTCTCTCTCTCTGCGCTCATGGATGAAGCTGAGACAGTGAATATGTGTATGTAGATTTGTGGGGACGTGTCATTCCATTCAATGGGTGCACTTTGCCTTGTAGTAAGGATCGCAACAGTCAGATCAAATTATTAATTAATTAATCAATGAATCAATGAATTTGTATGACCCCACTCTCTGCCTGGGCCTCTGCTTCTTCTTCGCTCTCTTTCTCAAATAAAAAAGAATCATAACTTACTGTGTAGATCTCTTACTTCGCAACAACCAAAACAGAGTCATAGAGCGAGCGCCCAGTAAACTTTGCACACCATTCAATTCTTAAATATATCGATATTGGATAAGTCGAACGTGTAACTAACTAATTTAACTAATCATCAAAATTTTATGGATGCTACTTGAAGTAAATAAAGGAAAGGATGATATGGATGTAGTAGTCCTACTATGAAATGATACTGAAAAGTGACTGTTATTTCTTTCAATCACTTTGACAAATTTCAATTGTGTATGGATGGGTAGGCCACAGATTGGAGATATAACTTGTAGAAGACTCAAAACTATATATGGCAAAAATCATATTAGGCAGCATACACATGACATTGCTCTTACTTTTTATTTGACTATATTTTAAGTTGCTCAGTGTCTTAGGAAGTCGTGTTTCTTTTTTAATAGAGAATTGGATAGTATGATCAAATTATTTAGCATAATCGATGAGACCCAATTCTTATTATCTACAATAATATTATTGTTTCTGGTATTGAAAGAGAAATCCAGCCGCACACCTTAATAGCGTTAGTTGAGAGATGCTGAAATCTATGAGAAAGGTCCCAATGCATTCCATACACTGATGTGATCATATTTTGGAAAAGAAAAATCTATCAATTTCTGTTTTGGATGAAGAAATTCAAAGTTTAGGTCAATTGTCACTTATCCATTGTTTTTTTATTGGATTACTCATTTGAAGAATCCAAAGTCAGTCTGGGCTTAGAATTTTAGTATGATCCAACTACATACAGCTCAGTAGCTCAGTACAAGATAGGGGAGTCTCACAGGCCCAAATATGAGAGACAGAGTGATAGTAAGAACCCAAACTTAAAAAATCAAAATGACACATAGAAAACATAAAGTATTGACCCCAAAAAAACCCTCACCAAAAAAAAAATTGACCCCAAAAAAGAACAAAAGAACCCAAAAAGAGAAAGACTTCCTTTTTGGGACGAAAATCATAAAGGGAAAAGAGCATTAATAAAAGAAGCGGAAACTGAAAAGCTAAAAATAGAGAAAGCAGTAAGAAACGTAGCAAACTAGCAACTAAAGATTGTGAGAGATGTTTTTCCGTCAAAGATAGTGACTCTTGTAGTTAGTTAATTTGTCCCTTTAATTTTTCTCATATCATTTCATTATCAGACAAGTTAAGGTTAGAGCTATATATTTGGACCGCTTTGCGTGACTTGCGCTATACTTCCCAATTAACCAAATTTTCAGCTCTTTAAGTTAAGGGTGGGACCCTTTCTCATCATATGATATTAGGTCCAAATTAACCATGCCCCTACTCTTAGCTTTTGATTTAATTTGATGCTCTTTTTAACGGGACACAAAAGAGAACCCTTTTCTGGGTTATATTTCTTTTTGCAGGAAAGGAAAAGAAAAGAAAAAAGCATAAGAACTAACGATGGTATTTTAATAACTTACTTAAAAACAGCAGAAGCAATTAAGTAAGAGAAGGAAGAAAACAAAACATGCATCGAACAGGAAAAGTTGACTGTTTTTCATTCATTTATGGTTTGCAGCTTCTTGTGGCTCGTGAGAAACATTAGGGGACATTTGATTTGCTGTGTCAAATGTGGATCACGATTTATTTCCGTCAATTGTCGTGTTGTGAATTTTCAACTGCGACAAAAAAATACACTGAGACGGCCCTAAGCTTAGCTTAGCTATCATTGCCGTCCTGACATTACCCGTAATCTAACTGAATCGACTTATTATGAGTGACATTATTGATTATTCACATTTAAGATTTCGGTTATGTTGCATAAAATGAGAAAGAAAATTAAACTGGCTAAAACGACTCCACAACAATTAATTTAATTAGTTATCTGTAGAAGTAATATGAAATGAAACCACAAATTAGAAGAAAAATAAAAAAGAATCGTGCTAAGAAACGAAGCATTTGTTGTTTGGTGACCACAACCGGGATTTTTACTTTTAGTGACCATTTATAAACTCTATTTTCTGATAATAATAATAATAATTACACAGAGGCAATGAAGTATATAATCATAAACCAACAATGGTGATATATACACTAAAAATACATTTAATTAATATTCAACATATGATATATATCATATATAATATATGTCATATTATACGACACATATTGTAAATGATATATTTTTATGTACCATATATATCACATATTAGATTTGGATGCAAACCTACATTATTGACCATAAACAGGGAGAAGAGAAGTGTTGATAAATGCAAGTAAGGAAGTAGGTTGGGGTTCAAATCCTCAACAATCAACATACGTACAATCCCAATGAAAATAAATCAAGGATAAAAAATAGAAGAAGTATTTTCAATATTAGAAAAGATTAGGGAGGAGGAAGAACCAAAAGTACAGTAAAATACTTTCTTCCCTGATTTTTTTACAATTTATAAATGATAAGAAAACACGGCAATACGGCGCGCGAGTCGAACACTAGCAACTCGCCGTTGTCCCCACTCACCGAGTCGAACCCGACCCGCCCGTCCAACAACGACTCCATGAACCCTAGCTGCTTTGAGACCCGACCCGCGATGACCCGGCACACCAGCATCGCTCTTCTCCCCCTCCCTCCGCCGGAGCTCTCGTGTGCTCCGCCGCTCCCAGCGAACGTGCAGATCGCCGAACCCTTCCCTCCGGGAAACGACCACGCGCAAGCCCCACCGTATGGGCCACCACCTGATGTGGGGCCCAGACAGTGAAACCTCATGACCTCATTCCCATCGGCGACGCACCGTGCATTCTCCTCCCAGTTACTCTCCCGGGTCGGGCTACCCGACCCAGACCTACTCTTAACCGCCTCGCGGTACTCTTCAAACCTTGACACCGTTCGTGGGCCGTTATGGACCTTAAATATCATCTCGACCCGACCCGAGAAGGGTTTGGGTCCCCAGCTAGTGTGGAAGATAATCTCCACCACATTGCGTGAAGGGTGGCCTTCCGTGAGCTCCGTGAGGGACGGGAAGCGAGAGTCCACTGAGGGGGCTTGGCGGGCGGTGGTGGTGGTGGCGCTCCGGGAGCGGTTGATGGTGGCGGTGGCTGTTTTAAGGTCTTCAAATTCGGGTTTGATGGTGGTTGATGGGTATCTGGAGCTGGGATGTTTGTGGAGAGGTGGTGGAGGAGGGTTGGGTTTTTTGGGCTTGGGCTTGGGCTTGGGCTTAGGGTATGTTGCTGTGTCAAGAACGTCTTTGATGTTTTGGACGCTCTTTCTGCAACTTGCGCTTGTTATGAGGGTTTTGGTGCTAGGGTGGTATACGTCTTCGAAGGCTCTGGACTTGCACTGCAATGACTTCACCCACCCACTCGCCATTACATGAACAAGATTGTTGCAATAGTAATGTAAAAATGTGCTCTATCTAGCTATCTCTTAAAGGGTTGGTTCAACTTTTGTGTGTTTGTTTGGTGTAGTGGTAGATGGGGTCTCATTCTAGCTGTTGTTGCAAAAAGAGAGAGAGGGAAGAAGAAGAAAGAAAGAAAATAAAAGGAAGGAAAAGAGGGTGGAAGTGGAAGGGGCATGGCGCCATAATAAATGGATTTTACTTACTACTGCTATTCTATACGTGTACGTGTACTACTCCCACCTGTGTCTGTGTGGTGGTGTCATAGCGAAATCACGGTTATGCCCTTCTGAATATTTCCGAATTACCCACGTGGATTCTGTCTGTTCCCTTCTATCGTAAACAACAAATTCCATTAATTAGGAAAACAAAATGTATTCATTCATACGGGGGAGGGGTTTTGATTGGGTGTTAGTGTTACGTCCCTCCGTGAATCCTGTCCACGCATATTTCAATTGGTTCAACCAGCCATTTGAATTTTACTGCCTCTCATTTTCACAGTATGTAACTAATTCTGCACTCATATTGTTGTTTTCTTTCATCTAGTAATTAATTTTATTTAGCCCTTACAAAATCATCATCCGCTTCAAGCGGCTTTATTAACCATGTTTAAGGCTTGCCTGGCATTCTCTAGTCTAGTGGTTTAAACTTTAAAATATTCAATTCTTGTGTTCATAATATAGAAAAAATATATATTGAATGTGCAGCCTCATATTCGGACCGCATCTCTAGCTAGCTATGTTGCCGTTGCTGGGAGGGAGGGAACTCCAATAGAATTTCAACTCATTGAGAAGGCTTATGTCAAGAAAGAATATTGTAAATATCATATAATATGCTGTATATGTTATTACAATAATTGACGTATATTTTTATAATTTTTTTATTATCATCTACACCGAGAGAGGTGTGGTCAATATTCTTTGCTTTGGCAAACAATTAAAGATACTAATTTCAAATGGCGCATAATTAAGGGCAATACCGTGCATCTTGATAGTAGTAGTATTATGGTTTTTGGGTTTCGCGACGCGTCAGAAGCTAACAAAATGCTTTAATTAGGAGTTAGGATCATATACATAAATTGGCTTTCAGAGCTTCAGCAATAATTTTAATGGAAATTTTATCTATTTGTTTCACGGGTCAGCATCAGCATTCAGCACTGACTGTGGAGACATTACTACTTCTAGTACATTCATAAATAATTATCTTTTTAAAAATTTTTTTTTAATATTATTTGTCATTTTAGAATTTTAAGAAAATATTTATTATTTTTTTTTAATTTTATCCTCAAATGCATTCTCTCTCATATCTCTTATAGGAGTAATAATTATTACATAAAAAACTAAAAAGACAATTTAATCATTATATATCATTTTAACATATAAAGTTGTTAGCTTTAATTACATTCTTAATATCCGTGAAAAGTCTAAAACGTCATTTATTGATGGACTGAGGAAGTACTATTTACTAACTACTCCATCTCCAAAATAATGAATGTTTAAAAGAGAAAAAAAAATCATAATGATTATCATTTTTTAAATTTAAGTTAAATTTAATATTTTTTTATTTATTATAGATTTCCTTTTTTTTTGTTAGTGTGTTAGTAAAAAATGTTTTAATGAAAAAATTTAAATTGAAATAATTAGGATAATTATTTTAATATAATTTCTTAGAAAATTTAAAATATTTATTAAATTTTTTAATATATATATATGTACAAAAATCTTAAACATCCATTATTCTGGAATGAATGAAGTACTATGAAAGACCAATTTGAAAATCTAAGCCCTAGGCCTTTGTGTGTGGTACTTATTAAAATAAATTAAGGGTGCATTTTGTATGTTGTATTAGACATGATAGTATAATCTAATATTATACGGTATGAATTTTTTCATCGTTAACACGAATATCACATTGTATTATATACCTTATACGTCTAGTATAATTTCTTATCCATCAAAATGTTGTCTAATTAAATTTTATAATACTAAATTTAGTTATATTTTAATTTTGAAACATTTGAAAATCAAAATATTTGGATGGAATTAACTCAAAGCAATATTTAATTCTAAATGGATGAAGTGTATAATATAAGATATAAATACAATACTATACTAAGTACCGTATAATATTAACTCATTTACAATGATGTATTATTCCAAAACATGGCAACCAGACCTAAAGTAAATAATTAAATATAGCAACATGTTGTTCATTTTATTTGATTTGTCCATATATATTTACTTCATTCAATTTTTTCTTTTGTTCAATATAGCAGCATAATATTTTTTAGCTGGCAAATTGTTAATTGAGGACTACGATGTATTTAAATTGAATGCTATGTATCTATAAATGCATGGTGGTATTATTATTGGAATCAAATAAGCAACCATTACTGTGCTGAAGGGTTGGGTGATGGATCAGCTTGAAGTTTCAATGCAACATTAAGGCAATCACTATTCACCTCCATCGATCCCACTGTTTTACTTTCATTCATTAGCTCTTTTTCCAATGATCAAAGGAAAACAAAAAACAAAAAGAGGAAAAAGTGAAACCTCCCGGCCTTAACCGATTAATTTAATTATTTGAAGTTCCTTAGGTAACATGACTAGTGACTCGGATAATATAATTTGGACAAGAGGGGTAGTTTCGTCAGTGCAAGAACTTTTCTTTACTTCTCTCTCTGTGAATGCATTATTATTTTTCTTTTCTATTTTCTTTACTTGGCATAAACAAAAGTAGTATGAGTAGTACATGCATGGTGGATAAAAATGAAAAAATAATGTGCCATGGGAGTTTGGAGTGGAACAGTTGGGGGCTAGGGAATGGAAGAATGGAAAGAGAATGGAAACTGGCAGAGAGAGAGAGAGAGAGAGAGAGAGAGAGATAGTGAGGGAAAAAAGCATCTAAAAAAAGCACTGAAATTTAAACTAGTAAAACGACAGGTTTTCTTCCACTTTTGTTTTTTAATCTCATGGAATGCCTCCTGCATATAGTTTATGGATTATTATCTGCTACAGCTACTCTAGGTGCTGAGTCGCTGTTCATAACTTATTGGGACAATGCCCTCTAGCTCGCTCCATCACAAGCAGACAATCATCTTGAGATAATCAAAGATTAATTTAATAATCACAATAATTTCATGACTTCATATATACTGACTATCAAATTAACCACCAGAATGGTCCAAAACTTGAGGATTTGCGCCTGAATAAGGACAATTAAGGAGGAGTCAAAAGTTGCAAATTGAATGACACATGAAGATATGTGGTGTGCGTGCAACAAGATTCCTTTTGCCTCATTAGTGAATGCTAAAAAGAAGTGCAAATAGGGGAAAAGGGGGGGGGGGGGGGGGGGGGGGAATAAAATTAGTACTAGTATAAGGTGCGGTGCGGTGGGTGGGAAATGGGAATGAGAAAGGAGAGAGTGTTGGTGAAATGGGAATGGAAATGAAATGAAATGTTGCCAGCCTTTGCTCTCACGCCTGCACAATCTACTCCCAACCCTTAGCCCCGGGAAATGCGTACCTACAGGCGTGCTTCATTTTCAATATTCGACTAACTACCTTCAAATTATACTTACTTTTTCAATAATTCTGGTAGTACACAACAAATACGTCCAATAAGTATCTAACGTGTGATATATAGAAAAATATTTATCGTACAACTAAAATTGATCCAATCATAGGATTTATTTGTTAATAGATCCCATAAGTTAAACCTCAAATTGGTCCTCCACTTTGTATGCGTGAATCAAATTAGTCCTCCACTTTAATTTTTGTTCAAAATATTCCTCCACTTTGCAATATGTGAATCAAGTTAGTCCTCCTGACATTCTTTTTTATAACTCCGTTAACTTCGACTAATGTGAACGGTTTAATATCAACTTGACAAGTGACATGTAACCCTATAAATATATATAACTCATATTAGTCCTCCATTTTACTTGTTTTGAATCAAAATAATCATTCACTCTTATTTAAAGAGAACTATTTTAATTCAAAATAAGTAAATTGGATGACTTATAGGAGTTATGAATTTCTAGGATTATATGGTACTTGCTAAGTTAGCAATAAACAGTCAATTTCAGCAGAAATTAACAGAGTTATAACATAAAAAATAAATGGAGGACCAATTCGATTCACAAAGTATAAAGTGGAGGACTATTTTGAACAAAAATTAAAGTAGAGGACTAATTTGATTCACGCATACAAAGTGGAGGACAAATTTGAGGTTTAACTCTATAATTAAAGTTGGATGGAATTTAGAAGATTTTATGTTATACTTGTACCTATACTAATACCGATAATATATATGATGTGGTATGTGTAACACATGTACGTATAACACACATCTTATATCATGTATAGCACACGTTGGATATTTGTTGAACGTATTTATGTTGTACCATAAATATTATTGCTTACTACTTTTGCACTTCTTTTCAAATTTTATTTTTAATTAAGTTTCTTCAATATATTCATAAAAAAAGTAAAAGACGTAAAATTTGAATTATGAATATAATATTTTTCAAAATGGGTTTCGTCAAGTATTTTGTTTTTAGATGTGGAATATACTTCATAGAATTTTTGTTGTTGTTATTTTCAAACTCCTTTTAGTACATGTCTGTGGTGAGGTTTTTTTCTTTTTTCTGTCAATATAATGATTATATACCGTACTACTAATATTCAAAGGCTCTGAAAGCAAATTCAAAGAACTTAATTAATGACAAAGAAAAAACCAATGAGTTGGTATGGCATACTGATACTACTGCCACTGGGACAATATATTGATTATGTTTTGGCAAATGGTTTACATATTTAGACTTGACCACTTGGGTGGTTCCCTATCTATCTCCTCTTGGATTCATTAGTCGCATTAATTTGGTGTGTTTAACTTTGAAATTAAAAATTAGAAAAAGAGGTAAAGAAATGGTAGTACTAGCTTTCAAGTGATTTCAATTTTTGGGGTGACAGTTGCAAGTGGGAGTGCAATGAGTTAACGGAAAAGGGGGCAACCAAATCTAGATTGGCTTTTGTTAAAAGAAATGATAATATTAGTAATGAAGAATATCATCACTATCTCTATCTTCCTTCCTAGCTAGCTAATCATTTTGTCTTCTTAAAAAGCAGATTTTGCTGCTAATTAATCAGTTAATAGTCTTAAAAACTGCGATGGTTGATGGCGAGGACCCATCTTACTGACCAACTTATATAAACTCATGAAGTGGACCGTCTTGAAGCTTTGCAACACCGTCAACACAACACAGAACACACACATAATTAAAGGAAGGGAAGAAAATAGTTAAAAAGTTAAGAACGACGAAACCAAGACGAGTCATAATCTTGACCGATAACTCCTCTGATAATGAATTCAGCTTTATCATACTATTTAATATTCTCAGGTTTTTTTTACATAAATAATATAGTATCAATTTTGAGAAACAACTTTTCAAAACCTCTAATTAGTTTAATTCCCTTGTGACCAAAACACAAAACAAATCTAATGCTGTTCTTTAACATTAGGATGGGAGTTTAGGAGGGGAGGGAACAAGGAGATTTTCTAGAGAAAACAAAAAAAATGATGGACCTGAAAAAGATAATCTAGAGTTTCAAAACTTTAAATTAGAGCAACTTGAAAAAAAAATAAAAGAGTTCTAAGAAATTTGAAGAATTTAAAAAAATCAATCAAACATATCTCTCATCTCCCTTTCAACTCTCAAAAGCAATTACACTTTATTTTTACGCTCTACTTGGAAAGGAAAATAGGAGACATATAGTATAATTTTTTTTATTATGTTTGGTTAAAAATTGTCCATGTCTCCATATATATTTCCATGTATCTCTGTAGGGTTAGGATGGAGAGGCGGAGATGAGAGACGAAATTTTTTTACAATAATACCCTTGTCTGGTGGTGGTCCAACAACGGTTCGCGCGACCACTGCCAGCTGTTCATCGGTGGTTTTGCAGGCAAGCGGCGATGGTCTGGCAGTGCTGTGCGGCGGTAAGTGGTGGTGGGGTGGTGGTCCGGTAAGGGTCATGTTAACACCAAATTTGGTGAAGTGTTAATACCAACATGCTGCACGACTCGACATAGTCGAATGAGGATGAGTGTCGATGAAACAAATGCCTCGACATCAACGTTAGTGTCGAGAATAAGACTTAGTGTAAAAACGAAATTCTATCAGTGTCGATATAATGTAGAGAGGTTACTTCGGAAGTTATAATCAGTTCTTTGCATGAAACACGTGTAGACGAGAGAAGTAGACGAAGTAACCGCCGACTGACGTGGAAGACATGCAGCAATGAATAACTGCTTTTCTCAGCGTGTTGGAAGAAACGGCTTGCGGTTTTCTCTTTTCAACCGTCGACAGTTACTAGTAGAGATTTTCAGCCGTAGATTCGATAACTGCAGAATTGATCCGACGGGAAGTCTAGGTCTATAAATAGCGAATAGATTCACAATGTAAAGGCATTGAACATACACTGAAACTTGCTTACATTTACAAGCACAACGTTCTCTGGGTATGTCTCGATCGCCTGTAGGAGTAGCATCATAGAGTAACTTGATTGCTTTCTTTACTTTCAGCACTTTCAATTTCTGCACTTGTATTGTTCTTTACATTATTGTTGTTTGTACTCGTTTGCTATTATCAATATATATACATTATTCAGTTCATTCCATTATCATACAAAGTCTCTTCTTTGAAATTCTGTGGTCCCGACACCATTAAATCATTTTCAAAAGCACTGTTGCGAACCATTTATTTTGTTCTCATTTGTCTATCCACTTCGACGACAAATCTGAGTAAACAAAATTGGCACGCCCGGTGGGACGCAGTGTCAAAAGAGTGTATGAGATTGCGTAGTGGAACTGAAGTATCGCAAATGACGCAAACACCTAACTCAGAGGGGAATAGAGTCGAGTCTAGCGATAATGCTAACACTGATTCTTCCCAAAATACGTCTCATGCGAATGATGCGAATGTGGCGAGGCCACCTCCATCAAATGAGCAAACTCGAGCCAATCCCGAGAATCAAACTTGGGTGTGGCCTCCATATGGATTGCCTCCGGGGTATACGCCCCCTGGATATATCCCTCCAACTGTGACAGCGACAGAAGGGCAGGGTCTTCGACCCAATGTACCCCTCAAATAGGTTCATTTTATAACCCTCTGTTCGCACCAAACAATGCTTTGCATAACATGCCTAGTTCGAGTAATGCCAACTTAGGACATATGGTAAATGTGTCTAAACCATCAGGGAATAATGCTAGGCCTCTTGGGCCAATCTTTCCTGAAATGCCTCGAGATAGGATAGAGCCAGCCATGCAAAGTAATACCGAGACAATGGCTCTAGTAAGGCAACAAATTGATGAGAGTCACCATGACTTAGTCAATCATATGACTCATCAAATGACAGTTGTGTTGAATCCCATTGTCGATGCTCTTAATAACCGACTAGGGAATCCTCAGCCTCAAAACAATCATAATTTGGATTATATATCTAATCAACCAACTGTGCAACCCCATCAACTTCGAGTCCCTTATATGGTTCCAAATGGTGTGAACGCCGATGAGGAATTAAATAGGATAAGATTTGGGGGGCATGTGCAAAATCCACCTTTTCAACAACCCCGCCTAAATATGTTTCAAAATAACCAAAATCCAGATTTGGTCCGGGTGATAGAACAAGTATTGAATCGATGTGGTTTTAATGTCAGACACCAAATATACCTATTTTTGTGTCGGCTCTGCCGGATTTCATCCAACAGGCTGAAGTGCCTAGAGGGTGGAAATCTCCAAAACACTTATCTAAGTTCTCAGGTGAAAGTGGTGAGTTTACAGTAGAACATATCGCTCGATATACCATTGAAATCGGCGAATTAGCGTCGAATGAATATTTGAAAATGCGCTTCTTCCCATCTTCTCTTACCAAAAATGCTTTTACATGGTTTTCAAACTTGAGGCCAAATTCTATTACTAATTGGGCTCAGTTAGAACAAAGTTTTCACAACCAATTTTATAGAGAAGAGAAAAGGGTCGAGGTTGATGAACTGTTTTATATTCGACGGTTTCATCATGAATCTGTCGATGATTATTTGGACCGATTAAGGGGACTTAGAAATCGTTGTTATACCCCATTACAAGAAAGCGATATGATTAAGATCGCCATCAACGGTCTGGATTTAGATATCCGACGTAAAGTCATCGGTCAACAATTTTTCGACTTGGCACAATTAGGTACTAAGATCAAACAAGTCGAACAGGTTAGAAGAGAAAAAGATCGACTAAAAAAGAGGTCTCCTAAGCAAGAAAGAGTTCACTATGTAGAGGTTAATTCTGAGTCTAGTGATAGTGAAAATGATTTAGATCTACAAGAGGTGAATGTCGCTGAATTAAAAAATGGTCCTCCTTATAAATGTGTGTCTCTTAAACCTGCTAGAAACAAAGAGAAAAGAGTAGAAGAATCTAAGACTTATTCTTTCGATATTACTAAGGCAGAGTTAATATTCGACGCCTTGGTTAAAGATAAGCAGCTTGTCATACCGGAAGGAAAGAAAATGCCTTCGGCGTATGAGATGAAGAATAAATCTTACTGTAAGTTCCATCAGATGTTAGAACACTCTACTAACAACTGTGTACGTTTCAGGGACTTGATTCAAAAAGCTATCATGGAAGGGAGATTGAAATTTGGAGATAGAGAGATGAAAATTGATACTGAGCCATTCAAGGCAGATGCGAATTATGCTGAGCCGACATTCATGCCTATCAATGTGGCTAATATTATCCCGACTGGGTGGGGGCCGGTACCTAAAAAACCACCCCGACTCTTCGAAGATGATTTAGCTCATTTCGAGTTGACTGATACTAAAATATTTCCTGTTGCTGGGGAAAAACTGGGGCAGTTTCTGGAGAGATTGAATGCACAGGGCTCGGAAGTCGACATGTGCCCAAAGTGCAGCTCTGTATATGATAAGACTGCTGCCAGGAGATTTGCTTTGAAGCAAGAAAAGAAGAGGGAGACCATCTACCGACGCCGAGCAGCGCAATACAAAGCTAGGTGGGCCAAATTCAATGAAAAGCAGCAGCAACAGGCGCAGGCCAGTACTGCTCGTTACCACCAGGGTAACTCGACTTTGGGAAACGCTGTCCAAGGCCAGAACAAGAACCAACGCTTTGGGTTCCCTATCTAGAGTCGAGGTAAGGGTCAACACCTGGGAAATTCTGTCCAGGGTAGCAAGCCCAATGTTGGAGTTTTTCACCAAAATTGGAAGGGTAAGAACAACAACTTCATCCAAAGAAACAAGACTCGGGTTCCTCCGATCACACCACCCAATGTGTGGGTGAGGAATGAAACGCCTGAGTCGTCGAGGAGCAGACACCGCAGAAATAGACAGAGAAAGAAGAATACCCAAGCACCTCTGCAGAAACATCGAATGTTCGATGAAAAAGGCTGGGGAAAACACCCCCAATAGAGGCCAGGGAGATTTGTTTTGAACAAAGAGCAGCAGACAGTGCTCAAGAAGAATGCTGCCGAAGTCAAGGAATGTTACCAGGAAAGGCTGCCTTCACCAACCCGTGAAGATGAAGTACAGGGAAGTATCCAGCCGACTAAAGAGGAGTCTGAGACTGTGCCGGAGTACAACCCTTCAGAGCCGGGGGAAGAAGGGTATTCTATGGAGGAATATACTCCATTGGAGCAGAGGGAGAGCTATTCCCCACCAATATATAACCCAATGGAGCCTAGGGAAGATTCAGACAGGAAAGCAACAAGTGATGATTTCGACTTCGACGAAGATTTGGGCGATTTCGAAATCATCTTAAATCCTGTGAACAATATTGATCTGAATGTGCTACCTGTGCCGGATTTCGAGTACATAGGAGCAGAGGAAGATCAACTCATGACTGAGGTTGACCAATGGATAGACCCTGGCTATCTTTCTGATACTGATTCGATAGTCCTGGTCGGTGGAGCTGTAGCCACCATCCTCCCGGTTGAGTATGCATCTGATTGCAGTTTCTCTCTCGAAGATGATTTCGATGATGAAGTCATCCTCGATAATGAATGCTTCATGGTCAGCGAGACTAGGAATATTGAGGAAGCACTGGAGAAACCAACTGAAGGTATGAAGACTCATATCCGACCTCTTCATATTAAAGTTGTTTTAGATGGAAAGGTGGTCAACAAGATTTTGGTCGATGGGGGAGCAACTATCAGCCTTTTGCCCGAGCACATGTTAGAGAAGCTAAACAAGAAGAAGGAAGATTTACTAAAGACTAATATGGCCATTGTCGACTACAATGGGATCCCCTCTTTAGCAATGGGGATTGTCATGCTCACCATCACTACAGGAACTGTAAGCAGAACCACAGCTTTTGTGGTAGTGCCATCCAAAGCCAGTTTCAATGCCCTGCTGGGTCGAGACTGGATTCATGGAGTGGGAGCTGTCCCTTCGACCCTACATCAAAAGCTCATTCTATGGAACACAGAGGGTAACTTGGAGGAAATAGCTGCAGATGACAGCTATTGTTATGTAGAGAGCCACCATGCAGATCTCAAGATTTACAATCTGAAGAACCTCTTTCTCGACATCGATCCAGAGTTTGATGCAACAGAGATAGAAGCATGTCTAATGGGACCTAAGGGTTGAGTTTTAATGCCCAGGGTTGAGGCGCAATCAACCCCGACCCCCTCCGATTAGATGGATCTTTCCGACTTTCTCAAGAAAGTATCGGCCTATGTTGCCGAATCTAGGGTAGAATTACCTATTAATTCCCCTGATGTAATACATAGTGTAGAATCTTGTATAAATTCCCCAAGTATTGTAAAATCTAGGGTAGAGTTAAATGTTGATTCTATTAATGATGTAAAGGCTAGGGTAGAGTCAGATGTAGATTCCCTTACTAAGGTAGAACCTAAGGTCGAGTTTACTTTAGATTCCTCAAATATAACTCTTGTTTCAGATTGCATTTATGATAATGAAGATCAAGAGTTGGCCTATTCGCCTTTTGCACCACTCGATTTAAATTTTCAGCCCAAAACGTTCGACGTTCAGGATTTGCTAATAGAGATTAATTTGGGAGACGACACCAATAGTCGTCCGATTTACATAAGTAAGCAATTGCCAGATGGATATAAGCATGATTTAATCGAACTTTTAAGAGAGTTCAAAGATTGTTTTGCTTGGGATTATGATGAAATGCCCAGGCTCGATCGTGAATTGGTAGAGCATCGACTCCCATTGTATCCTCAGGCTAAGCCAGTAAAACAAAATCCGCGTCGATTTGCTCCTGAAGTAATCGGGAAAATAAAAGAAGAAATCGAGCGTTTGTTAAAAGCAAAATTTATTAGAACAACTCGGTATGTCGAATGGGTGTCTAATATAGTCCCAGTTATAAAAAAGAATGGCAAACTTCGAGTGTGTATTGATTTTCGAGATTTAAATCGAGCCACTCCAAAAGATGAGTACCATATGCCAATTGTAGATATGTTAATCGACTCTGCCGCCGACAGTCAATATTTAAGTTTTATGGACGGGTACTCAGGGTACAATCAAATTTACATTGCTGAAGACGATGTGTCGAAAACAGCATTTCGATGCCCTGGCGCATTAGGTACTTATGAATGGGTTGTAATGCCTTTTGGTTTAAAGAATGCAGGGGCAACATATCAGAGAGCTATGAACACCATATTCCATGATTACATAGGGAAGTTTATGGAAATTTATATTGATGATATAGTAGTTAAATCCCCAACACAAGGGGGGCATTTGGAATATTTGAGACAATCATTTCTCCGAATGAGATCGAAAGGTTTAAAAATGAATCCTCTGAAATGTGTTTTCGGCGTGACAAAAGGCAATTTCCTTGGTTTTGTTATTCAGCATCGAGGAATTGCAGTCGATCAATGTAAGGCAAAAGCCATCATAGAGACACCGCCACCCAAGAATAAGAAAGAATTGCAATCATTTTTGGGGAAAGTGAACTTTCTCAGGCGTTTTATTTCCAACCTATCAGGTAAAACACGAATTTTTTCTTCCTTGATAAAACTGAAGAAAGGAGATGAATTTTGTTGGACGGAAAAGCATCAACAAGCATTTGATAATGTTAAGAAATATTTAACATCTCCTCCGGTTATGTCCCCCCAATATATGGTCGCTCAATGAAATTATACATTTCATCATCGACTGAGAGTATCGGTAGTTTGTTAGCACAAGATGATGAGAATGGTAATGAGCGTGCTGTATACTATCTCAGTCGAGTCTTAACAGATGTCGAGACGCGTTATTCGCCAGTTGAGAAGCTGTGTTTGTCACTATATTTTGCGTTCACAAAATTGAAGTGTTACCTTATTTCAAGAGAAGTGCAAGTTATTGCTCAAACCGATGTGATCAAATATATGCTTTCCTACCCGATATTGCGAGGTAGAGTTGGAAAATGGATGTTGGGCTTAACTGAATTTTCTTTGCATTATGTGCCGGCGAAAGCAGTCAAAGGCCAAGTGATTGCTGATTTCCTTACAGCATATTCGACGGATCAGATTGAGGTGAACTTCGTGTCTCTCGAACCTTGGAAATTATACTTCGATGGTTCGAGACACCAAGGGGGGGCAGGTGTAGGTATATTGGTAATTTCGCCAAACAATATCCCTACGCAATTCATGTTTGAAATTTTGTTTGAATGTTCGAATAATGAGGCAGAATATGAGGCGTTGATTGCAGGATTAGAAATTCTGATAGAAAAAAGAGTAAAAAATATAAAGATTTTTGGTGACTCCCAGTTAGTGATAAAACAATCAACGCTCGAATTCAAGTGCATAAGCCCAAACCTGATCGAATACCATGCGAAGGTGCGAAGCTTATTAACACATTTCGACGACATTACCTTCGAGCATGTTCCTCGGGGGGCAAATGCTATAGCCAATGAATTGGCTCAGGCAGCATCGAACTATAAAATCCCTACACAGTGGTTACAAAGGTTTGTGACTACTAAGAAAATTTTGACAAAATTTACAAAGAGAGATGTTTTATGTGTTGCGTCGGTAGTGAATAATGATTGGAGAAAACCTTTGATAGATTATCTCCAAGCATCCGACAGTAATGCTAATAGAACAGTAAAGATGCAAGCATTAAATTATGTTTTATGTGGTTGTATCCTTCGACATAACGATATCCCGGTCGAGGCTTATTTGACCGCTATGTATGACGAATTGGATGACATAGAAGGTGATAGGTTAATTGCATTAGAAAATATGCAAAGGCAAAAGCAAGCAATGAGTCGACATTATGATAAGCGAGTTAAGCACAAGTCATTCTGTGAAGATGACTTAGTTTGGAAAACAGTACTTCCATTTGAGAAGAAAGACGGGATTTGTTCCGAAAATGCGTGGATGGTACCTTAGCATCATGTATTAGCAAAGAAGATGCCGTTATTGCTGTGAGCGAAGTACATGAAGGTATTTGCGGAGCTCATCAAGCGGGAGCAAAGATGAAGTGGGTGCTCCGCCGACGTGGGTTATATTGGCCATCACTAGCAAAAGATTGCTATGAACATGCCAAGAAGTGCCAAGATTGCCAAAAACATGGCAACATCCAACATGCTCCAGCATCAGAATTACATGCGATAATAAAGCCATGGCCATTTCGAGGTTAGGCCATAGATTTAATTGGTCAAATCAATCCAACATCGTCGAAAGGACATAAGTTTATCATCGTTGCAATAGACTATTTCTCAAAGTGGGTAGAAGCGATCCCTTTGAAAAAGACTACTCAAGAAGACGTAATAAATTTCATCGAGGATCATATAGTATGTCGATTCGGTATACCTGAATCTATAACTACTGATCAAGGGACGATGTTTGTAGGCCAGCAAGTGAAACAATATGCCGAGTCAAGACACATCAAGTTGATAACGTCGACTCCATACTATGCACAAGCTAATGGTCAAGTAGAGGTGGCCAATAAAATTTTAATTGGGTTGATCAAAAGGAAAATCAAAGAAAATCCTCGAAATTGGCATGAAACTTTAAATGAAGCTTTATGGGTGTATCGAAACTCGCCTCGAGAGTCGACAAAGACTACACCTTATAAATTAGTGTACGGTCATTACGCAGTTTTGCCTGTTGAAATTAACCTTCAATGTAGTTGTATCCTTCGACATAACGATATCCCGGTCGAGGCTTATTTGACCGCTATGTATGACGAATTGGATGACATAGAAGGTGATAGGTTAATTGCATTAGAAAATATGCAAAGGCAAAAGCAAGCAATGAGTCGACATTATGATAAGCGAGTTAAGCACAAGTCATTCTGTGAAGATGACTTAGTTTGGAAAACAGTACTTCCATTTGAGAAGAAAGATCGGATTTTGGGTAAATGGTCTCCGAATTGGGACTGACCATTTAAAATAATCAAGGTATATTCAGGAAATGCGTATCGAATTGTGCGAATAGATAGTGGAGAAGAATATGCATCGATTAATGGAAGATATTTAAAGAAATACAATGCCTAAAATCCCAAATGTATGAAAACAAAAACAAAAAGATAAAATAAATTAAAATTGTTGCAAAATATCGAGTAGACGAGTCTTCTCCGTCGACAAAGCTTGAACAGAGGTGTTGAAAGCTATTTGAGCAGCATTGAGTTCGACCATTGCTTCGTTGGCTTGATGAGTAGCTAACTCTGCTTGAATAACTTGAAGTTCGGCCGCTTCTTGGTTGGATTGAATCCGAGGAAGTAATCCAACTATAGCACGTTTTTCTGTGTTTAGCTTTTCAATCTCAATCTCAATAGCTTTGAGTCAATCATTACTCTCTGATATTTTGTGTTTGAAAAGTGTGGCGTATTGGGTAGCAGAGGTTAATTCAGTAGAGGACACGGAGATCTTACGTTGCACCGAAGAGTGTTTAATATCAAAGAGTTGTTTTTCTGTTCGAAAATCACGTATCTTATCTGCGAAAGCCTGACAATCATAGATTATATCAGTTGCAACGCCAGTTCTTTTCATTTCTGCAATGTTATCAATCAAACATTGGCTCGAAACATGGGTTAAGAGATCATTAACAGAAAGAGAAAGAAGACCATGAAGTTTGTTAACAAAGCGCAAATTAGGAGCATCAATTTGGGGAAGTTCATGTTTCGAACTATTGATAGTTTGATTCAAGAGGTTGAGAGCTTCCATATCAAAGTGTTCTTCCATGGCACGGTTAATTGAGGAGACTAAAGCATTCCCTTCGGCAGGATTCAACCCTATTAAGGCTTCGTCGAGGGTAAGATCGGTAGGTTCGACAGGGATAGAGGTTGGATCGACGTTATCCTGCCATATAACATGTGTCAATAGATATCATATGAGGGTTAATTAGTTGTACCAAATTAGAAATTACCTCAAGAGAAGCTGAGACATCTATGGGAGTTTCAGAATCGGAATTCGACTCAAGCCTTTTGCGTTGACGTGGTGTCTGCATAAACCCCTGTATATATTTTCTCTTTGATAAGGACAGACCTGCGAAAGATAAGTGTTAAGGTGATATTTTTTATAAGAAATAAATTTACAAAAGGGTGTTACCTGAACTCTTCGTAGGTCGAGGAGAAAGTATGATCCCAGATAAGCCAATAGAAGCCTTCACTGCTGATAGATTCACAATCTGGTTTTTGTATCGTTGTTCCCACCATTTAGCAAAGGATTTCGAGATGTAGTAGCTTTCTTCAAGCTCGAGAGAGATGTAGAGGTCTAGAGTTTCTTGGTTTCTTGTAAGCAAGGAATCTAACTCATCTCGATTCTTTAACTTTCGATGATCACGGTTTTCGATGAGAATAGTGTCGAAAATTGCTGGGATGGTTTGAGAAAAACCTACCTGTCGAGCCATGAAATGGGGATTACAGCAAACCACCCCTAAATCATTTGAACCTGGAACTCCTATAGGGAGATGTTGGGGAACCAAAAAGTTAGCCCAGATAATGTCGTGATGAGTAATCACGTTAGGGTCCATCGACGAAGAAACGCGAGGGTCAGTGAACCATGATGGACCATATTTTCTTTAGGAAAAAGGGCTAATATCGAACTGCTCTGAACCAAATGAAGAAGAAGCAAAGAGGATGAAGTATTTGATAAATACTTCGGTAACCGGTTGGTCGTCGACAGTATGCGGATGATAAAACCTACTTAGTGTGGGTCCATATGTGTTGATTGCACAAGGTAGCTTAGGAGAGTAAGACAAATATTTTTTGAAAATAGCATTCAACCATAATTGAACCAACCACAATGGTCCTCCGCTGTTGGTTAATTGACCATCTTCCCTCAGACTCGACACACATTTATTTAGAACGTCATAGAGGGATGCAAGTAATAATTTCGACAGACACCAAATTGGCCCATCTTGAGTACTATCATGAATTAGCACGGCTAGAGCATAGTATTGTTTGACCATTTGAGTACTTTTCGAGCAAAATACTACTGCGTTTAACCAATAATAAAGAAAAGCGAAGTGTTCGAGGTTTGTATCTTTATTATTGGAAATGAAAGCCGGGTAGTTGGTACTACTCATATTAAGGTCATCATAAGATGGTGATAAATTTTCTTTAGAAATGAAAGGGTGTAAAACTTGGCCTGTAGGTTTTAAGCCAGTAATAGCAGTAATATCAAAAAGAGTCAGACAAAATGCACCACAAGGAAGTTGTAGGCAATTAGATGTCGAATTCTAGAAGTAAAGACAGGCGGTCAACATACCAGATTCATAGCTTAGATCCTCCCGACTAAGCTCAAGAAAGTCTAAGATACCAGCTCGTTCCCATGATTCTTTGTAGGTGGGTTTGAGTTTATCCATCCAAGAAACAAACTCAGAAGTATTTTTTGGAGGATTTCGGTACGTCCTTGATCCTTTGTTAAAAGAGCTGTTCAAAAAAGGTCCAGTGTGGGCTAGAATTTTGGAATCATTTGTTGTGGGATGGATATGGTTAAATTCTTCTGCTGCTGTAATATCCCATGATGGCCCCAAGAAACCATAATTGTGAGAATCAATCTTGTAAGGAAGAATGATATCTCCTGAAAGATCGAGATTATCAGTGTCTATGGTAGTGGGGAGAGAAGAAGAATCAGAACTAATTCCTTCATTGGAAGAGGAGGAATTGAAAACTGATGGTGAGTTTTCTGCCATTGAGTTGAGTGTTTTGTATTTAGAGTGTTGGATTAATGGGCGAGGTTTTGGGATGTATCTTGGCTATTTAATGGTGTATTATTTATAGGCAACAATAAAGTTGTTAAGAAATTTCAAATTTTGGATAAATAATACATTTCAAATTGACGTTAAGATTCTAACGGATTCGACGGCAATATAGACGTGCGGAGATCTCGCTAGTATATATGTTCAAAAAGAAATGGCCATACATATCTAAAAGTTCAAACCAAACAAACAAAGTACAACCAAACTCGAAATTACTCTCGAAGAGAGCCGAGTATTTAGTTCAAGATAGAAAATAATCGACATAAGAAGAAAAATAAAATGTTGCAAAAGTATCAATACATAACAGTCAAAGGTATTTTTTAGCAAGAGTTACAAGAGATTGTTTTGCTTGATCGAGACGAGCTGTGTCTCGATTGTGTTCTTCAAGTTGAGTTTGCGCCAGAGTTTGAGCTTGTATTGCCTCCCCGTTTTCGGCTTCGAGCTGTTGAATGTGTTTTGTTACAAGTTGTTGGTTGCGCTCGAGTCGTGGCATGACTCTGGACAAACCCTCTTTCTCTTGTTGTAACTTATGCATTTCAACCTCGATTGCAGCTAGCCTGTCACGCCCTTTATTGATCCTATCCTCAACTGTGCTCTTAAGGTTGGCAGATTCGACGAGAGCTGAAGAAGTCGAATTAACTTTTTCAGTTGCAGAGGATATAGAACGGTGAACCCTTTGCCAGACCTTAAAATTGGTGTTCAACCAATCCCGAAATTCAATCCCAGCGCCAATCACATCTGCCGGACCATTGTTGTTCATTAACGCATCAGTGGCTTTTGCTAGCTCCTCTCGAAGGTTGTCTCGAACAACTAAGTCCGAGAGAGACTTTTCCAGTGTCAAGAGGAAAGCCGAGATTAAGTCCTTGCAGGGATGTGGAGTTTTGGCGTCGGAAGGAGTTGGGATTGTTGTCTGAACAGAAGGAATCGAGAGGTTTTCATTTGGGGTGTGTTGAGAAGAATCCCCTGAAAAGACTTGATCAAAAAGGTTGAGGGCTTCTAAATCAAATTTGTTTTTGAAAGCTAGGGTGGTTGCATCTGTGGCAGTTGTTTGAGTAATGGGTGATGGGATATGAGGAGGAGAATGTGGGGAAATCGGTTGCTCTTGAAGACTTAGAATATTGTCTCCTTCTCCCGGACCCGACAGAATAGGCTCATTCTGATGCGAGTCGACAACAACAGGTTCATCCTGTACATATAATTATAGTCAGAAGTGTCGATGTAAATATTAAAAAAATAAATAAATAAATAAAGGGGGTTATTGTAAAGTTTACCTCGCCTGTCGACAAGAAAGCCTCCGCATGAGGAGAAGAAGGATGGGTGCTTGGTTCAATAACAGACTGCAAGAAACGAGATATTATAATAAACCAACACACATACCTAAAATGTGTAATAATAAAAGTAAAATGTTTTAGGACTTACTTTGCTGGAAGGAATTTGTGGCGATGCTTGACCAGAGGAAGGTTCAGAAGCCGATTTCGGAGAGAGTACACCCTTCTTCTTCGAACTCTTTAATGGTTTGGGTGCATCACTCGGCTCCCTTTCCTTCCGTTTTTTTGGTTCCGATTGAGGTGGTCGAGGTATCACTATTTTCTCTTTTCTTCGCCCTTGTTCTTTCTTCTCTTTTTCTTTCTCCTTGCCTTTCTTTGATGGGGCAGCTGCACATTTGAAAGTCAAGTTTAAAAATAATAAGGGAATCCCGACGCCATACCTAGAAAAAGATGGTGTTCGAGGAACGGCTGTGTACCTGCCGTGGCTGCAACTTGATCCTGCAAGGGAACGCCCTCAGTCAGTGAAGTTCTCAATTCAGCCAGAGATCGATACTGGGGAGCGTATCGATCTAGCCACCAAGAAACGAAAGAATTAGAAATATAGAAAGAGGGCTCGACTTCAATAGGTGAATAATTGTTGATGGTCCTGACATTTTCTCCTAACCACCACTCCAATTTTTCTTCATCCCGAAGTTTGTAATGAAAAGGAAGTAATTTTGGATCCTTTTCAATAGGAGAGGGAATTGCTTGAGAGAAGCCGAACTGGCGAGCCATGAATTGTGGGTTATGGGTCATTACCTTCAAATCTTTCGACCCCGGCAATCCAACAGGAAGGACTTGTGGGCAAAGGAAGTGGGCCCAAATGTCATTATTGATGGTATAGGCGGGAGTGCCTGCTGGGATCACTCTTTCGCGTCGAAACCAGTCAGGACCTATTTCTTGACGGTAGAAGGGGCTGACATTAAAGCGTTCCTCACCAAATTTGGACTTGTGAAAAAGTCTAATAAAAGTCCAAAAAATATTTACAGTATCCTCACAGCCTTGTCGAGGATAGTAATGGAAATTAGCCAGTCGAGTACCCCATAGATCTCGGTAGAAGCTAGCTGGTTGTTCATCGCGCATATATTCATGAAATATCGCCGACATCCATAATTGTATAAGCCATAAAGGACCTCTATTGTTGGAAAAATTATTTGACCTGATTCTCTCGACCATAGAGTTCAACTCGTCGAAGAGGTTGGCTAGGAGAAGTTTAGATAGGTAAAATGGTTCTTCCTCATGTGGGTCTCGGGATGCACTCTCATGAAGTAAAATCGCGAGGGGCAAAAGGGATTTAGTCATTTGTGTACTCCTCGAGCAAAACACAATGGCATTCAACCAGTAGTACAAAAAGGCCACGTGTTCAGAATCAGTGATGGGATCGGTACCGTGACCTCTATTTCGAGATATGAAGGAGCTATAACTCGAACTAGATGTGTCGAGTTCAGGATATGGGTCGGTAGATACCGAAAGGAAGGGATGGAGGATTCGACCATTGGGTTTTAGCCCAGTTATAGCAGCCACGTCGAACAAGGAAATACCAAACATCCCACTTGGTAATTGTAAGCAATTGGTAGTGGGATTCCAGAAATAGACGAAAGCCATCACCATGCCTGGTTCTATTTTAATATCTACCAAAGATAACTCTAGAAATTCCCTAATTCCTATCTTCTTCCAAATATGGGTCTGCACGGGCTTAACCCTCTTTGCCCAACTTTTGAATTCAGCACTGTTTTTAGGGTTGTTCCTAAAACATCTATTCCCTTTGTCAAATGCACCATTCTGCATCGGACCAGTGGAGGCTAAAATGTATTTATGGTTGAATGAAGGATGGAAAGACCTATACTCTATCGATTCCTCTAAAGACACCAGTGGACCTAAGAAAGCATGTGTCAACTTATCCTTGTAGAAAGAGATTATTACCTGTTTTGAGCTCAGTGTTTCTGGGGGGTCAGTGACAGCAACCTTGTCCAAAGATCCTTTTGCAGGAGCTAGGAGAGAAGCTGGAAGAACCGTGGTTGCAAGGGAGGATGCGCCGGCTTCTGAGGCTAGGACATCATTTGTAGCACTAGAAGAACCTGCTTGAGAGGACGCCATTGATGAAAGCTCGTAGAGGTACAAAAGTTGAGGAGTTCTTTTTGTAGAGAAGCAACTTGTTGCAGAAGCAAGAGAGTGTTTTGCAAGAGTAAAAACAAAGAAGCGCGAAAGGAGATATATATAGGCACTATTTTGGGATTCGCGCCAAAAACGATGGAGGATCCTCAACCGTTGGATTCGAAGTTGAAGAGGTAAATCATCCCAGCCGTTCGATCTAAAGGTTGAGGGGACGTTACAGCTGTGTTTAAGAAGCGATGTGACATAATGTGTGCGCATTTAATGCACACGTCCCTAGACGGTTACAATACCCTTTTCTCCCTATTAGGGTAACCGTTCGACAAAGGGTATTGTGGGGGGCATTTGTTAACACCAAATTTGGTGAAGTGTTAATACCGACATGCTGCACGACTCGACATAGTCGAATGAGGATGAGTGTCGATGAAACAAATGCCTCGACATCAACGTTAGTGTCGAGAATAAGACTTAGTGTAAAAACGAAATTCTATCAGTGTCAATATAATGTAGAGAGGTTACTTCGGAAGTTATAATCAGTTCTTTGCATGAAACACGTGTAGACGAGAAAAGTAGACGAAGTAACCGCCGACTGACGTGGAAGACATGCAGCAATGAATAACTGCTTTTCTCAGCGTGTTGGAAGAAACGGCTTGCGGTTTTCTCTTTTCAACCGTCGACAGTTACTAGTAGAGATTTTCAGCCGTAGATTCGATAACTGCAGAATTGATCCGACGGGAAGTCTAGGTCTATAAATAGCGAATAGATTCACAATGTAAAGGCATTGAACATACACTGAAACTTGCTTACATTTACAAGCACAACGTTCTCTGGGTATGTCTCGATTGCCTGTAGGAGTAGCATCATAGAGTAACTATTGCTTTCTTTACTTTCAGCACTTTCAATTTCTGCACTTGTATTGTTCTTTACATTATTGTTGTTTGTTCTCGTTTGCTATTATCAATATATATACATTATTCAGTTCATTCCATTATCATACAAAGTCTCTTCTTTGAAATTTTGTGGTCCCGACACCATTAAATCATTTTCAAAAGCACTGTTGCGAACCATTTATTTTGTTCTCATTTGTCTATCCATTTCGACGACAAATCTGAGTAAACAGGTCAATATTATCTTTTCATTTTTATATTTATTGTCTCCGTCGGAATAAACAAATTAAACGTAAAATAGAGACAATCATTTTTTTTTCGCATTGCCACCGTGTCTATGTCTTTATCTCTTGTCAATCTTTGAATCTAAAACACAACCTTAAAGTCTTTTCATCCCATTCCACTTCAAAATTCAAGTCACTAACATACCCTTAAGTTCCTATTAATTTTTCATATTTTTATTTAATTTAATGAAATGATCTTTGATAATTAATGAAGAAAAAGTGATATGGATGACTTGAATTGATTCATTTATGTTATTTAATAAAAAATTTAAATGGTTTCTTTGTAAACAATAAAGTTGCTTATTCGCCTAAACATATATTTATTCGATAAATTATTGTTAATAATTAGAAACATAAATGTATAGTTGGTTAGTCGTTAAGAAAATACTAAAAAATTAATGATGGGGAGAGCGTGAGGTCAAGATATGCAAAATTTTCGATGATGTAGGAGTGATTTTCGGATCCTGGTATTAGCATTGATGTCCTTAGCCATTCTTCTTTTCACTTGTTGTTGTCAAATATAAATGGAGTACTATGCTTCATTAATGGATGCTTGGTCTTATCAAACATAATTACTATGCTTCAGTACTCAGTAGACCAAAAAGAAATATACAACCAAAAAATAAAAATAAAAATAGAAAATATCCTTCATCATGGGATATTTAATCGAGTGCGCATGTGCATACTGCTTACTACGTGCCAATTACCCACAATAGCCACAACCGCCGGTCACTATAAGTATAAAATACTTTTAATGTATAACATTCATTACTTAAAATATTAGTGTTAATAAAAGCATTTTAATTTATTTTATTAAAATTAATTACTCTGAAAGTTTTGCATTAATAGAGCATCAAAGTTAAATTTTATGTATTAATTTAAGTTTGACTATTATTTATTAAACTATATAGTATTTTTTATGTATATACAAATTAAATAACTTTTAATGTTTAGACTAGGCCATTGACATTATAAGTTGTCTATGATTGCAATATTGTTATATATTTTGACACCAGCTGAATAATTTTTTTAACGAGTTTTATTTATTTATTTATTAATCTATGCTAACATGTCAAGATGAACAATTTTTCAATACATTTATGAAAAGTCAATAATAAATAGAGCATTGTTAGAGGCACAACAAAAAAATCAGCCAAAACAGCCAACAAATAGGAATTTAGGCCACAATCACCAAAGCTATTAAAAATATACTCATGTTTAAAATACTATTTGGGTCATGTTTAAAATGTTGTTCCCGAACATTTGTGTAATAAATATTAAGAAATAATTAGGGCTTATCACCTGCATCTAGACTCGAACAAAAAAATAAATAGTATAGCTTTATAAAAAGTGCTGGAGACAACAAAATTAGGAGCTGCAATATATCAAACGTAGAGAGGATTGGTAGTCTAAGTCCTATATCTCTCTGGCCTATGCAAAGGAAATATGTATGGAAAAGCTTATGGGCTGCTGAATTAATAAATTGATTTGAAGGTTCTATGACCGGCCAGCCAACCCACAATCACATGCAAGAAAATTGAATATACGAACATAAATGCATTACCTTGCTAGAATGTCAGTATACGGAAAAAATTCTGACTAGAAGGAGTTTGATACGTAGAGACCTAGAGTGACCAAATAAAGAGATACTACTATAGTACTATTAATTTTTCATATGCTTTTTTTTTCAGTTAATTTAATTTTGCAGATAAATTCATCTCTGAGAAACCTTACCCTAGGTGTGGCTTTTTTTTTTTTGTTCTTAGGAGCTCCTAGTAGAGCTAAGGGGGAAATGAGGAATGAAATGGGTATGTGGGGATTGAACCCTGACCCTGCACTCAAACTCTTTAGTCATTTGGACCAAGGGAAATGCCACTTGAACTATACCTCATTGGCCCCTAGGTGTGGCTTCATTAAACAGTTTTGGGAGCTCAACGATAGATAATGAGTAAGAGAGGAAATTGGGCCATGGAGTATGCTTGGAATGCCCCAAAATTCATAAAGCTCTAAAATATAAAGGCCCAATTAGGTTATACACGTTGAACCCATTAAGTAATAATGGACTCAAATAGACCCAGCTATTGGTTTTTGTTCATATTTTTTGTATCCCAAAAATTCTTATAAATGTAAAATAAAAATCAAGTGAAATTTTATAATCAATATCAAAATCATGAAATGAAATAACTGAAAAGTCATTAATAACTAATAGGGAAATACATGGGGTACAACAAAAATTAGTCAAAACAGTCAACAAGATGTGCACAATATATATAATATAAAATGCACAATGTATATTATATGTAGTGCACAACGTATATCACCTATTGTGCATAACATATATCACATATTGCAACATCATCTTCTTTGCAACATGTTATATATGTTGTGCACATCATGTATTATATGGTGTGCACAACATGTAATATTCGTTGTGCAATTTATATTTTATTTGTTGTGCATAATTTGTTGACTGTGTTGGCTATTATTTTGTTGTGCCTCTAGCATTGCTCTAACTAATAAGGCTATAAAGTTTGGACAACATTTAAATCATTTCATTGGGTCTTCTTTTAAGCCGGCAATTCATTTTACACGGAAGGCCCAATAGTACTGAGAAAATTACGATGCCGTTTCAGTATCTTTTGTCGTTTTGGACTCCTAATATAATTGAGTTTGCTTTATAAGCTGTTTAGCGTTTGTGGGTGTTGTTAAATTATGGATGTGTTGCTTGGAGTGGAGCGTGTATGTGCGTCGTTGAAGCTCCATTGAACTTCAACTTTCTCAGATTTCACGTATTCGAATGTTTGTGAGGTAAGATTTCAGCTTAATTAGCATCGAATGTTATGGATGACGCGCCTAGGAATACAATCGATGCCTCAATTTTACATTATTATGGAAAAATTAACTGTAATTATGCAAATTGGATATGCTGGAGTTTGATTTGTTCAGTTTAATTTGTGTGTCAATGCTACAAAAAAGTGGTGAATAGTGCTGGATTCTTCATTTTTTTTGGTCTCGTGATGGATTCAATTCATTAGTTTTGCGTTGCTAGGTTGCAAACAGATAGATGCAATGCAGATTGCAGACACATATGAAAGTATCATGGTTGGTACAGCAGAGCTGTATATAATTTTCTTTGCAGCTTTTTGTCTCATGTTACATCCAAATTATTGTAGGATGCTTGTCAGACAAAAGCAAATGAGCAGTTCTTTATATCATGTGCTAATTTGCTGCTGCTGTCAGATTTTTTTTGCAGATCTACTGATGATACAATGACTATTTAGTCTATCTCTGTGTGAAGGATTGAGATCCGTTATATCTTTTCTGAGAATTACTGCCAGGAGCAGGACTTGGTTCGTATATGTCTATCCTACCTCGGATGATACTCTTGTCAGTTCAGGTGGATATATTTAGTATTAGAATTTGATTTCTGTTCCCATTATGGTGTTAGGATTTGGTTAAGGGGTCGCATATTTGTCTGATGTGTGGCTGACAGTTAGCTGAAATTTAGATTATCACCCTTTCAAAATAATATTAGTTAGGTCCAATGCTTATTTAGAATGTTTTAGATATCTTACCATCTGATAAGCTTTATATGATAATATGTTATGGATAATTGCAAAAGAGATAAGAATAAGAGGAAAATTAGTTGGCACAATGATTTAAACCTAGGGTAGAAACAACATTTCTGTATAATATGTTATATGTTGTTGGTTGATTTATTGAATTCTCTATGTTTTACTTTGAAATTTGGGAATAGGCTTCTAGTCGTTTATTGCATTATTCACTTGTGGCTGGTGAGGCTGGTATCTTATACCGGTAATATAATTTAAGCACAAAAATTTGGAGGAAGCTTTCATATTGGTCCTCTGTACCTTGATAGCCTCTGTCTATTTCTCCCTGCTTTTTGGGGTAATTACATTCACATTTGAGTTTAGGATTGTTACTGTGGAATGAGATGTGAGGTCATTCATTATTCTTGGTGCTGGCCAAACTGGTAGTGGAATACAACTTTAGGGGCCTACCACACTGGCATGAAAAACTGCATGCCTGCCATTTTGCTTAGACAGACACTATATTATTTGCTGCTTGAAAGTTGGAGGAGTGGTTGGAACTTCGTTTTTTGTGGGACACCTGCCTACCACCTTCGTGCTTTTGATATTTCTATTTTAATGATTGTGTTATTAATAATGGTTTCAAGCTTTCTGCCAAAAGATAACTCGACTTTCAGAAATGGTTTAACTCAAGTTCAATATATTATTTTGAAAACCTTGTGATTTATATATCAGTTACTGAGAATTTTGTTATTGATGAATATGGTGAATTTTTGTAAAGATTTATTAATTATGTCAATTTGGCACATTTATTAGTAGTGTAATTTAAATTATTTTTAATTCATACATCGATCCCAATGTCTAGATGATATCTTCAAACTAATAGATCTATAACAGTTGGTCCCAAATGATGACTGATGTTGATGCTAGATTCGCCAAGCAATGCAAACAACAAATACAGGTAAGATGTTGGAATACCTTTTTATCATTCAATTTGTACGTTTTTACACTTAGATTCATGCTGTTAGAATGGCTGTAGAAATTAGAAAACATGAGTGTACATAGGTTGATGAATCTTCACTACCCACCTTTTTGGTCCCCTTTTTGTTAAAAAAGGAAAATTAAGTTTAACTAATCTTTATGATTTAGCAAAGTTTAGTAATAGTGCTGCACAACTGTACATCTTTTGATAGCGTTGATGTCTTCGAGAATTGTGATTGCACCAAAATAGCAAATCAGGAACCACGAAACATCGTTCTCTGATAAGGGCAATTGCTAAAACAGAGCGAAGCATGGGCTTCAAGTTGGTCAGTGTCAAAGCACCAATTTGGGCTTTGTGTAAGGCTGTGTGAACATGCAATTTAAAGCCTGTGAAATGTAACAGATGTTGGACTAGTCAAGGCTTCGCCTCCTCCTTATAACCATGATATGTAAACTATGAGGATAGGTCTGTCCAAAAATTAAAAAAATATATATTAGGACGAGGATGAGCTCAGAGCTTCAGAGCCCTGAACATGCATGATCAATGATAGATGATGGATAATGATGAACACGTTTCATGGTTGTACAGTTCAATTGTTAATTGTGACTGTATTCGTAGAAAGTCATGTAGCCATGTGAGGCTTTACTGAGATATTGTACGAATTATTTTGGGGGCTTGCTGACATATGGCCATGGAAACGTTAAAATGATTTTTGGACCCTTGTTTCTGATCTCACATTCTGAGGATCTTGGATACTTGGTTTGTAAAAAGCTAATAGATGACCACTCATCCAAATAGGAAATTGTAGGCAGATACCTCTGAACTTTACATGTCTTTCTAGTTTTGCTAATGTATCCAGTTTTATAACTGCTACAAACTGAGGATCTGGGTGTTGCGGACCATAATTGGGATGTGTTTTTGATCATGAGAATTGATAGAGAATAGGGTGAGAGCCGGAACTATCGACCTCTTGATTAAGAGATTGGAATAAAGTTCTATCGAGTGAGAGTTAAAAAGAACACTTGGATGATTTCATAATGACAATTCACTAAAATTTTGCTATGTTATTTCTTTTTTATACTAATTTTGTATCATAACACTGAGCAGAGAGATTCAGGGGAAGAAAAAGTTACTGACACCACCTGGAAATAAAAAACCATAGAAGTAGAGTTTCAAGAGATGAAGACAGTGGGGAATCATCTAGTATCTGGCTCCTTGCCCCACAGGTTATAATTTTCTGATCTTGAGTGCAGAAATCTGCTTTTTTTTTCTTTATTTCTTTTTTCCTTTTACCTTTTCCCCTTGAATGACCGCTGAACTTATATTTAGCCTTTGAACAATTCTTGCCTGCCATAAGCTTCTCCATATGTCAGATGGATGTTTCCTTTCCCTGCAATAATGAGAGGCTCTACATGTAGTGTTCATATATTATTGAGTATGCACCTAATTGTAGATATTTCATTTTATCATTTACTTCCTAGGCTCTAGCTGAAAAAATAAGTTAGATTAATAGGCTTTAGAAAAGTGGGAGGATGGATGGCCCCAACGACCACTTCCAAATATGTCACTAGCCAGCCACACAGTGGGCACGGTTATTTGTCTGCACAGAATGGCAATCATAAACGCCACATGCAAAATGTACCGTAACGTCCCCTCCTCGTGTGATACAACTTGTAATACACAAACAGAATTGCAATTATATATTCTGCCATGCACTCATGCAGGGCAACCATATCAGTGTGCTTACTTTTGCATGAGCACCATATTTGTTCATGATAGTTCAATTATATATATATAGGTTTGCCGGTGTTGGTCTAGCCGTCTAGGTAAACCAACTTATTATATTTTAGTTTTAATTCATTCACACTAGAGTTGAAAATAGAAATCAATTGGTTAACATAATTGTGACCTTGATTTGATGGTATCCGCTTATTAGTTATTACAGGGTGAATAGGCAGAAGAAAACTAACCCCTGAGCCTATATATGTACATATGTGAAGAGCTGAAAACATCATTTTCTTATAGTCATAGTTGAGAATTGAACAGAGAATTGTGGTGTGTTTCTCCTTGATTTGAATAAGGAGTTCTATCATATTTGAGAGGGGTAATAAGTGTCATGTATCCACATCAAGTTGGATGAAAGTGAAGTACTTTTATTTATTATTAATTACCTCGAAAGAATATTGGCATTATGGGCAGGCACATGTTATGCTGTTTGGGATTTTTATTCATCTATGTATTTTTTTATTTCATGATATGATATTATCAATTTTGAGGTGATAGGGAGAAATATAAGAAGTGTTGCTCCATTCGTAGAAGACAATGAGGAGCTGTAGTAGGGGCCGGTCGTTTGTTCCAACTTGTTGGTTATAGTGCTTCAATGAGTTGTTTCCCAACCGCAAAGAGGGTTTCAATAATCTGCTCAGAATAATACTATATGTACATTACAACTATTATCACTCATCACTTTCATAAATTAAAAAACTTAACTAAACAAATAAAAAAATTTTAATCAAATAAATAAAAAACTTACATAAGCAATACAGAAATAATTTAATGAGAGTTAAAAATTTACTAAATAATCAAATTAATTTATTATAAGTAGGGTAAGAATGAAAAAAATATAAAATACATTTTTTCCTCTTAAAGATAAATTTTTTATCATTAAATTATCATTAAAATAATACACAAAATGTATTATTTAGTTGATTTGTAATCGTTATTAAATTAATTTTTTATTATTTAATTAAGTCATTTTTGTTAATTTATTTGAGTATATTTTTTATTTATTTTGATTAGATTTTTTTACTTATAAAGACAATGACCGATTAAAGTGATGGAGACATTATTGATAATCTAAAGGGGAAGTGATTTATTTATTTGTGTGTATATATAGTACGTACTTACATAACATGGATTTGATGTGGTTGGTTGTAGGTTTCTTTCTTAACCAGGCCTCACTTGCCTTCCTTCGCTGTCCTAATAATATTTCATCATGATTCTTCATCTAATAATTGTGCGGTCCATTATGTATATGTGTGTGTATATTTAGATAGCGAAAGAGAAGGGGAGAAGGGGGGCTATTAAGGTTATGATGATTTTGGGGCCATATGCTAGATAAGCTGCACTTGATCATGATTCATGCCCCACCCCCCTTCAAAATTTATTGAACTGGCGGGGTGGTTACTGATCTTCTAATGGGTTTAATTACCATACAGTGTAAAAGAATTTTATTATATTACCCAATTATAATTTGATATACCGATAAAAGTGAGTGATTTTTTAGAATTTATAGAGTAATTGGTAATTAAATAGAACATATGGTAAATTTTTATTGGCGTGTAAAAGTTTTTACATTGTTAGTGCATGACAATTAAATCCTCTTCTAATATGATATTTTATGTATAATATTAAAACTTAGATTAATAATTTTTAAAAGTTGAATTATTACATAGATTAATTAATGATGATTGATATGGTGTAAAATAAATATTTCTCTTAATGGAATTTAGGATGCTGCTTTTTAATTTTATAATTTCTGCTTTTGGTATTGGCACTCTCATAGTCTCATGTTTCTCCACACCAAATCTTGTCATTTGATTTGGTTATTGTCAGCATTACTTTGGCTTTGGAAAGCAAAGATAAAAGCACATAAATATATTTATATAACCATATTACAGGCAAAACTACTTAAGTTTGAGCAGAGAGGATTTGTCACGGACCAAGCTACTTAGCTGTCACCATTACAAGTGACACCTAAACAATATTTCTGATTGAAAAATAATTTGTGACACCTAAACAATATTTCTGATTGAAAAATAATTTGTGTAAACTATAAAATCAGTCATCATATATAATAATTAAATGTTTTAAAATTATTAATTCAACTATTAAAATTGTATAATAATCTAATAATGTGGTGTACATATAACATTATTCTTTCTAATTTTGTACACGTATATGCAAGGAGGGCCGGGAGTAATGATTCTATATAAGAATAAGAGAACTTGTTAAATTTCTAATAAAATACTAATGTCACATTTTCAACAACTCATCATGTTCTTTTCTTTATCATATTTCCACTAACCATCTAAGTATGTTGTTTTAACTTATGAATTGTAATTTATTCATAACAATTCAATACTCACAAGAAAAATAAAACTCGTGTGTTTATTTTTGTAGAATTGATTTTAGATAAAATTAATTGTGTTAGAATTGATTCGAAAGTAAATTGATTCATGTTTGATAGCGTGACTAGAGAAATAATTAATATTTTGAAAGTATTGACCAAAAACACTTTAGATTATTTGTACGGAATATCCAAAATCAATTATAATACAATTCAGAAGTCTTCACAATTGATTTGGGAAGTGTGAATTCTCAAATATATAAAAGTGAAATACTTCGTATAAATTAAATTTGATATGATATCAGTCACTTAATTTAATTTTTATACAATTTAATATTTATGGTTATTCAATCTAACTAATATTTTAATTTAATCTAACATTATATTTAAACAAATTTTATACTGATACAATTTAAAATTTATATTTACTCAATTTAATTTTTTGTATTGATAATTGATTTAGTGTACATATAGAATTGATCTGTATAAAAATGGAGAACAAATCATGTTAGGAAAATATATTGCAAAATCAATTGTTGGGAACAAATCATGTTAGGAAAATATATTGCAAAATCAATTGTTGGGAACAAATCATGTTAGGAAATTATATTGCAAAATCAATTGCTGGGTCTCACAATTGATTCTAGCAAGCCCAAAGGGGCTCCCAAAAACACTTTCGAATACCATCTATATTTGGGGGATTAAATTGTTAAGAGTACCAACAAGGATTGGCACAAGTGGTAAGCAGCTTGTTGTCCCTTAAGCAAGGTCTCGGATTCGAGCCTTGTGATGGAAAAAATCCTTGCTGGGAGCCTCACCTGTCATTCCTAGGTACGCGATTCGGGGCGACGAATTAGTCAGGACGAAGCTCCGGACACCGTGGAAAAAAAAATATTATGTTTAGAGTCACGGAAGCAGTGGGCATTTCATCATTTTCTATTTGTTTGTTTTCTTTATATATAGGAGTAATAAATATGGAGGCATCACCAAGTACTAGCATCATTATGTCACTGCTCATCTAGTATATATTATGCATAAAGCTGTGTGCCCTTAAATTAAAATAATAATGATAAATTCAGAGGATTATACTATCCCATATAACTTGGAAACGCTGCTGCCTCCAAATACACATACAGGTTGCTGGTAATTTGGCGGGATTAGATAAGCTATACAATATAGAAATATAAAACTAAGGTGTTTGATTATTAAGATATAAAAGATATGATAAAAGTTTATATTTAAAGATAAAAAAATTGTATATATTAATATTTCTGAAAAATAGGAATAAAAAAAATCCAATATAATGAAATATCATAACAAACGTAGCCTTTATATATAGCTAGCTTCCCTTAGTCTACATCTTCTTCTATCAAAATATGTGCATATAGACAGACGCGACATAGTTGCTGTAAATTGTAAATCAAGATTTCAGCTTCAGTGAATAATTATAGGGATATTTATTTTATTTAAAAAATGTCTTAAATTCTGGTGACAAGCTATGTGTATGTTTGCTATAAGATAACAGAAATATAATGTTAGCAACATTGTAACATATAGATTAAAAGATATAGTTATGCTAAGGTCCCTTGCAGATGAGAACAAGACGCAGCATATTTGATGAGAACATGCCACAAGGTATATCACTTTTTTTCTTATGTTTGATATAATATACACTATGATCTGATATGATATACCAATAATGTATGTTGCATTAATTAGGGATATATTTGTAATAAATAATGGTCAGAGTGAGTTCTAAGTGAGTGAGACGCTAATTACTCATACATGTTTGTACAAGATTATTCATCTGTATATTTTTTTCATCATTTATTCAATATATTTTATGTTTTTTATCACTCTTAATTATCTTTTGATTATTTGAGTCTAATACCGTAAATTTCAACATGTGCAATAAAATTTTCGATCTAATTTAATCTGGAAAACTATGTGATGGTAATTATGAATTGAGTTTAGCGGAGGAGATATTTTTAATAGGTGACATCATCCTTTTAAAAGATTAGCATGTGGATCTCCAAACCCTATCCCCTTAAAAACACTTTTTTTCAAATTTGACACTTAGCTTAAAAAAACAAATGAACAATCAAACAAAATGGGAAAAAGTTTAGCAACAAATCAGTATCTTTTGGATTGTATAAAACAAAAATAAAACTATTCCCCCAAGTAATCAGTGCCCGCAGGCCGCAACCTTCACAAAAATGAAGAAAAGTATATTACTTTTATTTAGTTGATATAAAAGAGTTTTTTCTTTAATAACTGTCCTAATTAAAATATTTATTAAGGTAGTTAAAACAAAAATATTTTTTAAAAAAATATCCATTTTTATATTTTAATGCGAGAGACTTGCTATTATATTTAAAATCTTACAAATTTTATTATTTTAAGAATAAAAATAAATGTCCTTAAGATACTTATGGGTTAACTAAAAAAAAAGCAAATAGATATTTGTACATACAAACACTCAAGATAAACACCAAAAAATACACAGGGACACCCGAATCTAAGGTTACAAAGTGGGATTATATTTGTCCAAATATATGTGAGACTCGCCTCCAATTTTTTCTTTTTCTTTCTGCTTTAATTTATGCTTTGGAGCATCGCATCCTCATGATAAATATAATAAATGGGAAGAATGGACTTGTGATCGAGACTAACTATCTCGCGAGCTTTAGTTGGGAGTGGGGGCACTAACACACTCTTAATGCTAACACATGGCTTAGAGATAAGTAGATAATGGTGTTTTGGTCTCACAAAGAGATGACACTGATTAACATCTTTTGGGGCCTGTATATGTTCTTTTCCTTCTTGATTTGATTTCTCCAAATTTGGCATTTCTTCCCTTCACTTCCCCCCCGGTATATCTGGGCATATTCTTTATTTTATTACAAAGTTTTAGGTAATCACATTTTTTTCGGTTAAAATAACAAAAAAAATTAATTTTAATATTTTTTGTTCCAAATAACATTCTTAGTCATTTGTATTTTTTAATGGGTTGGATGATTTAGATCCAAACTTATATTTTTTTGCTGTTTTGGCTGATATAATTAATTTTTTATCCCTAACAAAATTCTTATTTTATAAGTATTTGTCCATGTTCATTATAATTTTTATTATTGCTGAAAAGTAACTAATTAAATGCTTTCTCTTCTAATACTACTATTTAGAAGATGATACTTTCCAACTTTAATTTTTTGTAATGTACAATCATTTATATTCTCTTGTCTAATGTTTGTTTTCTCTCAAAAGAATGGTCATATAATATATAGTAATGTTACATGTACACTATAAAATCAATCACTATCAGCTATCACATATAATAATTTAATATTTTAAAATTATTAATTAAATTTTTAAAAATATTAAATTAATATATAATATTAATAGTTGGATTTATTACTTATAGTATATAGTAGCTGAATTTTTAGTGAACGTAAGTAATTTTTTTATAATACAATAGGTAAGAGATGGAATTTCAGCGAGAGTGTAGAAGTTAAGAGATTTTCAGTTAAGCACAAAGAGAGAAGACAAAATTTCAATTAGAATAAATGAGAAAAATATGATGTCATAATACTCGTAATGAATTATTATTAGTTTATTACAATTGCTTAGCTATTACTTTTATTTATGGTAAGGTGCATTCTTCAATGATGACTCAGTGTTGTGACGAACGAAGGACGATGAGAATCGAATACTATAGCAGGACATCTTAACTATTTTAAATTGCACAAATTTTTTAGTAAAATTTTTTCGGCTAAAATAGCTAAAAAAATTTATTTTTGGCTTAAATAGTATTTTTAATCATGTATATTTTTTTAATGAGTCGAATAATTTAAGTTCAATTTTTAATTTTTGACTGTTTTGACGAGTACAATTTTGTACTCCTATTAAAGCTCTTTAAACTGTTACTCAAACAAACATTACTGCCAAAGAACTGATCTCTTATGGTAAATTCGACTTGTTAGAGAATATTTTTATATTTTTACATTGTCTCTCTTGCCTATATAAAGACATATTATCTCTTATATTTTTGTATCTCTTATATCTCTTACATTTTTTATATTTTTCATTCAATGTATCTTTTTTTTATGGAAAATATAAAAAATATAAGAAATATAAGAGATACAAAAATACAAGAGATAACATATCTTTATATAGGCAAGAGAGACAATGTAAAAGTACAAAAATACCCTCAAACACGACTAACTAATTAATGAGACTTAATTTATTGAAGTATTTACCCACTTTTACTTCTTCAATAATATTAGAATTTTTAGAACTAAATAATATAGAATTTAATTATGATAAATATTGTCTAACGTTCTTATGCATAGTTAATGCTGCTTCAAGATTATTTATATATATAGGTCTCTCTATTGGTTTAAGTTCTTGAAAAATAAATATATATTTGATTTATGAAGCTTCTATTTCCTCATTTGCCTCAACATAAATAGGTAGGTATATGAAGCCAAATCTGCTTAATTAAGGCATTTTTTTTTAAAAAAGAGAAAATAAATTTAGTGTACCCGGCCTATGTTTAAGGCTATAGATGAATGAGAGTAAACCTGCAGGAATTATGATGCGTAGGTACACAGTATGTATAGGTGGGAAATATAGTTGAGTGAGTGTTTGAATTGCTAATAGTGTGGGTTTTACGTACTCTGAACAATACATATACATTTACTTACTTACTTACTAATGCAGTCTGAATATGTATATAAAGTTTGGCACTTATTTTAAACTCAAGTAGAATAATAGGGTGTAACTTGAATTAAGGCAAACTTGGTACCCACTATCTAGTGTATATATATATGTGTGTGCTTCCACATTATATTCACGCAGGCAGGCATCACAGCGCAGGCCTCGCTGCATTACTGATGATTAAACTCGAACTCACTGATCCGCATCGTCTGAAGCACGTAATCCTTTTCTTTTTCCTTTTCTCTAGCTAATACATACAATGCTTATTACAAGCACGTACACCTTTCATTACACCCCGTACTTCAAGGGTGTACGAATTCCTTTTATGGGAGACATAGCAGCTGCATGCGCAACCTCTATAAAACTCATCTCTAATCTTACCTTTTAATTATATATATATATATATATATATATATATATATATATATATATATAACAAGTGAAAGGATGAGATTGAAAGGAATAAACTTAGATCATTAGATTTTATTTGAATGGTCAAAATAAATTAGAACATAGAATTATATGATTTTTTAAATCTTGATCATTCAAATAAGATCAAATAATCTAAGTTTATTCCTCTCACTCTCATCCTTCTCATTTGATATGTTCCATATATATATATATATATTCTAACTAAGAGACTAATTTTCAGTGTAAAATACATTTATACTATTATTCAGTAAAGAGATGATAAATTATCAATCATGTGCAATATTTTTAATAAAATTGACGTATCATAATTAAATTCTAAAAATATAGTTTACTAATACTTAAAATAATAATACTTAATTAAATTCATTTTTTATACTCTCAAACTAAAATTATATTTTACACGAATTATCTAATTATTTTATATTGTCTAAGTACGTGTACATTTTGACTGCACGCAGCACACATATTGATCTTTGGACGAAAGAGTGTGTCTTCAAATTATACTCCAGTTCTTGTATTGTTGAATAAAAGGACAAACGAATTTAAAAATCTCATGTGTACGGTCGTAACTAGTCAAATTTAGCAAGCAACAATATGTACCAAAATTCAACAGTTTTTAATTTTGTTTTTGGGTCCTGCAAGTTAACTGTTATGTGTGTACGCCCTATGCGATATTTGAACTTTGAAGGCCCAAAATTAAACCTTCGAGAGAGGGGAAAATTAAAAAGAAGAAAACAGGAAAAAAAAAAAAGAACCTAGTGGAATTCGACCAATAAAAAGGTTTTTCTTTTAAAAAAAAAAAGAAGGAAAAAGAAACATAGTGGAAAGCGGATTAGAGCGAGTCACATGTGAATGTGGTCACAAAAGAAATAAATTAGGGATCCACATCACAACATAATTGTTTGGAAAGAAGCCAAATCTTAATCTCATGTCTATATTATGTTCACAGATACCATGGACCGTTTTATCTCAAATCTTAATTTAATACTTTATAACTTATATTGGCAAGTTTGGTTAAATTAATTTAATATAAGATTCTGTGAACAGCATGACCCCGCGGAGCCACTTTTGCCCGTGCCCTTTTGTACTTGACGTTACTTAATTTGTGCTCGAGCACATGCTTAAATCTTGATCAATTACAACTTCTATCTTTTTCTAGGTGCAATTACTTGTTTTAAACAATGGAATTTAGCATCATCCAATTCTCTGTGTTTCATCTAGTAATTAATTAAGATATTCGTGACGTGTCATATATACATGAGTAGATGATTAGCCTTACATTACATAGGATTCTTTTGCTATATAGAACTAGTACAAGTTCAATTTTTTTAATGTACTTGGAAACTGACTTTTTCGGTCATAGGTATTTTGGATTCCATAATCTCTCTCTTTTGTTGTGAGATTCCCTTTTGTGTTTTTTTAGATATTTGAGATGATTATATAATATATGATCCTAGATTCTCAGACATTCGACACTGTAGTATTTAAATACGATAGCTGGATTAATCGTAAGCATTGAATACCAACCTATAAGATACTATGCAACTAGAAAAATGTAAAGGCATATTCAATTTGCCAGCTCATTTAATTAAGTCTAAAATATGGATTGCACATACACGGGTCTATTTTTTGTGGAAAAAAAAATATGATAATTCTATATTTATAACTCCATGATATAAACAACGTCACATGCTGAAAAATGTGATATAATAACACCAGTAATAATACTGATGAAAAGATAGCAAGTTATAAAATTTGGTGTAATAAACTAATATAATCTTAATACGTAGCTTCGAAAACAAAAAATGCATACTTCTTTTTTCAATAATGTTTATTATACAATAGAAATATATCAAACTAGTATCTTATTACGTATGACATACTTTATGTATGATATATAATAACATTAAATACTAGTTAGATATATTTATGTTGTACAACAAACATTTTTCTTTTGCTAGTAACTATCCCAACATTCGACCTGATTTTAAGGATATTAATGAATATAACGTCATGAAAATAAATTATTTTTTATTTTTGAAATACAACTATTATAGGTTTCTTAATTATAATAAAAACAATTCAAAACATGCATAGTTAATATAAAATGGAAGATGAAGTAGTAAAAAATGCTTGTTCTGACCATTGACTAGTATTTTTTTGGTAGATGACCATTGACTAGTATAATGCTAGTTAAGGATTATTTTAAATAATTCCTCCAGTGTTATTCTTTAATTACGCTTGTAAAATTATTATTTTTTCTAATCAATAATGTCTAAAGTTGTAAATGTTATTTGAAAATCTATTGATGCAATTTCAGTTGAAAATAAAGTCTCCCAAATACTAAAGCAAACAATCACTTATAATATTATAATTTTTTTTAAATAATTGATATAGAAATAAATAATTTATATTTAAAAATTGTTAAAAAGTAGATTTAAAAGTATTATTATAATATGCTAAAAATAAAAGCTAGTATTTTTAATCTCTATTACAATTAATTATTTAAAAAATAAAAAATAAAGTAAAAAACCTTAATTCTTTTGACCTGAATTATTGTAGTCGCAACCGAGGGTTTGTTGGTAAGCAAACATACTACTGTGAATCATTAGTTAGATTGGCATCAAATGAAGTTGGAGTTTGATCCAATTCATCCGAAATGAACCTTCAAACACTGTAGACATAGCTAGCAATTTTATCTTTTAAGAAAGGGGAAAAATGTCTGAAAAAGGGAAAATAAAAGATGGGAAGGTGAAAGTGGAAAGGAAGGAGTAAATAGCATTTAAAAGGGGCAGGCTCATCAGTTTACGACTCATCGTCGTCAACAACCACAGTCTCTGCTCCGTCTGAATTCCCCCCTCCAGTAAGTAATTCTCCTCCCGATAATTTGGCACCCTCACTTTAACTCGCCACACGAGATGAGATGGCAGCCAGCCCCTGTCTCTGTTCCAGTTGCAATTTGCAGGCCTAACCTCCCAACCCAATTACTAAAACGTTTTTCTCTTTTCAACACAATTAAAAGTTAAAGAAAAAAATGAAAGAAAAAGAACACAAGTGTACAGTAATGCCAAGTCAGCATCGACAACGATGCCTCGCTCCCCAGGTGAATTACGAATGTGCCCCTCATCCCTTGCAATTGCCAAATCTAACTGCACAGTATATATAACCTCCCCCCTCTGCCAAACACCAAACACCAGTATTCAATTCATTCACCAAATAACCATCCGCTTCAAATTCCATGCCTATTTCCTTCCCTACTCTTTTTTACTATATTTAGTTTTATGTTTTCTCTCTACAACTCCTCCTCCTCCTCTTATTCTATTCCCATGAACTAATTCATATTTTGCTTTGTTGAAAAATATTAGCTCTTTCTTTTTTTTTTAAGGAAGGGGGAAAATAAATCAAGAAATTAGTTTTGTTTGTGAGCGAAAATGCGAGTGAAGGAGATGCACCCTCTGTGCTGCATCTCCATCGAGAATAGTCCCGGGATCGGTAACCGTTCCCCGGAGCCGGAGTCACTGTCCCGGTCGAGGAGCCTCCAGGCGGCGGCGGTGGGAGGCAATGTGGGTGGGGGATCGGAAGCCACGGTGGCCGGCGTTCTGTACAAGTGGACCAATTTCGGCAAAGGGTGGAGATCCCGGTGGTTCCTTCTCCGAAACGGCGTCCTCTCTTACTCGAAGATCCGGTGCCCGGAGAATCTCAAGCTCCTGACTCCCTCCGACGCCGACGTCCAACTCATCGGAAAGATTTCGAGCACCGCCGTCATGCGACGGAAGCACCACAAAACTTCGTCGTCCGCTTCCTCTGGCGTAGTCCATCTCAAGGTAAAACATACCAACACCAACACGTACTTGAGTAATAAATTCTATTTGCTTAATTTATTTATTATTAATTTTGTTTTGAGATTAAAATAAAATAAAAAAAGGAGGTGTGATTAATGACTACGAGGATATGATATGAGAAGGGATTTTGGTGGCATGGTTCTCTGTTTTGGGGCCATGAAAATTATGCACCTGATGCAGATTCTTCTTGTGGCAGTTTAAAAGGTAAAAAAACAAAAAAGAAAAGAAAAAGGAAGAAGGCTTGGATGCCCGAGCTGAAGAAGATAATAACGTGGAAACCCGAGGGTTTGAGCTATTGTTCGGCGTGGCTTTTCATTCGATTCAGATTTAGGAATAGAAAAGATAAAAGGTTGCATGTATGAATGGAATGGCATGGCATGGCATGTAATTGGTGTTTAACTGGGTGTTAGTGTTGAGTGGGTCACATCAACAGGTGGCTGAGTGGGATAGGGATTATATACTAGTATTTATCTACCTTACCTAGCACTCCACTCCACTCCAGTCCTAATGCCATTATTGTATTAACTTTGGGTCACATCCATCCCTAATAATTCTATTCTTTCTTTGCCATTTCCTCATCTTTCCTTCCTCTCTGCTCTGCTCTGCTCTTCATTTTTGTTTCTACCAGCTAGGACCCTATTTTTTACCCCTTAGCTAGCTACCTAGCTAATTAATCTCTGTTTTGCCATTTCAACACAAAAATATGAACCAAAAATGTAGAGAGGAAATCTTTCTTTTGAAAGGGAGCTAGGGAGGTGGAGGTGGGGTTCCTGTGTGTGTATCTAGCAAGGTACTATTGCTTGCTTCCTAGCTAGCTCTTTATATCTTCTCCTGAATGTATGCTACTATTCCTATTCCGTCTTCATCGTCCTTTTCCTTTTTGTCTTCGGTGGCATTTCCCTTCTTGGACACTGTTACAGTGTTTCTCCTGTTGCTTGTAATTAAGTATTCATTGAGAGAGTGCCATACTTTTTGGCTTTTCTTTTCTCTGCTTTGCTTGGCTTGCTATAGCAGCCATGGGAGACTTCTCCTTGAAGCGGGTTGTTGCATCACATTGTAGAGTAGACTTCACAGCACAAGAAAACAAAATTGTTAATTAGGGATCTTGGACTCTCTTGTGTCAATGTGTATGTGTTTCTCTCTTTGTAATTTGGAATGTCCCAGACGCTACTTTAACCAAACCCTTCTCAAACAAGCTAAACGTTTCCTCATCAGTTACTGTTTTTTACTTTTTATTTCTCTATATATATCTATATATATACAACACTCTGAAAACTATTTCAGAAATTAAAGAATAAAAATAAAGAAAGGAAAACGCATGTATGTGTTCTAGACCTTTTATACTTTCATGAATCGTTATATAACATATTTTTATGGGAAGGAAAAAAAAATAAGTGGGGAGACTCGCTAACATTTTGGTGGGGCATCATCCGAATCAAGATTCGAGGAAGGATGGATGGATGTATAGTAGTATATATAAATACAATAATACTAAATGGACAATGAAAAAATTAGCCCATACAGCCAATGATCTTATTTTGGCTTTGATTTTGACCCAAATAATCATTGAGATTGTAATGGGCTGAGTAATTATGGCCTAAAATCTCATTTATTGGCTGATTAGGCTGATTTTATATTGTTCATTTAGCATCACCCATATAAATAAATATATATTATTATTTTTAATGTTTGTTTTTAGGTACAATAATACTAAATGTACAATAAAAAATCAGCCAATACAGTCAATGAGCCTATTTTAGCTTTGATTTTGACCGAAATAATTATTGAGATTATAATGAGCTAAATAATTATCAATAGTACTACATGTACATCAATATATAGATCTATCAATATATCATCCATCAATCATATTATGCTATTTTGAGCCCACCATTTTAAATAAAAACAAAAAAACTTGCACATATCTCTCACCTTCCAATTTGAATAATGTCTGATGGATGCTTGATGGATAAAAAAATGATGTACACCTATCATTTTTCAATAACAATAGTGTAAAATCTTATTTATTAACTGATTTGACTGATTTTTTATTATATATTTAGCGTCACCCTTTTAATTAAGTGAAAAATCGTATGCTCCTTGAGCTGTTCAAGATAATAAAGAACCAGCCCACTTCATTCTCCCACAAAAGGGGGAAAAGAAATAGTGAAATTTGTTTTGCACAAATAGGATTATTTATTTTATATATGTAGTGAGTCATTGTCTTGTATGTTTCTATTCTTTTATTTGGTGGTGGTTGATCCTTCCTAGTCTAGCAGGGTCATTGAATCAAGGTTTTACTATGGATCATGTCATAATCATCATAATATAGTACTACTAATAATATTTGTTGTTTGGCGGTCCAATTGAGCTGGCGGGCCTGCATGTTCCCGAGATTTGATTATTGATTAATTAGTGCCCTCTAATTGCTTCCAAAATACTATAACTTGGTTGTTTTCTGATTGTGAGATCTAGTTGGTAGCTAGGGGTAACGTACTTATTCATGTTCCTCCCGTGTCTCTTATTGCCAGATTTATTTCCCTTTCCTTTATAACAAACCTTCCCTCATGGTGGGCTCTCCTATACAATTTTGTTCCTCCCTTTGCTTCCTTTCTCTATAAATATACACAAAATCATTCTAATAATTTACTATTGTAGAGGAATTGGTTTGATACATATTTTTTGGGTTACTCTATTAATTATACATTTTTACAATTTTTAAACTTATTATATAATAAGAATTAAATATTACTTTTAATCAAAATTAAGTTTGATTATATTACATTAATTTACTTTGACGTTCAAAAATGAATCTAATTTCAATTGACTAAAAATATAAAATTATGTAGATCATAATTAAAATCTAAAAATATATATAGTTAACATAGATGTTATGCCGAGCAGATATCGTCGTTCAGAGAGAGCAAGTCAGATGATAGGCGTTTCTACATATTTACAGCGACGAAGACTCTCCATCTGAGAACTGAGTCACGCAAAGACCGAGTTGCATGGATAGAAGCGCTGGTAGCAACTCGGGGGCTTCAGTTACCGGTGATTGGCGGCAGCGATCACCTCTCATTTGTGCCGAATGACGTGGCAGTCTCAACGGAGCGACTGAAGACACGGTTGGTTGAACAAGGCGCGAATGAGAACCTCGTGAAGGAGTGCGAGCAAATCATGCTCTCTGAGTTCTCCCACATACAAGCACAACTCGAACTTCTCTCTCAAGAGCGATCCAATCTCCTTCATACTATAAGACAGTTGGAGGTATTTTCATTTTATTTCTCACCTTCATTTCCTTCTTTCTTTCTTCTTTACACTCCACCATTTAATTTCCTGATTGTCCAAAAAAGAAAAATCTTATAATATCATAATAAAACTTGACAGACATAGTTTTTTACGGAATATAATTTTTGTCATTTAACAATTTAATTAACTATAACTACATATTATTATGTTGGTTGTGTGACATTGTTTCAAAAATTACTTACCTATAAAATTGTGATCCTATATGTATATATTGAACAACTTTGGATAAATGTAAATTTTAATAGACATGATATATCTATATCATATAATTAAGATTTCAATCTAACGCAGTAGTAGATTTAGTAAAAAATGTTTTTTTAAATGTATAGTTTTTATTCAAGGACAATATAGAATATAGTTAAATAATAATTATTCAATGTGACAACCACTCATCGATCATGATTTGTAATTTTTATGCAACTCTATTACCGAGATCAATACTGTGTCAACTTCATGAAATATTCGCTTGAAATAATTGTTTAGTGTCCTACAAAGTCTTCATTATTCTCAAGTTTTTCAACTTATGCCATATATATAATGAGATTTGTTTTCATGTACGTGTCATCTTTTCCTTTTTTTTGTGTTTGCCTTGCCCCAAATTTTAATTTAGTCCATGGAGTTATTTCAATTATTTCCCACTACATTGTTTTAAATTGGCCGTTTATGTATATATTATATTAATTAATAATTGTGCTTAACTATTCTATGTTCTTTCAAAAGAATGGATATACATGTTTTAATTAAGATATGTGTGGCTCTATGATCATATGATGAGATTAAGTGACTTATCGTGTATTGGTATATATAATTATTCAAACTTAAGTAGTGATATGATAGAATTAATAGAAACAGGTCAAATTGATTGTGTTAGATCACATGACATGTTTGGTTCATGTGGTCATGCATTCTTGGCTTTTGTGAGGTTTTTCTTTTCTTCCAATGTCTAGAGTGTCACGTCACTGGTGACTCTCTGGTTGATGGCAGCATTTGTGTTTTCTCCCTTCTCCCATTCCAAAAAAGTAATTAAATAAAGTACTAATTCATGCTGTTAATTTCCAAATTGAAGCAAGCTTATTTACTAAATTAGTTTGTGTATGTGATGGTTAATTAACAGGCAGCTAATATTGAGCCTGAGGCCTCTGCAATGCATGATGGTGAATACCAACTAACAAAGAATGACTTTTCAAGTCTTGGACCTGGAAAATATAGTGGTACCACAATATTTATGTTGCTATATATATATATATTATGCTTCTTTCTTTATAATTTATATATGTGTTGGTGCTGTATATGTCGCTTCTCTCTCTTTTTTATTTGATGTAATAAGCATACGGAATCTTTGTTGTGTGGAAAGTTATCAAAGGGGCCTATATGGTTCTGTCTTATTTGAACATGAGGAATATTGCTGACATCACACTATTGTTTTTAATTTTGAAGTTTTTTCCATATACATTTCTGGAATGAATGATATATGGAAAGTATTATTTGGCTTAATGCATGCCATAGAACTTGATTGGAAAGTCTTACATGCCTCTTTATTTTTCTATTTTTCTGAGCTCTAGAGTTTGATTTCAACCTTATGAGTCCCATGCACCTTGGTGCTGTTGTCAATAATCAATATAGAATCTATCTTTTCCCATTCTTGATCATCAATTATGTTTGTCGTACAACAGAAATACATCCAACGAGCATCCAACGTATGCTATACATGATATGGAATTTGTGCTATACGTATAGCATATGTACATATAACACATATTGGATGTATTTTTGTTGTACGACAAGTATTATTGTATTTTTTTGGACTCATCAGTTTACTTGAGGGACATGATTCGACTATATTTTGATTCACTATTGTGTGAATATATCATATTTTATCTGATTAATTAATAAAAGAGAGAGTGAACTTATTGTTAATTAATTGCTTACGATGAAGCTGTTTCGAATAGAATGCAGTACTACAACAGAATCATCGGAAGATATAGAGAAACAGGAGATGGAGGAAGTGTCTGATGAAGATGAAAGCTCATTTTATGATACAAGAGAGTGTTTTACAGAGCAGGCTGCTGCTGCTTGTTTTACTCATCAAGTGGACATCAAGTGTAGTACAAGAGAAGACAAAGACACTAAACTGGGGATCAAGAATAATAATAATGACATAATAAGAAGGCGAAGTAAGCTTCCAGATCCTATTGAGAAAGAAAAGGGTGTGAGTCTGTGGTCCATGATCAAAGACAATGTGGGAAAGGATCTCACCAGGGTTTGTCTTCCTGTGTACTTCAATGAGCCCATCTCATCCCTTCAAAAATGCTGCGAGGACTTGGAGTACTCTTATCTCTTGGATCAGGCTTATCACTACGGCAAATCAGTAAGATATATACTTATATGTATACATACATCATCGTATTAAGACAGTAGTGTGATAATTTGTTTTGTTTTGTTGTTGCAGGGAAACAGCCTGCTTCGGGCAGTGAATGTTGCTGCGTTTGCTGTGTCTGGATATGCATCATCAGAAGGGCGTCACTGTAAGCCCTTTAATCCTTTATTGGGAGAAACCTATGAAGCTGACTTTCCTGAGAAAGGAATTCGGTTCTTCTCTGAGAAGGTGAGTCACCATCCAACTGTGGTGGCCTGCCACTGCCAAGGAAGAGGGTGGAAGTTTTGGGCTGACAGCAACATCCGTTCTAAGTTTTGGGGACGATCTATTCAGCTTGACCCTGTTGGACTCCTCACCCTTGAGTTCGATGATGGTGAAATTTTTCAGTGGAGCAAGGTATACATACATACATACATACCTACACTCTGCAGCCATTTTGTTAATTAATTACTAGTTATATGATTGATGATATTATTGTTGGTTCTGTTTGTAGGTGACGACGACAATTTATAATCTTATCCTTGGGAAAATATACTGCGATCATCATGGGAACATGGATATACGCGGCAATCGCCAGTATTCATGCAGACTCAAGTTCAAAGAGCAGACCATTCTTGACCGAAATCCTCACCAGGTAATTTCTTTAATTTAATTTGTCCAAGACTAGTTATTGCACAAATAATTAAGAGAGTTAAATTTATCAATTAGCATTTCATTTGTATGCATGTATAATATATGATTAGGTGCATGGATTTGTGGAAGACGGTGCAACGGGTAAGAAAGCGGCGACGTTATTTGGGAAGTGGGATGAAAGCATGTATTATATTAGCGGAGATGTGAATGTGAAGGCAAGGGATTATTTGACCACTTCATCAAACGCCACCTTGCTGTGGAAAAGGACTATGCCACCATCTAATCTCACTCGCTACAATATGACATCATTCGCCATCACACTCAATGAGCTTACCCCAGGACTCAAGGTATTACTATGTCTGTATGTATGTATGTATTAATAAATCATTAATACTATATAATAATTGCACATCTATGCATGCATGCATGCATCTATCCTGGCCTTCTTTACTTCTCTTATATATGCGTCTCTAATTGTTTTTATAGCCTTTTCTGATCCCGGGTGTACTTTGATCACGGATTAAAGGAGAAGCTCCCACCCACGGATTCTAGGCTCAGACCAGACCAACGCCATCTAGAGAACGGACAATACGACAAGGCCAATTTGGAGAAACTGAGGTTGGAAAAGCGCCAGAGAATGGTAAGACTCACTGCCCTTCAATAAATGTATTATTTTTGGGGTGACATATATGGATGATTGCTCATTTTGGTTGTGCTGATACATAGTCAAGGAAAATACAAGAAAATGGTTGGAAGCCAAGGTGGTTCCAAAGAGAAGGTGAGAATGAAACATTTCGGTACGTCGGTGGGTACTGGGAAGCGAGGGATCAAGGAAAATGGGATGGATGCCCAAATATATTCGGTGAATTTGCTGATAAACAAGACATCGCGCCTCAATGATCCTTTAGGTGAAGTGAATGCCTTTTGATCACTCTGCCTAAACATAAAATAAAATTAAAATTGTGTATGTTCCTACAAGAATATAATAATCTCTCTACCTCGCATGCATTATATACTTCTATATGAACACATACAGGGTTTCAAAGTAACTTCCACCGATTGCTTCCTGAAATTGATCAACTTGGATGGCCTAGCTATACATATATATGGCTGGTTAGGTTGTGATTTTTCTCTTGACCTCACTTCGGGACAAGGCGTGGCAACCCATGGAATATGTTAAGATGTGAGCAAAGAATTCACCTTATATCGCAGCAGTACTAGCTATTGCAGGGTCGTCATAAATTTTACCTTTCTTTGTATCTAATAATTTTTTTGGGTATTATTATTATAGCTAATGTAAGGGTCTGTCTTTGCTGTTGATCGTGTAATAGATATCATAAATGCTTGGAGCATAACAAAAAAAAGCAGTCAAAACAGTAACAAAGCTCATTTAACACTCTATGACCCAAATAGCACCTTTAATCATGAGTATATTTTTAATGGGTTTGGTGATTGTGGCCCAAATTCTTATTTGTTAACTGTTTTGGCTGGTTTTTTTTTGTTGTGCTCCTAGCAATGCTAGTTAGATATTGATGCTTGCCGAAGGGCTATTGATTTATTTGATAATTCGTTTGTATTTTCCCGGAAATAAATTACAAGAGATGTTTTATCTCATGTTTTAGCCTACCCGTTCAGCCGTTCTATTCCTTGTATATAATCATAACACATCATCAACCCACACATTTCAATTTTCTGAGCTATGTCACACCACACGAGTTTTGTTTAAGCAAGTAAACACTATTATGTGTACAATAAAAAATTGTATAATATTTGTACAATAATTATATTCATCATTATATTGTAATTTGAATTTACAAATTAATGCAATCCAACTGTAAATGTGACTATTGTATAAGTATTGTACTATTTTCATTGTACATGTAACATTTTTCGTAACGGTGATGCTAAATGAACAATACAAAACCAGCCAAACCAGCCAATAAATGAGATTTTGGGCCCTAATTACTCAGTCCATTACAATTTCAATGATTATTTGGGCCAAAATAGGCTCATTGGCTGTATGGGTTGATTTTTCATTGTCCACTTAACATTATTGTTTTAAACAAATATCTTTGCCGTTCATTTAATGGGTAGTAGTAAATTGGAATAGTTTTCCGTTAAAGTTTAACGAATATTTTCGTTGAACAGCCCCATTGCTGGTTTCATGCCAAGGCCCCAGCCTGACTGAGGCTGTGCAACTTGATCTTTTAATGTGAATCGGCCCACCCTAGTATTTGGGCAAGACCACCTTGAGCCGAGCTAGATTTTGTGTTTGGTTTATAAGCTACAAACGTTGTCCTTCAACTCTATCTACTATCTTGTACGATTGAAAAAAACAAAAAAACAAAACAAAAACTCAACCTTTGACCAATCAAAAGTAAGATAAAAAGTAAAAGAATTACATAGACAATAAAATAATAATATTAGAGTGAAAATCATGAGTGAGTGACCTAAACTTACAACATTACATTTCGTATCTAAAAAAAAGATTCTTTTTATTCTATTTTGAAGAAGTTGCTCCCATGGTTGGGACAAGCAGACAAGTCGAGATGGCATTATCCCGAACTTAAGTATTCTACTTCTCAATCTCATTGCTAGTGCATTGAAATGTGCAGTACTAAAATAATAAACAGGAATAAACTTATTAAAATTTGGTATTATACTGAACTTGTCAGAAGCCTAGTTTCAACAACTAAATATATGTGTAATTTTGTATTTAATAATTACATGCAGTTTTAGAATATGCTGATTTGTTTTCAACCAATTCCAATTCATAGTCCGTGATTCAAATTGAGTATCTTTTCTTTTTCTTTATTTTTGTTCTCGTTAAGAATGTCCAAACTATGGCGACCTCACATTTTTTAGTGTTGACTGTTGAGTGATTAAGAGTGGGTCGGAAAAATAAAATTAAAAATATTTAGTCAATAAATGAAAAATTTTGGACTTGAATTCCCATATTAATTGTATTTGCGAACTCAATACATTTATCAATAATCTTGACATTTCTTGTGTTCTATTGACGCAATATAAGTAAAAACAGCATTTACGATAAAAAATCAGCCAAAACAGCCAACAATAGGAAATTGGATCTAAATCATTGTTCATTAAAAAAATATACATAGTTAATAATACTATTTGGGTCAAAAGTGTTAAAATGTGCTTTATTAACTGTTTTGGCTTGAAAAAATGTTATTCTCCAAACATTATCAAGTAAAAATACATATATAGTTCATTAATTACCACAGAAAAAGAAGACATAAATAGTTCAACGAAAATGAAAAGTCAAATGCTTAAACGCCTCATATATTTCTATGACGGAAATGTATATGTATTTTCTTGTGAACCACAATCTTTATTTTTTTGGGTCCAATTATATCACTTATCTTGATTAGTTGTTTAGCATATTCTCTGTTAAACATTATCCACATGTTTGTGGGGCTTAATTTGTAGCATTTGAAACAAACAAATCAGTACAATTAATACATACATAGAGATGAGACTGATACAAATTTAAGGACGAGATAAACAATATCCTTTCGGAGCAACAACTCTTCATTTCTTTCTTTCTTTTCTTTTTTCTGCTTTCTTTTTTATACATCCCACAGTATATGCACATATAGAGAAACTAGTTACAACTTACAAGCTTAATTATTGTAAAAAAAAAAATGCTGATGCCTGCATTTTCTTACATTTGAAAATGCTTGCTTATCATATTAATACAAGCAGCAGGTTATTTTTAACAGAGAAAAAAACTTTAAATGAGAGAAATTAAAGGTGCAGGTTGTGGTACAACATAAATACGTTCAACTAGTATTCAACGTGTGTTATACATAACACGCAATACATGTTATATGTACGTGTACTATACATATAGCACACATTTGATACTAGTTAAACGTATTTCTATTGTACACCGAACATTACGGATTAAAGTTGTGTATATATTAATTAATTAAGTATAGGGAGAAGATTATTCCTATGCATGAAAAGTACCAACTTCCTCTTGTTCTTCCAATTCAATGCCCACCTCAGCAAGCCTCTTGTCCTTGTACACATACCACTTGGCACAAACCAAGTAAATGACCACATTGACAGCACTCAACAGAGCCAAAAGCCAGTAAAAGTCATAGAGCCTCCCTTGGTTGAGATTATCCGCAAGCCATGGCCTCCCATGAGCTGTCAATTTATTAACTATAGTGACCAACACGGAACTGAAGAAAAACCCCAAAGAAAGTGTGCTCAAGAACAAGCCTGTGCTCATAGTTTTCATCCCTTTGGGACACTCCCTAAGGAAAAAGTCTAGTTGCCCCATGTACATGAAGGCCTCCCCTGACCCCACCAAGAAAAACTGAGGCACGAGCCAGAACACGCTCATGGGCAGGGCCACCTTAGGATCGCTGACCAAATGGTGCGATCGTGCGACTCTGAGGCGCTTGATTTCGACGAGTGCTGCTGCCACCATGGAAAAGACGGAGAGGACTAATCCAACCCCAACGCGTTGCAGAGGAGTTAGGCCATGTGGGTTCATGAGGAGCTTCCTTAAGAGGCGGACCATGAGGCGGTCGTAGAAGGGGACGGTTAGGAGGATTGTTCCCATGAGGAAGAGGGTCATTGAGGCTGGAGGGATTTGGAATGATTTGCCTATGTGGCGGTCCATGGTTGTCGCCTGGGACACTGAGAATGTTGTCATCTGAGCATGGATGCACCAGAACATTATGGTCGTTGCCCATATTGGCAACATTCTTATTACCATTTTCACTTCTTCCACGTCTGTTAAGGTCGTCAACTGCCACTTACTCTTCACCGCCGTTTCTGACCCCTTCATTGCAGCCTTGTCCAAGAACCTGATGCATGTTCCGTCAACAAAATTACTAATCATATCAAACAATAATGTGTGTTATTTGTATAGCACATGCACTTATAGCACACAATTCATATCATGTATAACACAAGTTGGATACTTGATGGACATATTTCTGATGTACGACAAGTATTATTGATTAATTAAACCAGCAAGAATCTTTTCTGAATTAAATGCGACTTTACTTTTAGCAGAATAATGTGAATGATATATAAGCTATGAGATTATTATTCACATTAAGAGGCAATAATAGTTGTTTTGTTTATATAAAGCCTTGTCCGTGACAGAGGTGGTAGCAGTGGGAGATTGGTGCAGGCGCGTGAGCCAGCCAGCCAGCCAGCCCTGTCTTCCGTGAATTGTAATTAGACGACCCATCATCATTTTTTAATACACAATTATTGGATTAGAAACAGAGAAAGGTGTTTTGTGGTCCTCATTGCGTAAATTTATTACTAAATACTTTGTTTTTTTTCTCTTTGCCCACAAGTCTTAGTTTTTCAACTACCAAACATAAAGAATTGTAAAGAAAATAAATCAAATCATATTATATCAAGTAGATTAGAAATTACCGGAACTGGTCAGTGTGAGGCAACCTCTGCTTCTTTCCGTCACCAACGAGGGTGTCATCCTCGTAAAAGACGACGACGGGATCAGAGGGCAATTGCAAGTGCCTCTTCCTCCAAGCAGCAACAAAAACGACGGCCACCTGAGTCAATGGGCTCCCAAGCGTTTTCTTGTACCTGTACCTCTTGGTGCCCGACAAGAACACAACAAGAGCAACCACAATGCAAAACGCGCATATTCCATAGCCCCATTCTCTGCCCTGGTTGTCTTGAATGTACACGAGCACTGTCACCGCCGCCAGAGACCCTGTGCTCACGAAGAAGTAGAACCAGTTGAAGAATTTGAGCATGTGCTTCCTCTCCTCTGGCTCTGATTCGTCGAATTGGTCTGAACCGAACCCGGACACACTGGATTTGAGCCCACCGGTTCCTAGTGCCGTCACATAAAGCGCTAAGTACAGAACCGTTAACTGCATGTTGTTGGCTTTTTCACATGGCGGCACCGTTTCTGCTGTGCATTTTGGAGGGTGTAGGCTTGGGATTTTTGTTGATATCGTCAAGATTGTTACACCCTGTAATTAATTCGACAACATCGAAGAAGACATATCGTTAATTACTGAATTTGAAGCATTGAACTGATCGAAAAAACAGAACAAAAAAATGAAAAAGAAGAAAGGTTGCATCGTCTCTTACAGTAGCTTGAACAGCGGCGAAGATGGCGATGGTGCGGTATCTGTGATATGCATCATGAATAAGAAATGACTGTGAGAGACAGAGCATGAAATGGAATGAATTAATTAAAGGATGGAAGGAAGGTAGATACCTTCCGAGAAAAGTGTCAGCGAGAAAGCCACCAAGCAAACAGAGCATGAAAGAGGTTCCCAAGAAGTTGGTGACAACGTTGGCAGAGGCAGCATTGCCCAAATGCATGGTTCCAGTCAAATACGTCACCAAATTCACCGCTATCCCCAGTGTTGTCAACCTCTCCATCACTTCTCCACCTGATTATCAGTCATCAAACATTAAAATCATACTCTATATATATAGATATAGCCACAGTTTGATTAATAATGAGTGAAGTTTGGTAGTGAGACCTAGAATCTTAGCAGCTGCGAACCATCCACCAGTTTTGGATCTCTCAGCAGGGCCACCCTTGTAGTCGGTGGCATCTTTGATTGTCTTCTCTTGTGTTGTGGGAAGAGTGCTCATTATATTGCTGATTAATAATCAATTGATTAATATAATGATTCTGTTATCAGAAATGCTAAGGTGAAAGCATGAATTGAAGAGAGGAAGTGAGCTGAGCTAGCTGGTATGGATCCCCGATGCTTCAGCTTTAGCCCTTTATATAGAGCAACAGCTAAGCTAGGGGCCATATTGCAACAGGAATCTTAATTCATTTTATTTTGTCCATTATACATCCCCCGACCCTAATTATCACTTTTAATTAACCCAACCCCTCCCTAATATATATTGTATAGAAAAAATACATTCCACGAGTATTCAACATGTACTATATATCATATGTAACATGTGTTATACTCATTGGATATATTTTTTATGTACAATAAGTATTATTATTTTATTATTACAATTATCATATCAAAACGATTACACCTAAACTTATTATATGTTCACTTATATCGTCTATTCTTTGAAAATAGCAAACAATTATATTACCATATGTATTCAAATATTTAAAGTATTAAAATAAAGATGGACCTAGAGATGGAAGTATATTTGGGTGGATGTGAAAATTTTCTAATTTTCAAATATACTAAAATACAATTAAGTTTACATATGTTGATTTAATTTTTAACTATATTAAAAAATGAAAGTGACAAATAATATTGAATGGAGTTAATTTTTTTTTTCAATCAACAATCAGTTTTCCTTCTTGAATTTAACTATATTCTTTGAGAACGTATCTGTTTTTTTCTTCTCAAAAACACTACTCAAATGACAATATGCGTAATTAACAAATTGATATGTTAATTCTAAACCTAATTCCCTCCCTTGTATTTTAATTTGTTCCTGTCAGTCCGAGAATCGATACAACTTGCTATATATAAAAAGTCAATATAGTTAATTAGTTAATTGAATAAACTACAAGAATAACTTTTGTTGCCAAAACAATTATTAAGGTGATATGACCAAGCTCTAAATCTAACACTCGTGGACTTATAATATGGGCTGGTAAAGGCGATAAATATATATACATTCACTTTTAACTAAATGTTTTGAATTTGAGTCCTGAAAATTGAGAAAATTCTTGTTAAGAGATTTTTATTTTCTTTAATTTATGAAACTTTGATCAAATCTGTTCGTATTGATCAAATTTCTAGTAATGAACATGATTTTATTTTATGCAGTTCGATGGAGAATAATAAAGTCTACATTCATATATCAGTTTAATTTTATCATAGATTTAATGGGATAAAACAATAATTCTCTACAACTACAATGAGTAAGTTTTTTTTTTCTTTTAAAGTAATAGAAATACTAATTACGTCGGTGTGAATCGAATTAAAAAAATCCATAATGATTTAATCAAATTAAAGAGTAGGTGGAACTCTCTGAAAAACCATGGTCCAGAGAGACCGTGGGATTAGTTAACGTATACTAGCTAGTTAGGGCTCATTTTCATTCGTATTAATTTATGAATGTTAAGTACGTACACTTGTACGTATGTTACTTTGTGTTTTGCTTGATTTATTTAATTATTATAAATATTAACAATTTAATTTTAACTTTTTCACACAGTCATCTAATTATGTGCTGGTATATCAGTCACATGATTGTATTTTATCTTTTTCATTACCTAAAAAGTCATACAAACAGAGTGTTTTGATTGAATGACAGTGTAAAATATTTTTACATTGTTAGTGTATCAAAATCAAACTCAAATATTAATACCTTTTTCATTCATATAATTACACATCAATATATACCATCACTTTATGCAAGTAATTAATCTGAATGTATATGTATATCATTTTTCTTTTGTATATTTAGTTGGTTAGGTGTGACCTTCCTGTTTCCCTAGAAGGCCTCTTTTATCTCTTGTTATCGCATGTGACTACAAATAGCGCGCAATTGTTGATGAAGACGAATTCTATGGCATAACGAAAGGTCTCAAAATATATATATAAAGATAGTTAAAAGTGATTCGCGTATTTCCAAAATGAGAAGAACCTACTTAGAAGTTGCATGGGTTCTGTTCAAATAGCCAAATCTTCTTACTTAAACGTTATCTTGTGGTACCTGCTTTAATATTTTGATTTAATTGCACATAGTTTTACTAATATTCAGGTATATTTGATAATGAATAAAAATTAAAGCAAATACATTGATAATTTAATTAGAGGGAATAATATATCTTTTCATTTACCTTGACACTTTTTTTTTTGGTGAGTCATTTACCTTGACACTGATATATATTATTTTAGATTTTTGTAGTACAAATTAAATTGGTGTGCTGATACACTGATCATCATCAGCTCGCAGCATTGCATGGGACATTTCGGTTATTTCAATTTCTGGAAGTTTAAGCTTAATTAATGCTACGCTTCGGTCACACTTGATTAATATAGGTATCCCAGTGGGCAATATCCATATCTGTTCCTGAGCTATGCCTAACATTTTTTTTTTAAAGTTTATTAGATGTTGGAATTCTTATGGAAGCAATTTAAGGGACATGTATGGGCATATAATAATAGATTTGGGAAAATGCTAAATGTATTTAATTTTTCACCTATTTTTCACCATATTCAAATATTAACAACTTTTATGAATATGGGTGGTACTGTTCTATTTACAAATAGCAATCCTCATAGATTTTCTATCTGTTTGTTTTCTTTCCTATGATCGATGAAAGTGTATATGAATAGAAACATGTAAATGGGAATAGGAGTAGGCATCTAAAAGAATTTTTGGTGTACAAGTTAATTAACACTTAACATCCTTTTAATTGTGTAAATGAATATAATATATCATTATGAGTAATGTTATGGGTAAAATGAATCTAATATAATAATTATATTCATCATTGAATTGTAATATAAATTTATTCATTAATACAATCCAACAATTAATATAATTATTATATAAATATTATACAATTTTAATTGTACACATAGAATTCCTAACCATTGATGTTATTTCAGTTAGTTTGGTTAGTTATTTGTTTTGCGTTCATTCTGTTATATGATATCTCATATATATATATATATATATATAGAGACTCTCGTCTCTTTCTGTATCATACAATAAAATAATATTCAATTCAAGATTACATTCATTTCTTCCTTTCTTTTCTATTTTCTTGCTGCTTCTCATTAGCTTAACAAATTGTGTATCAAGTATTTCTTCCCTATAAAAGGTACAAAGAAAGCAAGGCCTGTATATAATAAGCAAATTAACCTGTGTCCAAAAACAGAACTATAGTTAGTTAAACTAACACATCAAGACAATAACTGAAATAACATGATTAAATTTTATCTTAACAAAAATAAATTGTTAACTTTATTTATACACTAATGTTATGTATATAATGAAAAGTATAAAATATTTATACAACAATCATATCTACCGTTAGATTACATTAGTTTGTGATTCATTTTACAATTCAATGATGGATATGATTGTTATACAAATATTATACACGTAACAATTCTCTTATTTATATCTTATCACCCCTTTTCTTGGTTAGATATTTTATCTCTCTTTTTCTGTCAATTCATAAATCAATAATGTTTGTCGTACAACAAAAATACATTAAATTAATATCCAATGTGTGATATACATGATATAGAACGTTTGCTATAGATGTATAGCACACATTATGAATGACAGGTGAAACTCCCAACAAAGATTTTTTCCATTCACAAAGATCGAATTCGAGACCTTGCTTAAGGGAAAACAAACCGCTTACCACTTGTATCAGTTCTTGTTAATTTTTTTTTTCAATTATATTCTTAATTAATACAAGAGATAATAAATTTAATGAATAATTAAAATAATAATAAGTAATAAAAAAATTATTATAAAATAAACTTAATTTTTCTAAATTTTAGACATAAAATACACCTACGTGTGCGCATAGGAAATAGTATAGATTACAATTCTGAATTTGTTTTATTGTTTGTCTATCCTCTAATCAACGGTGGTAGACCATTTATGTCATGACACGCGTATCCTGCTTGGTTAGAATTAACTGCCACCACAATTTTATTCACAAAAACAATGATACATATATGATTGGTGTTCATCGATGCTATTTTATTATCATCATTCTATTCCAGAAAACAACGTTTTTTTTTATAAAAATAAAGTGTTTTGTTAAGGATATTGAACAAATTAAAAGTTTTGATGAAAAAAATCGTAAGTGTTTAGTGTATGATGAATTCAGTTTTTTTTTTTTTAAATCTTTTAATGTTCAATACCAAAATTGAAAGCTTAAAACACTAATTAGCAAAAAACGGAGTCGAGTCTCGTGACACACAAAAAACACTTTACTTGGACGGCGTTTGTCACCATCTATCCTATGAGTTCAATTTCATTCATTTAAGAGTAATTTAATTTCGTTAATTTAACATCTAATGACTTATGTCAAACTCAAATTTGAGCAATATGAGCTTATGATATAGTAAGCACTACTACGATCAGTACATGCATATGGCTTAAAAATACAATAAAGAAGTGCTAAAATTTTATACGTCAGCTTTTGTTCTCTTCAACAACGATGTTCAAACCTCTCTGTGGCCTCTCGACCGGAATTATCTATTACTAATTATAAGTGCCAGTCTTGTTTCATTAAGAAACTAATACTGTATATGATTGTAATAAACAATAATTTTCAGTCAATAAATGACCTTTTTAGGAAGTCCTAAATCGGCTTTTCGTGGGCTTCAAAGAGCCAATCCTCTGGCTGACGTAACACGTGGATCAATAATAGCACTTTTAAACTAGTATCAATTTCAACTTGATTTATAGCTTCTTAGAAACCATACAGGGATAATTAAACAAAATTAAATCCTTAAAAAACCATATAATGGAAGAGAGAGAAGTCTCACCCACGCGTCACAAAACCTTAAGTTGGTAGGCACATGACCATAATAAATTAAGTGGAAAACATATATAATCAAGCTTGCCATCATCTTCTCTTTATCCAATTTTTTAGTAATTTACGTAATTTTTTAATGCAAAATAATGATATATACATATAGCATACATAATTTTCGAAGCATTAAAGTCAATGAATAAGTGGTATATTATTGTTTTACAATATAAATTATTGCATGACATACTCAAATATTTATATAAAAAATCTAATTTGATTGTTGTATATAACTTGTATAGCGAGCGCAGACAATAGTTTCTCAATATACATGGGCGGCAAAATTGATTTACATTATGAGATCAGAATGAGACTTCAGATTAATTCACTCTATTTTATTATTATATCATAGAAATTAGAAAAAAATTATTATGCTGAAGATAAATCATAGACTTCCAATGTTTAATATATATAAATCTCGTTTCTTATTTAATATAGATTTACATATAAATATATGCAATTAACACATTATGTTATTCATAACAAGTGCATATCAATTCATAAAAATTATACACAAATATATATATATATATATATTGTATAAATATATAATAGATGACGTGACATATATATTTTAGTTGTACATATAATTTTACTAAATATTGAAATTATTCATTTTACAAATAAATCTCAAGTCTTATATATGGGAGTAATTAACATTTAACTCATTCTAACTTATACTAAATATACTTATTATAACCTCTAACAGTTATTGATTAATATTTATATATACATTATTACCTGCTTATTATATATTTTGTTTGTCTAAATTTTGTCTATTTTTCCATTTATTTTTGTAGTGCTTATCAACTTTTATACAAACATGACATTGTTAGAAAGACAACAAAATTTAAAATGTCGTTGTTATACTTTTTTTTATACGTGTCTAACAAGCATAACTTTATTTTTAAAATGCATTGGTGCTTAAAATGTATTGTGCAATGTTATATTTATTTTGGAATGTATTTTCAAATGGAGTTAGTGATCTAATAAAAGAAGGAACCTTCAAATTATAATCATGTCTTAATCTTATATGTAGAAGTCGTGCCACCAGTTGAGTAGCTAGCAAACTCATTGGCGTTCAATAATCCTATTCCTCTTTTTAAACTTAGTGAAAACACAATATATATATATATATATAAAGAATGCGAAGTTAACCACTAAAATGAAAATAACAATTCAAGAATATTTGGAAGAAGATTAGAGTTATTAAGTTTAGGTATGTATACTGTGACAGTTGAAAAATCCATCTCTACATAAAATTCACATTTTCATAATAAATTAATACTGTAAACATGTATAAGAAATATATATGATCATTTGAAATTTGAACCTCTGACTAGGTCCTTCACTCATATAGTCATATCTATAAAAACAAACAATACAAGACTACTCGATATCTGACTTGCTATATAAGTGATGAATTTTGACTATCGAAAGTTGACTTCTGCAAATTAAAGGCAGATAATAATGATTCAATTTATTTATATATTTATTTAGTAATAATTGATAATTATTGTGTATATACTAGTATATACTAGTGATAGGGGCCGACAAGTACACCATGTCGCTCACTTGTAATAATGTGGCGCTTGAAGACGTGCTTATCGTGGTTTCGGATATACTTAGCTAGCTCAACGTCCAAATATATATATATCAACAAATTAAATATTTGCTTGTTACAAAATATATTATAAACGGTTAGACATACATATATATTATTAGGTGGCATTCTACGCATAAAGAAAAAAGTATTTGAAAAATTCAACTAGGGGCCTTTGATTAAAGATACAGATGGAGTATATATAGTTGCCTTGGCATGAGAAGAAAATCTTGTAGAATGAATATTGAATATACACATTTTGATACCTGATAGACGGTGATGAAGGCATCATGTGGCAGCGCCCATTTTAGATTCTCAACAAGTGGGGAAGTCCTTATCTAGGGTGGGGACCTTTTGGCTTCTTTTATTATTAGCTTGACAAGAGAATAAAAATGAATATCCACTTTTTTGCTAAACAAAGAAATCAAATAGATCCACTGAACCATGTCCAACCCTCAACTGCATCATTATTAAGATATACTATTTCTGTTGGAATCCGTTTCGTAATAGTAATATTTAATCAATAAATACATCCAACTAATATTTAATATATTCTATATATGATATGTAATATATATGTGTCATATGTATAGAACACACATGTATAATGCATATTACATATTATATATAGATACTAGTTTGACGTATTTATATTGTAAAACAAACATTACTGATATTTAATTAATGAGTTTCACTACGTGTACAACGAAAAATACTAATAACGTAACAAACCATCATATAATGCAGAAATCAGACAATAAGAGTGAAAAATGCATGTTTTGTATACTCACTCTCACATATGTACGCGTGTACAATACGTGCGGGGTAAGCGAACACATTCACCAATACATAAAATGAATACATATTTCAATAACAAATGAACACATTGAATTATAAGAAATGAATACATTTATTCATTATAATAAACATATTTAAGTATAAAAAGTGAATACAATTATTTATAGAAATATCTCAAACTCATTAATTTTATTATTTTGCATCGTGTATTATGTAATCGGTATAAACTCAACTTTTTTACTATTTCATTGGCTCATGTATCATTATAAATACTCAACCCCTGTGTAATTCAGCAATCAATATAGAATCATCTTCATTTCTCAATCTCTCTCAATAATTATAATGGATCTCAAACTTATAAATAGTCCTTCGATATTTTTTCTCTATATATGGACTCAGCTTCAAGGAAATTTTAACGTACAATTTTATTTTCATGCCCAAAGTAAGTAAAAGTAAAATCCAACACTATCATGTACTTATAGTTGTGTTTCGTGAGAGGTACAAAACAATAAAAGACACAATTATAGAGACATTGGAGATAAAGATATTATATTTAGATGAGTGAAAAGAAAGTGGCTTTTGTTTCATTATGCTCTATTTTATGCTCTACATAAATTTTCTATTATGAGAAACAAATGTTTTTGTTCATGAAACATCTTATTTATATACTTATACCTCTACATTTCTTTCTTATATGCTTTACTAAACAAAATCATATTGATTTGAAATAAAAAATCTAATAAAAGCGATAGGAACTTGATCATAGCAAAGCTCAAATAGCTGATGATATATTTGAGCTGATGATATGACCCAAAAGTTAGTTGGGCCAATGGTCCATTAGATACTGCGACAATCTCTGGTCCAAGTAGATGAGATTTGAGAATTAGGGTATGTTTGGGTAAACTGAAAAATTAAACTTATTTCGGTAATCGCTTATTTATACAATCGCTTTTTTATATAATCGCTTATTTAAGGATAAATTTATGTTTGGATAGTTTAGCTGAAAAGTAACTTTAAGTTAATCTATGATGTTTGGATTGATAAAAAATAATCGCTTTTTGTGACAAATTGGTAATATTAATATTGTATATTTAACAAAACAACTTTTTTTCCAAAATAAATGCTCAACTTTGAGCTTAAATTTTTTCACCAAAAACAGCTTCTTCCTTCTTAAAAAACAGCTTTAATTATTTATCTTAACTACCCAAACATCTTGCTTTTTTTCAAAACAGCTTTCTTAAAAAATTTAAGCTGTTTTTGTTACTTCCCAAACATGCACTTAGATGTTAAATCTGATACCGTCCAAAAAGCACATTTTATCTGATTGATACAAATAACAGTAATAGTGATAGAACAAGCCTCAATTTTCTTAACCCAGAACAAATATATTTTTTACTTAATTCTAAAATAATTTCATGTTAAAAAAGCGATATTTTTTCCCAAATAAGAAGCAAGCACATCATCATCTTGGGAATAACACCTTTACTGACTTCAGTCCAGTGAAAACTATCATGAATTTTTAATTCTTAACAAACTAACTGATAATTGTCATGGGTTTGTTAGTTCGTTTTTATTAATGTTTGGTAAAAAACAAAATAGATAAATGATAATCATATCATAAAAATAATATAGAATAAAATTTAATCTTATACAAGAACAGAACTTTTTCATAGGAATAGTATAGCAAGCATTCGTTATTATATAGTACCGCAATATTCTGTCCCTTGGAACAAGGGATCCACTCTTGGAGCTTGAAAAGCTAATATTAGACTTTAGTTTGAATGGGTATGATGCAAGCAAATTCAATTGATGATGAAATCATCTCAATCACCGTAGAATTGGAGAAGATATCGAATCACTACAAAACTACTCTCTTATATTAGGGCTCCTTGTTACGTGAAGACAAAGATGAAGACAACAGATGCAGTCCACTTATTGGTTGGTTTGGTGGTATGTGGGCCAGCGAATGACACTTGATTTACATAAAGAGATATGTTATTTTGTAAATTGATTGGAAGCTCAGGAAAGAGAGTGCAGTGAAAGAAATGATAGTTTGCATTGTAAAAAATGATTGAACTGAATATTAGTTAGTTACGGAATTTTGAATGCAAGTATTTATATATACTGACTATACATTGGTTAGTTAATCTTGATCAGTAACCATAGTTAGATATAGATGGTTAACTAACTAACTCTTTATTATCTGTTTTCCCTGACATAAATGGAACGTGATTACTGAATTGGAGAAAAAAAGAAAAAACTGGCATAGTTACTAATATAACTCTGTAGAAGAAAAGTAAAAAATAAGTGTGGATGGGAGTGAAGTGTGAAAGAAAGGGGAAGACAAGAATTTGTATTATGGTTGTGTACATTATCTTGTTGGGCAGGATGGGGACCCAACTCCAGAGGCTCCTCTTTTGAGATCTATCGCGTTCTTCTAGTTCTATGCTTCTTGTTCGCGATTGGTTTCGGCTTGCGACCTCCTCTTTCCAATCGCACGTACGTCTTCATTCTCCGACTCCGATCTGGTCATCTTTGACTACTCCACTCCAACCTTCACCACTACTTGATTCTTCCATGACATCATAAACACACAATCTCTCACAAAATAGTGCACAACGGAAGCTCAATATAGGAAGAGAAATTTTATTTAACATTCATGAGATACAACCCATAACATAACACATAAGCTTTATGCTTTTCTAATATTACAAAACACTCACGTACTAAGGTTTTTCACTCATATTGCTTATACAACATATGCATTACTCTTATATAACCTTATATGTTAATAAAAAAACAAAAACATTAATTACCTTTATTTAATCCTATATATCAGCATGGCAAACAAGATTTTACCTTTAGAAATTTTCTTCACCTAATAGAATCTCTCATAGTCAAAGCATGCTAAACATTAAATACAAAGCATGATATAACATTAACTCCAAGACATGCTTGGTTTAATTTATTATTTTTCTAACATTGCCTCCCGTAAACCAAGCATGTACCATTATTCATTCTAAGCATTTTCTTCAATTTGTAGAATAACTCAGTCTTCAATGGCTTTGTAAAAATATATGCAATTTGTTCATCAGTTGGACAATAATCAATCAACACTTCTTTCTGAGATACCAATTCCCTGATCTTGTGGAATCGAATATCTATATGCTTGGATCTTCCATGGAACACTGGATTTTTGCAAAGTGCAATAGCAGACTTGTTGTCACAAAATATTGTTGTGGGAGCATCTTGCTTCTACTTCAATGTTTCTAGAATTCTTCTCAGTCATACTGCTTGTGTAGCACAACTGGCTGCTGCAATGTATTCTGCTTCAGCTGTGGAGAGTGCAACCACAGGTTGCTTCTTTGAAGACCAAGATACTGCGCCAGTTCCAAGATGAAAAACATAGCCTGAAGTACTTTTTCTTGTTTCAATGTCACCTGCCCAATCACTATCTGTGTATCCAACAAGTCTAACATCATTAGTATCACCATAAAAAATTCCATCATTTATGGTACCTTTGATGTAGCGAAGTACTCTTTTAGCAGCTTGCAAATGACCGGTGTGAGGCTCCTCCATAAACCTGCTTAGTAAACCAACTCCAAAAACAATGTCTGGCCTGGTAGCTGTCAAATATCTTAAACTCCCAATCAAACTCTTGTAGTGAGTAGGATCCACAACTCTACCTTCATTTTCTCTCATCAATTTCAACTTTTCTTCAACTGAAGTAGAAACTGGCTTTGAATTCTGCATTTGGAACTTTTTCAAAATATCATTAGCATATTTCTTTTGAGAAATGAAAATGCCATGTTCCGGTTGGTCAACTTCAATTCCAAGAAAGTATGACATTAATCCCAAATCTGTCATTTCAAAATGCTTCACCATGGCCTTCCTGAATTCTGCAATCATCTTCAAATTGTTTCCAGTGAAAATCAAATCATCAACATAAAGGCACACAATGAGAATATCACCAGACTCAACAGACTTAATGTACAAAGTATGTTCAAACGGGCATCTTTGAAAACCATTCTTAATAAAATAAGAATCAATCTTCTTGTACCATGCTCTTGGTGCCTGTTTCAAGCCATACAGTGTCTTCTTCAATCTGTACACTTTGTCTTCTTTTCCAGGAATCACATAACCTGCAGGTTGCTCAACATACACCTCTTCTTCCAAAGTACCATTCAAAAAAGCAGACTTGACATCCATCTGATAAATCCTCCATTTATTTTGAGCAGAAAGTGAAATAATCATTCGAATGGTATCTAGTCTGGCAACAGGAGCAAATACTTCAAAATAATCAATACCTGGCTTTTGTTTGTATCCCTTTGCAACCAACCTTGCTTTGAAGCGATCAATCTCACCATTGGGCTTATACTTAGTCTTGTATACCCATTTCACTCCAATAGCCTTCTTATCTGCATGCAATTCTGTTAGCATCCATGTATCATTTTTCTCAATTGCAGAGATTTCTTCATTCATTGCTTTTCTCCAATTATTGTCAGTGGCAGCTTCTTCAAAGCTTACTGGTTCACAATCTGCAAATAGAGCAAAATTGATAATCTCCTCATCAGATGGATCATTATCATTACTCACAACATAATCCTCCAGTCTTGATGGTAATCGATGACTCCTTTGAGGACGACTAGATGACTCTGGCTGAGTTGATGTGCCTATTTGCTCTTCTTCTTCTTCATAGCCTTCAGGGATCACCATTGGCTCCTTTGAGTTTTGGAAGACCATTCCCACATTCCTTCTTCATCAAACGTCATATCTCGACTGATGATCACTTTCTTTGTCTCTGGATTGTACAATTTATATGCCTTTGAATTGGTGCTATAACCAATGAAAATGCATTTCTCACCTTTGTCATCCAATTTCTTTCTTAGTTGATCTGGTACATGAGCGTATGCAATATAGGCAGTTGTTTGAATCGCAACATGCACCTCACCATATCCATGATTGTCCTGTTCTTCCTTTCAGCTACTCCATTCTGCTGGGGAGTGTATCTGGTTGTCATCTGATGTTGAATCCCATGCTGCTTAAAGAAATCTGCACATGCAATGTATTCTGTTCCTTGATCTGTTCTCAAAGTCTTGATTCTACAACCACTTTGTTTCTCCACAAATGCTTTGAATGACTTGAAGACATCACAAACTTCTGATTTCTGCTTCAAAAAATACACCCAAGCCTTTCTACTAAAAGCATCAATAAAGGTTATGAAATACCTGCTTTCACTATGTGATGGGACATCAACGGTGCACAAATATGAATGCACAATCTCCAACAAGTTTCTTGCTCTCCAGGATTTTCCGGTTGGAAATGATTCTCTGTGTTTCTTTCCCAATTGACAAGTCTCACAAACACAATTAGGAATTTTAACAACAGGCAAACCAGAAACAAGTTCTTTCTTTGATAGATAATTCAACCCAGAAAAATGATAATGTCCAAAACGCATGTGCCACAACCAGCTATCATCAGGTATCACTGAACTCAAGCAAGAAAATTTCTCATGTTGAATTTTCAATGGAAAAAGTCGGTTTGAGGTCATTTTTACCTTGGCTATAAATCTACCATTCTTGTCAAATAGTGTACAATATCCTTGATGAATCTGAATATTGTAGCCTTTCTGCACCAACTGTCCAATACTCAACAAATTGTGATGAAGACCAGGAGCATAAAATACATCAGAAATGAAATTGTGAGAACCATATTTCAATCTGATTGTAATTTGACCTTTTCCCAAAATAGGAATATTTGAATTGTTGCCAAACTTCACTGATGATTGCACAGTATTATCTAGTGAAGAAAATAATTCCTTTTTGCCACACATATGATTGCTACAACCAGTGTCTAAATACCAAGTATTATCATCTTCTGTAAGTGAACTACTTGTGAAAAATAGACTTTGTGGATTAGAATCCTCACCATTGTTTTGGTACTGATTATCAGCAACATGTGCTTGAGTGTAATAACTTTGATTCATTGGCTTGAATCTGCAATCTGCAGCTTTGTGCCCAAATTTTCCACAGTGAAAGCAATTAAAATTTGTTCTTTCTTGAAAATTACCTCTTCCTCTACCACGGTTTGCAGGTCCAAAGTTATTTTCTCCTCTGCCTTGATTTAGTGGCTTGAAATTGTTGCTTCTTCCATGATTGAAATTATTGACACGACCTCTTCCTCTGAAAATTCCTCTGCTTCTGCCTCTGCCTCTAAAGTGTCCTCTTCCTTGACCATAGCCTCTATCTTCTCCATCTTGGCTAGACTCTGCATATTTGTTGAAATTCACCTGACTCTTCAAGGCTTCTTCTGTTGATTTTTCTGTCTTCTCCAGAATCCTGCTGACATGACTTTCTATACTTCCCTGCAATTCAGCAACTGTCATTGTGTCTATGTCGTGTGACTCAATTATTGTAGTCACCACATGATCAAATTTGATTGGGATGGTTTGAAGAATTTTCTCAACCACCTTGCTATCTGGAATATCTTCTCCAAAGACTCTCATCTTGTTAACAAGGTCAGTGACACGAGAAAAATATTGTTCAATAGTTTCTGAGTTGGACATTTCATACCTTTCATATTCTCTGCGTAAAGACTGTAGTTTGGCCTTTTGTGCCTTTTCTACACCTTTGTGAGAGAGTTTGAGAGTATCTCATGCTTCTTTGGCAGTTTTGGCATTTGCAATTTTGCCAAACACCTTATAGTCCACTCTTTGATGAATTTTTGTCAGCGCCAATTGATCTCTCCTTTGAGTTGCATGATCTGCTCCATCTTGGATGCCTAGTTCAATAAAGCTCCAAATATTGTGAGCCTTCAAATGGGTGCACATTAAAGTTTCCCAATAGTAATAATCAAGTTTCCCATCTAGTTTGGGACCAGTGTAAACAATATTGTAATTGTTTGCCATATTGACTCAAGAAAAATTAATTGTATGAGAACACTCTTGTTCCTCACAAACTCTCAGAAAATATTGGCGCTGGTTTTAACCAGCTCTGATACCAATATGATATCAGAAAAACACAATCTCTCACAAAATAGTGCACAACGGAAGCTCAATATAGGAAGAGAAATTTTATTTATCACTCATGAAATACAACACATAACATAACACATAAGCTTTATGCTTTTTTAATATTACAAAACACTCACGTACTAAGGTTTTTCACTCATATTGCTTATACAACATATGCATTACTCTTATATAGCCTTACATGTGAATAAAAAAACAAAAGCATTAATTACCTTTATTTAATCTTATATATCAGCATGGCAAACAAGATCTTACCTTTAGAAATTTTCTTCACCTAATAGAATCTCTCATAGTCAAAGCATGCTAAACATTAAATACAAAGCATGATATAGCATTAACTCCAAGACATGCTTGGTTTAATTTATTATTTTTCTAACATTCTACAGTCCATATTAGCTTTTTGTAATTGAGTTATGATATTTGTACATACTTTTTTGTATGTACAATAAACATATTCAATGGTGAAAAATAAAAGTTGAAGTGTTGAAGTAATATCACATCAAAATCTAATGGTAATAAAATAGGTGGAGAGGATATATAAGAGAAAAATATATGTTCAAATATTATTATTGTTTGTGATTATACAAAATGGGTAGTTTTGTCTTTTCAAATTTACTTCTTTCTTATTATTATTTCTCTGGATTTATGATGATGCTAACTAGTCCATGCTGCTATTCTTGATGGAGATGGGGACTACTACGTGTAGGCCATGGGTTTAACCAGCACATGCCGGCAATACGTCTTCGTCTGCGGCTAAGAATGCACCATCATATATTTTTATTAGACTGATCCATAATCTTGATCTATCGCTCTCCCCCCTCACCTTGATCACTTCCTTCGCAAATCCAACAACCATTCTCACTACACCATCCAACTTCAACACTCTTCAAATCTCATCAAGACTCTTTCTTTCTTCTTTAAATATATACAATTTCTTTTTAAAAAATAAAAAATAAAAACCCCTATAAAAGCCACCTTCAACTATTAATCTTTCTATTAAGCACAGCACATACAAAGAAGCTTATCTTCTTCTTTTCCTTATTTTTTTCATTTGCGATTGATTAATTAATTGAAGAAATTAAATAAAGCACATACAGCACATACACAGAATGGTGTTTGATTGATATATCGGATAATATATATATATATGTATGGCTCCAAAAAGATGGTCCTCCTGTCATGCAAGAATAATAATAATATTGGTAACAGTGAACCTACTGATATTGTTAACAGTGGTGAGTGATGCGGAGGTGGATTGCCCTAATCGTCGTCCTCCACACCACAAGTCACCGCCGAGCCCAGTGAAGCCAAAGCCAAAGCCTCCTCGGAGGCCGGGGTGCCCACGCGACGCGCTGAAGCTGGGCGTGTGCACAAGCGTGCTGAACGGGAAGGCAAACTTCTCAATGGGAGTGCCAAACAGCAAATGCTGCTCATTCTTCCATGGCCTCATGGACATGGATGCCGCCGTCTGCCTCTGCACTGCGCTCAAGGCTAACGTATTAGGCTTCCAATTCGACATCCCCGTTTCATTCACCTTCCTTTTCAATTTCTGCGCTCTCCAAGCCCCCTCCGGTTTCTTATGCCACTGATCCCATCATCCATCATTATTATTATTTCTCTTTTAACTGTTGCATATACTATATGTATGTATCTCTATCTTTTCCTTTTTATTATTTATTTATACTACAATATTCCACTTGATATATTGAGAACGTGTATATATATATATCGATCTGCACATTGCATCCTTGATGAATCTGGTATGAAATTACAGTATGAAAAATATAGTAAGGGCAGTTAATGAATGACGAGCTCGCACTGATGACAAACTAACTAGACACCTCGTAGTAAGAAAAATGTTCATAATTTAATTTGGTGATGTGTATTTTATATGCAATAATGCTAAGTGAACAATGAAAAACCAGTCATTTTAGTCAATGGGCCTATTTTGGCCAAAATAATCATTGAGATTGTAATGGGCTGAGTAATTATGGCCCAAAATCTCATTTATTGGCTGGTTGGGCTAGTTTTGTATTGTTCATTTAGCATCACCTTTTATATGAGGTAATAATACCACAAATGCTTGTGGCACAACAAAAAACAGCCAACAAAACCCATTTAACACTTTATGGCCCAAATAGTACTTTTAATCATGAGTATATTTTTAATGGGCTGGGTGATTGTGACCAAAATTCCTATTTATTAGCTGTTTTGACTAGTTTTTTGTTCTGCCTCTAGCAATACTTGTAATAATACATGTACAATATAAATGCATCCAATTAGCATCTTACGTGTGTTATATAATGTGTATCATACGTAATGATTGTTATGTATGACACACAATACATATCACATAGTACATGTTGAATACTAATTAGATGTATTTATGCTGTATAACAATCATTTCCCATTTTATATATAATAACTAATGATTTTATCCGTTAACTATATATATTATTTGAGCATTGCTAGAATACAAAAAAAAAACCAGCCAAAATAGCCAACAAATAGAAATTTGGGCCACAATCACCTAGCCCATTAAAATTACACTTATGATTAAAAGTGTTATTTGGGTCATAAAGTGTTAAATGAGTTTTGTTGGCTGTTTTGGCTGATTTTTTGTTGTGCCCCAGACATTTGTGATAATATATATGTATGTTAAGAATATAAGTTATTCTTTCATTTGGCTTGAAAAAGAAAAGAGAAAATGTTCTTTTTAAGCTGAAAAGAAAATATAAACTTTCAGTCTTTCAATATATAGGTAGTTATTATATAAAAACATCCAGGAACAGATATCTTATTTAGTTTTTAGTTCATATATTTTATTTATATTCTTATTTATTTTAAGTTAATTAACTAATAAAATAAAACATGACAAAAGGCTTTATTTGCGCCATGAATTATATACAATAAAAATTGATGAAGAAACGCAAATGGAATAATAAACCCACCAAAATAAGAACTTAATTAATTACTAGCATGAGAACCACTGCTTAATTAAGAAGTATGAAATGAATATTGATTGGGAAAATTACCAAAAATAAAAATTCATTTGGAAAAGGGTACACTCGAATAAATTAAGAAACTCATACACAGCAAACAACATGCATATAAATAACGATCGAATACAGTAGCATAATAATAGAACAATATGAAATAAACAAGATCGAGTAATTAACTTAAAGAAACTAGGGCATCATCATTTGATCATAGTATCATATTAGATGCCTAGCAAGCTAATTATACTAATTAATGAATTAATTAAGCGCAGTGGAATCCGTGTGGGACACCCTTTCCACAGTAATTAAGCAACAAGGTCAAGCTGATGGGAACGTTGAGGTTGATTCCAAGAACGTTAGCCTTGAGAGCGGTGCAAAGGCAGAGAGCGGCTTCAAGATCAGCCAAACCTTCAATGAGGGAGCAGCATGGTGTCTTTGGTGGCTTCCCAAGCTGCACGTTCACCAAACCCAAAAGGTCAGCGCACACTCCGAACTTCACAGTGTCCCTTGGGCAACTTGGTTGCGGCTTTGGGACATATGGGTGGCCGTGGTGTTTCTCATGATGCTCCTTCGAAGGTGGGCATGGGACATTAGTGCAGCTAACCACACTGAACAATAAGACATTGAGAGAGAGAAGAATAGCAGCCTTCAAACCCATTTTCTTTTTTTTTTAAAAAAGGATAATGCTTATAGTTTCTTTGTGAATGTTATACTATGTGTATATGTGTATGTGAGTGATGGAGTTGGAAAGGTAGGATGGGGGATTTTATAGAGGAGGATGGGTTAGTGAGTTGTGTGTATTATGAGATATTAAAAAAATGGATTTTCATTCCGTAAAAATATAGGTACCGATACTGAACAGATGTATCTGTTAAGTAGTAATTGATTTATAGATAAAATTAATTTAAATTTTTTAAATATATATAACTTGTAACCTATTAGAAAAATAATTTTCAAAAATTAATTTAATTTATATTGATATTTTCTAACTTTATTAATATATGAAAAACACTTGATCCATAACTTGTGGGTAGAGAGAGAGCATTATGTGAGAGAGGAAAAAATGTGAGATCGGGAATGAGTCACGTATAGAAAGGCTAGCTACGATCGCGACCACCGTATTCCGTTAATACCAAAATTTTAGCATGTACTAATAGAATAAACACACAATTGAGTATAAATAAATATCCTAAAAAATATGATATCACAACATAAAAAATTAAGGATACAAGATTAAATAATATTTTTATAACACAAATATTTGGGGCACAACAAAAAATCAGTCAAAACAGCCAACAAAGTCCATTTAACACTTTATGGCCCAAATAACACTTTTAATTATGAGTATATTTTTAATGGGTGATTGTGGCCCCTATTTCTATTTATCAACCATTTTAGCTGGTTTTTTGTTATGCCGCTAGGAATGCTGTTCTTATAAACATAAATGAGGAAAGAGCCATGTGAGTGAGGGCATAACCATTGGATGCAAGTTGAAGTGGCGGGTACGTATAAGCTGGCAGGGCAGGGGATGGAGATCGACTGATTCTATGATAATTTGGAACCATCTGCAGTGGATAGTTGTCACCACACTCATCTGTCTTATCTCTCTTCATCATATAACAGATACATCATTTCACGCATATGCATAATGCTCTCTACAATAATTCTCAAATATATATTGTTTGTCAAATTTTAAAGACTATGTTTGTACCATCATTTGTCACACTATACTACTTTGAAAAAAATTATTTTTTTCTACATCCATTTTTTTTATAATAATCTGTACTGATTTTCAATCTATTATCTCTAAATATTGATAATCTGATATAGTTTTCATTTTCACTCCAGCATTCAATTTTTTTATTCACTACTCCTTCTGTCCACTTTTAATTGTCTTTCTAGCAATTATGATTTGTCCAATAATATTTGTCACTTGTTATTTTAAAAAATGTATTTATTATTTCTTTCCAATTTTATCCTTGTATTAACCCTATTAATTTATGAAAGAGAAACTATCTTCAACTCTCTATACGGTTTACGAAAAACAAAATTTAATATTTTATAGGGGTATATTTGTCATCACATTCTTTTTAATAGAAAAGATAAGTATTTTATTGACTATCTTAATATGTGTGCAATATGCTAGAAAGACAAATAAAAATAGACGGAGGGAGTATTAAATTTAATAAATGCCGGATAAACATTTAAGTTCATATTTGAAGTTAGGTTTGGTTGCCTTTGAAAAATGTAGTACAATATGAGTACTAACACGAATCTCTCAGTGCACTTGCACCGATCGAGCATCATGTGCAGTCTGCAACGAAATATATACCACTTGGCATAACTTTTCACTATAGTAATTTCGTACATTTTCTTAGAAATATTAATTTTCAAAGAGATGGAATAACTTTTTGTTTTTAGTAAACATGTACTTTGATATTTACCTACACTACATACATAATAGTATTAGTGTACGTGTATGCTATATGTTAGCATGATATGATATGTAGAATAAAGAAATATATTTTTAATGAGTATTATCACATGTAAAAAAAAATTAGTAAAAACAATTAATAAACAGTGTTCAATATATATAATATAAAATATATAATACATATGGTATACAATATATCACATATTGCAAAGAAAAATAATACTACAACATGTTAAATATGTTGTACACGACAGATAATATATATTATACAAACATATGATATACAATTTGTATTTTATATTATATATATTGTGTATAATATATTAGCTATCTTAACCAATTTTTTATTATGTATCAAATATTTGTCATTTTTAATTTTAAAAGAAACAATGTGCATTAAATATAATATTGCGCGCATACTTGTCATTTTGCATTGATTATAGGAAATTATTTGAGAGCCAAAGATTGTTGTTATTAGCCTGTACTTTCTTCTTATCACTCGATCCCGTGAGTAGAATTTGCAAGAGAGTAGAGCTGACATGATTGAAAAGTTCATAAAATAAAAAGTTTTATTACAAAATTAATAAGTGAGTGTCTACATCATCCATTTATAATTATTATAAGTACATACGTAATTATTATGGTATATTTTAAAGGTTATAATTTTTATTTTATAGTATATAAAAAAATATTGAAATATCACATTTTAAAATATAGCTTTAATTTTTACTATATGTAAAAGAATTTATGTAATTCAATATTTTAAAGTCTATATCATTTATTTTTTCAATACAACAAAAAAATTGCGACATCTCATATTTTAAAGTATACAACCTTCAATTTTTACTATATGTGAAAAATTCATGTGATTTAATATTTTAAAGAGTATAATCTTTATTTTATAAAACAATCAAAACGATTGTGATATCTCACTTTTTAAAGTATATAGCATTCAAAGTAAAAAATTCATGTGATTCAATATTTTAAAGGTTGTAGTGTTTATTTTATAATATAACAAAAAAATTCATGAAATCTCAAATTTTAAAATATATAGCCTTCAATTTCTACTATATGTTAAAATTTTTATAATTCAATATTTTAAAGGCTATTATCTTTATTTTATGATACAACAACTAAAAAAATTGTAAAATCTTACATTTTAAAGCATGTAGTCTTCAATTTCTACTATATGTACAAAATTCATATGATTCTATATTTTAAAGGTTATAGCTTTTATTTTATAATACAATAAAAAAATTGTGAAATATCACATTTTAAAGGATAGCCTTCAATTTTTACTATATGTAAAAAATTCATGTGATTCAACATTTTAAAGTCTATAGCCTTTATTTTATAATACAACAAAAATAATTGTCAAATATCATATTTTAGAGTATATAATCTTCATCAATTTCTACTATATATGAAAACTTAATGTGATTCAATATTTTAAAAATTATAATATTTTTTTAGAATACAACAAAAAAATTGTGAAATTGGTCATTTTAAAATATATAGTCTTCAATTTCAACTATACGTAAAAATTTCATGTGATTCAATATTTTAAAGGCTATTATCTTTATTTTATGATACAATTTTTTTTTTGAAATTACACATTTTAAAGTATGTAGCCTTCAATTTCTATTATATGTAAAAAATTTATTTGATTCAATATTTTAAAGGCTATATCCTTTATTTTATAATACAACAAAAAAATCACGAAATCTCACATTTTAATGTATATAGTATTCAATTTAAACTATACGTGAAAAATTCATGAGATTCAATATTTGAAAGGCTATTATCTTTATTTTATGATACAACCAAAAAAGTGAAATCTCTCATTTTAAAATATATAGCATTCAATTTCTACTATATGTTAAAAATTCATGTGATTAAATATTTTATAGGCTATAACCTTTATTTTATAATACAACGAAAAAAATAGTGAAATATCATATTTTAAAGTACATAACCTTCAATTTATACTATATGAGAAAAAATCACGTGCTTAAATATTTTGAATGCATTAGTCTTTATTTTATAATATAACAAAAAAATATTAAAATCTCACATTTTAAAGTATCTAGCCTTCATTTTCTACTATACATGAACAATATAATTTATTGGTTCAATATTTTAAAGGCTATAATCTTTATTTTATAGTGTAACAAAAAAATATTGAAACCTCACATTTTAAAGTATATAACTTCAATTTTTACTGTATGTAAAAAATTAATGTAATTTAATATATATTTTAAAGTCTATAACATTTATTTTTTAATAAAATAAAAAAATTGTAACATCTCATATTTTAAAGTATACAACCTTTACGTTCTACTATATGTGAAAAATTCACGTGATTCAATATTTTGAAAATTATAATCTTTATTTTATAAAACAATCAAAATGATTGTGAAATGTTATTTTTTAAAGTATATAGCCTTCAAATTTCTACTATAAGTAAAAATTCATTCGATTCAATATTTTAAAGGCTAGCCTTTGTTCAATAATACAACCAATAAAATTGGGAAATCTCACACTTTAAAATATATTACCTTAAATTTCTACTATGTGTAAAAAATTCATGTGATTCAAAATTTTAAAGTCTATAGCCTTTATTTTATAATACAATATAAAATATCGTGAAATATCACATTTTAAAGTACATAGACTTCAATTTCTACTGTATGAGAAAAATTCATTTGCTTAAATATTTTTAAGGCAGTAGTCTTTACTTTATAATACAACAAAAAATTGTGAAATCTCACATTTTAAACTATATAGCCTTCAATATTTCTACTATAAGTGAAAAATTCACGTGATTCAATATTTTAAAGACTATTATCTTTATTTTATAATTCAACTAAAACATTGTGAAATCTCACATTTTAAAGTATATAGCCTTTAATTTCTACCATTTGTAAAAAAATTTATGTGATTCAATATTTTAAAGGCTATAGTTTTTTTTTTATAAAAAATTGTGAAATCGCACATTTTAAAGTATATAACCTTCAATTTCTACTAAATGTAAAAAATTCATGTGATTCAATATTTTAAAGGCTATAACCAGCTTTATTTTATAATACAACTATAAAAATCGTGAAACCTCACTTTTAAATTAAAGTATATAGCCTTCAATTTCAACTATATGTGAAAAATTCATGTGATTCAATATTTTAAAGGCTATTGTCTTTATTTTATGATACAACCAAAAAAATTGTCAAATCACACATTTTAAAGTATGTAATCTTCAATTTCTATTATATGTAAAAAATTTATTTGATTCAATATTTTAAAGGCAATAACCTTTATTTTAATTATTTTGAAGGCAATAGTCTTTATTTTATAATACAACAAAAAAAATTGTGAAATCTCACATTTTAAAGTATCTAACATTTATGTTCTACTATATGTGAAAAGTTCATGTGATTCAATATTTTAAAGGTTATAGTCTTTATTTTATAGTATATCAAAAAAATATTGAAACCTCACATTTTAAAGTATACAGCTTTAATTTCTACTAATATATGTAAAAGAATTAATGTGATTCAATATTTTAAAGTCTAAAGCCTTTATTTTTTAATACAACCAAAAAAGTTGTGACACCTTATATTTTGAAGTGTACAACCTTCAATTTCTACTAGATGTGAAAAAAATCATGTGATTCAATATTTTAAAGGGTATCATCTTTATTTTATATAATAATCAAAACGATTGTGAAATTTCACTTTTTAAAGTATATAGCATTCAAAGTAAAAAATTCGCGTGATTCAATATTTTAAAGACTATAATCTTTATTTTATAATATAACAAAAAAATCGTGAAATCTCAAATTTTAAAATATATAATCTTCAATTTCTACTATATATGAAAATTTTTGTGATTCAATACTTTAGAGACTATTGTCTTTATTTTATGATATAATCAAAAAAATTGTGAAATCTTACATTTTAAAGTATATGATATTCAATTTCTACTATAGGTAAAATATTCACGTGAATCAATATTATAAAGGTTATACCCTTTAGTTTAAAATACAACAAAAAAATCGTCAAATATCACATTTTAAAGTATATAGCCTTCAATTTGTACTATTTGTAAAAAATTCATGCGATTCAATATTTTAAAGTCTATAGTCTTTATTTTGTAATACAACAAAAAAATCTTGAAATCTCACATTTTAAAGTACATAACTTTCAATTTCTATTATATGAAAAAAAATTCATTTGCTAAAATATTTTGAAGGCAATAGTCTTTATTTTATAATACAACAACAAAAATTATGAAATCTCACATTTTAAAGTATATAGCCTTTAATTTCTACTATATGTTAAAAATTCATGTGATTCAACATTTTAAAGGCTATTATTTTTATTTTATAATTCAACTAAAAAATTGCGAAATCTCACATTTTAAAGTATATAACCTTCAATTTCTACTATATAATGTGATTTAATATTTTAAAGGCTAGCTTTTATTTTATAGTACAAAAAAAAATCGTGAAATATCACATTTTAGAATTTATGGCCTTAAATTTTTATCATACGTGAAAAATTCATATGTGATTCAATATTTTAAAGGCTTTTATCTTTATTTTTTTATATAATAAAAAAAATTGTGAAATCTTATATTTTAAAATATATAATCTTAAATTTGTACTATATTTTAAAGATGCAGTAACTGCAATACCACGGTAATTTTTACAGTAATCTGTACGATGGTAGATAGTTTACTTATACATCACAGTAATTAAAACATGTATAATAATAATACAATAATGCTAAGTGGACAATGAAATACCAGTCAATACAGTTAATGGGCTTATCTTGGCTTTGGTTTTGGCCAAAATAATCATTGAAATTGTAATGGACTGAGTAATTATGATCCAAAATTTTATTTATGAGCTGATTTGGCTGGTTTTGTATTGTTCATTTAGCATCCTATAATAATAACATGAGTACAAATTGGTTTGATTCGGAAGGCGTTTGATAAGCTAATTTGCACGTATCCAACTTGGTACAGCAGTTAATTAGAGTTACAAATTAAAGATACCAATAATTGAAAACTAGGAATTTACTTGACTGGTTTAATAGTAAATGCATCTCATTTATTACAACAATAAATAAAATTAAAAGAAATCCTTCTCACTACATACTAGACCAAACAGTACAGTATCACTTACGTTCAAATTTGAAGGGTAAAAGAATAATAAGAAATTGTACAACATAAATACATTCAACTAATATTTAACGTGTGCTATATATCATACATATATAATATGAGTTATACATATAGCATGATATATAACACACTTTGAATACTGATTAAATGTATTTCTCTTATAGAAGCATTATTGTAAAAAATAGAGTATTCCGTCATTGAAGTATATATGCCTATGTATGTATGTATAAATAGAATAAAAGTATGGATGGAGCGATCATCAGATTCCCAATTGACTCTGGACCTCGAGGATGGTCTTAGCAGAATCCCTGAGCCTTTGTGCCTCCTCTTGAGTCAAGTGCACGTTGGTGACACCCAAGACGCCGCCTCTGCCAAGCTGGGAGGGCAGGCTGAGGAAGACTTCGCCGCCGTGGATGTCATAGAAGCCCTTAGCGAGAACGGAAACAGGGTGAACCTTCCTTTGGTCCCTGAGAATGGTGCGGGCCAAGTTAGCGACGGAGTAGCCGATAGCCCAGGAAGTGTAGCCTTTGAGGCTTATGACCTCATAAGCGCTGTGTATGACTTCCCTATGTATGTCCTCGAGCATCTCTTTCTCGTACGCTATTTGCTGTTTCTCCAGAAAGCTTAGCACTGGAACACCCCCTACGCTTATGCTTGACCACAGCGCCACTGAGCTGTCTCCGTGTTCCCCTACTATGTATGCCTTCAATCACACAATTATATACATATATTAATTCAATAGTACCACATGTACATCAATATATAGATCCATCAACCATCCATCAATCATATTATGCTATTTTGGGTTCACCATTTTAAATAAAAATAAAAAAACTTACACATATCTCTCAACCGCCAATTGAAATAAGATCTGATGGATGCTTGATGGATAAAAATCTGTTGTACGTCTATCATTTCTCGATATCCACACTCTTAGAATAATAATATTAATAATACTTATTGAACTAGTCAAACCAGCTAATAGACTCATTTAATAATTTTTTAGCCCAAACAAACATTTCTCTAAAATGTGAACTTTTAGTGGATTGAGTAATTGTGGCCTAAAATCTCTATATGAACTGGTATTGACTGATTTTTTTTTGTACAAATAACATCACTATAATAATATATATAATGCACGTATATGTATATGTATGTATGGAATTAATTAAGTCTGAGATATATATCATCTATTACATATATCACATGTTATAATATAATTTTTGAATATCATATATAGTACTGACTATTTTGACACTGATTTTTTTTACATCAATTTTATCGTTAATTATAAACCCTAAACCCATAACTACTAAAAAATATACAAATAAGTGAAAGAAGGTTGCATTAAAGAAAAAGTAGAAAACGAAAAAAAGAGATAACCTGGACATCATGAGCATTGACATCAAGATGGTCAGCAATGAGGAAACGGAAACGCGAGGAGTCCAAATTGGTCCCTGACCCAACCACTCTGTTGGAAGGGAACCCCGACAGCTTCCACGCCACGTAAGTCAACACATCCACCGGATTCGAAACCACAAGAATAATACTGTTGGGCGAGTACTCTGCCAGTGCCGGAATTATGCTCCTGAACAGTGCCACGTTCCTCTGCAGCAGGTTCAGCCTCGACTCCCCCTTCATCTGTCTCGCCCCCGCCGTTACGATGCATATGTCCGACCCCGCTGTCACGGCGTAGTCCGTGGATGCCTGGATCTTTGTGCGCGGCAGGAATGCTGCCGCGTGCTGAAGGTCCAGCATCTCACCGCGGAGCTTGTCCGGGACTGCGTCCACGAGTACAAGCTCGTCGACGAGGTCCTGGGTGAGGATTGTTTGTGCAATGGCCATCCCCACGTTGCCGGCTCCAATAACTGAGATCTTGTTGTGGCGTTTAGTGGGAGAGGGAGGTGCTGCGTTGAGAATGGATTTGAAGAAGGCTTGGGTTAGGTCCAAGCCTCCAGGGCCCAATGACGAACCTGAAGTGCTCTTATGCATGTTTATTGATTTGCTTTGGTTTGTTTTTGTATTACTGATAATTGGGATGAATAGTTTTTGTTGTTGTTGTTGTGTTGAGTTGAGAGCATTGGCGTATTTATAAATAAATAATAGTTTGGAGGAGAAAGGATGGAATGAAGAATGTTGGAAACAAGGGACTAATGGCCCCTGGTTTGGGACTTTTTCCTTTGGGAGAAAAGATGAGTGTTGTGTGGGTCTTTTTCAACGGAGTTGGTGGTTGAGATCTCAAATTCTATGCATGCTATGCTATGCCTCACTTTGCATGGCTTTTCAGATTTTTATATAGAAAAGAAAATGCTAAATGTCCATGTTATTTTAATTCTTCATCTATTTTTTATTAGATTTAAATGTTTGATAACTTTTATGAATATGTTGGCAACTTGTCAATATATTTATTAAAGTTATCAACATTTGAATAAGTGAAAAATAGGTGGATAATATTGTTCTATGTACAAATAGCAGTCCCCTATAAGAAATACTACATGTCACAGTGTTTTTTCTCTCCAAATACCTTAAAAGATATACAAATGAAGAATTTTAATTGGATGACAGTGTAAAACACATTTACATTACTAGTGTTTCAAAATTAAACTCTTATTACCGGTTTATTTGTAACCTCAAAATGATTGCTTGAATAAAAATTATACTAGCGAAACTTCCTGTTAAACCTTCATTTTGGAGTTTTGAATCGGAAAACTAAATATATTATTATATTATGTATGAATAACTTTTGGAGATTTTGGTCAAAAATATTGACTTGCAGGGATTAGAATGTTCTCATCATATCATCCGTGATCCGGCAACCAATATAGCTGTAATTCTTTCAATACCAAAAGTATGTATTTAAGGAAGATATTCATAATGAAATATATATGCTAGTATTATTATTATATTCAATAATAATAAAATATTTATATTATTTAAACATGCACTTTACAGTGTTTAGCTAACATTTTCTATATACACATGCTGGATGATTTATGATGCTAACCAACCATTAGCCATCTAGCTTCTTTATTCCTTTACCGCGTCCTCAAGGGAAACAACAAAAAATAATACAAATAGACCAAGATTATTATTCAATTTGAAATTTGATAAGTGGTAAGAAAAGAGGTGGTACGAAAATTTGACAAAATGACGCGTCATAAATATATAACTGATTGATATTATTAAAGTTTGTCAGCTGACCAAGTGTGTGTTTGGTTACACACAATTTTTCAGTTGAGTTAGGAATAAGTGTGTTGAAAAAATTGAGTGGGTTTGTTTTGTTGTTTTGCTTTTAGAGAAAATATATCACTTTGAAAATAATTGATTCTAATGGGTTAAAAGTATTAGTTTTTACTTTTATTATCTCACAATAATCCTTTCAAATTCACTTTTTCAATATCTTTCCCAAACACAAATCAATTTTTTCTACATCAATTATTTTAAACACAATTTTTTAACATCAATTATTTTAAAAATTATTCTACCAAAATCTAAACCAAACGAACTCCAAATCATCAAATTTCGTTCTGAAAAACTTGTTAACAAATTAGTAGAAGCCGATCATTCGTTCAGTTTTGACGTAGTTGTTTCTTCTATACAACCTCGTATTAATTATTATTATTATTATTTCCTTAGCCTCCACTTGTCATGCATACCCAGTGGTTCTACGAGAGAGTTTATTTACTTATCAAATGCGGGGAAAAATGAACCAACATAAATATTAATAAAATGAACCAATATTAATGAATTTAATAAATTGTAGAAAATTATAATAAATACGTAAGTGATTCTAGAAAAAATAATTATCTATGGAATGAATGAATGAGTACGTCAAAAGTGATTCTAGTTTGGTTTACAAGGAGCTTCTAGTAAAGTTAAGGGAAAATGGGGATGGGGTGAACATATGGGGATAGAACCTTTGACCCTAGACCAACAAATTCCATAGGAAGGTGCCATTTGAGCTAATACTCATTGGCAGAATATTGAAATTTATAGCTAGTGAATAAAAGTAAATAATTTGGAATGAGAATAAAAAATAATTTGGGCCTAGGCAAGCTGATAATTCTTTTATGGGCTGAAACAAACATTGTATATGTATGGGTAGTGTGAATTGTTTGCTGTCTCTATGTATAAATCGGTAGTTTTTTTTTCCCACACCAAATACGATTTTATATTCCATGAGCAGCTTCTTGCATAGAAATATAAATATATTAAAAGTTTTTGTTCTCATTCACTGTGATGCTAATAATGTATTATTTTTTCTATAAAATCGTATGTAATGATCAATGATGTTATGCTTAATTATGAGTACTTCCTTCGTTGTCAAATTCATGATAACAAAAATGATGTATATGCCTTTGGGGATTTTCTTTTTTATATTTTCTTGTGTTAATTTGATACATGGTTGCTGGGACAAGCGTCACAAGCACATAAACCGTATTGTTTAGTTGTCTAGACTCTACACAAGCTGGGTCTCTCAGGCAGTACTGCTGTAGTGCTCTCTGTGCTGTGACAGAATGGTCCATTTTTCTTTCCTGGTGTCTCCTCTCTAGGCATCAAACATATGACTCTGCTCTCTCAAACTGCTCCTATCAATCTTTCTTCCAGCTGTTTCCCAGGTCCACGACTCCTGTTCTTGTCTGTTCTAAAGTCTTAGCCTTTGTACTGAATTCATCTCGTGATTGCAAAAGCTAACATCATTCATTGATTCGTGTAATTTAGTTTTATTGGAAATGGTGGCATTTATTATACTATTCAATGATCCTATTTTCATATTTTTCCCCTTGTGCTTAGGAGGCACAAGAGCAGAGAGAGAAACACACAGAGGGTGAGAGGAATACGTGTGTTTACATGTAAAAGTTAAATATATTTTAACATCTAAAAATATTCTAACAATACTCAGTCAAGATGAAATACTTCAACCATATCTGAACGTGCTTGTAGAGCAAGACAAAACATTTATTCTGAAAGTTGTTCCCAAAGCATAGTAATTTTTTTAAGCTGAATGAACAAGGTTAACAATTCTAATCATTAGAGAAGTAATGGTGAGGAAGCGAGAGGCTTGATAAATATATATACATAATTAAATAATAATAATAATATGAGTAATGGTAAATGAACAATACAAAATTAACCCAATCAGTTAATAGATTAGATTTTGGGCCATAATTACTCAGTCCATTACACTCTCAATGAATATTTGGGCCAAAACCAAAGTTAAAATAGACTCATTGGCTGTATTGGCTGGTTTTTTATTGTCCACTTAGCATTATTGTAATAATATAATACTATAAAATATCAATATATGTATAACTAATGTACCATCCAACTAGCATCCAACCTCTAATATATGTTTGCCACACCTACTAGCACACATTAATATGAGAGTCTAACTACTTTAACTGAATATACGTTGTAAAATATAAGTGGTAAAATATACTCATAATTTTTTTTTGTGGATAAAATATTGGATTGGATGAGGCACTGTTGCAGCACATGGGAGATACGTTCCTTCTGTTTCCTGCATTACTTAATTAGTCTGACTGTCATATATTACAATTTATTTATTTATTTATAGAGCGGAACCAAAATACCATTGCGGCCTGAGAAGATAGATAACTAACTCCAACTGAACTTGCACTTTGGGATACACTCGCAACGTTATAATAACTAGCTACTTGCATTTGAGACAATTATTACTAACTAGTACTAATGCAAGCCTAAAAGTTGGCTAGTCATAATTTTATTTCCCTTTTCGCTTGATTCGATTTTTTTATGGATAAAGAATGAAAAATGTTTTGCCATAACATTTTCTAGAAACCTATTTTAATTTGGTATTTAAAGAACCATGTATAAAAAATTTACTCAACAAGTGAAGACTTGATGATAAGTAACATCTATAATTGGTGAATAGAGGTGTACGTGGTATATCAAGTAGTAATAATGTATGTGGAATCTTGTCACCGAATTCATTGGCTAAACATCCATATTTTTGCACAGACAGAGAGTTGCTATAATTAATGAAATTTCTACTAGGTTTATACATTATTTTTTTATTTAAATATATAACTATTGATATGGTAAGGAAGAAGAGGAGGGTATCATATTATTATGACACATTTTCACCTAGAATAAGTTGCAATAAACACATTACTTCAATAAAAAAATGGAAGACATTCAATTTATCACCATTAGATATGATGATCCAATATATTTTGTATTTTCATGGCATCAAATGATGAGCATAAAGTGATTGTCTTCCATATATAGATAGTGGGCGACTCTTGTACAAATTTGTTGAAAGCATAGATGCATAACATAGATAAGGAAGTCACTGAATTTTCCTTCCCGCATAGAGCAGTAGTCTAAAAAAAATAAAGCCATATATATATATATATATATGTTTGAAAAGCAAAGATTTGTAGTATTGTGAAAGAGAGGAAGTAAGGAAGCATGATTTGCATTCAGGGCTTTTGGTTGTGAATGGGAGGTTTCCGGTGGGGTTGAGCGTAATCCATCTCCACAATGTCCTCTGTGGTGTCACCTGCGTTTGTGACCACTGTCTCTTCAACATGGTGCCGAGCTGGTCCCATCATTGACCTCCCATGCCTCCTCTCATCCTACACATCCATATGTCTCATCACATCCCCTTTATTTCACAAAACATCCATATCCCACCCATCTTAATGTATTAATTCATTAATTACATACATACACAATTTCAATATGCAATAATACTTGTTGTATAACAGAAATAATTCAACTAGTATCCAACTTATGCTATACATGATATGGAATCTGTATTATATGTACTAGCGTCTTGTCGGGCACGAAGTGCCCGTCAAGCCGCATTTTGTTTTAGTCATATTATTTGTTTTTTAAATTTATTGTATAAAATAGAGGAAAAAATTAAAAAAAGAGTAAAAGAAATAACATGGAAATAGATATGATTATTTTGTAATTTTAATTTTGAAATTCAAAAAATAACTACCCAAATGAGTGTGGACAGTAAAAGGGTAGTTATTTTTTGTATCCTCTTTATATAGTATAGATAGATAACACACATTTCATATTATGCATAGCACACGTTGGATACTAGGTGGATGTATTTCTGTTGTACGACTTTCATGCAATGCAAATTCATCATGTCATGCCTCTATCACCAGCGTCCTGATGCATGCACTCGTTTCATTTTTTTAGACTGCACCATATATATATATATATATATATATATATATATATATATATATATATATATATATATAATACACCTACCATTTACCAACCCATATTTTGAATTAAAAAAAAATGAGGCAGTTTGATGTTGTATTATTGCTTTTGAGTCATCAGTTTCATATTTTAAAAAAAATGAAGTAAACGATTATGTAAGAAGAGTTGACTTGTTTATCATTATTCATTGATTTTGAAGATGTGCTAAACTGATAAAAAATTATCCTAACAGAATTATTTGCTTTATATATTACCTTTGTTGCAAGAAAGGATGGCGACTCCGTTTGAAAAGATGTCCCTGCATACCAACCAGAGTCACTTATTATTATTATTGGGTGCTTATGGTCCAGAGTAATATTAGGAGAACTAATAAAGATCGAAAATGTAAGTGAAGTGCTTCTTCCTCTTTACAATAATACAATACCATATTTTTCACTACTAAAAACTATTACAAAATGATAAACAATACTGCTAGATTCTACCAAAAGTGTATGAAAAATGACAAAACTTGTTATCATAACTAAATACAAAAGCAGAGAAGGTAAAAGACACAGCAACCAATATTACATTGACACATAAGAGTATGCATATTACTTTGGTACCTATTAACATTTTTCAATGATAATAACCATTTAAGTCACTGGATATAACAAACAATCCATGGAAAAATAGATGAAAAAAAATCCACTAATATTATTGCATGTACTCTTTAATAGCACTTCTCTTAAAATAAATATATGACCTGCAACCACATGCTCCATACACATACATCAGATTTGATTGGTTTAGAAAAACAAAAAGACAAAGAAAAAATTAAAATAAATTATGGCAGTACATTGATTCCATGTGGATCAGGGTAAATTGCATTTTGGTTTTCTCTTTTACTTATGTAAACCAAAAGTCCATTTAATTAATATTGTCTGTTGTTATTTATTCCTCAATAATGTTTATCTTCAAACAGAAATACGTTCAACTAATATCTATAATGTGTGTTATATATAAGACGTAATGTGTGCTATATGTATAACACACGTACATATAACACACATTACGTCATATGTATATCACACGTTGGATACTAGTTGAACATATTTCTGTTGTACGACAAACATTATTGCTTATTCCTATAATATATAATGAGGGAAATAATTAATATGTTAATACAGTGATAATGTGATATAGGTTTGTGCGTGTACGTTTGGGGGAAGAAGTGATTCTAGAGAATTAAGCACCTGAAGCCCCACTGATCATTCCCTTCAAAGTTGATGTTCTGCTACAGCTCTCACAAACATTAATTTCATTTTTTGTGACTTTCTGATGCTGCGGTTGGTTTTCCTCTAACGTCTGTTCCTTCAACTTTGGTGCAATTAACGTGTCCAACAATTTTATTTTTACCTCGTCTGGTCCCTGCAGATAATCAATAATATATCTTGTCCATTTATTGTAGTTTGATAGTATAGGGATAGAAATATAAGAGGAGACCGACAAAGGTGCAAATAGAGACACCAAACAAATATACATAGACACAACATGTACAGAGAAAATGGTTCATACCGAAAGAAAATGTTTTCGTCGGAAGTACAGAAAATACATAAAATCTATTTGTTTCGTGAAAAAAATCTTAAACAGCTTTCTATCTCTTATGTACTTGTATCTCGTGGCAACTACTAAACACTAGAAAAGAACTATAGAACCTTAATAATTGGGTAGCATAAAAATTAGAAAGATTTGGAATTGGAATCGAACCTCATGATAGTTTGCAGAACTTTTTATAGTGAGAGTAAGAGGACGAGCATTGCATGCATGGGAGGAAAGAAAGAGGAAGAGGAGGAGTAGAACAAGAGGAAGAAGAGAAGAAGACATAATGCTGATGATGATGATGAGCTGGTAATTGCTGGAGGCTCCAAAAAGAATATAATATAATGATGTTAGTTTTGTGAATGAGAAGATAATAGGGGGTAAGGTTTGATCACTACGTATATGTAATGTAGAAGAAATAAGAATAGGGGAGGAAGCGCATTAAATGCAGGTTTTGTATGGGATGGGATGGTGGACGTTCTTTAAGAGAACGTGCATGTGTTTCGGTTATGAGCCTTGCAAACGAATTCCAAGATATATATCAAGGGTCCACATTTGTCTCCCCCTAACCCTTCTTCCCTCATCACGTTTCGTTTAATCACTACGCAAGGGACACTCCACCCCTACCTCAAAAGGGTATTATTATATCTTAACATAACTAATAGTATAGGGCTACTCCTACTCATGTAACTAAGATGTTAGGCAATTAATCGCGATTACATTGAATGTGTAATCTTTGGTCCATGTGCAATATGATTGTTTTCTTGAAGCCAAATATAATAATGCTTGTTGTATAACAGAAATACGTCTAATAAGTATCCAACTATGAGATGTGTGTTATACGTACGTATGCTATACAAATAGTACATATTCTATATTATGTATAGTGCACGTTGGATACACATATTTTTGTTGTATGTCAAGCATTAATACAATATTGATGCATCTACTTCTTATGGCATAGTATTTCAGTAGCCACCTTGCAGTGTCCCTTAAAATATTTAAAGGCCAAATAAAAATGTCTCTAAAATCAGTAAAATGGATTAACTGTAAGATTCACATTCACATAGCAGAGTATTTGCATCCAAGCTCTGCTATAGTTACTCAAAGTTGAATTTTTCTTTTATTTGCAAGGAAAGGGAAGAGAAACATTTCAAAGATTTAACACACAGAATTGCATGAATGCCATATGAAAATTGCAGCACGAGGGGCCTACAATACAAAGGGGGTGGGGACAAGAGTCTCTCAGGGACAACAGAGCATGGCTAAACCGTCACCTTCAAGCCTCTTCCCAACAGCAAATGAGCACGCCACGTGGCAAGGTATCCCATGTGCCATCAGAAGGTAGCCATTTCCCACTGGTTCCCAAATTTTGTAGATATCTAATCTAATTCTAGGTTCTATGCTACACGACACACCCTTCAGATCACAGATAGAGCTACAAGGAATGCTTATGCATGTTTTGGTATGGGATCAATGTCGGATGCTTTTACCTTAGTCAAAACAGTGCATATAATATAATTGGCCTAGCTATATCAGCTAAAGGTATTATTATGCTTGTGCATGTATTCATATATGATGGCAGTTGACATAATGAGCATTGGTATTAAGTAATAGTTAGCAGGGAACAAGAGAGAAAAAAATTCAAGAAAATGGTTGAGAGACTGAATGAGGGAACTTTTAAGATTAATCAGGTTCTTGGAATTTATATACAATTGTACATAACATCGAGAGTAAGGTTCCTGATATGAGCAATTTGAGGAATTTATCACAAACCAATAACAGAAATTGGATCATAAAGGTAATGAAATTATAAAAGACTACTGGAGGTGGGAGGTCGTATTGCCAAAGGTGTTTTCACCACTGTATGTAACATAAAGAAAACCATCCTCATCCTTCTTCTCTTCATATATAGCAGACATAATTGCTCCTGAAAATTTTGAGTAATCCAGTGAAGTTATAAATCAAGGATATTCTGTTTTAGAAGGCTAGAGGTATGATGTTGGAAAAATTGAAGAAGCACATGATTTGGCAAGTTCACCTGTAGGAGGAAGGACGTTGTCCACAAAGATAAAAATGGCCTTTTCTGCACTTAGTTTAATCCTTTTGCGGATAACATAGACAAACTGTCCAACAGTCAGGTCAGCGGGGACAAGGTACCTGCACACATTCATTCAGTTTGATAGCAAAAGTTCATATGGTTGCCAACCATACCAATAAGCAATTTTACTAGTCAACTAGCATAAAGCCATTTGACAATGGCCATAAAACCATCATTAATTTCCCATTTGATTATGAATAACGGGTCTTTATGATAACTCAGAGTTACATATTGATGGCAATTCTCTCTCAGTAATATTATATGTACAACAGAAATACTATCCAACAACTATCTAACATGTACTATGAGTAATGTGTGTCATACATGTGTGAAACTGATTGATCAAAAACAGGAAATAACACACAAAAATACACCATACATGTGTATAATTGCTAAAATACAGAATGTGTGTCACTTTCTTATTTGTAATGTGGGCTATATATTGAATACTAGTTGGACATATTACTGTTGTACAACAAATATGTCCCATTCTCTCTTGACTATTATTAATAGTCTATCATGCCAAATCAGTATGTTTTCTTTATAACTTCAGTACATCACAAAGTAAAACCTTACAACATGATTTTAATCTATATGGCCATTGAATTATTAGTACAGATAAAATTGAAATCATATTCTAGATTTTAGAATAGTGAAACAAAGAGCAAAAATACGACAAAAAGTTTGAATTAACTATGGTTTGAGAAGTACAATGCACAATAATTCCAACAAAAGCTAAACAGAGTATGGAATGATTTCAAATTTAATGCAACATTTTATAAGAATGACACGCACAATAACAGTTAATCCAATGACAATCAAATTATCAAAATTTACTCATTGCTGTATGCTTTCTTTTGAATCACATAATTTGCAATAGAAATTCTTTAAGTGACACTTTCCAATTAGAAGGAAGCTATAGACATCGTCTTACTTCTTCTTGTCAATACTTTGGATGTCACTTCTTTCAGCCTTTTCCACAATCACCTTCAGGCACATGAGAAATAATTTAGCATAAGACATATCAATGACACACTTTTGAGTATCATAGGTGCAGCAGGCAACATGCAAAAGGAGTAAAGCTCTGTACCCTTGACTGATACAATATTATATTTATCGGCCTGAAACGTAAAAATCAACATATCTCCAACATCTATAGATGGATACTAAAACCTAATTAATGCGATTATGGCATTAACATCAGAGTAATATAAAATAAGAAAATGCAGACTCCTTGGCATTGTATAATCATGATGCAGATAACTAGTACAAAGAAGAGAAATATAATAGTGGATAAAGAAGCTTCCATTACTGCATCCAACCTTCCATCATAATTTTGCATGCAATTGAATCAAAGCCCATTTTCATGAGGAACATGATTAGTTAACCAAGTTTAGGACCTCTAGATGGATATAGGTTTAGGGAGATACTAGAGTTCTTTGGAACAACTGGAAATAATAGAACAGGGTAGGAGATAAGGAGACATTGACAGTGAGCATGTATCAAGAAATGACCAACAAGCTAGGATCAGGATCCAAGAGATCATAGAGAAGGCATCTAATTTCTAAAAACCAAATTAGCAAGCATTCAACTTGCATTAATCACCATTACCAAAATTTCAATTAAAGAAAGGCTATTAATAACAATCAAATATTACCAATCATGTAATAGTCCTACATGAAGGCCAAGCACTAGTCAGTTATACACCTAGCACATCATGACTTGAAGAATATAATAGATAAAAGAAACAATTCAAACAGCAGCACATATTTACAGTAATAAACAAGTTTTCACCCCCAATACAAATTGAAAAGCATTGGCTTCTGCAATTCTACAACAAATGTATGCATCACCCCAATCACCATATATGGCAATAACCGCTAGTTCTCACCGGAATCCTGTCTGGGTATTTCTCCCTAATCCTAGCTGCCTCGGCTCTTCTCTTCTCTGTAAACAACATGGATCATTCATTCCAATATCAGTTAACTTCCCATAGACACACAACCAAAGTAACAAGTAATTACATATATACAGAAAGTACTATAGTATTATACCAAGATCGTGCTCTTGTTTGAAGTAGCTCTTTGCCATTCCTCCTGAAATTAGCATTAACAAAATTCAATTACTAGTCAAACTCAAATGAAATATGCATTGACTTACAAATGAAAATTAGTTCGCTAATCGCCAATTACAACTCAACTCTTTTCCCATGAAATAGTTGATAACTGCAAAGAAATCGATAACTACGCAACTCTTTTTCCTCGAAATAGAAATACAAAACAACATAAAGAAGTGGGCATCATAGAAGAACAAAGCACCTAAAATTGCCCAACACGAACGAATACAGCAAACAGTAGCAGATAATAAGGAACGAGATAATGAAGTTAAGGATGATATCGTACCTATTTTTCAGATAAACTTCGAAAACAGAAGGGATTCAGAAAAAGAGGGAAACCAGAAATTGAGGGGATTTAACAGATAATACTCGCAATCGGAATAGAGAAATAAATATGGGAACCGAAAATATGAGTTAAGACTGTAATTTACGGAAGTGGACCTCGAAGATAGAAATTGGAAGAAGCGAAGAGAAGTAACGATGTTGATCACTACTACAACTACAAGAGGCCGCAGATTGCGAGGAAATGGATTAAAATAATAATATAGGTGGCTTTGCTTGCTTTACAACTATTTACATTTACATTTTATATTGATTTGCAATCATAAGCTCCCAATCTAATCTCAATGCGCAAATGTAAGAAAGTACTCATAATCTCTTTTTATAAATATTATTTCTTCAATAGTATTGTAGTTATAATTCAATCTATAAATTGTTTCAGTGATTATCATATTAATTTTGATGCACATAATATAATACGGAAATGTCGTTTAAATGACATTTTACTCAAGCTTATTTTACAATATTAGTTTGTCTTTGTATGTTCAAAACTTCCACACACACACACAAAAACTAACTTTTGCATTTAAAATTAATTGATGTCTTTTATACCAGAAAAAAGATAAGATTTGCAGGTTTCTAGTAGCATTAGTGAATGGATAAATCCACCCATCAATCTGCATCATGAAAACGTGAAAGTGAAAGGAAAAGAAATAGGAAAAGGTAATGGATATTCTCCTTTGGAAATTGGATCCTTCGCCTATAGACCGTAAACAATAGTGTGGGGCTGGGCTTCGTTATCATCTCACGTATGTATATACTTCCAAACATTGCCATACTACGCACCGAACCAACAAATTTGCTCATGCATTCTTGCCTCTTAAAACTCTAGCAGTAGCAGGACACTTTGAGCTGTACATTAGGTGTAAATTGAATTGAATTGCTATGAAAAATCAATAATAAAACTAACTAAATCTGCACTATGCGACGTTTTCTTCATAAATTACTACTATTTTATTTATTCTATCAAAAGTGAAAAAATCAATCACAATCAGTTTCCAACTTTAAAATTGTCTTGGACGTGTCTCAGACACAGCTTTGGAAATTGCAAGTATAGGATAGGTTGCTCAGAAGTCAGAACTATAGAGTCAATGACATCAAAGATGCTGGTCTCCACCGCTCTATGGCCAACTACATCCAACAAGGAAGACGACAACGACTCATAGGTCTCGTTTGGATACAGATACAAGTTACTAGAGCTTCTTTATTAGCCTAAGCACTTTTATTTTTCTACTAGAAGTAGAACCCTGAACCCTCCATCCCCTGCTCTCCAGTTGCTATGAAATCCATTCTTCCCCCTTTCTACACCCTATCATTTCTATCAAGACTCTTTCTATAGAATCGGCTGTAATATGTATTTGTTTTCGTTCTTTGCAATACAAGGTGTATTATAATATTCACCCACTGTCACTAGAGAGTGGAAATTATTCCACCTGAAAAAAAAAAAACAAAAAATACTTCTTTTGTTTTGTTTCCCGATTTGTACAAAGGCCAATCAATAGATTTTTAATTATAAGTTTTGCTTTAAGGAAGCAGAAAATAAAGAGCTCTTCTCTCAGTTGAAATATCGAGCTTTTATACACTTTGGAATCTCTAATCTCAATACTAGAAGAGAAATTTTCAAAGGATTCTAATTCTAGTGTGCTAGAACCAAGAACTCGCACAAGAGCAGAAAGAAGTGTTTAATCTAAGAACTAAAAGATTCTTCGCTTGAACAACTATAATAATAATACGACGCTTTGTGGACGTTTGTTGCTAATGGTAAATCACACAAAAACAACAAATTCCCCTTTTAAGTTACAAAAAGAATGCATTTTACCAGAAGCATGAGCCAGTTCACTTCAATCTGCTGCTCTCCCAGCAACCATAGACCCACACTTTTTACTAATGTTTTCTACATCCACAATGTTATCGACCCAGAAAATTAAAAAAGAAAAAAAATTGGGAAAGAGAAAAAGAAAAACAACTGCTGAATTAATCTACTTCGCATTGTGTCATCGTTTCTTGAATAGTCAGGAACAATAAAGAAACTATGACCAAAAAGTATGGTGAAAGATAGTGTCTCGAAAATACTTAGGCTTTCTTCAAGATATACCCCAATATTATACCAAGTAAACCAATTAATATGACAACGACCATCGACACACCCCCACGACTTTTGCCGCTTTCACGTTTCAGCATGTCCTGAAAGTAAGTAATGATATAATCCAAGTTACTTTTTCCTTTAGTTCAAAATTAACATTAAAACAGCAGCTGCTAAGTCGCTTCTACAAATAGATAATATCAATTTGTTGTGATCATATAACTTCAGTTTTCTATGAGAAAGTTATTGCCATCATATGTAGTTTAAAGATTCATGTGAAAATGTATAAAGAAAAAGTATAAAACCAAATGAACCAAAATGAACCAGAATGTTCTGCTTTAAATGTTAATTCCACTTAAGCACAAATAAGCTGGTGCTGAAAATCTATGTCGGTAGGTTTCCCTATTGCAAAGTAATCAATATTCTAATAATCCAGCATATCAGTAAAGTTAGAAAATGATTAAGCAGCCGAAAAATATATATTCATGAACAAATTAAAAGAGCATGTATTCTATTCTAGTGAAGTCCCTCTCCTCATGTCATCTTGAGAAAACATTTATTTTTTCAATATATGTTTGGTTTCCAAACAAGTAGTTTGAAAGGGTAATATGAGATAACAAGTCAAGTCAGATACTAAAATGATTTTTTGTGATTTAGACAAAAAAACAAGGGAGGGGTGGCAAAAACCAGAAACATAACCAATAGTGCATTGATCTGAACATACTCAAATAATGAATAAAATAACCAATATTAGTTTAGTTTAAAATAACACAACATTGCACTTCATACTCAAAAAATAATAATAACACAAGTTTCAGCACACATATTATAACACATGCTAAATAAGTCCACTAATACTTTCAGTCATGAAACTGAGTAAAATAAGCAACAACCATTTTGTAAACGATAAAACAGGAGGCAAACAACAACAAGCAGAAAAGGACATGATAACAGACTTCGACCATAGTTGATATAGCCATTGGAAATGGTCCAACAGAAAAAATTATTTATGATATGTGTTTTGTAAATCCTCACCAGTTCCTGGCGGAGCTTGTTATTTTGTTGAATTGCCGTATTCTTTTCTTCAGTCAGCCTTGAGATAAGAGCTTTTGCCTGCAACAAAGCAACTCTAATCATATAAAGTCTCTACACAGAAGTTTAGAGGCTTGAAAAAAAAATAAGCTTCCTTTTTTTTTTCTCAAAAATATATACATAGGCTGTGACCAAAAGATATAGATCGAACTCATTTTTCTCATGTCCAGCTATTCTAAGATCGATAGGTCATACAACATGATGTGTTTATACTAGAAAATATGAACTTATTAGCTTTCATATTACAGCAAACATGAAATCATTAAACAATAAGAAATTTTTTGGTAAACCACCAACTTAGTACTTCACAGTGACACACTGCCCAGAACCCCAACTTTATTGCCATACACCACGACTTAAACAAAAATCAGTCAAACAAAGCTGCAATGCAAATAAATGCAAACCGATAAATGTTGAAAGAAGATGCATATATTAGCAGCTGATTCATAAAGACTTTAGTTACCCAAAAAACAAATTAAAATGCAAATCAACAAACAAAAAATACACTAAGAAAAGTCACTTAGGTAGTTAGGTTTACCTCTGCAGACTTTTCTGGGGAATCCAATCGTTCAGAAAATGCTCTAGTTGCCTATAATACGAAAAAACAAAAAGGTATTATTATCAGTTATCACAGTTGATTTCACTGGATATTTTATAGAGTAGAGTAAAATAGAAAAGTTCACCAAAACCAACAAGTAAATAACTCACTGTTGTGGAATCAGCACCATTGACATTTCCATTTTCCGAAACAGAACCTCTAGGAGATGACCCTTCCTCAGAACCTTCAGCGACTGGAGATGGTGGTTGAGTTGGGGCAACATACACCACTTTCAATTTGGACTCCTCAACCACATTCCCTGCTTCCTTATTGAACTAGAAATATCCCAACACGGCACAAGTTTTTGTCATTTCACCCAAAGAAAAATAGAACCAAAGGAAGTTTCATGGAAATTAGCATGATCATCATGATGTATTATACCATTTCTGCAGTGATATCCTTTGGGGCTGCCCCATCAGGTGCTCTTACGCTTTGAAGAAGAAACTTATCCTTGCATTGCATATCAGCTGGAACTTCCTTTTGCGCTTGCATGGTAACTAATTAAAAGTATAAATGTCATCAAGTCATTGACAAACAATTTAACAATAATTGAGCAACAAAATGGAGGTAAAAGTTAAGTATTCTGCCTATTCTATCGGAATTGGTACCTATAACATCACACGTAGATCGTGGCAAGACAATCCCAGTGTTTGGACGAACACAATATTTCTTGGGATTGGTTGTTTTCACCTGAAAAATTATCAAAACGCAAATTGTAACATGCAAATCTCAACACACTTCACATGATACTAGGCTCAATTGATCAGATCTTATAGGGTTTGCAAAGTCAAAATTATAATTACGATCTCAAATGGTACTCCAAAACAAATGGAATTCCGCCCCCCACCCCTCACCCCAAAAAAAAAAAAACAAAGGAAATATTAATAAAAATGAGAACAAGAAAGGAGGAGTTCGAAGCAGATGGTGAAAGGAAGCGTTACCTTGAAAGCTACATAGCTATCGGTCTTATTCGTCAATTGAAGAGAACATGAGATCTGCTTCTTCAGCTCAACTGAAAATGCAGAAACCAAATCAAACAGACGACAAACCCTAGAAGACGACAAAGAGATCCACGGAAAAAACAATAACATAAGAAAAAAAGAAAAAAATAACTAACAGAAGAACTTGAGTTCGAGAGGTTCGATGCTGAGAAGCTCCCCGGTGCTCATCTCGGATCTCTGTTTGAGAGTGATACAAGCGTGATCTGCAGAAGAATCGAAGGGAATGGACGGAGAGAACGAGAAAGAAAATGTATTATGGAATGGAAAGAAGGAAAGGAAATGAAATGGGAAAGGGAAAAAATTGACAGGGGAAGAGGGATTCTGATTCAATTCCCCCTTTTCTATTCTACTATTCTATTTTCTCTGTGGTGGAGAGTGTCGCCATTTCAACGTGCGTTCAAACTTTAAATATAAATAATAAATAAATAAAATTGGATTTGGATTTGGAAATTGGAATTACCCAAAATACATTACGCCAACAAAATTATAATAAGATCACATGCTTCAAATACGAACTAGGAACTACTACTATTCTTTTCACACACAAATTAAAAAATAAATCATTTAATTTAAAAAAATTATTGAAGCGGGGGGCATAAACGGAAATTTATCCTTGCTGTAGTCTGTCTCCCAACGTGGGAGAAATTATAGAAGCGGATGAGATGATGCCTCAGCGTAAGGGCATTTACGATTTACGGAGCTGCCAACCCTTAGTGGGGGCCACACAACGGCCAAACCTCACTCCCTCATGCATAGACTATTAAATGCTAACTAAACCAAAAAAAAATTATTTACTCTATATCACTTATATTTTAATATATCAATTATTTTATATTTTTATTTAAAATTTAATCTCTCTTACTATAGTTAACTATTTAGATTATATATAATACAATAAATAATAAAGAACAAATGATTCTTTTTTCGTCCATCTAATAATTTTTCCTCTCTCAACTCAATGCATCATTACGGTTCTCAAACTCTATCTACTCCTCATTAATGTTTCATTATTGCCCCATTTACTCGAACCATAAAGACACAACACTCTCTCCAACTAAAACCCTTAATCGTTAGTGATGACAAATGAATAGTACGAAAAAATGAATCAATTCCTTCATTGCACTTATTACTCCACGCCCTTGTTTTTTACCCTTTTTCTTGCTAAAAGTTCCAAAAACTTTCAGCGGTAAGCAATCATTGTATGTTAGGAAAAAAAAGGAAAGAAAAGATTAGAAAAAGAGGCACCCGTTTCATGCTTTGAGCAATGCTGTGGTAGTCATATTTTCAATTTATTATTGTTGTTGACTCAATCATTGTATGAGCTAAATTTTTCTGTACCTTTTATGTGTCAGGCCAATAATTGGTGAGGTTTTGGCCTCAACGTAAACCTTTCTTAGAGTACTTATTACCAACCTTTTTGTGTTCAGGTGCTGACCAAAACTTTCAACGGATCCAACTGTCCATGTGTGCGTATTATGTTGTCTAATTAATTTTTGCCTAAGTTGTTTAATACTATATCATAACAAAAATGTGAAAATGTATATGGAATAATAAAATGATTAAGTCAATGAGGGTTGGCACACCTGGTTCAGTCTTCCGCTCATGCTAGGCGTGGCTTGGGTTCGAATCTTGAGGAGCCTCTTTGGTAGGCAATCTGTAAATTCCATCATAAATCTTCGTTGAGGTTGGTGGTATACCCTGGCCTTGCATGGGGTGTGCCTCCCCTAATCTAAACTTTTGTTTATAAAAAAAATAATAATAAAATGATTAAGTTATTAACCAATAAAAAATAGTAAGATCAAGACTAGAACATGAGAAGTCAAAATCTGATAAAAAATAGTATAAAATAGAAGAGTTCACACGATCAGTAATATCGTGGCCCAGAGAACCAAAAAGGGATGATTGATCGATTCTGCAATTAAAAAACAAGTTGAATTAAACAGACAAATTGCGTTTGTGACAATTGCTTTTGGCAAGTGGTGTGGTCTTTGAGTAGGATCTCACGTATTACTGATTTTTTTTTTGTTTAAATGGTATCACTTGCATTTAAATACAGCACCTACCTATTAAAAAAGAGAAGTGCTAAATGCACAATAAAAAACCGGTTAAATCAGTCAATAAAAAATCAGTTAAATCAGTCAATAAATGAGGTTTTGAGCCATAATTACTCAGTTGATTACAATTTCAATGATTATTTGAACTCAAATCAAAGTCAAAATGAAGCATTGGCTAATTTCTCATTGTACATGTAGTATTATTGATTAAAAAAATGTCAACTTCGCGACAGTATAAATAAATGGCTGAACATTAGAGATGCATATTCATAGTTCAAACAAATAAGTGATTATGAAACCAACTTGAGTTGGTTAAGTGGTTAGCTCACTTGTCTACTTAAACAAGGGTCGAGAGTTCGACAAAATCCTCTTAACTGAAACTCAGGTCCACGATGAATTAGTCTTTGACACGTTGGGTTGGGAATACCGTGGTTCACACCGATAAAAGAGAAATCAGCCATTTTGAATTCAATGACAAAATGCAGTTCATCAATCATTATTCACCATACATCCATCCGTATTTTTTTCCTAATGAGTCCTTTGGACTTTGGAGTACAGTTTCTCACAACAACAAAAAAAAATGAAGAATATTGTTGCTGTAACAAAATTATAAAATTCATCTTCCGGAAAATTATTCTCAGTTTCCTTCCTGTAAAACCATTGTGATAGAGTAATAATGATCCAATAGAGTACTCTGAGCTTTGATATAAAAATAGTCGAGGGAAAAAGAACCAAAGGACTCATTTCAACAGTGTTTGAGACTAGCCAATTTCACATTCTTGACTGTTCAATATGCTGTGCCAGTTCTTTCAATGCCTGAAAGAAAGAGAAAAAGATATATATATATATAAACAAACGGCCATTTCACAATGCTAAAAGCAAGATTCGACAGTAAAGTACTATAGTTGAGCTTACCATCTTGGTGTCCTGAAGTGCCCCTTCCAATGTCTCAATTTTCTGCTATATGTATGGGTGTAAATTAGTTAATTAGTTTCTTGTGTACATTGAAAAAAAAAAAATTCAATTAGAATAGGAACTAGAGAGAGTTTTTTTTTTAATAAGAAATCATCATTTGGCAATCAACTTACATTTTTGGTGCCTTCAAGAGCAGCTTCTAGCCCATTAATTTTTTGTAGTGCTAACTTATATAGATTCTGTTCCAGCACATGTTGTCTCCTCAAGTGCCATGCCTAAACCAAAGTCACTTTTGATTTCCATGTCATTCTGCATTTTATTACGTTAAGCAAAGCTTCACATATAATAAATATTAAATAGGAAGAAAAGTAGTTAGTGTAGTAGAAAAAAGGTGAATAATAGTTCCACTTCCACACACCTTTTTGTGCATCAAGGAATCTTCAGGAGCCACATCATCACCATTTCCACAATTTCTCTCCATCTCTTCTCTCAATGAAATGGCCTGCAAAATTTAATGATACATCCCTCTCATCAAACTATTTAAGATGGCAAGTGAAAATAAATACTAAGGTGTGGTGGAGTTGAAAAAAGTTAAAGATGTCATTGGCCAGTGGTACTGTCAAACCTCAATCATTTCTAACAGCTCTGGATTTTGCCATGGCCCTCTATCACTCATCAAGCAACCTCCGAAATCAGCACATGTGCAATTACCACCAAGAAAAGTTGGCAAGTTACTGTATAATCAGAACAATCAATTACATATAGGAGCTTCATTATATGCAGTACCTCATAATCACATTCTCTTGCATAGACACCAATAAGTTATATACTTAAATACAAAGTTCATTGTATGAAAAAAAAAAAACATGGCTTTAAAAGGGAGAAAAACATGTTACCTTGGTTCAATAGCCTCAAAAAGAGCACTAAGATAATTTGTGCCCAACACCTGAAATAGTAATCTTGACAGTTCACAAATATATATACAGGGTCGAGGGTGATACAACCATAATACATACAGCATGTGATAACCTCACACAGAATCAAATAATATGAGATAATGATGCATACTTGAATTTTTGCTACTGTGCGTACATCTAGGAATGTCCTCACGGCTTTCCACAGCATCCTAAATCCAGATCCAGCATTGATAATAAAGAGCTTATGAAGAGTCTGCAGTTCAAGGGCATAAATGAATACTAGGTAAACTGCACACACATTCTCATAAACCAAACACTAAGCAACTCTTTTCCATTTTCCTATCTTCAATTAACCAACTTTACAAAAAATGATAGTTATACCATGAGCATGTACCAGAAACTGTTTTCATAGAAAGAAATATTCCTTTTCTTTGTTATCACTAACAGGATAGTAATTACCTCAGGATAGTAATTACTATCGATCCTTTGAATCTCCATAAAGAGGTACCTTGCTGGCTTTGAGAAATTAGACACTCCCTGGAAGAATATAACCCCACCAAATAATCAAATCAGCCATTAAAAATATATACTAATATTTTGGAAAATGGAAAGCAAAATCAATATGAGAAAATCTGCTTACTACTCCATTGACATCCAAGATACTTGTAGTGGATGCTATGTGACTTTTAGCTGCTATTGAACATGCAGGGTATCTTATTCTCATCGTTTTCTCTTGTTCTATCACATGATACTTGACAAACCTTTCAAATGTGGTTACTTGCATCAGTCTATTAAGGTCTATCATCCCTAATCTCTCAATATACACAGGCCTTCCATATCTGTCTACTCCATGGTATCCATGAGGATAGCATTTCTTTACTTCTGTGTACTCCGGGAATTTGAATTCCTGATTATGTAACCCAAAAATGTGTGATATAAATAAATCAAATTCAACAGTAGTCCTCAGCAGCAAAAATTAATTTTGATCTTGAACAAAAATCACATCAATAGGTGAATTTCCGTGCTGATCACTGACCTTAGGAAGCAAGTCTACTCGAAATTCCTCGCGCCATTTCAGATAATTCAGAAACACCTCCTTGGAATTTGACAGGTCAAAATCTCTCATGCGTAAGAACCTTGCAACATCAAAGCCAATACAAATAAGAAAACAAAACACTGCATACTTTCCCAGGAACAGAGCAAGAGACATGCAGATTGGATACCTCAAAAGAGTATGATAATCATTGTGCTTGGGAGGCAAGACACCCTCAAGAAACAGCATTCTGCGGAAGGACTCCACAATTTCTGCATCTTTAGGGTCGTGAGAACCTTCTAGAACCATTTGCATGCTCTTACTTTTTCTAAGTTTGGTGAAAGGGGAAGCCAATAGTGACTTGAAGGAAGAAGAACCCTTTTTCCTCTCCGGCGAAGGCAGATGAAAAATCGTTTCAATTGGGGGATGAATCGATTTTTTCTTACCATCAGCAGAATTAACCCACATTCTCTGAAAAGAAGACGACTCTGCTTCTCGGTCACCTCTTCCTATAACCACTTCCACATCCTTCTCTGGTTCCTTCCCTTTCCAATTCATCATTTTCAAGCAGAAAATACTGCTCCTTGAACTCGAATTTGAAACTACTAGCTGAAACCATTTTTTCCAAAAAGCATTATCAAATTCAGTGCATGAGAAACAACACATGGCAAAATTAACGTGAGAGTTACAGTTGAAATGGAAAATCAATGTGACATTGTTTGCGATTCTAGGTCAGATAATTAACTAGGTGGAGCAAAAATGAAGGAACACTGAAAAAGTGGCAAACCAATATTACTTACGAGAAGGAGCAGGAAGAATGAAGAAGATGAAGGGACAACGAGGATGATTGATGAACATGAATGAAGGACACGAAATCACGAACATGTTGAGGAAGGATCGAATTTAGAATTGCCTGTGTTCTAAGAAAGCGCGAAAAGAAACTATACAAGTTGAGCATCTGATTCGAATTTTCGTTTTCACACAATCACACTCCTACTACTAGCATTGGTTTTGGGCTATAGCATTGGCCCATTTTCGAGGGCCTGAGAATAGGCCCATTTAACCCCTCCATTTGGGCTTCCGAAACTATTCGTGTGTAATAGCCCAATAAAGTTTGCGGTCTTAGGATGTAGAAAGATTATTAGGTGCATCACCAATAAGAGATTTATTTATTCTGTACTACTTATATTTTAGTATTGCTAGAGGCACAAAAAAAAACCAGCTAAAACAGTCAATAAATAGGAATTTGGACCACAATCACTCAGCCCATTAAAAATATACTCATAATTCAAAGTGTTATTTGTGCCATAAAATGTTAAATGGGTTTTATTGGCTGTTTTGACTAGTTTTTTTTTTTGTGCCACAAGCATTTGTGCTTATATTTTGACACATTAACTATTGTAGTCCCTTATTTGAAACTTAACCTACTCTTCCCACTATAATTGACTTTTTAGATTATGTGTTATACTTTGAATACTACATAATAAATGAATCTCTTGATTTCGGTGCACCTAATAATTTTTCTGGAATGTTATGGTAATTTGATTCATACAATTCGGAAAACATCCGAATGCAGCCAAAGGGTTGTTCAAATTGTTTTAAAATTTTGACTTATTTATTTTTATGGAAGAGTGCCTAAAGAGACAAATCACAAACCCAATGCTGCTACACCTTTTTGAGATGGTTAGGTGAGATGAATAAGCTTAAGCAAAACTTATTACTAGTGCTCTCCTTGGATTACGTACAATTTTATTGATCCTAAATCTAAGCTGCATGCTGTATAGTAGTATACATCAGATACAGTGCTTTAAATTCAAAGGCAGTATGATATTGTAACGTTTATTTTGGGGGGGCAAATTAAAGTGTGGTCCATGTTTCGTTTGTTTGGGGGTCTTGGTGGCAATAAAGTGGGTTTATTTTGCAGTCCCACAATGGGGACCAACTCTGAAATAAAATCTATTGGAGACGTACATGCACCATGGAGTACATATATATATACATAAACATTGAAATTAAGCTCAACTCGTTTGTCATGAATAATTAAATCTGTTGTAAAAACTAAAAAGTAGTAATTCAATTTTGGCAGCGGAGACGCGATATGATATACATCCCTCCCTTTCAATGGAGTCGACGTTGATAAAAAATAAAAAAATCAAGCACACGTACACACACACACACGTGTATTTAGAGAGTGAGTGTGAGGACAAGGAAGCTAGCTGTATCCAGAGTTTGAAGCAGCTTTGTCGGGACTTGAACCCCTCTCTCTCTCTCTCTCTGCCTTCTACTTGACGTCATTTATCAAAGGCCTCCTCCTCCTCGTTTCACATCATCTCCATATCCATCTACCAATTAAGATATATTTCAATTTATAATGTATGAAATATTACATCCATTAATATACTTCCTTCACTATTATTCATTCACACGTGCAAACTAATATGATGTCCCATATATTATATATGAATATGAATACAACTAACATTCTTCTATCTAATATATATCTAGGAAGAAGACATTCAAATAATTTTTGCATGTATTTTAAATATATTTTTCACTTCCCTTATAGTTTTGGTATTTTAAACTGTATTTAGTCATAAATTGTCAGATTATTTGCTTATTAATCTGTCCTATTTCATTATTGAATATAATAAAAAATAAACATAAAAATTATGTATGTATATATATATGTTTAACAACACTAATAGAGTGAGATAATAATGTATGCAACGTAACTGTGATCTACCAGGTGAGGTGCACTGTCAGCAGCTAGCGCCCATCCTTGCAAGAATAATGAGCATCCGGCCAAAAGCCAGCAGCTGAGTCTCAGTGATCGCTACATTCCATTCTGGATAATAATCTTCAAAGTGAGGAAATATTTTAAGAAATAAAAAAAATGTACATATGTGAAATTATAAAATCAATTATTACATTTGTAAAATTAATTAACCGTAGATTTCCCATATTGTTGACTAACCTCCATTCTCTTAGTTAGTTTCTACAGCTAAGTTAGTTATTCTACAGCTGGGTTAGTTAGAGTTAAATTAACGGGAAGTAGTTGTAGTTAGCTTATAGCTCTGCAAATATAACAATAATGCTAAGTGAACAATGAAAAATCAGCCCATACAGCCAATGGACCTATTTTGGCTTTGATTTTGGTCCAAATAATCATTGATATTGTAATGGGCCAAGTAATTATGACCCAAAATCTCATTTATTGACTGATTGAACTGATTTTGTATTGTTCATTTAGCATCACCCTAAATATAAATAGTCATCTCTGTACTCTTTACTGATTGTATTCATCACTTCTGTTAATAAGAAGAGTTCATTCAGCCATCTTTCTTGTTCCATTCTCTCTCGTTTCTCACATATATACACAGCTAGCTAAATTGCACGTACAATCAATATTTGTCGTACATAAATACATCCAACAAGTATTCAACATGTATTATACATAATATGTGAATCAATAATGCTATACAAATAGCACAAATTTTATATTATGTATAACACATATTGAATATTTGTTGAACGTATTTTTATTGTACACCTAGCATTATTGATGTAGAATTTATCGAGTTTGGTTGGGTTGTGTGTGATTCACGTATGCATGCATAAATGATTTGAGCTGTCAACAGCTGGTTAACACGACTGAGGAGGTCAGATCGACAAGTACACTCACCTCATCTAACTTTTAAAACAAACAAACAATGCGTCAGAACTTTTTGAGTTCTGAGATACTAATCTTATTCATTTCTTAGTGGCGTCCGTGTGTGTTTAATTTATTCACTTTTAGGTGGATATATATCTTGGAGTAATGTCACGTGAATCTCCATAATTTTAGCACTGATATTTGATCATTCAATCATTTCAAATGTTCTACTAATAAATTATATAAATTTTTAATTTTTATTATTTATATTTTTTAATTTATTGTTTATTCATTATTTTCTTTACATTTTTAGATGTTTATATGCAATTTTAATATACAAATATAATTTTTTATAATTTTTTCTTAACTAGTTAATAGTTTTACTCAAATTTCATACTGACTTGGTCATGATCAGAACTCTGTTTCAAGTACAATCCCCACCTTTGTTTGGAAGAAGCTAAGTTCGATGGCTTAGAAGGTGATGATTGGAGTCTAATTGAACACACCAGCTTCTCATTATAGAACAATTATAATGTTGTATAAATTAAATTTATAAATTTACACGTAATTCAGCATCTTGTGATTCAAGGCTAGTAGTATTCATGCATACCCAAAAAAAAATAAAAAAAGTATGTTTAGAAGGCCCCCCATACATACAGGATCAAAGAATTATGGAAGAACATGTCGGATATTACTTTCAAAAAAGATGCAAGCGTGTAGATATGGATGTAATTAAAAAGAGTATCGTCACGTCGCAGAAAATTGATTTGTCTTCAAAATTCAGGCAATTGCCAAAAAATAAAAAATAAAAAATGCCCATATTCATTTCATTTAATTTCTTGGCTGAAGGAGCACGCAAGCATTGGCCATATTATGATGGTGTTACTATATATTCATTCAAAATTGTACGTACTTGGGGGCAAGAGTCCATGAAAGATGACATCAACATTCAACCACAAGAATCTTTAACAATGATGAATAGTAATGAAATATGATGATGACAACAATGCAATGCTGGTCCCAACTCCCAACTCTCAACCCTTGTAATTGTATTTGTAAGTAAGAGAAGAGATGAGAATGAGAATGAGAATGATATCTAATGTATGGCCCCACCTCCAAAATCTTCGCGTTCGGATAACTACGTGGCTCTTTGGCTAAACCCCATGTTTGGCCAGAATTTCCTCACCCTGTTTGTGTTTATTTGGTACTCAGTAATACGTACCAACTTCAATGTCAATTTCTACCTTCTACGACCCATCCCTCAATTACATCCATTAAATATTATATTTTGATGCATTAATGGTGAAAAAAAATAAAAAAGTTTTAATAATGATAGGGTCATAGAAATTAAAATTCTTATACTTTTACTTTATTCTTCACAATTTGCCACTAGACACAAATCCAACATTCTTGACTTGTGGATGAATCTAATAAAACTATGTCGAGGAAATTATGTCTTAATAGTAAAGGTATAGAGCAGATAATCGGAATTTAAAACACATAAATTAAACTGTATATAATATAATAAATGAGCATAAAATTTGTAGGCAAATTAGAACTTTTTTGCATCGTGTATTCATCCACCTTACAAAAGTCCACAGAATAGTAAAGATTTACAACAAAGAATACACCAAGCATAAAATGAAGCGCGATATTCACCAAATAAATAAAAAAATGAAAAAAGTACAGTTCAAATTGTAATTATCTCCTATGAGGTAAGTACATACTACATATACACATGGACTTGGATTATAGAGCCAGCCAAGAGACCCAAGCCCGCCGCCTTATTTCCATATACAGAGGGCCACCGACCCGACCCGACCCGACCGTGAAATGGAAATTCAAATCCGAAGGGAAAATATACAGTGTTACGCAGCGCATGCAACGCTAGTGCTTCTCACGGTTGAGGCTATCCCAAAGCAACGCGCACTGCCTCCTCGCGAAGCCCACGCGCTGCTTTTCAAGGTCATAAACGACCTCAAAACCTTGCTGCTGGTAATTCCCAAGTGTGGCTCCGGGCCCACCGCTCAACTCAGCTTCATCACCACCGTTCATCAGCATCATGCACCCCACTTTCCTCTTCATTCTAGCTCCATCACTACCGTCCAAAAACTCGTAGAAGTAGTTCCTCCTAGGCAGCACCACACTCGAACCATTCCCTACAAAATGCAACGTCACCGCCGGCACTTGGGCCGCCACCTGGGCCGCTACACCATCCAAGTAATAACATGGGCCGAGGCCCGTTTTCGCCTCGACCTCACTCGCGCGCTTGTGTACTCGCCCGACTCGGCGATCGAACTCAGCCACCACCGAGTTATACAAACTCGCCGGCAACATCGTAAATGTCGTGCCGGAATCAACAACCACGCCGCCGCTTCCTGTGGTGTCCACTCTCCTCAGCATATCCGGCGCCGGGAATTCCTTCTTCCCGACGGAGATTCCGGCGAGGCCCACGGAGTAGAAGTAAGGGTGCTTCGGGTTCCGAAGCATTGAAGTGTACACAAACTCACCGGTTTCGCCGCCGTTACGGCCAAGAATGAGTGGACTCGTTCGATGAACTCGCTCACCGTCGAAAGAGTGAGAAACCAAGCAGTAAGAGAATCTGTTACCGAGTTGGGGAGAGACGGTGGCTACCTGCGCCGGAAATGAGAGCAATCCGCGGCCGAATCCAGCAACGCCGGTGGGCTCGCCGAGGGTGGTGTGGGCGCAACCGAAGGTGAAGTTCTTAAGAGAAAGAGAAGACATAGAGAGCGTGTGGCGATAGAGATTTCCAATTAAGCTTCCATCGCCGTAAGCGTAGTAGAATGGTGGACACTGAAAATTGTTGCAATCGGAGGTTTCGATTGAGTCCAAGGGACAACGTGCGGTTGCGCAGAGGTCGGAGGATGACGTGGAGGAGTGGGCCGCGGAGCATGCAGGGGATTGGCAAGAGACGGAGTGGGCCCGGGTGATGTTTGGGGGCCTGGCTGGGCCGGGGTTGGGCTTTCCCTCACAGAGTATGCACTCGAAGGGGGCGCAGGGGAACCAGACAAGGTCGCTGCCTGTGTCCATGTAGAGTGTTATGGGCTGGGCCGGGCCTGAGCCCAGGGTGAAAGATAGGGTGTAGTCGCTTCCAGGGGAGAGTGGCAGGGACACTTGGCGCTGGTGGTGGCGGCGGAAGCGTGCGGCGGAGCGCGTGGATGTTGACTTAAGGAGGTGGTGGGTACTGTTGAATTGGGCTTTGGAGATTGAATGTGTTAATGGCAACACAAGTGTCTGTGTTTGTGATGATGAGACTGAATGGAGGAAGGAGTGTGAGATGCAGAGCATGAAGCAGAGTAGCAGCAAGGGTGAAGCCATTTGTGTTGGATTGAAGAAAACAGAGGGATGAGTTTGGATTTGGAGGAGGCAGAGTTTTAAGACAGAGGACGAGGTTTTTGAATTTTGTAAGTGATAGAGAGAAGGGGATTGGGGAAGGACGGTGTATAAAGGAGAGATCATAAATTAAGTTATTTATTTAGGGTACGAAGTTGCCAATCCTAGACATGGTGGGCGCAGCTGAGGACAATGATGTTATAGTCTTAATTAACTCATCAATAATGAATGAATGATATTTGAACCAAATGTGTTTTACAGGTGTAAATATAATGATGTATACATGTCTTTTTACCTTAATTAATAGCCTTAGAGATGGTGAAAATGTTGCTTCGATTTGTCTATTGTAACAATAGGCAGGTGATGGTTTCATTTCCTTGTGAAAATACTGCTACGCTACTAGGATGCAGCAATTGGTTTTGACACAGTAATATAATTAAACACTGATTTGGCTGCTTAAGCAAAGTATGAGAACCTTCTCATCACTTATTATTACTGCATGCCACTTTATTATGTCTTTTCCTCTCTTTAATGCTTAGTTGGGGGCGGCAGGGCAAAGGCATCATTAATTTAGACTCCATCCTTAGTCCTAATGCTTTAGTAAGAATCCTAAATAGTCAAAATTCAAGAGTTACCAATAATAAATAAAAAATATAGTCATTACCAATATATATATATATATATATGTAGTTTTTAATGAAGCATATGTAAAACTCATCACAATAATATTATGATAGAGAGAAAAATTACTTCAATGATTGATTGTAATTCCGTATAAAATATATTTTTAATGAGTTTGTTAATGTTAAATTTGAGCGCGAGATAAGAATAATATAAAAATTATGTTATATCTAAAAGAATATCTTTTTATATAGTTAGATTTTCCTTCGAGCATGTGAAGGCGTAGGGTTGAATAATATAATATATTATAGTAAAGAAAAACTAAATTCACTGTAAAATAATAATTCACCACCAATATAATGAGAATAGAGCCACATTACATCAATAAAATTGATCGACTTTCATTAGGCAGTGATTATTATGGTAGGGTCACATAAACTTATAGCCCTATTCTCATAGATAAATGGGAGACTTTGTTACCACAAACAAATTGAAGCCTCCACCTCCTAATTAATAGATAGAAGAAAAAATAAATTAAAGACGAAATAAAAACAAAAACGTGGAAAATGAAATCAACGTCAATGTTGACTGCCAACCAATGTGCTGGATGCGTCTAGCAAGAAAAGAACAAGTTCTCAAAGCAAATTAAGTAGCTATCAACTCAATCAGGGATCAATAATTTTGATCTATTAACCTAATGACGTACCCTAAATCCTAATTGGTCAAATCTTTTCTTCTGCTTTTATTTCCTCTGAATTTCAGTCAAAATTTACTTTTCCTGCCAACTAGTTTTTCTCTGAATAAATTTCTTATTAGCAAATAAATCGCTTATTTTAGTGAAAGAGTACATACATACATGTGACTGATATGAGCTTATGAGGAGAATAGGAAGAAAAGAGGTAACTAGAAATATAATATTATGTCAAGCCATGAATGAAGGTTGTATCATTAAAAGAGAGGTATTATTATACTAGTATTAAGAAGCATTAATTAAAATCATATCTAAATATTAAACATACTCTTCAAGGTCACTGGAGAAAAAGTTTTCTAAAGCCATTGATTAAGACACACTCAATGGCCAGAGTGACATTAAATAAAAAGAAATGATGCTCTTACAGATAAGATAAGCCCTTGTTCCTCGACGCGGAGCTGCAACAAACAATGGCTGCAAGTCCTACCAACTTTGGCCCCTTTTAGTTTTGGTAGCTGTTGGCTCTTACATGCCAATTATTGTCTCCGAATAATTATTAGTATAGAGTTTCCCCTCCTAATTAAAGTTCCTCATTCCCTGGTTCCACTAAAGCTTAGGAGTGTATAGTTTGCATTATTTCGTTTCTTTATACTTGGATTTGGTATCCACGTCAATAGAAAGCACTTATTATATCTTTATTTTTCTTAATGTTAATTAATGTGGTCAACAAAACTACAAAACCACAAGATTGGCTACTTTGGCCAAAACTTATCTATTGAGTATTGACTCTATACCTAATGGATGGTACACCAATCCTATAAAGTAGCAAGTAATGTCAACTAGCATTTATAGGGAAAGGATTAGGGATTAGAGATTAGAGGATGATTTTAATATATTTGTTTATTGAACACAAGTATAGGGATTTAAATATTTCCATGCGCAGTAGGAGACGACTATAGAAAGGAGATAAAAAGGATATTCGGTGATGGATTTGTAGGTGAGTATTTACACAACCGAAATGCTACTAGTACGTACATTTGGTGCATACACCCATTTCTACACCCATTCAAATGTTGGCAAATTTGATGAATTTGTTGGCAACTTGCCAACAAAGTTATCAATTTTGCCAACATTTGAATGGGTGTAGAAATGGATGTATGCACCAAATGTATGTACCAATAGCATGACCCGAAAATAGACAATTCAGAAGCTTTTAAGAATCAATTATTGTGTAGGCCAATTCCGGAAAATCCAACTCATCTAGTCAATTGGAAGGTTTCTAAACTCATACCCCACAATTTAAATTAATCTGGCCCAAATCCTTTTTGCCTTGCTGGCTTCATTCTTTTGTTTGCATATATGAATTATACCACCACCAATGGATGATGTTTTAACCACTAAATTTCTTGTATAATATTTATTCTTGATTATTCTCAGCCAAAAAAATGAACAAAGTTTCATTTTTTTCTAGATGTTTCTATACTTCCATTTCACAGCTGTTCGAATAGCATATCCCCATTATTTTTGAATTCATGCTCGATAAAGTGGTTATCGATGCTTTGTTTCTTGTGAATCAAAAAAGCATCACACGCGTCTTTGTGTTCTACATACATCATATTTTCAGGTTGAGGTTGGAACCGGGGGAGGGGTTCTATTCATTATGACATTTCCAGTTAATTTATTCGATTGACATTGCAAACAATTATGTATGTCATATAACAAAAATACGTCTATTTAGGATCCAACGTATACTATATATAAGATGTAATTTGTGTTATATATATGTGTTATACATATAGCACACATTATGTCTTATGTATAATATATGTTGAGTCCTAGTTGAATTGCAAAATATCTTCGAAAATGTTCTGCAAAAGCATTGAATAAGGGACGTAAATTCAGTTCTGCAGTCTTATCTATCCGTGAAGTACTATTACTACCAAGTCCCATAAAATCAAAGGACTATTCTTGTACTCATTAGTACTGATATTCAATGCAAATTACCAGTGTTTATTAACTACATGTAATAATAACCAAACATTTACAATAGAACAACCAACACTGGAGGTAATATTTTCTTTATACATATTTAGCCTGAAAGTTGAAACTAATGCAAAATATTTTCAGCCTCTTAAGCTAAATATACATTAGCAATTTTATTAAGGATACAGCACTTATCAAGCCACTTAGATTAGTCTGGCAGTGATGATTTGGGTAATATTCATGAGATCATAGGTTTAAACTTCATTGTCTTTAAAATAACGATGAACCAAAAAAAGAAAAAAAGATATAGCACTTACCATTATGAAAATGTGAAGGTCAATCAACATATCACATGCATACTTTTTGATAAAAATTGAACAGATGTAATTATGAATGCGATATGATATTTATAGCATATTTCTGGAAAGGTGAAAAGCCAAGTTTCACTAAAAACAATAATTCAAAGTTAATTTACACTTTTGAATGAGCTGCGGGTAAAGGCTTTATCTTTTCCAGAAGCCTCTCCGCTTCAATGAAACCAATTGGTCCAAGAGACAAGTATTTTATAAATCTCCATCTGTTTAAGTTCATAAAGAGGCAAGTTTCAGTGTCCTAGCAGTATGACAGACTTAGGCATAAAGTAACCAGAAAGATGAACACTTTACTTACCTGGGTGTATATGGTAGGGCAAAACAATGCAGGTGTAGGTGGTTAACAGAGTTCAGGGGAGGCTGATGAAAGCCAAATCTGTCGGAAAGAATTATAAGGTCATGTTTGGTTCAATCACTATTTTATTCTTGTTCTTTTTTTAATGTCATAATATTATTCAAGTTCCAAACAGTTTGTTCATCGTTAGTAATCCAGGTTTCACTAGCATATTCAAAACTCAAATCTGTTATTTTTTCTTTAAATAAATCACAATATGATTGATCAAGAAAAGTAAAACAAATTACAAAATACAAGTCACTCAATCTCTATATAATCCCTAGATTTTTTTTCAACTCAGCTTCTATTCATAATTTCATACTAAATCAGAATGCTAAATAGAACAAATAACAGACAACATATTCAACAAACACCAATAAATTACCACTTAAACTGTTTATGCACCATTGAAAATTGAATAAGAATATATCTAGACTTCTTAACCATGTTCTGTGCTCTCAGACAAACACAATACAGAGTTACAGACTATCTACTATTCAGTATAGTAGCATAGTACAGAGGTGCCAAAGTAATTTTCACAAATAGAAAACAGAGCTTCATAAAAATCTATTGACCACAGATTGCATTAGGGAAAAAAGATCAATACAGATTATGGCAAATTATTGTTAGTGGCGGCAATTGCAGTAGAAATGAGCATTCTGGATCAATCGTATACCTGTGGTGGTTGGACTGAGGTGCATCTCTAAGTAATAACATTTTCCCCACCTCTAACATGTGACTCACTGGATAAAGTAGGAAATTATGATATTGGATCAGGCAAAAGATTATCATAAATATCAACTACAAACTAAATTGGCTATGACTATCAATTACTTTACCCAAAGAATAGTCTTCAGTCTTTCTCTGGAGATCGTTAACAGTAGGAATGTGCTCCACAGGAATTACTAAGTAATGCCTAAAAAGTTGTCAAAGTTCAAATCATAAAACAAAATGTTTTTGCTCAGAATGCTTGAGAAGGTGAACAAATATGAAATTTTACATTTCAATTTCAGTAATTAACAATCATGTAATTTTTCAGATTTGGTTTTTAGAGGATAGATAAGGAGTGAAATGATGGAATTGTGAGAACCTGAAAGCAGAAGGACTAATGTCCTGGAAAGCAACGACCTTATCATCCTGCATTTTCCAATAATTCCTCAAACTCAATCACGACACAAAATTAAGATAAATTTAAAAAAAAAAATACAAAATCGAGAGAGTCTTACAGAGTGGAGAAGAGTAGTGGAGCTCGATTTGGTGGCTATGTCGCAGAAGACGCACGATGCTCTTGCGCCTATTGCTCCCGCCATCGTTTTGCCCTAACTTACGCTTCGCATTGGATGCAAGATGCAACTTCCAAATTCCGATGGCTTCTGACTCTGTAAGAACCTCGCCACGTGTCCTTCAGGCACAGGACACTGGCCACCGGGGATTTCTTCTCTTTTTCACATGTAATACTGTACACTACGGTATAATACTACAATAGTAGGAGTAGGAGTACTTTCCCCAAGTAAACCAGAACTTGCGCATCGACTTGAAATATTTTTTATTAAGTTTGGGCTTAGGCCCCATTTGAAGTGCCAAAAATCATTAAAACTACTTTTTGGTACTAAACTGATTTAATTTTTAAAGACACCAAATCTTGACAAAAAAAAATCATAGATGCTCTAAGAAAAAGGAAAAAATTTGCTTTGGGAGAAATGAAATTGTCTCACCGTAAAGCAATTTTTAAGATAACAACTTCAAGATTTGATTTGACCCGTCAGACATGGATTTGTCGACCGACCCAGGACTACGAATTAGTCGGGACGAAGCTCCGTGACAAAAAAGAAAAAACTCCCCACGTTAGTTTCTTCATGGAGCTGGCCGGTTGAAGTAACAAATTACTTCAAATTCCATTCTATCTTCTACTATTATTACTTATTTTAGTCTCTCTCCATTAAGTATTTAATTACAACTAACACCCCAAACATTTTTCGGTGCATCTAACACTACATGCATGATTAGACAAAAACTAATTCAGACGATTAATCATTCACGGGCCAATTGGTAGTTGAATGAGACAGCCATCAAAACTTTTTGATTGCTTGGTTTCAGACAGATAACCGTTGCCATAGCTGATGGTGCTAATCGAAGTAAAATTAAAAAACAAATTATCGGTGCCCATTCTTATTTCCTGGCTGTTATTGTCACTACCAGCAGTATATGCTTATACAACAAATCGAACTTCCTACAGCTGTTGCCTCGAGAGAAGCTATAAAATTGGGCAGCGATTAAGTATAAAAGAAGTAATCACTAATCAAAATTGTGGCCCAGCAGCTGAGTGAGTCACGTCACGCGCAATAGCTTGACAAAATAGTGCTACAATCCCCTCCTAAAATGACCTTATTTCAAACACTTTTGGGGTGTAATGAAAACAAATAAAAACAGAATAAACAAATCAATCAATGAAGGTACCAATGGCCCAAAAATTGTAGAAGGTACCTCTTCTGTTCACATTAATAGGGGAAAATATTGTAACCTAGGCAAAAACTGCATGAGGTCACAATAGTGTTGATGTGTATGACAATATTTATATCCTGTGGGCGCCCTGAGGTAAAATTAATTCTTCATAATCACCAACCCAGACCTGCTTCAAATTTTGAATTAGCCCGTGTGTCAACCAGATACTAGTGTTTTTATAACAAAAATAATTCAAATGGTAAAGAGTAAACTGAAAATACCTTGTGATGATTGCCAGCATAAGCGTACTCTACATACAACTGTTTAGGCTCTCCTGGGCATGGATCACAAAAGCCCATGATGCCTGATTTTTTCACACCTTCATGAAGCTGCATCAACAAATAACACATTCATTATTTAACAATAAAAGAAGCATTTGTGAGAACAAACAAGCATTAAAAATGGAAAGGAAACGTACCTTGAGTTGGCCAGAATCGTTAACTAGAAAATTCAAAGGTATTGTAACATCCATGACTTCTGAAGTTGAATCAAAACTCGTTTCACTTGTTGAATGCATGCTGTTCAATATCCTTTGATTTCCATATAGTGCTTTCATAATAACCAGCCCATCTATTTCTAATTGCTTGTTTCTTTTCCTGTTAGCCACATTTTCTTGTAATTTCTGAGCTTTCTCCGCTGCAGCCCTTGCTTCCTTAACCTGTACAATAAATTTCCCCAAAGAGAATATTAACCAGGATGTTTCGTTTGGCATTCAGCAAAAGATAAGAGATATGAGATGTCTATCTCTGCAGACAGGTATCATTTCTAACTTGTGGAAAAACATGGTATATTAATGTATCGACACAGACAACTATTTGGGCCTCTGCTGTATATTGATAAAGTTAGAGAGGCAATAAGTTGATCAGGGTCCAGAGAGATGTAACAGAAAGGGCATCAGTAGGATATAAGTAGGAGTAACTGGGATAAAAACTACACCCATATTTGACTTCCCATAACAACTAAATTAATTAATCACAAAGGAATTCCCTCAAAAATTCCAAAAGGATGTTAAACAACCTTCAGACTTTTGCACTGAATGCTTCATCCCTTGCCAGAACATGAAATTTGTTTTTTTAATTGCTCATATAAGCACAAGAAGGTGTGTCATGTATTGCACAAAGAAGCTCCCCAATTATTAGTGTGTATATATTGTTACAGACTTACGGCTACCACAGCAAATAAAATGAAGAGAGTAATAGTTGAAAAGAAGAAATGACAATGATATAAAAGGATTATATAAGTCAATGCCACTACTCCTTCAGGCACATTAATTACCCATACCTGAGAAGAAGTTTTCTCTTCCTTTTCTAGAGCCTTCTGCTTATTCCTTCTAAGGTAATAGGGTTTAATAAAAAATTTCTGCAAACACACAGAAAACAAATATTAGAAATTTAGAATAAAGAGAAATATCATCAACTGTTCAATGAACCAAACAACAACCTCTGCCACACACTCACATAGGCTGAAAAATAAGTACTTATCTTATTTCTACTATAGTTTTTCTGTGCTGGAAATACTTAAGTAATGAAAGTGGTGGCCAATATTTTTTGCAGCTGATGTTGCAGCTTATATGAATGAGTGGAAATTTTGGGAAGTATTTTCTTTGTTTTCAATCAATTCGGTCCAACCCATCCAAATTCTCTTGAAGAGGAGCTCAAGATAACACATGAATCATAGGATAATTACATAGGCAATATCACTGAAAGAAAATACAGCTCCCAAATCTTTGCTATTCTCACAAGACAATTTTCATTTAGGGGTATGCAGCAACTGGGCAGACAATATTAGCATCAAAAGGCTTGATAACATAGTGAACTACAATATGGAGCATTTCATGTAATTCAGAGAGGAAAAATTATTGGCAGGTACCACAACTAGCAATGTACTCTTAGGTTATGCTAATTGTGCACAATATTCCTAACAGGCATCTCTGGAAACCAGATATTTATACTTGTCTCCAAAACTAAACTCTTAACAACCACACTTTGCAACAATTAAGCTACTGTTACAAATATATTAACAGTGTAAGGTAACTAGCAGCTTGTATGAGATCCAGATGAGCTAGCATTATCCAGAGATTTTTTTTTCTTAACTGGCACATTGACACAAGTGAGCATATATAAACCTTTACAAGAATATACCACTAGAGAGCACTCAAGCATTGAGATATTTAAACTGCTAAGAAAGTTGATTATCAATGTAAAGTTTATTTGAATCATAACCTTAACCAGAAAGTATGTAGATGCTGGAACAATCAATGCCCCCGTTGCAAACATAGGGTTCAAATGCCTTGTTAGCAAAATCTGCAAGTAATAGTTCACCTATAACCCATCAGTAACCTAGGAAGAAAGTCAAACAACCGAAATTCACAAAGGCATAGGAGGTTCAAGTTATAGCCGAGTAACAGAAAGAAATAAAAGAACAACACAGAAAACGTAGTTTTTAACCAAAGAACTCTTGTTCTTGTATTTAATTAGCTATATCTGCTCAGAGTCTTGAGAGAAAAAAATTAACAAATTATTTCTCCAAGTGAGAGAGGCAGAGAGCATAAGTCTATCCAGATTGGTCTTCTTGTGTAAAATATTTAAATGAAGGGCAAAGCCCCTAATTTTGCCAGTATATATCGGGACAACATGAAAAGAATCAAGATTGTTCTTACAGGAATAATTAACTTTTGGCCCCCACGATGTAGTTCGAATTTCCAGAAAATACCCTGAAAATGTTAAAGAAGTATGTTAAAAAATCTTATAGGAACAAATACAAATAAGGGAGTCCAGGGGGCAGCAACTTGTATTTAACTTTAGATTGATGTCAATGTATAACAGTCTAAGCAATAAGCGAGAGAGAGGATTAACAATGGAATCTTTATAAACAATTCATCCCCTTGGTGGAAAATGGAATCTAAGGAAGCATTAATGTGACGATAAAAAAGTGTTTTAAATTCTTAACTGCTTTACCTGAATTCCTATTGTATACAACCAGCGCACGGAGCTGAATCTGGATATCTTCCTCCCACCACCAACTTCAATCTCAAGGGAAGAACTACAAGATTAAATGGTTTAATGTCAAAACAGACAGCATTTGAACTAACAAAATCATTGACTGCCAATGATGGAATAAAATATGGTGGATAACTATGCTAATGACTGTCGATGTTCTTGTATTAATGTTTGTTCTGCAAGGTCATTAGCATATTTATTTACAACGAACCTGAATAGTATAAAGTGATACACGAACATTGCTTAGTTAATATGATATAGAAACTATAAAACTTTTAAAACAAGCATCAAACGGTTAATGGTAAACAATGGCATCAAACAATAAAAAGGATTTTGAGTTAAGATTTTAGTCTACAAAATACAAATACGTATTGAACAAAATTCATAAGAAACAACAACCTAAATCTTTGTCAACAACATCATAAATATTGTGAGTAATCGACAACCAAATTCTAACATCGAAACATGAGATACTCTATCCAAAAAAAAACAGAAACTAGAAAAAAGTTAAACCCCATGTCCAATCAGATTTTGCATACCTCCCTAATCTTCCTGCAATGCAGCCAAGCGATTTAGGAGAAAAGCGGTGAGTATAATGAACTGCTGTCTCAAAAGAACTTGTGCCAAACTACAGATTTAAGAAAGAGTTAATTTGATATATGAAAAATAAAAAAATTTAAAACCATATCAAAATTAGCAAAACAAAAAAGAACACATAAAAAGATGGAAGCACGTGATAAAACATAATCATTTTCTTCTTTTTTGACTATGTTGTTTGGAAGCGATGCATTTTACATATTAAAAGAAAGGTTCCCCAGCAAAGGGAAAAAAAATATGAGCAGCTTCAAGTATCTTCCACATTGTAAACCGGTGCGACAGGTTTATACTCAGGTATAAAATTTTCCAGCCAGCATGAGTGAGATGATTATGCAGAAAATATAGAAGTACCTTCACTTCTCCAGAAGCAGACCTTCTCTCATCTTTCTTTTGCCAGCCCACAGCTATAGATGATTGGGATCCCAAAGCAAGCTGTATCTGTAATACATCACAAAAGGAATCACCACATAATTAGAAGATATGCCAAAACTGTTAATTCTCAAAGCAACAAAAAGCCTAATTTATCAATTTAATGCTTTAATTTTGACAAGACAATTGTTGATTAGTCCGCATGATTTCTTTAATTGTTGATCTAGTTTGGTAGCACTATGTTTTAAGGGATTTGACCATGTAGTGTCTGGGAGTATTAATTACATCAAGTTTCTATATGTTCATATATTACAAGTTCAAAAATATTGTTCACTACAGTTCCCTGTAATACTAAATATCAAGTCATTAAAGAGAAAGAAAAAACTCAAAGAAAGAAAGTAGCATACATGTCCACTTGCTGTTTCAGACAGTTGGCGGGTCCATAAATTTGAAAGATTCAATGAACCATCTCGCAATGACATTGCAATGCCCATTGTTGCAGCTGAGTGGGATGATAAAGTACTAGAATATAAAGCAAAGGAAGCAATAAGCATTACTATAATTTGCAAAAGTGCAACTTTAGAAATTGATTTACTGAAATAAAATCACCCACCGAGATGTTTGTACTCCAATTAGTGCACGTAAACCAGCTGAAGCCACAAATTCTATTGACGAAACTTCTGAAATTTGATGCCTAAATAATGCAGTGGCAGCTCCCCCACCTTCCTTTCCGTCTACTTCTAAATTGCCACCAATTGTAACAGCATCACGCTTTGATAAGTTGGACTGAATTTCACTTGTCATGGCCATTCTGGTACTCAGAAACATATAAAAGGCATGAACACTCAGATGAAATAATAAGCAACAGATATCCAGGAAGATGTTTACGTAACAAGTTAATAACCTAAGGGGTTTAAATTTTGATCCAAAATAGCACAATATTGCTATTGCAATGGTCTTGGGAACCACATCATGACAGCAACTGTGGCAACAACAGCCACATTAATCACAATAGTCACAATGCAACTGCAGTTTAAAACTGTGTTTCTATGGCTTTTCAATTTGAACACTGCTGTATAGTACAGAGGTTATTGTACGAAAACCAATACGAACCAACACTGTTTTTATTACGTGGTTTGCAAATAACTAAAAGTAAAAGGAAAATAACTACCATTAACCGAAATCACACCTCATCATTCCTACACAAATTTTTGTAACATTCCTTACATTGAGTCTCAATCAACATTATTATAACCTTTCCTATAATAAGGTATGCAATGCCATCTAAGCTATCTTAACCACAATAACTACAATTGAAAACCGTTTTCAAATTGAAGCAATCATTCTCAGAATCCTTAATCAAGCACATTCAGAGAAACGGAAAATAACAGAAAACAACTATGATGAACCGAGCAATACCCTCTGAATAGGCCAACACCATTTAGACAGTGTGGCAAAGACATATTGGCGAGAATTGTACCCGAAGATTGAAAATGTGCCTTCATCTTCTCTTGTTCCTTCATCCTCTTCAGCCTCTCCAGCTCCGCCTTGATCTCTTCCACTCTATTCAGCCTCGGACCAAGTTCCAAACCAGAATTCAACCCTTCCATGCCATAGATATCATATATTTGCCTCTTGTTTGGATCTGACAAAATCTCATACGCTTCACATATGCGCTGGAAGTTCTCCGTCGCAATATCTTTCATCTGACAGAATTTCAAACAAGTAGCGAATCTAAATATAATACAAACACTTACTCATACTTGGAAAGTATTACCAAGTCGCAGTCATAGGAAGAGAGTAAGTGGAATGTATTAAGTGGACCCATTCCATTTTTAGAAACTCCTACCGAATCAAAAAATTTTCTTTACCAATTCATTTTATATATACACATTGCAAGTTACGAATCAAAAAAGAAAACACACTGCAACTTAACATGTATCATTTATTTATTTCCCATACAATGGACTCCCCAATGTTAGCTCTTATATTTTCTTACTCTCCCAAGAAGAGTAATAAGTTCTCTCACAGCCTCTCATTTCTTTAGAGATCATATGCAATACTAAAGGTGGTTCTCCTATATATATCGTCTAATCTTGCATACTTCTGTTCTGTTTTTTTTCTTTTCATTTTCTGTTTTTGCTTCATCTGTGTTGTTTTTTATTTTAGCAACGTTGTGATGGCTTTTTCGTCACGTCTGATCATTCCATTTCACTACATTCCATCTGAGCTTGAATTGGAGCTAGACCCTCTGGAGTCATTTAGTCACACGACGACGAGTAAAGTTGAGGTCGTCAATGTGCAATTCTCACAGCAACCTCAGCTTCTCCCTCGCCATTGCATTTGTCTCTCTCTTTATTGTGTGCTAATTTGGTCTCCCTCCTTCACTTGTGTCGTTGGTCATGCCGGCGACGTGTTGAGAATGGTGGTGGCAACACGTCGACAAGGATGGTGATGTCTCTTTTCTCAGATCCCTTTTTTTTTCTTTGCTCTGATTTTTCAACAAATCATAATCTTAAACACTACTAAGATCTAACCAGCTTCAGAGTTTGTCTGAGAGAGGAAGCATTACTTTTTATATGAAGCATTGATGAAACATCCTTTTTTTTTCTCTCTAACATTCGTTCATGTTTGTTTCAATATGAAGTAGAATTCTCCAAGTAAATGGTCAAAATGGTTCTCTATAGGTTATGATTTATTTAAAAATTTGATAGAGTTTTTTTTTTTCTTTTTTTTTTTTATTTGGCATGAAATGAGAAAATTTTATGAATGCAATTTTTTATTTTTTGTGAGCTTCCAACGCAATTTTGATATAACATGGTGATACATATCAAATTTTATGAGATTGCTACAATTATATAGCAGAATTTTCAATATACCGGATGATACATATCAATTTTTATGAGATTGCTACAATTATATAGCACAGTTAATATGATCTTTTATTTTGAATGTTTACTACCAATTCAAAATAATATATTGCATATTCATACATTGTAACAACAAAACATCGCTCCTCTTTAATTTGATTTACTCTTACTGTTAATATATTAGATATACATGTACTTAGGACAGATAAACCCCGAGCATTGCACCGGCTACCGCACTAGTTGAAGAAAATTGCAAACAACAGAACAAAATAGACCACACAGAGAGAGAAAGAGTGAAAGAGAAGCGTACGTGAGGAGCTTGGTATTTATCAGGATGATAAACTTGCGCCCATTGACGATAAGCTCTTCGGATTTCTTCATCAGAAGCTTCTGGTGACAAGTTGAGGAGAGCGTAGAGTTCTCTGTTTTCTGGTGATTCGTTCGGTTCATCCATTGCGGTGTGGCACCTGATTGGAGAAAACAAGAAAGGGGTTAGGGTTTTGCAGAGAAGAGAAGGGTTTAAGATTGGGGTTTTATCGCTTACGTCACCAATGTTCCTAACCAAGCATCAATTACTTGCTGAGAATTCGAGTACCACTAGTCCTACCGAGTCACACTATCAATCTGCACACTGAGGCCGCCCTCACTCGTTTTCCCTTTCCCAACGTCAACGTGTACGAAAATGTTTTTGACTGTAATATGCCGAAATAAAAGGGAACATTGCTCGTGTTCATAAAGAAAGGTATAAACCTTTTTTTTGCCTAGACGGAATGAAACAGAATTTTTTGTTTTTGTCAGAAACGGTATGAACTAGATGAAAATACCCAAGATGAAATAAGTATAAGTAGTAGTCTAGTAGAGTGGCTGCATATATTTGTCTTGGGTTTAAGTATTTAGTGGGTTGGTTATAAGCCCTTAAAGCCCATGATGGCTTGTGATGGTAAAGCCCAAGTATAGTTTCTCCTTTTTTTATTACATAAAAGGGGCCTAAGGCCCCCAAAGAAAGGAAAGACAAACTAACTGGAAATCAAACTAACACAGGGGTAGCAAACCCCGTTAGCATCATTTTTTATGTGTTCCCCCAAACCTTGGGGTGGGTTCACAGTAAAGTTTCTTAACTAATGATACAATTTACATGACCAAAAATATATGTGTTAATGAATTTATGAAGAAAGTTGGAAGAACGAATTGTTTAGAGAGTGGTGTGGGTTGAGTTAGATTTAGGGTAATACTATATTGACATCCAATATTGGATGTTAAGAAGACATTTATCAAGATCAATGGTAGATAAAAAGAATTTAAAAATTTACAATATGATCATATCAAAAATTAAGGATAAGAAATTGGATATCGGTAAGACCTATGAAATAATGGATGTACAAATAAATTTTGATAGATTTATTTATGGGTTGTGGAGTTGTGCTCCCCCAAATTGAGGTGTATGACTCTTTTTCCAAAAAAAAAAAAAAAAAAAAATGGAGAATCATAAGTAATGAGTTAAAAATTCAATAATTTTATGTGTGCAATGAAAATTATATAATAATTGTACAACAATTATATTAATTGTTAAATTGTAATATAAACTTATAAACTAATGCAATCCAACAATAAATATGATTATTATATAAATATTATATAATTTTCATTGTACACGTAACATTTTTCTGTAAAATTATATGTCGGTGTTATAAAAATTATGCACTAGCTAGGTGTGATTACTCCAAAAAGAAATCTGAAAAGCGTACCAAAAACAGGGGTATGGGATGCGTATTGGCTGCATCCACAGAAATTACTGCTTGAGTGCGAAGGTCAAATGTTCGAACTTAAAATGGCATAACTAGCCATGTGAATGTGATACACACTGAAAATTGAAGCTGAAAATGGACAGTGGGAGCAAGTACATACTATTCTTTATCACGTCATGTTGGAATGACATTTACCAGTAGCAAAATCGTTGTTACGTAGCACGAAACTTCGAGGAAATTTCTGCAATGGACCCTCCTCCGTCCGAGGTATATTGTTTTCTTCCTTTCGATTCTCGAAGCGGACAAGATATGAACATCACTGCACTATATATGTGTCTGTGAGTGTGTTCCTCTAATTATAAGGATCACATAAATTAGATTCACTTTCTTTCTCTTTATCATAGCCATGTTACTTTAATACTTAGTTTCAACTTATAAAGACTTAGACTTACTTAGGCACTTGAATCAAAGGTTAAAATAAACTAATTAATAGTTAAGCCCCTTAAACATACACGTGATATAAATCTATTAGTTCGTGAAAGACTCTGTGCATATCACGTGTCAATGTGGAAATAATTAATATGCATATCAATAATAGTATTATCATATCAGATGTCAATTTTTTTATTTTTTGAAAAGAAAAGGATTGTATGTTTTTAACTTAACATTATTTAAGATATGAGTGTTGCTATTTACACAATAATAAATTAATCAAAACTAATTTATATAGAGATTTTGGTTTACAAATATTTCAGTTCATTGAAAATTAAATACTTAGAGATAATTTTTTATCAAAGTTGTCCAATAAACCTATTGACTGATTTGACTGGTTATCCATTGTTTACCGAACATTTTTCATAAGATATAAGTGCAACACCGTTAACATTAGAATAATTGAGTTTATAAAAAAAATAATAGTTTATGAAAAAAAATCATTAGAATAATTGCCGGCGGTTTAATAATGATATGGGCAACTAAATAATAATTTTGATATGCACTAAATAAAGCCACAAATCACAATCTTCAACTAAGATTTTTTAAGAGCTATATAGTTATAATTCGAAGTGTATATTTTTACTCTATTATATTGACTTACAATGATGGTATATTTTGGATAAAAGGGTTATTATATTAGTCTCACGGATTATGTTTGATTATCCAAAGAACATCTTCTGATTGTGCAGAAAGTCAGACTTCTGTCTTAAATGACAAGTGGGGCTTAAATTAATTATTTACATCAAAAAACGTTTATGAATAAGATGCAACAAAGAAATTCAATAATTCATCTTACCATTTGCTTAGTAGAAAGAGAAATTCTTGGATGGACATGAACAGTGATGTAGGATTATGGTCCAGCCATCCAAGTAATAATATATGTACATAGGAAATGATATTTGTCATAAAATCTATTTTTATTAATTTAATATAGTTTTTTAAAATAAAAAATATATAAAGGAACTATATTAAAATCAAACATTTATTTTATTTATTGAAATATTACTTATTAAATATTTAATTTTAATATTTTAAATTATTTTAATTTATAAAAACTAATTAATTTTAATTACAAGGAAAATAAAAGTAATTATTTCTAATAAAAAATAAATTAATGAAAAATTTTCTTCTTCCTAATATAAATAATTTTAAAATGATAAAATTAAATATTTATCATTTGTTAATAGATAATATTATATATTTATAGAAATTATTATTAATTACTTATATGAGATGTGGATTTTTTTTTATTTAAAAATAAACTATGTTAAATTAGTAAAATTGGATCAAATGTCATTTTCTATGTACATATGTTATTATTTGGATAGCTGGGGGTTCATGATCACCAAAAATTTCTCCAGTACAAAACCTGGGTAATCTTGTGCTAATTAAGCGACAGTGGAAAAACCTTCCAACTTCCTTTTCAGGCAATAATAAAAGCAAAAACAACCCACACACATATATATATATAGCAATAGGAAAAGAACGTCTTATAAGTAATGCTACCTAGCTACCTAATAGTATTCACCCTTCGCACATAATTATTTTGTACATTTTATTACACTTAATTATTCGGAATAATAACAACAAAAAATCAGGGAATATTGAGAAAAAGACTCATTTCTCATTTTCTAATGAAGCATACAGAATAGTACAAAAAATAAGATAAATAATTTTGGACGAGTCGTGTGAGTCCAACTTGGATCTGGACTCTATCCAATAAAAAGATTGAATAATGTTTATTTGATGATACAATAAAAAAAATTATACAAGTAAATGAGTAATATAACGATTAATTAACAAATTAACATATGCAAATAAATTAGGGGAATGCTATTTGTACACATAGTGTCATCTATTCATTTTTCATCCGTTCAAAAGTTAGTAATTTTTATAAAAATATTTACAAGTTAATGATGAATGAGTGAAAAATCACAAATGTTTGGGACACAACAAAAATTAGCAAAAATAGCTAACAAAACTCATTTAACACTCTATGGTCCAAATAACATTTTTTAGCATGGGTATATTTTTAATGGACTAGTTAATTATGGCCCAAATTCCTATTTATTGGCTGTTTTGGCTGGTTTTTTTGTTATGACTCTAGCAATAAAAAATAAATAAAAGGATATTGTGTACAAGTAGCATTTTTAAACAAATTAACTTACACAGAAGAGTGGATAAAGAAATGAAGCACCCCCAACCCCAACACCAAAGGCCATACTTAGTCAGAAGAGAAGGTGCAACAAAAAGCTAAACACCCCTTTCCGGGAACACACAACGAACTTCCCAACTAACTTTTTTCATCTCCCTTCTTTCCCTTGTGAGATCTACTTTCGAGCTGCAGAGTAATAATAATAATTAATTTAATTAATTAATGGGGTTGCACGTGGTGGCTCTGGCGAAGTTGAAACTTGGCAGCCAGAGTTTGAGGCCAGCGATGGTGGGTGCGATTGCGTGCCCTCTGGTGCTGATGAAGCTGGTTATGGGTCTGAGGCTGTTCCGAGACGAAGCCGTTTACGCCACGAGGCTATTCTTCTTCCGGTTGGGTCAGATTGCTTTTAACACGGAACCACCATTTGCCGACGGCACAAGATTGGAACGAGCATTTCGATTACTATGCCAAATTGTCGCCTCTTCTGCTACAACAGTAACTACTACATCAACATCGCCTTTCGATGAGGACTCCGAAATAGGCCAGGACACTATCCGTACTCTTTCAATGCTCACACTTTAAGTTCCGGATGATCGCGAACATCATCATTTCATCCATAGACTCTCTATCAGAGATTATTAACATTAAAGAGTAAGGGATATGTCTGCGAATTTGAGTTTTTGTTTTAAATGGTGGACCCACAAATTACATAATGTTTGATGCATGGTTAATGATGCGTGCTTAATATACATGTAGTACTGGTTTTAGTTCCTTTCTTCGCACTTTCTACTTCATCCCACTCCATCGATCTTGTAAGTTGTTTTTGCAACTGTATCTCATGGTTTGTATTTTAATGTTTATGGAATTAATCGATTTAATTTGTCTAGTTAATCTATGGTTTTGGATAGTTTTTTCAACAAAGGCGACTATCATCTATCCGCCCTCTTGTTAGACATTGTCGTATGTGTATATCATTTTTTTTTAATTGGATCGATTTCTTTTATTTGGATGGTGTTGTATATGTCTTGTTATTTTCCCTTTGGAGGTTTATTTAATTACGAGCTTCTTCTTCACGAGTAAGGATTGTAAAAAATTATGCAATACTTTTGCTGCCAGCGGCTATTGTGTCGTTTTGTGGCAAGACAGAGAAATCATACATTTGTGTGGGAGATAGAGAAGTGAGAGGATGATGAGTATATGCGTGGCCATTTTGTTTTGTTTGTTTTATCAGCTTCTTCGTATTAATCCAAATAATATTGAGCCCAGCCAAAGGATAATATGTGTCTTTTCTACTGTGGAATGAATAATAATGGAAGCATAATGTTTAACATAGACGTACATCACATCAGCATTTCATCCATTAAGCATCCATCAAAGATTATTACTATTAAAGACTGAGAGATATGTGTGCGGATTTAAATTTTTATTTTAAAATGTGGACCCACAAATCACATAAGACATTGATAAATGGGTGATGGATGTGTGCTTGATGTACATACAGTACTATTGTAATATTAATTGTTCTTGTTAGTTTAACAGACAGACCCTTAATTTCTGTATATATACATTGTATATACATGAGTACACGATCGAGCTTAGACACAACCAAAACTGTCTTCAATAATATTGTCATTTCCCAATGATGCCAAGGACCACAAATTGCTATATATGCAATGTGCATTACTCCCATTACAAAAGAATATAATGCTTAATTAAGTGATTAGAGAGTGTGATTTTAGCTAATAAGATATTATATAAATTGTAAACAAGTTAGTTAGTATATTTAACTTTTGTTCTATTTAGACAAATCACAAATATATAATATTTTATATTGTGTTTTGATTAATTATTTAGAAGTATTTTTACCTGTATATATATGCATAAGAGTAGTAACTGCTATAAGCATTCATGTAAATTACACTGGAGATTAATCTAAAGATATTCTAATGCTTAAATTAGTCAGAAAATTTAGTATAAGATAATGTGGAAAAAATTCAATAATATAATTATATAGTTGGGACTTAATACATCTTATATAACTAGATTTTTCCTAAAGTGGATTAAGGCATATGAGGGCAATAATCTAATCCAATAATGAAAGCATATATATATATATATAGTTTTAAATTTGCCTTATGCTTCTAATTACATTCAAGGCATGGCTACTTATATATGTAGGATGTTATCTAGAACAAGCTAAGAATGCTAGGTTTACAATAAAAATTATATAATATTTATACAATAATCATATCTATCATTATATTGTAATATAAATTTATTTATTAATGTAATTCAACAATAAATATAATTATTATATAAATATTATATAATTTTTATTATACACGTGATCTTTCTTATTCGAGAAAGTGTTTAAATCATATGGTCAAAATAAAGGAAAAAAATAGTAATAAAAAACACTAAAACGCTTAGTTGACATGATTAATATAGGCCAGCCAAAATTATGACAATTAACCAACCAGTCATTTCAATTTTCAACAATACTAAAGCTGGCCACACAGAAGACACATGGGAAGCATTAATGTTGACGTACAATAGAAATACGTCTAACATGTATTTAATGTGTATTATCTATGTTAGTGTGCTATATGTATAACACATATATGTTAACACACATTCTATAACATGAATAGCACATGTTGGATACAAGTTGGACGTATACGTTAAAAATTATTGTTTTCTTAATTGGTCCTTTATTTGAACATGGGAAAGCAAAGGACGATCATGAGAAATGATTATCACATCCAAACTTCAACAACTGAACAGCTAATCTGATATTGAACTTTCTATTATGTACTGGACAAACAGATTGAGGAGCCTGTTATTATCCCCGGCCCCCTAATTTATTAATTGGAGCATTAAAAGGAAGTAACATTTTTTTTTTGGCATGATAAAAGGAAGTAACCAATGTCTAGTGAGAGACGATAAAGGGAAAGAGAAAAATAAAAACGTAGAATATTTATGAGAATCAAATATCATTATTTTCCTTCACAAGCTTTACTTTGTACTAGATCATATAAATTTTGCTACTTAATCATATATGATTGTTTCAATTTTATAAGTCTAGATAATCTTTATTTTATGATATAATTAAAAAAATTATAAAATCTCACATTTTAAAGTATATAGTCATAATTTTCCACTATATATAAAAAATTCATATAATTTAATATTTAAAAGACTATAGTCTTTATTTTATAGTATATAAAAAGATAGTAAAATTGCATATTTTAAAGTATATAACCTTCAATTTCTAATATATGTAAAAAAATATTATAATTCAATAGTTTTAAGTCTATAGTCTTTATTTTATAATAACAACAAAAAAAATTGTGAAATCTCACATTTTAAAGTATATGCCTTCAATTTCTACTATATGTGAATTCAATATATATTTTAAAGGTTATAGTCTTTATTTTATAATACAAATAAAAAAATTATGAAATCTCACATTTTAAAGTATATAACCTTCAATGTCTACTCAATATAAAAAATTAATGTAATTCAATATTTTAAAAGTTATAGTCTATATTTTATAATACAACCAAAAAAATTGTGAAATATCATATTTTAAAGTATATAATCTTCAATTTATACTATATATAAAAAATGCATGTGATTTAATATTTTAAAAACTATAGTCTTTATTTTGTAGTGGATCGAAAATATAGTAAAATTGCACATTTTAAAGTATATATAACCTTCAATTTCTACTATATTTAAAAAAATTATAATTCAATATTTTAAAGCCTATAGTCTTTATTTTATAATACAAACAAAAAAATTGTGAAATCTCACATTTTAAGGTATATAGCCTATATTTTCTATTATATGTAAATTATACATGCGATTCAATATTTTAAAGTCTATAATTTTTTTATAGTGTATAAAAAAATAGTAAAATTGCACATTTTAAATTTTCTATCCTTTAATTTCTGTTGTATATAAAAAAATATTGTAATTTAATATTTTAAAGTCTATAGTCTTTATTTTATAATATAAATAAAAAAAATTGTGAAATCTCACATTTTAAAATATATAGTCTTTAATTTATACTATGTATTAATTATACTTAATTTCAAATGCTTCTTGCGACTAATAATGTTATTTTTATCCATTTAACTTACGAAAGGTGCAATTATATGTTATTATAAATGTAAAAGAAATAATGCAACTTAATTATCACCAACAATGAAAGAAAATCAAACAAGCGCGCACAAAAGTAATGGGTTTTTGAGACTTTGTAAGACCACTCAAGATAAGTCCACAATGTAAAAGATGTGTCCATAAGAAAAAGCCCACATTCACATCAACCAGGAGAAACTGGACTCACTTAGGCATATAAAATGAAAAACTCTCTGAGCAAAGAAAAAAAAAAAAAAAGAAAGAAAATCTCTTAGACTTACAAGTTGAAAGATGATATTGATAGGACAAAGGTACCAACTTGGATTTATCCTTAATGGTGACATTATTTTAAGTCAACAGAGTTGTATTCATCAATTTTATCTAGAGAGGCTGACAGGAACGATACTAAAATATTGTTCAGGAATCAATATTAAAAAAGTATACACAAAAAATAAAAATACATATATTTTAATATTTATCTAAATAATAATTGGATTTAATTTTCATTGACAGTGTACTATTTTTTTACACTGTCATCCAATCATGTGCTGGTACATCAACTACGGTATTTACTCTCTCATTACCTAAAAAGTCATAGAAACAAAGTATTTTGATTGGACGATAGTGTAAAATATCTTTACACGGTCAGATAATCAAAATTAAACTCATAAAAATTTAAAAAATAAGTTTAAAATATTAAAGAAAATATATAGTTTATAATTAAAACTCAAATATATACTCTATATGATAAGTTGATAACAAATAATATTATGGATGGGTTAATGAATAAGTCGCACCTGGATTCAAGTGGGAAAGTCAAAAGGTCTCTTTCGTCTACTGCTTTCAAGTAGTAGTCAACCAAATCAGACTGGTTCAGCAGCTTTCATGAACCTTTTAAGGCCTTCATTTGTTCAATTATATCATATTATTCTTTAAACTTGTACTGTTTATTTCTTAAATTTAAAAAACCTATTATATATTACAAAATAAATTAATGACAATCTAAAATAAACAAACCCTTGAACCTTTGGAATTATACCATTGAGAATGATTAGTCAAATAGCAATAACGTACATAATAATAGTACTTTTTTTATCATTAATCAATAATTAGAGTGTTCCTATAATTATGATATGATGAATAATAAAATACCATGATTATTTATATAGTAATTATTTTAGTGAATCTAAGCCCAGAGTCAAGGAAGTCACAGTGACTCCAAAATTGATTCTGAACACACCTTCATGTATTTGTATTTTTCTTTTAATACACAGTGAATTCAAAATTAGAGTTAAAAAAAAACTGACAATTTTATTTACTAAATTATTGTAACTTTTTTCACTGAGTCACTCTAACTCTCACATTAAACACTTGACATAGTCAAATTATATTTTCACTGATTTCCTAACTCTCTCCCAGATTTTTTTTTAAAAAAAAAAACAGACTAAGAGTAGTGGTTTGGGTAGGGTGGATCAATTACTTGGTACTTGGACCGACTCTTGTTATATAAAAGTCAAAAATGTTTCGCGTAGAATTGGCTTCCTTAGCTTCCTTCTGAGCTAGTGCTACTGCTACCGTGTGTATCAGCATTTAAAAGCCCCTCTCGCTACTTGGCGGTCAAAAGATCTTTTATCATCGCACTCTTTCTCTTCATTGTTTTCTTCCTTTCCTATTCCCTTTCTATTCAACAACAAAGCTAAAACCAGTTATTAAGCACACCACAACCAAGGACGCCATAGCAATATTAATAATTTGCTAACTCGTCCCCGCCAAATCAGGGGGAATGAATATGGTCATGGAACTTCGCAATGCAGCAGCTTTTCCGAAACGGTTGCTGATGGTGTCGTTTTGGGTATGGTTCATGTTTACATCAGCGACGCCCTACAGCACCGAAACGACGTCGTTATCGCATAAAGAGAGACACAAGAACGCTTACGCGACGATGATGTATGTGGGAACGCCGAGGGACTACGAGTTCTACGTGGCCGTGCGGGTGCTCCTTAAATCTCTCTCCAATCTTAACGTCGATGCCGATCTCGTCGTCATTGCTTCCGTCGATGTCCCTCTCCCTTGGATTCGTGCTTTGTAAGCCCTCCTCTCATCTCTCACAATCACACACATTTTTATTTATTTCATTTGGTAGTGTTATGACATTAATCTAGTTGCTCCCTTAAATTGCGTTTAGGGCTATATGTTGTTTGTCAGAACATCAGGAGTAGTATAGTGGAAGGGGAGGGGGAAAAAACAAAATAAATTAAAGGATAAGGCAGCGTTTGGTTGTCGAGTCTTGTGTAACGAAAATGCCCACGCTCCGTGAGATGAGAAAGTTGAAATTCCTCAACAAATTAATTAAACCTTGATTGCTTAATTTTCATTATTGATAGTAATTAATTGACTTTTTTAACTCCAAGTGGCCAATGAGTGGTTTTATACGTTTGCGCGTGAAGCAGTATATTAAAAGTTGTAAGTTTCAACAAACCTCATTGCTGATAATTGTGTATCGTTTCCATTCGTCTATGGTGCCAGCAAATACTCGTTATCGTGTTTATTACCACTTGATTTGTGAATATTATGCATTATCCACCTTGCCCAAATGGTAGTGTGATATTTGATAGTAGATGGGAAATTTGGACGGTGCATTTTCATTTCATAGTTTCAGAATCAATTCTGTCGTTGTAAAAATGAATACGAGGAGGAGAAATATGTAAAGATAAACGCCTTTGCCAAATCTAGTAAGCAGCGCCTTGTTTGTCTTATTCGTTTTTTGTAATCTTCCCTAGAGAGTAGGTGCAGCAGAATAATGTGCTTGTGGCTTTATTGTTGAAAACGTGATTCACAACATTTAGTAGCTAAACACACTCTGACCAATTAATTGTCAGTCAAAGCAAGTAATAGTCGTTGGTCGCTGTGGGTCGCAATGTGTAGATGATGTGATTTTCCAATTTAATTATTTCAAATAATTAAATTATTCCAAATTTCAGTATAAAAAAGTGCATTACTATATAATAAAACAATCTGTCAAAATTATTAATATATTATACACTATATATATATATAATATAACATGTATAACGTATATCATATCATAACATATATCACATGATGTGTACAACATATAACACTGTAAATAAAGAAGATGTTGTATCATATGATATACGTTGTGATGTACAAAATACGTAATATATAATATGCATATTTTATTCACAAATGCTTTGAGAACAATACTTTTTCAGTCAAAACAGCAAAAAAAGTTCATTTAACATTTTATGACCCAAATAACATTTTAATCGTAAGTATATTTCTAATGAGCCGGTAATTGTGGCCTAAATTCCTATTTGTTGGATGTTTTGACTGGTTTTTTGTTGTACCTCTAGCAATGCTCTATTTTATTATATATATTGTGGATACGTTAACTGTTTTGATAATTTTTTATTGTGAAATAAAGTATTTATCATTATAAAATAACAAAAGAATATTTAATAAAATTAAAATACACTGAAATGTTCTGCCGCTGATCCAAACTAAGCTAGCTGATTCGAATATATTTTAGAGCACAAACCTTTGGAAGAGTTTTGTTGACATGCATTTATAATTGAGTTGGCGAATTTAATGAATTTGGCACTTTTTTTTTTTGGGATGGTAATAGTGAAGAGGAAGATGGTGCTAAAGTAGTAAGGGTGGAAAACATGGAGAATCCATACAAGCACCAAGATAACTTTGACAAGAGATTCAAGCAATCGCTGAATAAGCTGTACGCGTGGAGCCTAGTTGACTATGACAGGGTTGTCATGCTGGACGCTGACAACCTCTTCCTTCAAAACACCGATGAGTTGTTTCAATGTGGTCAATTTTGTGCTGTCTTTATCAACCCTTGCGTCTTCCACACTGGCCTCTTCGTCTTGCAGGTAAATACTATTGAACATCAACATTTCAATTATATTGAAGCTTATATATGTCCTTCAAATTAGATTATTATTATTATTATTGGTTTCATTCTGTCCTAAGGGATGTAATTTTTTAATTGTTGGATGTTTGGCAGCCATCAATGGTTGTGTTCAAGGACATGGTTCATGAATTAGAGAATGGGAGAGACAATCCAGATGGTGCTGACCAGGGTTTTATAGCTGGCTACTTCCCTGAGTTGCTTGATAAGCCAATGTTTCATCCAACTCCAAATGGCTCCAATCTTGTGGGAACATATAGGCTTCCTTTGGGTTATCAAATGGATGCTTCTTACTACTGTAAGTCTAGTGTGATCCAATTGCAAAACATATTTTTTTCGAGAGAAATAGTACATTGAAAATTGTACAATACTTATATAATAATTATATCGATCGTTAGATTGTATTAGTGAATAAATCCATATTACAATCTAACAGTGGATATAATTGTTGTACAAGTATCGTAAAATTTTCATTTTAAACATAACATTCTTGTTTTTTCAATGTAGTGCTTTTTAATTAATTTGTGCTAAATTAATAGATACATGCTTCTTTGATTATTCAGATCTTAAACTCCGATGGAGCATTCCCTGTGGACCAAATAGCGTGATCACATTCCCAGGTGCGCCATGGTTGAAGCCATGGTATTGGTGGTCTTGGCCTGTTCTTCCACTAGGCCTCCAATGGCATGAACAACGCCGTCAAACCTTGGGGCAAGTCCTCTAATTATTTATACAAAATCAATCAAAAATTCAGACTCTGGCTGCTTTTTGCTAATCATAAGTTTAATTTACTGCTATTATTGTAGGTATAATGCAGAGATGGTAGTGATACTAATTCAAATTGCAATATATTTGGGGATAATAGCAATGACTCGTTTGGCAAGGCCAAGCCTCTCAAAGCTGTGTTATAGGCGCTCTGATAAGAGCAGCATAATCAAGATGGTGCAAACTAGCCTCAAATTAGTGGCATTGTGGTGCATCCTTGCAGCCTACGCAACACCATTCTTTACCATTCCTCGCACGGTTCACCCTCTGCTCGGATGGAGCCTCTATTTGCTCGGCGCTTTCGCACTCTGCTCGATCGCCACCAATGTGTTTCTGCTCCCAATGTTGCCTGTTCTGGTGCCATGGGTTGGGATTCTTGGTGCCCTGTTGGTTATGGCGTTTCCTTGGTACCCTGATGGGGTAGTAAGAGCATTGTGTGTGTTTGGTTATGCATTCTGTTGTGCACCTTTTCTGTGGGTATCTTTTGTGAGGGTAGTGGCAGGGCTTCAACAATCTCTTGATAGGGAAAATTTTCTGCCAAAATTGGGTGAATCTTCGCCCCCATCTTGGTTTAACAAGTTATATTGACCAATTCAATTCAATTGGTATATATAGTATTAAGAAACACTCAGATTTCAGTAGTAGAGTATGTATACTATGATCGCAACAAATATATTTTGTAATTTGATTCCGACTAATGTTAAGTTCCATTCTTTAATCTAATAAATCAATAGCACTTTATTTTATTTTTTTCATGACCAGATTATTCACTGTCGATTACAGTGATTAATTATTGTCCTACAAATCTATGAAATTCATATTTATTAATAATTCATGCAATCCAACATCTTTACTTCTTCTTTTTTCAATAACATCTTTTCAAATTGAAATACATGTGTTCAAATAATATTTTATCCGATTTTGGATCTTGTTTTTTTTTCTTTGTCACGGATTTTGTTTTGATCTGTGGTCTAATGGGCTGAATTGTAAGGAAAATATTAGCTCCTGCAGGTTGATTAGACTTGGGTCGAGCCCACATACATAGACACAATCATGCATGCATGACCCAACAAAAACGAATATGAAACTCCAAACAGAAGTCCTGGAAAGCCTTTAAATTCTGAAAAAAGAAAAAAAAAATTTTGTTAGGGGTACAAAATTGCACCAGCCAAAACAGTAAAAAAATAGAATTTTGGACTTAAATTACTAACACCATTAAAAAAATTACACATGATTAAGAATGCTATTTGAACCAAAAATATTAAAATAAATTTCTTTTGTTATTTTTGAGTGGAAAAATATTTATACGAAGAATTAGTGAAAAGAAAATAACTTTAATTTCAATACAAGGGCATTTTCACTATGTACCAAGTTAAAGAATAAAATGTCGACCAAAAAATAAATAGCAAAGAATAACATGTTCAATAAAATTGATGTGAGTCACTTATATTAATTATTCCTTCCGTTTTTTTAATTGTCCAATTTAGAGATGCGTGCGTTTTTTTTAATTGTCCATTTTAAATTTTAAGACAACATTTATTATTTTTT